>CM041776.1:270010815-270716077 GCA_023374045.1 Limonium bicolor
CGCAGCCCTGGGAACCGAATTGGGTGAAGAGCCTTGCAGACCTTCGACCCGCACACTTTAAGGGGGAGACTGATCCCGCCAAGCTTGAGGCGTACATCTCCGAGCTGGAGACTGCCTTCGAGACCCTTGATGTCCCTGCTGGGATCAAGGTGCGCCTAGCTGCATTCTATCTGAAAGGGGCAGCGGGCGATTGGTGGAAGCTGGTGAGGGCCGAGCATATGGCCAATCCAGAGTTCGACTGGGAGCAGTACACCGCACTACTACGAGCAAAGTACTACCCCGCCCATGTCTAGACGAAGAAGCGCTTATAGTTGGATGCGCTAAAGCAGACGGACAAGATGACGGTAGACAAGTATTACTCAGAGTTTACCGCCTTGCTTCGTCTTCTGCCGGGTCTTGGATATTCAGACCAGATTCTGGTGGACCGCTTCTATGGCGGGCTTAGCCACCGACTCCGCTACGGCATGGAGCCGATGAGTTATACTACCTTGTAGGTAATAAGAATGGTTGAGGTATAAGTAAGTGGATAAGACTTAGATTTTGAGAAATAAGATAAACTAATACTTTGGGAAGCAGGAGTGCTATTATGCCACTGCTAAGGTTGAGATAACCGTCCAGCTGAGGGACGAGGACAATGCTAAGAGGAAGAGTGTCGGGAAGAGCACGGAGAACCAAGGGCAAGGTGAGTACAAGAAACAGAAGTACCAGCCTCAAGCCCAGAAGAGTCAGAACCAGAAAGGGAAGGAGGAAAAGGAGAAGGCTATAGAAGAGCCACTGAAGTTGACGTATGCATATGCTGCTAAGCCCCTGCGCTTGAGGGCACCAAAGGGTAAGGAAATGAATATTGAGTGAATTGAGCACCGTTTAACAACCGTTGAGATACAAGTACTAATGTTGAGAATGATTAGGACCTGAGACTGGCAAGGGAGCCGGCGGTGGCTACCAGCGACGCTACATCTGTTAGTGGTGTCACAAGGACCACCCCGGGATCGATTGCAAGGGGTACAAGGTTGAGTGCAACTATTGTGGGGTATACGGGCACCGGGCATACGAGTGCTTCCGAAACCCCGAGAGCAGAGCCTACAGGCCCGAGATGAAGGGCAAGACCGATCAGGGAGCTGGTTCTGACGGTCAGAAGGGGGCGCACCAAGCTGCAAACAAGAACCCACGGGTAGTCCAGAAGTCGGGACCCACACTACACATGGTGGACCGGGACGATGAGGCTGAACCCTCATCGAGGCCAGGTACCGTTATAAACCATTAGTAATAAAATTGCCTGCTTACCGCATTTTCATGCATGCTTGGTGAATAATTGAGTTAGATGAGAATAAGATGAGATTAGAACTTAAGTAAGATATAACCTATTACCACCTTAGGAAACTTTAACATTTGCTATCCAATACCTTCAACACTTAACCCGGAAGAGACCGACATCGGAACCCGAGACTTTCTAACCGAACAATGTCAGGTTATCCGCCCAGGTATGATTTTATTAAGGGGATACCTGACACCTGAAGCACAGATAGCCATCATCAGGAGATGCAGTCAGTTAGGAGTGGGACCGGGAGGTTTTTATACACCGGAGTACCTAGGAGGAGCAAGGATGAAGTTAAAGATGATGAGCTTAGGCAAGGATTGGAATCCATATGCCAAGACTTACCAGACTACGAGAGCACAAGATGGAGTCTCACCACCGGGAATACCCGAAGAATTCCATCCGGTTATTACACAAGTTGTGGAGATCGCTCAGCAGTTGGAAGCTGACCCGATGCCAAGCATACAAGCAGACGTCTGCATTGTGAATTTCTACAAGAAAGACGGGCGACTCGGACTACACTAGGATAAGGACGAGAAAACGGAGTCCCTCAAAAGAGGGATACCCGTAGTGTCTTGGTCCATTGGAGATGACGCGTAATTTTTGTACGGCGAGCAGAAGCGTGCGGACCGTGCTAATAAGTTAGTACTTAAATCTGGAGATGTATTAGTTATTGGAGGAGAATCAAGGATGTTGTATCATGGGATTAAGAGAATCAAGCTGAATACAACACCGTCAGCAGTGATTAATGCGACGCATATGAGACCAGGACGGTTAAACCTAACCTTTAGACAATATTAGCCATGTAATGTTTTAGTATGAGATAAGAAATGAGGTGTAAGGAAGAAGCACATGATGTAAACAGGATGGTTATTAATAAAATAACAGTGTTGTTCATATAATTTGTCACGACTCTTGTTATACCATCATTACTCATGAAAGCTTGTAAAATACAATTAGGTTATGGACTCGGTACGGAAGGTGCACTAAGCATTCTTACAGAGGCACAGGCCGACGCGAGCGGTACTATCCTCACCGGCACCTTTCCGATTAATGGGGTTGAGACATCGGTTCTCTTCGACTCAGGGGCTTCGCATACCTTTGTCTCGTCATCATTTGCGAGAAGGTTGGGGCTAGACGCTGATGAGCTACCCGACTTCACGGTTACGCTCCCGTCTAAGGAGAAGGTTCGTTGCACTCGCTATTACCGAGGAGCCACCATTAGAATCAAGGGGGAAGACTTTCCAGTAAATTTTATTGAGTTCAGGGAGTTGGGATTTGATGTTATCTTCGGGATGAACTGGTTGGAGCGGCACAAGGGTCGTATCCTCTGCGCCGAGCATCGATTGCTGCTCAGGAGTCCGTCAGGGGTAACCATATCATACCGTCAGAGGCCTAGAGAGCCTTCGACCAAGATCATTTCCGCTATGGCAATGTACAAGGAGTTGAGGAGGAAGGAAGAAGTGTACCTCTGCTATGCCTAGGACATAGAGAGAGACCCCGAGTACGACCCCGACTTACCGGTAGTGTCGGAGTTCCCCGATCTCTTTCCACGGGAACTGCCCAGCATGCCACCCACTCGGGAGGTAGAGTTCACCATCGAGCTGCTACCTGGTACCGGACCGATAGCCAAGGCACCATACCGCATGGCTCCGGCAGAAATGTGTGAGTTGAAGGAACAGTTGAAGGATTTGTTAGACAAAGGGTTCATAAGACCCAATGTATCACCATGGGGAGCGCCAGTTCTCTTCGTGAAGAAGAAGGATGGTAGTCTCCACCTCTGCATCGACTACAGAGAGTTGAATGCAGTGACTGTAAAGAATAAGTATCCACTACCTCGCATTGATGTTCTGTTCGATCAGTTGAAGGGGGCATATGTGTTTTCCAAGATTGATCTCAGATCGGGGTATCATCAGATAGCCATTTAGGAGGGAGATATTGAGAAGACGGCATTCCGGACATGATACGGCCACTACAAGTTTATAGTGATGCCGTTCGGTTTGTCGAACGCACCGGCGAAGTTTATGGATCTGATGAACCGCTTGTTCCGGGAGCAGCTGGACAAGTCGGTTGTGGTATTCATCGACGACATATTGATATATTCAAAGTCGAGAGCTGAGCATGAGGAATATATGAGGAGAGTGTTGGAGATACTGAGGGAGAACCAGCTTTATGCTAAGTTCTCCAAGTGTGAGTTTTGGCTTGATCAGGTATCCTTCCTGGGTCATGTCATCTCAGATGGTGGGATCTCTGTAGATCCAACTAAGATTGATGCTATACGCACCTGGCCAAGACCGAAGACAGTTACCGACATACGGAGCTTTGTTGGTTTGGCAGGCTACTATCGGAGGTTTGTCAAGGATTTCAGCAAGGTCGCGAAGCCGATGACCAATCTGATGAAGAAAGATGCACCGTTCGTTTGGACGGATGATTGTGAGATATCGTTTCAGAGTTTGAAGGACTCACTGACCACTGCACCGGTTCTGACCATTCCAGACGGTACGGAGGGCTTTGAGGTTTATTGTGACGCATCCGGCAGAGGCTTGGGTTGCGTGCTCATGCAACATGGCAAGGTGGTGGCATATGCCTCACGCCAGTTGAAGAAACATGAGGAGAATTACCCCACGCATGATTTAGAGCTGGGAGCTATAGTCTTCACTTTGAAGATATGGCGCCACTATTTATACGGGGTTAGTGTGACGATCTACACTGATCACAAGAGCTTGAAATATATATTCACTCAGAAGGAGTTGAATCTCAGACAAAGGAGGTGGCTAGAGTTTTTGAAGGACTATGACATTGACCTCCAATACAAAGAGGGAAAGGCCAATGTTGTAGCGGACGCCCTGAGCCGTCGAGCACACTCACTCCATTCGCTAGTCTCTTTCTCCAGCTTGGTTGATGAGGTGCGAGAGGCTCAGAGGACAGATGAGTATATGAGGGAGGTCAGACAAAAGCTGACGGATGGTACCTTTGAGAGTCAGAAATATGATTTCAGACTTCATGACAATGATCTGATCAGACTTAAGGGCCGATTATGCATCCCGCGCAGCAGTACAGATCTGAAGGAGCGCATACTTAGAGAGTCACACTGTTCTTCAGTTTCCATCCATCCGGGAGCCTTTAAGATGTACAAAGACATGAAGAGATACTTCTGGTGGTCGGGGATGAAGACAGATGTTACCAAGTACGTCTTGAGGTGTCTCACGTGCCAGAAGGTGAAATTCAAGCATCGATGACCGGGCGGAATGGTACAGTCGATGCCAGTTCCGGAGTGGAAGTTCCATGATATCTCCATGGACTTCGTAGTTGGACTCTCACTTGCTAGGGGAGGTCTCAACATGATATGGGTGGTGGTGGATCGCCTTACCAAGGTAGCCCGATTCATACCAATGAAGGATACTTGGAAGGTAACAAAGTTAGCTGAGTTATTTGAGAAAGAAATTATGAGACACCACGGGATACCAAAGACCATAGTGTCAGATAGAGATTCCAGATTCCTTTCGAGGTACTGGAGAGTTACCAGAGAAGCGTTGGGTACAAAATTGAAGTTGAGTACCGCGTTCCATCCTCAGACAGATGGTCAGACTGAGTGTACGATTCAGACACTCGAGGACATGCTGAGGGCATGTGCCTTAGACTTCCAGGGCAGTTGGATTGACAAGTTGCATCTGATCGAGTTTTCATACAACAATAGCTATCACGCTTCGATCAAGATGGCGCCCTTTCAAGTGCTGTACGGTAGACCATGTCGTACACCGCTCTGCTGGGATGAGTCGAGTGAGACGGTCATTATAGGACCAGAATATTTAGAACAAGTTAAGGCTGAAGTTCAGCAGATTAGGGAGAACATGAAAGCTGCTCAAGATAGGCAGGAGTCGTATGCTAATGCTCGACGATGAGACCTAGAGTTCGCAGTGGGCGACCGGGTATTTCTGCGGGTATCATAGATGAAGGGTGTATTTAGATTTGGGCAGAAGGGCAAGCTGAGCCCGAAGTTTGTTGGTCCTTATGAGATTACGGAGCGGGTGGGCCCAGTTGCTTACAGGTTGAATCTACCTGCTGAACTGGGTAAAGTGCATGATGTTTTCTATGTTTCACAGCTAAAGAAATACATGCACCACCCCTCCCATGTGTTAGAGCCTAAGAGGTTGACGCTAGAACCGAATATGAGATCCGTGGAGGTTCCTCAAAGGATCTTGGATAGTAAGACTAGGGACACTCGCCATAAGTCAGTGCGACTGGTGAAGGTTCTCTGGTCTAACCAGGATGTCGAAGAGGCCACGTGGGAATTAGAGGATAAGATGACATCGAAGTACCCTTCGTTGTTTACCGACTAGATTGTCTGTATAGGGTACGGGGCGTACCCCTTTTAAGGGGGGGGGGGGGGTAGAGCTTCCTCGCTTTTGAGTTAGTAAACGAACATGTTAGTCGTTTGTTTGGTGTGTGTAAGATATGGTTCTGTAAGTTATTACACTTTGGTGGTAAGTTTAAGATATGTATTGTACTTGTGTATGGTACTTGTGGCGGACCTTTGAGTCTTGTGATGTGCAAATGTGAATATAAGATATGGCGTTGAGATTAAGGAAATTGGGTACCGTGAATGATTAAGCATATATGTGAACTTTAGGGACAAAGTTCTTTTAAGGGGGGTATATTGAAATACCCCAAACATAGATATGGTGTCTAAATGATAAACTAAGATATAAGAAGGCTAAATGAGGCTTTGGAAACTATAGGAAACAATTTAAACCAAAGAAAACATAAGGAAACACCATAAGAGCAATTTAAGCAAAAATGTGCTCTAAGCTTGGAGTAACTTGGGTTAGCACCCAAATATCATTCTTAGACCTTAGAAACATCCTAATGGTCATATCAAATCAATTACCAAAGAAAACAAAGCTCAAAAACAAGTTAAAACACAAATTGTGCTTTAAGGACTCTTAAAGCACATTTTTGAAAAATTGTCTTAGAAAGGGGTTTTAAGTGGCTAAATGCCCATGATTACTCCTTAATAAACTTGTGTACTACTTAGTATCACATTAGGAAGCCTAAATCAATGGGAAATCAAAAATTTCACAAATATGTGCACTAGTTTGTGAATAGTAACTAAATAGTGCCTAGTTTAGTCTTTAGTCAATTAAGTTTAATTAAATGGTCAAACAAGACCATGACTAGCCTCATTAGTTAAGGGGGTCGGTTTTTGATAGTGGTGAGTCACCACATGAGATAGTCACATTAGAAAAGAAGAGGAAAAAGTACATGTTACTATTTGCTTTAAGAAACAAAAATATCTCTTATTACTTACCTCTCTCCTCCTTTCTTTATTCTCTCTTCTTCCCATCGGTTTCTACTGCTCCCTCTCTTCTTCCTTCACGTAAAGAGCAGCCCCTGCTAGCTCTATCTTCCTTTGCCCACATCTTGCTCATTTTAGCTCCAAAATCAAAACCAAGCACATAAATCTCTTAGTTAGCTCAAGCTCCTTCTTTCTATCTTTCCAAAACTTCAAGAGCTTCAATTTGGTGCCAAGCCAAACCGCCATTAGAGGAGGAAACACAAGCTTGGAGACTCCATTAGCTTCTCCATTCTCTTAAGGTAAATAATATGTAAGAAAAATTAGGTTTCCATCATTCTTCTCCATTACCGAAAATCTCTACTCATGGGGCTTCATTTTTATGCCTTGTTCTAGCTTGTTTTCTATTCTCCAAGGGCTAGAGGAAGTCCTTCTTGATTCATATCCAAGCCTACCTTAAGACTTCAAGGTAAAACATTCAATTTAATACCTTAAAACACATTTTAACCTATGTTTTATTCCTTAAGGTTAGTGTATTGTTTGGCACTCATTGGAGTTATTGGATATTGATTAGAACATTGGCAAGGAGAAATAGATTGGTGACCGAGATTGTTCAAGGAAAAATCTAAGGAAGGAAGTTTGTGAAGCTTGTAAAAGAACAAGGTAAATTGCTTACCTTAAGGTGTTTTATTGTTTAAGGGAATGGGACTTAGATGTATGATAAGTTAAGTTTAGAGTTTACATTAGGAAAGGGCTATAAAACCTAGGAGAAACAATGATTATATTTGAGAACTTGTGACTAAAGAGCAAATGGGAAATGAGATAGTTAGATTTAAAAGGTGAATTATAAGAGTGTTTATATTTCAATGGGAGCCTTGTTGTGTGTATTTGCAGGTCAAAGGCTAATATATGTGGAAATTCAGTGGTTAAGTTTATTGTCATTTAAGGGCCTAAGTACCAAGCATTTTAAGTTATTGCACTATATGATGATGTGGTGTAGTTTTGGTGTAAATTGAGTGTTAAGAATGTGTGGAAAGGGTTTGGGTGGTAAAGATTGTTTAATGGTGAAAACCTAAGTGCTTGGGTGTAGTAATATACTAGGGAAGCCATGTCAAAATTTGGTGAAGAAACATGATGTTTAAGATGTTCTAAGGAGATTTTATGACCAAGGGAGTACTAGGAAACTTTAGAAGTGTTTTGATGAAAAAGAGTGAGTTTAAGGTGTTCTTGTGAATTGGAATGACTTAGGCATGTCTAGGAGGAACTAGGGGTTACAATGGTGAATTTTAGGCACAAGACCATGATAAAAGAAGTTAGGAAACTTGTGCAAAGTTTGAAGGAAATAAGGTGTAAAGTCTTGAAATGATTTAGGAATGAACTAAAGTGTATGTCGTTGTGGAAGTGTTGGTAAATGTGATGAGGGGTGAAAAATGATGCTTATGGTGTGGTTAAATTCTTAAGGAGGTAACATTTGGTTAGTGGAAGTTCTTGGTGATTTGCATGTTAGAAATGTAGGGTAATGAGTGCTAAGTGTGGGGAGTTTTTGTAAGAATTGAGTAAATGTTTAAGGAAATCTTTGGAGGTTGTTTTAATGAGTTTGGTGGATTTAATAAGGTGGGTTTAATGTGCCAAAATGGTGTTAGACCTATTAGGACACTTATGGAGGAGTTTGAAATTGAAAGAGCAATTTAGGAGAAAAATCTGTAGTGGACCGACCCAGGGGCCGAACCAGTTCTGGGTCAGTCGGACCATGTTAAGCTAGCCAAAATGTTTCTGGAATGGACCGACCCAAAGGGTCTTGGGTCGGTCGGGCTGGTCTTGGGTCGGTCGGGCAACATTTTAACGAACAAAAGTTTCTGGAATGGACCGACCCAGAGGGTCTTGGGTCGGTCGTGGGTCGGTCTAGAGGAATTCTTCGAACCAGAAAGTTTCTGGAACGGACCGACCCAGGCGTTGGGTCGGTCGGTGGGTCGGTCGACCCTTAACATGTAAAAAAAAACTCTAAGAATGTTAAGTGGTATTAATGGTACCCCATTAAGAGGGCAATGATGATTAGAAGTATAAAGACCTAAGGGATTAAGTTAAGTTAAAGCTTAAAATGTTAAGGTTAAGATTGTAAGATTAAGTTGAAAGAACTTAAGAGGGTTTTAGATGGGAATCTTTTGAGACTAAGTAAGTTAAGTGAAATGGAAATAGCTAATGGCCTAAAACTGAATAAATGTTTTAGGTTTGTGAATTGGGATTTCGAAGGAGATTAAACAAACGACAGTCGACGGTGAATGGTACAGTCTTTCTTGTGACCTGCTTGCTAACGAGGTGTCCCTCGGCTTGTGTGCTATTTGTTTATGTGTGCCGACTAAACAAGATAAAGCATGCAACCGGTTTTATTGTACTTGTTGTGTGTGTGTTGAATTACACTAACACATGAGACTTGAGGTAGTTACTAACAAGGTTTAGTGCAATTGGACTAAGATGAGGTGTTATATTGTTTAACAGTTGGCTAATACCCGAGAAGGTTTAACTAACACTTGATTTATAAGATTTTCACTAACTGGAACTTAAGGGGGGAGTGAGGAATCCGGGACTGACTCCGGTCATGCATGTTAAGAAAAGGGGGTTCGGTATCTGAATCAGATCCTGACTTCTGCTTAAGGACTTGTCTTCGGACTTGTTGCCTAGGGTCAAATGTCGGCTCGGCTACATTGGATCTCCAGTCCAAGGTAGGAGGCATTAAGATGGTGCGGTAGGATCACCTAAATCCTAAATTATAAGATAAGTTGTTTATTCAACCAATGGAGTTAATAGCTCATTGGCTGGGGTTGCTTTTGACCCGACAAAATAAACATTGAGTTAAGATACAACCATTTCTATTTAAAGAACGGTTTGTATACTGAGATTAAGATAAGGATAAGACTGAGGTAAGTTAAGATGGGATGAGGATAAGTGGAATTGGAACTTAAGGAGTTTACTTACTAACTCACTTATTAAGAGAACGCTTAAAGTTGTTCATTTGTGTGTGAACTGTGTTTGTTCATCTGTGGTTGTTGCTTTATTGCACTTCATATTATGATTGTGTTTCTAATCAACTTCCATTCTATCGACAATTAGTCGTAGTAGCCCTGTTAGCTTGGGGGCCACGAGGGGATCGTACCAGCATTCTTGCTGACCCCCTTTGGGGGCTGTTTTTATTTTGCAGGTAAGCGTCCCATGAAGAGTCACCCTGTGAGTAGGGGTGGTTAGACTTAGGATGGGAGTAATTCTTTTTGAGCACGGGTTGCGCTTGTGCGCCCGTCTGTTAATATTTAAACTGGTTGAGATTTAGGTTGCCACTTGAGATACTTGAAACTCAGTTGGTGGGTGTTTTGGTTGGTATGTACATTTTGGACAAGCGTTGTAAATATTTAAGGTTCGGTATATTCTATTGATCAGACCGTGGCAAGGTCCCGGTGTTAGTTGATTCCGCTGCGACGTGTGTGATTAAGTTATTAAGTTTTGCGATAACCACGATTGGCTTAGGACGGGGTGTTACAAAAATCCTAGCTCACGTAAGGCTTAAGGAAGGAATGAAAGGAATCAAATTGGAAATAATGGGCATGTCACATGGCATTATTTTATGACTTGTTTTTGATTATTTTGATTTCAAAATTTGACTACAAAAGTCTCTTAATTGAACTAGGCTTACGGCTGGATGTCAAGGAATAATTGAAGGCTTGATTGATAATTGAAACTAGAAGACAAAGGCAAGGTAGGCACATGTTTTCTTTTGAATTTTCTAAGATGACTACCATGCTAGTGTTGTATTCTTTCTCTTTTATATACGGTAATGTGTTGTTGTGTGGCATTTGATTTTTTTGTCTTTTGAAACATGAGAACATTCTAGGTTTCTAGATGTCTTATTTGATTAGTTTTAGAGCAATCAACTTGTTCTTTTCTCCTCCTTGAAATCAGCAACATAGGCTAGTCAAGGCCATTTGATTTTTGTTTATTTTAAGACAAGAGAACATGCTAGTTAGGTAAGTGTATTATTTGACTAATTATGTAGTAATCATAACTTCTTTTCTCCATGTGAAATCGGCAGCATAAGGGTAGTAACATGGCTGTTTCATTTGTTTATAGTTTTGTAAAAAGGTAGATCTAGCTTTTCCTTATTTGATTGCATTGTTTTCATTTCTTTTCCTAACCCATTCTCTTTGATGTTTTCTTGCATGTCATACGGTGGTGGAGCTTCATTTGACTGCAATCAGTTGATACATTATCATATAATATAGGTAGGGATGAGTCACCATCCATAAGACAATTTACAAGTTAAAATCTAGTCTAAATATACCCAAAATGGCGCCTAACATAGAGGCTATATGGGACTGATTTTTAATTTTATTCCTGTCACACTATATTGTATTAAGACCATATTATAACATGTAATAGGTTCTAGCATTTAATTGGTACATTTATATCATGGTAAAAGATGAAAGTTCTAAGGTAAAAATGCTGATTTTAGGTACCTTTTTGATCTAAAAATCGGCCCTGTTTGTGCTATGTGTTTAGCACTTGATTTAATTGATTTAGATGGTCAATTCATCCCATTTTAAGATTATCAACTCGTGGCTCCTCAAAAGCTTCAAGGCAATAGCGTAAAACGCGTTTTTATGACACCCGAAGGTGCGTTTTTGTGCTTTAAGGATATTTTGGAATATAAGTAGTCTCTATGAGTTCCAAGTGTTTATAAACATTGTTTATAGCCAATAATAATATATTAATGTGTTACATTGAGTTATATGGGGTTATATCAACTCATAACTCAATTTCCGGGCTACCGGGACACTCCCGGGGCAAAAAGGAGCGTTAAGAAATTCGTCCGAGCACTTTGTTTATTTTTGAGAAAGTAGCTAGAGCATTCTCTTTAGAATGATGAATATTAATGATAGGAACTCAAAGAATGATTTATATTGGAGTTAGTGCCACTTCGGTACCTCTCCGGGGCATTCCCGGGGGTTTATGGGGCCCTCATCGTAAACCTTCGAGCACTTTGTCTTTAACTGAGTATTTATCATGAGGAATTCATCTTATATATTTAATAAGGTGTTATGGTGCATTTGGAATGAAGTTTAAAGCTTTACTTCATCCTATAAAGTATTTCCGGGACTTTCGGGCCTTAAGGGCCTTTAAGGGAACTCCCGGGCATTTTGTATTTTTACTCAGTTTTAAATGAGGTCCTGTGTTCTAAAGGTCATATAATGATCCTTTATTAACTTGATATGATGTTCATAGCTTATACAACTTGATTTGCTTAAGGTCCGGCTTAACGCTCGTTTATGACCTTAAGGAGTTTAGGTGCGTTTTTAACGCCTAACTGTTTATATACTTTTCTTAGGGTTTAATAATCCCCCAGATAATATTTATTTACCATTATTTAATTATTTAAAGGTTAGGGGTATTTCAGTCTACCCCCTTAAAAGGACTTCGTCCCGAAGTCATATTTTCTACTTACATATCCTATGGAATCAAGTTCCTCGTATCTATTCCCTGTATGCTTATCATTCCTGGGTGTCAATACTTTATTGACACCTCTACATTCCATCAGTAATGTAACACCCCAACTCAATCCAAATGTGGTCTCGCAACTTAACATTATATATATAAACATGTCACAGCGGAATTCTTTACAATCCAGGACCTTGCCACGGTCTGACTACAGAATATACCGAACATTAGTCTAACAACCTTAACCATTTACATAACCTTCTTACAATCCACTCACAACCTATACATCTTACTAACTCAAATTGCCATACGAGTGTACAGGCACAACTCGTAGGTCATACTTAATCCTTAACACTTGCACTCCTTCTTACTCTCGCGACGGCCGCCTCCTGATGTTCACCTGTGTAGTAAAAAGAAGCCCCCGAGGGGGTCAGCACGAATGCTGGTACGATCCTCTCATGGCCCCCAAGCTAACGTGGCTACGACGACTAATTGTCGATAGCATGGAGGTTGATTAGATGCACAACATAATAGAAAGTGCAGTAAACAACAACTCAGATATGAATAATCAAAGTTCACACACAATGAACGACTTAAATGCGTTCCCTTAATTAGAGAGTTAGTTATTTAACTCCTTAAGTAATGTTCTCTCTCAATCTTAGTCCATCCTTATCTTACCTCAATCTGATTCTTATCTTAATCTTAGAAACAACCATCCTTTAATCAGGAGTGGATGTAGCTTATCTTAATCTTAATATTACAAACCATCCTTTAATGAGGAATGGTTGCAACTTACTTTAATCTTAATCTTAACTTAATCTCAATATACAACCGTTCCTGGAAGGGATTGGTTGTAACTTATCTCAGTCTTAGAATACAAACCATTCTTTAAATAGAGGTGGTTGTATCTTATCTCAAACCTTATCTCAATCTTATCTATCTCAGTTATCTCAGTTATCTCAATTAAGTCAACCGTTCTTTAATTAGAATGGTTGTACCTTAATCCATTGTTTATCTGTCGGGTCACGTAACCCTAACCAATGAGTTATCAGCTCCATTGGTTTACATAAACAATATTTATTAGAATTAGTTGGGCATTTAGGTAGATCCCACTACACCATCTCAGTATGCCTCCCTCCTAAAACAAGAAGTCCGAGGAGGTCGAGTCTATTTGTCGACTCTAGGCGACGAGTCCAAGGACAAGTCATCTTTGGAAGACGGTATTTGATAAGGATACCGACTTCCCCCAATACACATGTGCCGGTACCATTCCGGATTCCTCACTCAAGTTCAGTTAGTAATAGTCTCAAGACCATGTTTGTTGGTTAACCTCTTTCGGTTCATATCGTCCCTCATTAGGGGCGTTCCTTATTCTCACTCAATTTCTTACTAAACATTGGTTAGTAAGTTCTCACGGTATGTTGTGTTAGTTTTCAAACATCACACAACAATACAATATATATATGATATGTTCCGGTTGCATGCTTTATCTTGTTTAGTGAGCACACAAAACAAATAGCACACAAGCCGAGGGACACCTCGTTAGCAAGCAGGTCACAAGAAGAAACAACTGTACCTTTCACCGTTGGTCGTTTCGGTTGCTTACTCTCCTCCGGAGTCCAAACTCCCAAGTCCTAAAACATTCATTCAGTTTTAGGTTATTAATCACTTAGCTTAATTCAACTTACTTAACCTACTTAACTTACTTAACGATTCCCATTTAATACCCTCTTAAGTCTTTGCCACTTAGCTTACAACCTTAACTTTAAACATTAAAACTTATACTTAATCTTAGCTTAATTCCTTAAGTTCTTAGGGTCCTAATCATTACCACCCTACCAAAGGTATTCCTCATTACCCATTACCATTCTTAGAATCCAAAATTTCTTTTTTTTTTTCTAAGTGTTAAGGGTCGACCGACCCACCGACCGACCCAACCCCCTGGGTCGGTCCATTACAGAAACTCTTCCGTCTCTTGAAACCCATCCGACCGACCCAGAGCTAGACCGACCGACCCAAACCCTCTGGGTCGGTCCCTTACCGAACCCATTTTCCTACATTAAATCTTTGCCCGACCGACCCAAAGCTAAGCCGACCGACCCAAACCCTCTGGGTCGGTCCAGTCCAGAGACATTCCGGCTGGCTCAACATGGCCCGACCGACCCAAAACTGGGTCGGACACTGGGTCGGTCCACTACAGATTTTTCCTCTTTAATTGCTCTTTCAATTCCAACTCTTCCACAAGTGTCCTAATAGGTCCAACACCATCTTGGCACCTTAAACCCACCTTATAACCTCCACCAAACTCATTAAACCATTCACCAAAATCCACCTTAGTCATTATGCATTTTCCTTGTAATAATGCTACACTTGTAATGTTTTCCTCTAGGTCTCTAGGTGGTGGTTCATACTTAATGTAACCACTATGCCAAATGTTTCCCTCATCACTATAACATCCTCTCCCAAGCATCTTTCACCATCTAAAACTCTTTTATGCATTTACTTAAAGTTCCTTCATAAGCTTAAGCTTCCACCCACCAACTCCTTATTTCCTTCCTAGTTGTTTACCAACATTTACCTAAGTCCTAATTACTCAATTACATTCTCTTGATTCCTAAATCCTTAAAAGTAGTGCCTAAGTCATTATAACTCGTTATAACACTTTATCTCACCCCTTTTTCATCAAGACACCTCTAATACTCCCTAGTACTTCCTTAGTCATTAATTTCCCTTAGAACATATCTAAATCACCTTAAGCATTACACCTTCTCCTTACACTTATGCACAAGTCTTACATTCCTCATCTCATGATTTTGGTGTGTTCAAAACACTCACCATTCCTCCAATTCCTCCTAGACATCTCTAGGTCATTCTAAACCTCAAGAACTCCTTAGTTAACTAATCTCCACTCAAATCCTCATAATGATTCCTAGTAAATCCTAGGTCATTTTAGTTCACCACCATCGCCTAAACACTTATTTTCTACTCAAATTTTGCCATAGCACCTCTAGCATTATAGCATGCCCAAACACATTATTTTTCCTCATTTAACCATCTCACACACCTCAAGTTCTTTCTCATCATATCTCTCACCCAAACCAATTCATTCACAACAAACTCAATATTTGCAATTAATCTTAAATTGCATAGCACTAAGGCTCTTAAATGACATGGCTCTTAGGCCCTTAAATGACTTAAACTTAAACACTGAATTTCCCACATATATAAGCTTTCAACCTGCAAATACACTCATCAATCTCATAGTAGTTATAATGCTCTTAAAATCCACCTTAAACTTATATTGCTAACTCATTCTCATTAGCTCCTTAATCACAAGTTCATAAGCTTGTTTAAGTTCTTTTTCCTTAGGTTATATAACCCAACACACAATGTAAGCTCTAAGCCACATTGGTATCCACTTAAACTCATCCCTTAAAACTTAAACCACCATGAGGTAAGCATTTTACCTTGTTTTCTCAAGCTTATCTTAACTTCCTCCTTAGACCTTCTTCTTGCATGAATCTCGGCCACCACTTACATTCCCCTTGCCAATGTTCTAATCAATATTCAAGGACTCATATGAGTACTAAACAATGCACTAACCTCAAGGAATAAAAACCTAGGTTAGAAATGTGTTCTAAGGCATAAAAGTGGATGATTACCTTTGAAGTCTCAAGGTAGACTTTGGCATTGAATGAAATAGGACATCCACTAGTCCTTGGTGAATAAATCAAGCTAGAACAAGGCATAAAAGCAAGGCCCCATGAGTAGAAATTTTCGGCCATGTACAAGAGATGATGGAAACATGGTTTTTCTTACATTTTCTTTACCTTAAGAGAATGGAGAAGCTAATGAGCTCTTCAAACTTGATTTTCCTCCATCAATGGAGTTTTCTCATGGCACCAAAATGGAGCTTTGAAAGATTTGAAAAGATAGGAAGATAGGTCTTGGCCTAACTAAGAGAAATCTACACTTAGTTTTTGATTTGGAGCAAAGATGAACACTTGGTGAGCATTTGAAGGTGGAGCACCCATGGAAGAAGCTCTCTCGGTTTGGAGCAAGAGAAGGGAAGAAGAAACCGTGGGTGAAAGAGAGAAATGGAGGAAAGAGAAGAAAAGGTAGCTAATATAAGGTATTTTGCTTTATTAAAGCAAATAGTAACTTCTTTACTTATCTCTTCTTTTCCTTTCTCATTTGATGACTCATGTGGTGACTCCCCACATAAAAACACCGGCCATTAATATAAGGCTAACATGGTCTTTGTTGACCAATTAATTGACTTATATTGTTTAAAACTTAAACTAGTCACTAAATAGTTACTATTCACTAATCAAGGCACATAATCGGGAAATTTTTGATTTCCCATTGATTTAGACCTCCTAATGTGATACTAATTAGTACACATATTGATTAAAGAGTAATGATGGACAATTAGCCACTCAAAACTCAATTCTAAGACAATTTCTCAAAAATGTGCTTTAAGACTTCTTAAAGCACATTTTGTGTTTTAACTTGTTTTCAAGCTTGGTTTTCTTTGCTAATTGATTTAAAATGACCATTAGTATTACTAAGGTCTTATCATGATATTTGGGTACTCACCCAAGTCTCTCCAAGCTTAGAGCACGTTTTTGCCCTGATTGCCTTTAAGGCACTTTCTTGTGTTTTCCTTGGTTTAAATTGTCTACCAATCTTTCTAAGGCATATTCTAGCCTCACTACATCATAATTTGATGTTTACTTAGCATACTTAGATTTGGGGTATTTCAATCTACCCCCCTTAAAAGGACTTTGTCCCCAAAGTTCCCATGCCTCTTATCTCATTAGAATGCATGTCTTACCTCATTCCTTAGATCATATAGATCATACTTATGTATACTTAATCTCATTGGATCATTGGATCCACCATATTCTTATACTTAAATGTCACACAACATGCTTAAACATGTGTAGCACTCAAAATTCCTTTTGTTCCTTTTGATGATTAAAACATTCACATAACTTCCAACGTATTCTCCCATGTCACCGGTCCGTAGACAATGGCTCATTCGTCCTCGTCACCATGGGCCAGAATACAAAACACGCTGCTCTCCCCATGTCACCGGTCCGAAGACAAAGGCTCGTGCGTCCTCGACTTCATGGGCGAGACTCAGTAAAAGGTAATCCTTTTTACGAGGTCATGTGAGGAATAATTCCTCTAATTAAAAATACAAGCAACTCCAATTTCATTTTATCCTAAGGCCTCTATCCTTAGTGTGATTTAATTGTGACCACTGGTAGGGAGTTTCAGGAATAATCCTACCCTGATGTGATCAGCATCAGTGTAGAACCATCCTTCCACCCCAATTTGTGTTTGGTTTCCCTTGATCCCTAGAAAATCAAGTTCCACCTCCCACGTCATTTTCAAACATCAGATAATTCACTAATGTCCAATTTTCTATCTTTTTAGTTCTTCTAATCATAATCAATACATCTCCAATGTGTAGACTCAGTCCATCAAACATTCCCAATTCATCTCTTAGTAATTACCTCAAGACTTAAATTCCTACTAAGTTCTATATCAGTCTCATATCAACTTCCACTGTCTCATACCACATAGCATTACTATATCCTAACTCATGCTCATATCAAATAATATCTCATAGTGTTTCTTATTCTTATCTCCCACGTAGTCTCATATTACTCATACCTCATATATTCCTTATTCCTTAAGTCTCCTTAATCCTCTTCCTTAATTCTCTTAACTTGTACTCACACCGGAGTTAACAAGATAAATACTTAATATGTATGGTATTCACATCTTCTGTGTGTAATAACCATGATTTATCTCAGAATGTTTATGTAAAACATATTCTCAAATTATTTTGTGCTATGCACACCGTAGTTTATGTACTCAGTACACAAACATACGCTAAGCGGTTTTCGCTCTACCCCCCTTAAAATGGATTACGCCCACGTAATCAGCGTTACATCATCTTTGAACATAAGTTCAAGATGTCTAATTCTCACCAAGCATTCTAGCTTCCACGTCATCTATCTTACTTATAATTCGATCAGAAATGACTTAGTCTCTGTATCGAGGATTCTTAACGGTACTTATACCGTATTCTTAACTTAGTTTGGTCTAATCTCAAAGGTAGTGATCTGCTAGCTTCCGCTGCACCACTCTGATGTTCTTAGGCTTAACTGCCTCACTTAGCTTTTGATAGCATTGTATATCCTTCTGCATCCTTACTGTTTAGGAATGTTAGTCTCTCAATGGACACGTGTTATCTTTATATATACACGGCCTTGATGAGTTGTAACTCGTCTATCTATTCTCCTTGGAGATTTTATGCTCATACTCTTAGTATTTTCTCGAATGTCTAAATTGTTCTCCCCAACTGACCTTTGGTCTGAGGATGATTCTTAGTCTGAAGCTACTGTTTAGTGCATATCACGCTTTACAGTCTTAATCCCTTACATCTTAAGACATATCCAATGTCTGTACTTAATAATCCGTGCTCTTCGCACTTCATAGTCCTTAATTATTTGTTCTCTGGTTCCTCTGTGTTGCTGGTTCAACTGAGCTCTTCTCTTCGACTGTTTGGTAGTAGCTGCTCTTGTCCGGTCTTGCGTCGTTGTCGGTGGTACGGAGTCGACTACTTCCCGTGTTCCTTACACCACTCGTTCACATGCATGGGGTACCTTACTGGTACATTACTACTTACCCAACTAACTCATAAATGAGCGTGTCAGGCCTGCAAGCTCCTGTGGGGTGCAGTCGTCCCACGTCTCGTTTTAGTAAACTCATAGTGTTCGTCACACGTTTAGCTATTGCTAATTATGAAGTATTCTGTGTCGATCTCCTCTTTCATCTCGTTCCAAAATAACATTTATTGTTCTTCTTGAAGTCAATCAAGGGAAGTCCATTTACTGTGTTCTTGGTATGGTATGCTCTAGCTCCTTCCTGTATTCCGTATTGATTCGGTCACTTAATATCTGAGGTCTCTTTCCGTAAAGCCTCTTATCTTGTTTCATATTCATTCTATTAGGAAAGCACTTCCAGTTCCTTAAGGAATGGTAGTGTGCTTCCTGCGAAATCTTACCTAACCAGGTCCAGACTACTGGCATCAACGCTCAGTTCGTCTACCATCTTATTTTCTTATTATATGGTCCTAACTCATAATTCTCATTGCCTCAGTGTCAACATTTGACGGCTCATACATATTGGTCGCGCCTTACCGCGCACCATGACTTAATCCACTTATCCAACTATGTACTCACGACCACTACTACTGTGGTATTGGCCCTTACCCTGTTGCCCATTAATGGTGCAACCTCTTATTCACTTATTCTAATGTCTTACCTTATGTTCAATCCCTTTTTGGTGTAAACACACTGGGGTTCTCTCGTTCCGGTGTATGGCGGTTGTCTTACCGTGCTGTAAAATAGTTAACTCTTAATACGAAGGTGTTCTACCTCAATCTCAGATTCGTAAGTAGGCTAATTTCTTTCGCTTTCTTCCATCCTTAACGATGTTACCTACCATGTAGTTTGACTGGTTACTGAAAAAGTCATCCGCTGATTCACAAGCTCCTCTGAGCATTGATTAATTGACGTGCCATTATGTGCAGTCACAATGTTTATCTCTGCCCATACTAATTCTTACATCCTGGGTGTTGGATATGGGGTCTATCTGTGCAACCTTCCTTATTACTCAAGTGTATCTGGTATGTTCTAAGGTGATCTCAAGTTCATAGTTTTCCATTTTCTAAATAAAGTGTATTTTATCTCTAACAGTGAAAGCCCTTTGAGGGGTTCATTCCCACTCATGGCCTCACAACAAGGAGAGGTATCCCCACCCTAAAAGGCATGGTTCGTTCTCCGCTCCTGTCCTTAGCATTATCTCAATATTCTCATTGGTACTCTTTCTTGGTATTGTCTTTCCCATCTAAATTATAGGTTTGGTAACCGTTCATATCTACAAATTGTAGTCCCTCATGGCTTAAACAAGCTCTCTTATATCTTACTGCGCCTCGGGCTCTGATGTGGTTAACATCCTTGGCTCGTAGGCTCTTAATGCTTAATGTCTCAGTTCATTATTTGTACTCTTACTCATCTGTAGGTTATCCTCATAAACTTTTGGTCCCTTGGAACACCATCAATCATTAGGTTACATACCAAATGTAGTATCGGGTTTATGATAAGTTGTTACATCCCTTCCTGCTATGGAAGTTGTTCGGTGATCTGAGGTTACTTAATGTCTTGACAATGCTGTCATTTTACTAGACTTATGTCTTTAGCAATCAAGGTTAGTTCGTATTAGGCGTTTGCCTTACGGTGTCCTGTCGTCTTATACTTCCATCTCAACGCTTCGTTCAACTTCCGTTGACTACGCCACCCGTTGATGATCAATCATACTTGGGTGTTAATGAGTTAAACAAACAGTGTTAACTGTCATTCATCAGTTGTTCGGCTCGACTATGCCCGCTTGTGGGGTAGTCCTCTGAGCTTCCTCTTCGGGATTATACTTTAATCCTTAGTAGGTTATAGCTTATGTTCATTTCTTTTGTCCTTGTTTTCTGGGTTTTCCAACATCTTCATTGAAGATGTTGTTATTGGTATCCTTAATGGTCACTCTGGGAGTCTTATCCCGTTTTCGTTGTAAGTCATGCTTCAACAGTCTCAATAGTATCTTATAATACATCCCTTGTATATCATTGCTTATATAGTGTTTTTGCTCGCATTACCGAGCGATCTCTTAGGTTTTCCCTTTGGAGTTCGGGATTGGTGTACTTAACATACTGTCGGTTGTTGTGTGTAGTAGTGGTATCGTTGCTAATATTTATACGGTTTTATACTTTGTCCAAGTTCTGCTCCCAGCAGACTGGTGTGTCATCTCTTCTTATCATGGTCAGGCCGCCGGGCCTTTCCAAGATCTTATTTTTCTGTTCTTATGGATTTACAATCCGGTATTAATATGCGTTTCAACTGTAGTGTTCTCCTATCGCCATGATGGCTTTCCGTGTGTTAACCGTGGTAGCACTTGCTATGGCAAGTGCGCCATGCAGGATGGGTTATTGGTACAAGGTACATCGGTAGTGACACTTCCTTCTAATTTCCATGTAATTGGTAGTCCTCGGGACTCCTTCGATAATCTCTTATTTTGGATAACCGTTCATCCGGCAGTTTCCTTGTTGTTTGACAGTACTGTCATTACAGGGCGTTCCTCTTTCTGAGGGAACCCCTTAATATTTTCTTATGTCTTAATCCTTGCTCCTGTCTCCACACATTCTGTTGTGGTTACTCAGTAATGATTCTTCTTTAGGCACTACACCGTAGTCCTATTCCGGTAACCATTTATATGAGTTCTCGCTCCTTAACTGGACCTTCCAGTAATCTTAATCCTCATGCTCTGTATTATTTCACTGTTATTCTCCTTCACCACTGTCCGGTACTCATGTCATTTCTCTTTTTCCTTTCTATTGCACCCGTAGTGCTTTCCTTATCATTGGTATGGCGGGTTATTTCGACTGCGTAGCATGTCGACCCATGTTGCCGGTAATTACCGTTCTTTTACTGGTAAGGTTCCATTGGTAGCGCCTGTTTCGCCGATGCGCTCCATTAAAAATCTCCCAATTCTCCTTAACTGTTGTACAACAAGTTGTTCCTCGTACTTCTTATTGTTAGCTAACTGCCAGATCGGGTTTCCCGAGTAAGAGAAGGCTTTCTTCTCTCTAGCGTTTGTCCAACACATTTAGGGTTAGGGATGTGGAGGGCGGGCCTAGGTACTATGGATATCCGGTAAACACCGGGAAGTCCTGGCTAACGCACCTCTCACTCTATCTCTCAACCCTTAACCCATAACTCAATCTCAACCTCATCATTCTCCTAAGTTCGGTATTTCTTGTCTTCAGAGCGTAACTACGCTCTGATACCACTTTTTGTAACACCCCAACTCAATCCAAATGTGGTCTCGCAACTTAACATTATATATATAAACATGTCACAGCGGAATTCTTTACAATCCAGGACCTTGCCACGGTCTGACTACAGAATATACCGAACATTAGTCTAACAACCTTAACCATTTACATAACCTTCTTACAATCCACTCACAACCTATACATCTTACTAACTCAATTGCCATACGAGTGTACAGGCACAACTCGTAGGTCATACTTAATCCTTAACACTTGCACTCCTTCTTACTCTCGCGACGGCCGCCTCCTGATGTTCACCTGTGTAGTAAAAAGCCCCCGAGGGGGTCAGCACGAATGCTGGTACGATCCTCTCATGGCCCCCAAGCTAACGTGGCTACGACGACTAATTGTCGATAGCATGGAGGTTGATTAGATGCACAACATAATAGAAAGTGCAGTAAACAACAACTCAGATATGAACATCAAAGTTCACACACAATGAACGACTTAAATGCGTTCCCTTAATTAGAGAGTTAGTTATTTAACTCCTTAAGTAATGTTCTCTCTTAATCTTAGTCCATCCTTATCTTACCTCAATCTGATTCTTATCTTAATCTTAGAAACAACCATCCTTTAATCAGGAGTGGATGTAGCTTATCTTAATCTTAATATTACAAACCATCCTTTAATGAGGAATGGTTGCAACTTACTTTAATCTTAATCTTAACTTAATCTCAATATACAAACCGTTCCTGGAAGGGATTGGTTGTAACTTATCTCAGTCTTAGAATACAAACCATTCTTTAAATAGAGATGGTTGTATCTTATCTCAAACCTTATCTCAATCTTATCTCAGTTCTTATCTCAATTAAGTCAACCGTTCTTTAATTAGAATGGTTGTACCTTAATCCATTGTTTATCTGTCGGGTCACGTAACCCTAACCAATGAGTTATCAGCTCCATTGGTTTACATAAACAATATTTATTAGAATTAGTTGGGCATTTAGGTAGATCCCACTACACCATCTCAGTATGCCTCCCTCCTAAAACAAGAAGTCCGAGGAGGTCGAGTCTATTTGTCGACTCTAGGCGACGAGTCCAAGGACAAGTCATCTTTGGAAGACGGTATTTGATAAGGATACCGACTTCCCCCAATACACATGTGCCGGTACCATTCCGGATTCCTCACTCAAGTTCAGTTAGTAATAGTCTCAAGACCATGTTTGTTGGTTAACCTCTTTCGGTTCATATCGTCCCTCATTAGGGGCGTTCCTTATTCTCACTCAATTTCTTACTAAACATTGGTTAGTAAGTTCTCACGGTATGTTGTGTTAGTTTTCAAACATCACACAACAATACTATATATATATATGTTCCGGTTGCATGCTTTATCTTGTTTAGTGAGCACACAAAACAAATAGCACACAAGCCGAGGGACACCTCGTTAGCAAGCAGGTCACAAGAAGAAACAACTGTACCTTCACCGTTGGTCGTTTCGGTTGCTTACTCTCCTCCGGAGTCCAAACTCCCAAGTCCTAAAACATTCATTCAGTTTTAGGTTATTAATCACTTAGCTTAATTCAACTTACTTAACCTACTTAACTTACTTAACGATTCCCATTAATACCCTCTTAAGTCTTTGCCACTTAGCTTACAACCTTAACTTTAAACATTAAAACTTATACTTAATCTTAGCTTAATTCCTTAAGTTCTTAGGGTCCTAATCATTACCACCCTACCAAAGGTATTCCTCATTACCCATTACCATTCTTAGAATCCAAATTTCTTTTTTTTTCTAAGTGTTAAGGGTCGACCGACCCACCGACCGACCCAACCCCTGGGTCGGTCCATTACAGAAACTCTTCCGTCTCTTGAAACCCATCCGACCGACCCAGAGCTAGACCGACCGACCCAAACCCTCTGGGTCGGTCCCTTGCCGAACCCATTTTCCTACATTAAATCTTGCCCGACCGACCCAAAGCTAAGCCGACCGACCCAAACCCTCTGGGTCGGTCCAGTCCAGAGACATTCCGGCTGGCTCAACATGGCCCGACCGACCCAAAACTGGGTCGGACACTGGGTCGGTCCACTACAGATTTTTCCTCTTTAATTGCTCTTTCAATTCCAACTCTTCCACAAGTGTCCTAATAGGTCCAACACCATCTTGGCACCTTAAACCCACCTTATAACCTCCACCAAACTCATTAAACCATTCACCAAAATCCACCTTAGTCATTATGCATTTTCCTTGTAATAATGCTACACTTGTAATGTTTTCCTCTAGGTCTCTAGGTGGTGGTTCATACTTAATGTAACCACTATGCCAAATGTTTCCCTCATCACTATAACATCCTCTCCCAAGCATCTTTCACCATCTAAAACTCTTTTATGCATTTACTTAAAGTTCCTTCATAAGCTTAAGCTTCCACCCACCAACTCCTTATTTCCTTCCTAGTTGTTTACCAACATTTACCTAAGTCCTAATTACTCAATTACATTCTCTTGATTCCTAAATCCTTAAAAGTAGTGCCTAAGTCATTATAACTCGTTATAACACTTTATCTCACCCCTTTTTCATCAAGACACCTCTAATACTCCCTAGTACTTCCTTAGTCATTAATTTCCCTTAGAACATATCTAAATCACCTTAAGCATTACACCTTCTCCTTACACTTATGCACAAGTCTTACATTCCTCATCTCATGATTTTGGTGTGTTCAAAACACTCACCATTCCTCCAATTCCTCCTAGACATCTCTAGGTCATTCTAAACCTCAAGAACTCCTTAGTTAACTAATCTCCACTCAAATTCCTCATAATGATTCCTAGTAAATCCTAGGTCATTTAGTTCACCACCATCGCCTAAACACTTATTTTCTACTCAAATTTTGCCATAGCACCTCTAGCATTATAGCATGCCCAAACATTATTTTTCCTCATTTAACCATCTCACACACCTCAAGTTCTTTCTCATCATATCTCATCACCAAACCAATTCATTCACAACAAACTCAATATATTGCAATTAATCTTAAATTGCATAGCACTAAGGCTCTTAAATGACATGGCTCTTAGGCCCTTAAATGACTTAAACTTAAACACTGAATTTCCCACATATATAAGCTTTCAACCTGCAAATACACTCATCAATCTCATAGTAGTTATAATGCTCTTAAAATCCACCTTAAACTTATATTGCTAACTCATTCTCATTAGCTCCTTAATCACAAGTTCATAAGCTTGTTTAAGTTCTTTTTCCTTAGGTTATATAACCCAATACACAATGTAAGCTCTAAGCCACATTGGTATAATTAAACTCATCCTTAACTTAAACCACCATTAGGTAAGCATTTTACCTTGTTTTCTCAAGCTTATCTTAATTCCTCCTTAGACCTTCTTCTTGCATAATCTCGGCCACCACTTAAATTCCTTGCCAATGTTCTAATCAATATTCAAGGACTCATATGAGTACTAAACAATGCACTAACCTCAAGGAATAAAAACCTAGGTTAGAAATGTGTTCTAAGGCATAAAAGTGGATGATTACCTTTGAAGTCTCAAGGTAGACTTTGGCATTGAATGAAATAGGACTCCACTAGTCCTTGGTGAATAAATCAAGCTAGAACAAGGCATAAAAACAAGCCCCATGAGAAAATTTTCGGCCATGTACAAGAGATGATGGAAACATGGTTTTTCTTACATTTTCTTTACCTTAAGAGAATGGAGAAGCTAATGAGCTCTTCAAACTTGATTTTCCTCCATCAATGGAGTTTTCTCATGGCACCAAAATGGAGCTTTGAAAGATTTGAAAAGATAGGAAGATAGGTCTTGGCCTAACTAAGAGAAATCTACACTTAGTTTTTGATTTGGAGCAAAGATGAACACTTGGTGAGCATTTGAAGGTGGAGCACCCATGGAAGAAGCTCTCTCGGTTTGGAGCAAGAGAAGGAAGAAGAAACCGTGGGTGAAAGAAGAAATGGAGGAAAGAGAAGAAAAGGTAGCTAAATAAGGTATTTTGCTTTATAAAGCAAATAGTAACTTCTTTACTTATCTCTTCTTTTCCTTTCTCATTTGATGACTCATGTGGTGACTCCCCACATAAAAACCGGCCACCCCTTAATATAAGGCTAACATGGTCTTTGTTGACCAATTAATTGACTTATATTGATTAAAACTTAAACTAGTCACTAAATAGTTACTATTCACTAATCAAGGCACATAATCGGGAAATTTTTGATTTCCCATTGATTTAGACCTCCTAATGTGATACTAATTAGTACACATATGATTAAAGAGTAATGATGGACATTTAGCCACTCAAAACTCAATTCTAAGACAATTTCTCAAAAATGTGCTTTAAGACTTCTTAAAGCACATTTTGTGTTTTAACTTGTTTTCAAGCTTGGTTTTCTTTGCTAATTGATTTAAAATGACCATTAGATATTACTAAGGTCTTATCATGATATTTGGGTACTCACCCAAGTCTCTCCAAGCTTAGAGCACGTTTTTGCCCTGATTGCCTTAAGGCACTTTCTTGTGTTTTCCTTGGTTTAAATTGTCTACCAATCTTTCTAAGGCATATTCTAGCCTCCTACATCAATTTGATGTTTACTTAGCATACTTAGATTTGGGGTATTTCAAGTAATTTGAGTGTATGCAATTCGTACATACACTAACCTTGCTCATGGCAAAACAATGAAATCATAACATACATAACTTGATAGCCGCTGTAAAGTAAATAAGTGTCCCAACTTCCTAGCTATCCCACTAGGTCATCACTGCACAAGTGCAATACCAAAAACACTCAGTCCTATAGAGTGCAGAGGCGTAAACCCTTGGCAGTAGTAATCTCTTGTGTGATTGCAATAGGAATGAATATACTGTAAAGTAAATAAGTGTACTTTTATTAACCAACCAAGTGTACATAGAAACACATCAATACCAAGTGTTACATAGAACAACAACCATAACCATTCAAGTGTCAATAGGACATATCAATAACCAGGTGTTAACTAGAACACATCATAACCATTCAACCAATTGCACACATCGCAACAATCAAACACAAACAACCAAATACAAAACCAGTATAGACTACAGATATGCAAGTCGCATGTGGTGCTCTACCCCCCTTAAAAAGGGTTACACCCATGTACCCCCCACAAGTATACACAAAACTAAGAGAAAAGTGCTGGATACTTGTCTCGCATGGATGCTTCTAACTCCCATGTCGCCTCCTCAATGTCGTGGTTTGACCAAAGAACCTTGACCATTCTAATGGCCTTGATCCTGGTCTCCCTAGTCTTGTAGTCTAAAAATGCGAACTGGGGTCTCCTCATATCTAAGTGTAGGATCTAGCTCGAGTGTCTCGGGCTCTAAGATATGTGACGGGTGAGGCACATACTGCTTTAGTTGAGAAATGTGAAACACATTGTGCACTCTCCTAAGCTCAACAGGTAAATCTAATATGTAGGCTAATGGGCCCACTCGCTCCGTAATAAGGTACAGTCCTACATACTTCGGGCTAAGCTTGCCCTTCTGCCCAAATCTGAAAACTCCCTTCATAGGTGAGACTCTAAGGAAGACTCGATCGCCTACTGCAAACTCAAGGTCTCTCCTACGGACATCAGCATATGACTTCTGTCCGTTTACGAGGTATAGCCCCCAAGAATCTATGCATTCTCCGACATGTTCCATAGTGCATTAGTATGATTTTATATTTGAATCCCGTATGTATGGGTGAATGTGATCTACCATCTTGTACGTTGCCGATATTATCTCATGGCTTGTTTAAACTATTATGTGTAACACACTTCCATTAATCGCCTCTTGTAGTTGTAATCGTCGGCGCTCGGGTCTTGTATTAATATTGGGGCCTACTTAAAATCCCTCTCTTTGATCTTCAGGTCATCATCTTGTGATTCTGGTATTTGAGTTTAGTGTCACCATATTCGGTTTTCATTTTCAATGTAAAGTATGAGCTATGGTCGAGCCGTGCATTTTATGTATATTATCGAAAGATTTCTTGATATTATTGATTCACTAATTGTCGGTAGTACATACACTATTACTATCGTCTGTTCATCAGGTATACCACAGTAGGGTTCCTGCTAAGGTTTCTAACAAGGTACAGTTTCCTCTCAATTGAACATGTTCTTGCGGTTGTGAATCAACTCATGTGAGTATTAGTATAATATTTATACTCTTTATATTCTACCATGCTTATAGGTAGGTTCGCATTTAATATATTGGGTTTGAATTCATAAAGAAAGACATGAAAGTCGATCTTTCCCCCCAGATGGCAATACGACCATAACTTAGAAGGTAGCTTGAGAATGCTCTTATTATAGGTAAATGTCTCTTAATCTCATTTTTAACTTATTAACATGGCTCATGTATAATAACAGTTATTATTCCCCTCATAGTTGACTATTTTTACGACATTAGCGGAGTCATTTTAGCTATTTAATCTCTTCAGGATAACCTAGACAGCTTAATTCTTAACTTACACCTTCTACAATTCATGTACTTCATTAATCAAATTTTATATTAAAATTAAGAATAAATATTTACTTATCACAGAGATATTTGTGACCACTTATAGGGAGTCTCAGGAATCATTCAACCCTGACGGGATCAGCGTCAATGTTGAACTATTCTTCCACTCCATTTTGTCTTTGGTTTTCCCTGATCTGACCAGGATCAAGTTCGACCTCCCACATTAAATATCAAACAATCACCTAATTGTCATTTTCCAAATTTTATCTTACCAGACTTTGTGATGTGGTGAGTACTACATTTTCTCTTTGACCATTATACAACTAATCCAATATCTGTCATAACCTATACTCGAATCTAGTGTATTACCTAATCCCTGGAACCATATTCATTTGATCAAATCATCAAGCGGGGAAGCCAGTTTTTCCTCTTGGCATAAAAGGTAAATTCTTATTAAAACATCTAGGCACATACTGTCTAATAATTATATTCATCAATCATTTTAACTCTTAAATCCATCATACAAGTAATAAATTCAGTTATGGGCTTGGATACCTTAGAATACCCTCTTCTCTTTAAAAGGCTCATCTAGTATTTAACTCACCAGGGCTTGATTATTGCCTACACTTTGGTTATCATTACATGGAACAAGGACAGTCACAGTTAGACTCCAAGGAAAAGTTTTCATCTCGATCAACAATTACAGTTCCATAAAGTATTATTTCCTCCGCTTTAAAGCTTGGCTTTTTCTCATTCCATTTAAACTCCATGAATCAGGTGAACCATATGTTCAGCCTAGGTTAAGTATCTCTTAATATTAGTACCATCTCAAACTAAGGGTTTCCAGTTTGAATCCTACGGTTTGATAACAGGACAATCAAAGCTTATTGTTTGTTTCTATCTCTTAGAAACGTGGTTAATCCACAAACTCAATGGCTTCCAAAAATAGGTCGATTAGGTGTATCAAATAGAGGATTTAGAATCACATGGATTAGTATATAACATTAAGAAGTTTTATGTGTAAAACAATTGTTACAAGCCAAGGGGTATGTTTTCTTACTTTTAAATTTAACTTCCACTCACTTTTAGTGTATATATTAATTCAAACTCTTGATATAACTTACACTACCTTCCTTGCAAGTGTCAAGGAGAGTTATTCGTTATCATGTTTATATTAAAATTTATATTACATAGGGGGTTAACCTTATTTGATTTCTTGCGCTCTTTATTCGCATTCATAAATTGAACTGTCATAGAAGACATATGCTCGTATAGAACCATAAGGATAGTGTAGGACGTGAGCCTCAAAATAGGGTAGGAATATTTAATGATACTTAGCCCTTTGAAATGTATCAATACTACTCAACGTTTTAGGTTTACAACCTCCAAATTATATGTATATATGTAGCATTTGGTATTGCTAATTAGGTAGTTCTCCCGACTTCAGAAAATATAGATTCAAAGTTTGTTCTCTCCCCTTTATTAATTAGGAGTCCAGCACTGTCACTATATTGATACTAGCTGAGACCCTTGGTATTTGCTCAGGTATTTAAAACCCGTGCTTATCCATGATGGATGTTTAGTTATATATTTTGAGATTCTGTTTCTCTATTGTCATATTTCAAGGTTTCGCACTATCTTCTCGCGAAGTTAATAAGGGATTGTAAGATTTGCCAGTCCCGCACTGGGCGGTAAGCTCGGTGCCTGGGTAACCCATAAAATTCAGTGTTTGCTCTTCACGTGCAGGTCTTCAACAGACCCTTTTGACAATTCATGTAGTCTTAAGGATTTCATATTTAATTAATGTATTCCTTTTCATGACATCTGCTCGTCATTTAGGTAGGTCATAATTTGTAGTTACTGTAAATTTGGACAGTTGATAACGCCCTTCGGCGGGCCAAGCAAAAACTAACTTACTATTCCTCACTGTACTATCTCACACCCAGTATCCCAAGGCTAATCTTGGTTTGTATTCGGTTTAACACTCTTAATCCCATGGTACACTAATCTGGATTCTCCACCAAATACCAACGCGTCTCCTAACTTCAAAATAATCTTGTTCGCCTTATCCATCCTCATAGAAGTTCACAATACAAACGTCGGTTTCAATGTCCGGTATTTGGTTGGTTTCTAATTGTTGTGCAATTTTGACCGCTTCTGTTACCAAAGTTTAGAACTATCGGGTATCTTAGGAACTCGTGCTCCTTCTACCTTTCTTACTTCACTATATAACCTAGCCTGTGGATCCCAATCCTTACCCATACACATCATATATAATTTAAGTTTTGACCCACTCCCATATCCTGGGATATAAAATCCTCCAAGGCCTATCCCCAAAGTTCTACATTCGTTTACAATGGCTATTTGTTCATTTATAGTTAAGTATTTCTTGAGTAGGATCATGTCGGGTCAAAGTACTTGGCATTCTGCCTCTGGATATTCCCGACCTTCGCTCATAGGCTCAGGTGACCTCGGTCTCATAGGTAAGGGAAAACAAATGTCGAAGTATCCTATTCGGTGAGAGGTTACCTAAGTTAGGTCTCTCTAAATTTTTGATACTTACTAACACATACAAGTCTCATCGACTGATAATTATAAACACACATTCAAGCATCATGCATTTGGTTTAAGTTCTAGGCTTATCGGTTTCGCGCTGAGCGCTAGCCTCAACGCCTGAAGTTCCCACTGAGTACTGGGTGTTTCTTCCTGGAACTATCTCCTTTCCCTTCTGACTCCCGAATGAGGATGGCTGTCCTGCCGGTCCTCTAGTGTAGGTATTAGTCGGTGGCGCTTGGCCTCCTCGTGAACCGCTCGCCTCTATGGCTGGTGCTCTATGTGAACCTCTAGATCCCTTGTATACTCGGCTCGTTGGGTTGGAAAAGCATTCATACTCCCTGTGACCTTTTTTCTTGCAATAGCGACATTCCACCTTCCTGCCTGCGCAGTCTACGCTTGGGTGATAATTTCCACAACGCTTACAGTAGTAATGGCCCTGGGTTGGCTTATTGCCCTTAGGTGGTGCTGATCTTAGTGGCTGAGCATCAATGGCTGGGCCGGTCAGACGAGGGACCTGCTCCTTCGTCTTCTGACCATGGAAATCCTTCCACCCCTTCTTCTTATCAAAGAATCTCTTCCCCTTCTTGTAGTAATCGACAGAGGTTGATCCACCATCATCTCCTTCAGTACTCTTTCTCTTCTTTCCCTGCGCCTCTTCCCTGGACTGCAGCATTAATTCTGTTGCCGATGCGGCGCCATAACATTCTTGTAAGGTAGCGAAACATATTGCTCCCATAGCGCCCTGGATGCGAAATTGCAAACCTCCCCTAAACTTTTGAATCTTCACAATGTCGGAGTAGTCGACTCCTGGTATGTAATCTAGCAGGCTGATAAATCGTGCGTAGTACTGGTCGACTGTTTGGCTCCCCTGGATTAAGGTCTCGAACTCTTGCCTTTTTCTCTGCTTTAAGTGTTCGGGGTAGTATTTCTCTCACAGCACCTCCATAAACGTTGTCCATCCAAAGTCCGGTGTAGCTCTATGGTGGCCCTCCACAGACCGCCACCAAATGTCCGCTGCGTCTTTCAGGTTGTACGTGGCGATGTCGACCTTCTGGTCTTCTGGAACTCTGACAGCCTTGAACGCCTTCTGGTGCTCTACAATGAACTTCTCCAGTGCGGCGGGGTCTGGTTCCCCTGAGTATGTTGGAACCCTAGCGTCTGCAACGCTCTTCAACCAATTGGTTCTCCTGGGCTGCGGCGGGTGGGGTATGGCTCCCGTAAGTTGAGCTCCTAGCTGCTGCGCGAAGGCTGCCATGGCCGCTGCTAGGCCCGGTACTGCTGGAACGTCTGCCGGTGTCTCGCCACCGTGTCCACTGCTGCCTCCACGTGGTCTTCCAGCTCTTGACATCTATAGGATAGTATCCTATTATTTCTACTCGGTTGCTACACCGTTTTACATACACAATCACAAACATGTAAGAAAACTAACTAATAGCAATAAAATACCCCTAGGGTTTTTCTAGGTCACAAATCCTCACAGACGTTTCCCGTATCCCAATATTCCTATGCTCATGTTATTGACTCAGTATCCTTCATCAGAGCGTAGTTATGCTCTGATACCACTTTTTGTAACACCCTTAATCCTAAACATGTAATAATAGCGCAATTTGTAGCATAATAAATAACGTTCGCAGCGGAAAATAAAAACTATCTATCCTTGGTGTTACACGCCGTTACTCACCCCTGTGAGTAACAAGGCATCCTTACTCTTCCAACAAACCAACTCCTCACGCTGTGATGAACAGATACTGAGCATTCTAAATATTACAAACCAAATCCAAACTAAATGAGCAACTAAGTGAAATACATCAAACTCCTTAATACAATGCAAAATAAGACTAAAAGAGTTCTTTATTAAAACTCATCAGCTACCCTGTGCCCCGCACTCCGGCTTGTGTCTTCTTCAGTAACCTAAAATGTTTTGCCCATTGAAGGGCTCAGCAATCGAAATGCTGGTATGCTAAATGTAGTCCTAAGTCATCTAGATTCCTTAAGTCGTTTTAGCCATCTTGACATTAGATTCTTTACATGAAATACCGATTTACAATAATAACAGTAATAACTGTAAACATTAAACAATCACATAACAATTCACCTGCAAACATCAATGTACAATAGTACACAACTCCAATAACCACACATCAATAATCCATAGCAATAACCAGTAATCACACATCAATAATCCATAGCAATAACCAATAATCACACATCAATAATCCATAAAAATAACCAATAATCCATAACAGTAATCAACAAGATACGCGTAATATTTAACTGTACTAGTTAGTTGGCCACCTGGCCCTTATCCTTTAAACCAATCACTTAACCTTTTCCAATTAAATTCCACCTCAGGTGTCATGTTAAGACAACCCTTAATAACTTAATAATGGACAATAGTCCCCTGGGTTCCAATGGAACCGTTACCAGCTGACCTTGTGGCCCTAGATAATTAAATGACCGATCCGGTCGAACCTGTGCACCAACGGTAGTGCCCTCCGCCATCGTCGAATGTGGACAATGGATTCCCTTGAGTGACTCCCCATTGAAGTCTCTCGTAGTGATCACGATGCGCAACCAGAAAGTCAAAACATTCTGGATTCCTCTCTTTATAAGTTAGCCCTTTAGTCAGTGAAACAATATTCAATCCTTGAGTTAAGACTATAACAGTTGACCATCAGTTAGGTTCAATAATACCTAAAGGTCAGTTAGTCTTGTTCCAGTTTAGATGTATAAACTTCCAGTCATAAGACGTTCGCGTAAAATAAAACACAGTGGTGTCGAGCAATACAGTGTACAATATCATATACATAAATCACAGATATCGCTCTTAACAATTAAACACACACGTCTGGACCTTAGGAAAATCCTTAGGACATTCAGACCACACAATTAACATACCGTTCACCGGGATAACAGCTAGCTTGACAATTCACGCTCTAGTAATTCCTTCTCGTACGCTGTTATATATACATGCAATACCGGGTAATATTAATACCACTATTCATTAAGCATTACAGTACTGTCACTATAGAGTTATACTCGTAGAATACTAACTATGTATGTTCTTTATTTCCCCCTGTTAATTAACAGTGGTGTTATACCCAAAATTTTGACCCTCAGGAAAGGGATCAAGTGCACAAATGCAAAGACAAGGGCAAAATGGTCAAAATGCACCAATGCAGGATTTTCCAAGGACGTTCTCGGGATTTTCTATTTTCATATGACTTGTTCATTATCTCCAAACACTTCCAAATATCATAGTCATTATGAAAGGTATTTCATGATTTTCTGATAATATTTATTCTGGAAATTAAGCTTTTAATAAGCTAGTTTCTTTAATAATTAACACATGAAATAGCCTCAAAATAGAAATAAAAAGGTTTTCAAAAATTTAAATAAAATTGTCACATGGTTAGCATGACTACATACAGTCATAAACCTGAAATTATTTTATTCGGAACCTTATCCCAAAATTTAAAAGAGAAATTCAATCATTTTTGCGATTTTCTCTCTCCTCTGGAAAATACCGAAATCAAATCAAAATGTCATGAAATTTTAATATAAGATATAGGATGATTTTTATAGACTAATGCCGTTGGAATTTAGTTATTTCGACTTTCCAATAATAAGTTATGAATTATGGGAGATTCCAGATTGTGAGATTTTTATCTAATCGGTTATTTATCAAAATAACGTGATTCCAACTCTCAAAATTCCTCAAAATCGTCTTTTAAATTTGGTTAAAATTTAAGAATTTTTATCGTCCTGTAACATGTTTTAAAAAATCAGATTCTCTTAGAGCACAAAATCAGGATTTTAGATAAAAAAATGTGTTCTATCAACATGGCCTTGCTCTCTCTATAAAAAGACCTTCCAAAAACGACCTAGGGCAGGGAAGAACACTCCCATAGTCAGAAAACACAGCCGTCTACTTGCCTCCCACGTTTTCAACACTCCCAACACCAAAACTCTGCCGAAATCATCCCAAAATCACCAAAAACACATTCTTTCTTCTCCCATTGAACTTCCAAGCATCAAAACACCACAAATACAGAACCAAAACGTGTTTAACAACACAAGGAAGAAGAGGTCAGAAACTTGGGTCAAAGTCGAACCGGATCGGCCACCAGCGAAGCTTTCAGAGATTCCCGACGTGAAGGAACAACAAATTTTCAAAATCAAAACAGGGTAAAAACCAAATTCTCCAACCCTTCTGGTCTAAATACACTTCTGGTTGAAATTTCTAACCGAATTGATTTTTCCTTGCTTCTGAATTAAGGTTTGTTTGTGTTTCTGCCTTCTAACTTGTTAGCTAAGTTTCGTATTATTTTTTACTTCAAATTGAATTCTTTCTATTACTAATGTGTTTATAATCTTTTAGGCTACGTACCCATAAAATTTGAGTTCAAAACACCGTCGGGAACCTCCCTACCGCCGCCGTCCGAGGGCGGTCCGCACCCACGGACGCTATGTCCGGGGTCCCGGACGCCTTGTCCGTAAGCCCGGACGCCCTTGGACGGTGGCGGTATTTCAAAATTTAGGTTTTCTAAAATAATGTCCGGGCCCACGGACATCCTGTCCGTGGCCCCGGACTTTTCAAAATTGCGTTTTCTGTTTAATTCGACTTTTCTGTATAATTAGGTTAACTAGGGTCCGTGGTCTCGGACATGGGGTCCGTGGCTACGGACATAAACAAAATTTTACTTAATTATGCCTCTGACGCCCTAGTCTAGGTACTATCAGTTTCCACTTTAATTTTCTGTCAAAAAATGTTAAAAATACAAAAATAATCAGAAGCGTGCACTTAGGTTAAAACGACTCGTAATAAGCCGTAATTAAACTAACTAGAGGAAAAACGACTTCGAGGGGTAATGAAAGTAATTGAACCCAAAATAAGTCGAATATCAAGCCCCCGAACTCGAACTCTCCTTTCCTAATTTGATCTAGGTTAAAATTAGGTGGCGACTCATAATAGGTTCCGGTGAGCTAGCTTAGGTTTTAATAATTATTGTTATATGACATAGTTATTAATCTTAGGTTATAAGTGGACCTAAAACCCGGTTAGATCCTAATCAACTTAATCAACATAGGATAGGATTTCAAATCGAGGCTCACAGACTGGCGACTCTGCTGGGGACAAATTTCTTAATATTAACTTGTTTAATTTTAAGAAAGAGGGCTTAACTCGAAAATGTTTATTTACGGCTTTCATTATGTTGTTTGTTTACTTTCGTGCGTAATTTAAATTTCTGCACCTTTGCATCATATGAGAGCGAGGGTCCACGCAAACCGATCTCACCCCGGGACCCATTTGAGGGTCCCCTGTCAGGGACTCACACCTTTTAGGTGATGTGAATAAGCGGGAGAAAAGAGGAGGATGTCGTCTAACCACATCCCCTTAATACCTGGGCTTTAGCCCCAAGCGTTTTTCGGGCAGTGCCCTTACCAAGCCTTGTTTGGTCATTCAAAGACCCGACCGTAGACGCACACCTCTTGGTGATGTGAAGAAAGTGGGGAAGCCCAAAGAGAATAGCGTGCAAGCCCTATTCCTTTGTGGTAACCTGGGCCCATGCCCCAAGCACCTCTCCGGATCGATCCATACCCGAATTGGATAAGCGTCGAGTGAGGACATGTTGAACTTGTGTGGGCCTTATCTGCTTGTATGATCGGCCCACTACCCAGCCTAAGAATTGATAGGAACTTTTCCAACATCAACTCAGCCCAACCCGAATTTACGACTCTATTGTTTGCGGCCCAAAGGCCCTGTTTGGTTTGAATGAATGAATTGTTTGTTTGGGCTCAGGCCCAAAAGTTTAGACTTAGGTGATTTCTCTCTTTCAACCCAATTTGAATTATCAATTTAGTTCTAGGCCCATGAAAAACAAATCCACCTAAAGTAATTTGTGGGGCATGAAAATCCATCAGGCCTTTCCATTTCAAGGTTTATTCTAGTCTAGGAAGATCTTTTCACTCAGGCTTTGGCCCAAATCGTAGATCTAGGTATCATCTTTCAGACCCAATCAGAATCACTCGTTCAGATTTTGGCCCTAATTTCAAATTCGCATTTAGGACATGGTCCAGAAATCATTTCAGCCCATGAACCTTACTTCAAGCCCAAACACATCCTGGCCCAAGTGCCAAATTTTCAAAACGTTCTGGCCCAAGTGCCACATTCTTAAAACATTCTGGTCCAGGCACCGTGTTTTCACAATGCTCCGGCCCAAGTGCCACACCTTCATAACACTTCAGCCCAGGTTCCACATTCTCATAACATTTCGGCCCAAGTGCCATATTCCCATAACACTCCGGCCCATGTGCCACATCTTCACAACATTCCGGCCCAAGTGCCAAGTTCTCAAAACATTCCAGCCCAAGTGCCATATTCTCCAAGCATTTTGGCTTAAGCATCAGTTCACAGCTCATGAGTCATTCCGGCCCGTGTGCCTCTCCTCCAACTCATTCGGGCCTTAATACCTACCCACAATCTTCAAGACATTCCAACTCGTGTGTTTTTCACGCAGCCGAAAAAGTTCTAACCTAAAACTTCTTTGCGACCCAGAATTTCAGCCCAGTCCTCTCTGACAGACGGCACTTTGAAAACAGGTAGGCCCGAATCCCAAGTATGGCAGAAGGAGGAAATCCAGTCAACATGGATGCCCAGTTAGCCGTAGAATTCAATGGGATGCTGAAAAAGATTGAGCGCATGGAGAGGGCCAACAAGCCAGCCGGTTTTGACTACTTTTCCACTGGATTATATCCCAAGGTTGATCTCCCTCCAAAGTTGAAATTGCCAACACTTCCTCTATACAAAGGTTCCTCCGACCCACAACTTCATTTGGCAATGTTTGATTGGGAAATGTCCATCCTTTCGCTAAATGATATGCAGAAGGCCAAGGTATTTGCTCACTATCTTGATGAGACTCCTTAGCATTGGTACAAAACTCAAAGGATAAATACCAAGACCTACGAGGAGGTATGTGAAGCTTTTTTGCATCATTTTGAGTACGCTAGAAGTTTTGGAGTCATCAGGGCTGATCTTGCAAGCACACAGCAAACAGAAGGTGAATCAATGTCTGATTTTGTCAAGCATTGGAGGATGAAGGCAGCCGCAATGCTCACACAGATGGACGAACAAGAGCAAATCCGAATGGTAATTAAAAATATGCAGAAGCAATACAGTGACGAGCTGAAATTCACATACTTTCCTAGCTTCAACATGCTGATGGGACAAGTTAATATCCTAGAAGAAATGATTCACAAAGGAGAGTTAAAACTTGGGAACTAAAAAAACACCAGGAATGGTTCAAGGACAGCAGCTTGTATCCAAAGTGGTACCCGAAAGAGAACTAGGCAGCATGAGGTTAACACCATTCGGCGGATAAAAGGGCCAGGACAAATCATCGGAGCAATAGAATCATCCCGGCAGAACTCCCGTCAAAGAAAGGTTTCAAACATCGCTCAACCATTAAGCCAGACTTTTAAAAGACTCCAGGAACGAAACATGCTACAACCCCTCACCCCTCGACAAAGAGACCCTCAAAAAGGAAGGAATCTGAACCAGTACTGCCATTATCACCAGCTTCCTAGTCATGACACAGACGATTGCAAAATTCTAAAGCAGCACATCCAAGATCTTATCAATCAAGGTTTTCAACTCCCCGGGTAGGAATCCCATGTCAAGCACCATTAGAGACTGCTATTTTCAAGTGTTTTCTCCGATTTCTTCTCTTTACTAGTCATTTTTCTATTTTTCCAACGTTTGTAGTAGTTAGATTCTTTTATCATTTTAGAAGTTGCTGAGCTTGTAACTGTCAATGATGTCTTTACATTCATTTAAATAAAGTCATGGTTCCATTTCTATAATTCTTGTACAAATCCTTTTTCATTCATTAAAAAAAAGCATTCATGTCTTTCAAAGGATCACGAAATAATCATTTTCTGACAACGGAACACAACGACTTGTTTTTTTGGTTTCTAAAAGGATGAACATACTTTACCAAATACCATAACCCATCACAAAACATCCAAGCGGTAAAATTGTTGTCATAAACCCCAAACAATACTGGGGGCAATCTGAGTTTAAGTTCGTCATCTTTTATCTTTTGTTTAAATGTGCGAATGAGTTTTGGAGTGAAAATCTCGCGAGAGTGTCTTGAGTGGAAAAACCATTAGCGAATGAGCGTGTCATTTTTACACGACTCCGGTGAGACAACATTTAAAGGTGAGGTAAACGGCATAACTCCGACCGAAGGAGATAATTTGTAAATTTACTCTTAGACCTGCGAAAAGTAACAAAGAGCGGATATACAACTATCAGGAATGACAAAGCACCTAGGTACAGCACCACATAGCTAAAATCTTGTGAACCATAACATTAAACCCTAGGCACCCCCGCTGAGCCTTTCATATATCCCTTTTTGATATTATGAACTCCACAAAATAACCCAGCCAATGATGAATGTCCGACCCGGTGACCAAAGGAAGCGAGGAGTCAGACCCTCAGATAACGTTCTCATCAATCCAAAGAAGCAACACCGCTATCAGCATGACAAAGCGATCCGCAAATGGTAAAAGAGTTACACAGGATCCAAAGAGCTCACGTCAAAACAGCTCTCGAAGCCCAAAACCGAGAAATACAAGAACCTCGAAGGCAAAGTCAAGAAATGATAAAACAAAGAGGCAAACCCGAAATGCCTCGAGGAAATCCGAATGACAAAAGAGGAGAAATGGTGAAAAGGACGACTTCAAAAGTCCAAGTCCAGAAGCTCAAAAACCACGTCAACACGAAGCAGCTAGACTACTTCAAGACAAGGAAGATGATTCCGAGAAAATACACAAGGTGCAGCTTTGGTCACCCCTTTGGCTCCACATACCTAAAATATCCCTCCATGGTCCCGTTGTCTTTCATCACACCCCATGGCCACGTTATAAGCTCTAAAGACTTCCGACTTGATAGTTGTGTGTCCAATCACGTGAAAGTAACAGATCAAATGTGTAAATCCATCAAATGTCGAGTTCAATGGTCTAAAAGTTATGACCATGAGCAAGAAATGAGTGCAAACGCCAAACACGTCGTGTGTAGGTTAGGAAGCACCATATCAAAGCATAAGCCTTAACCCTGTGAGGACGAGACTTGTTCGCACGTTTAATCAAAGAAAATACTGGGGGCAACGAAACTCGATACTCTAGCTCAGATTGTCCTAAGGAAAAATACTGGGGGCAATTGTTAGTTGCAACAATTGCCATGACAACACCAATTGAAGCCCAAAGCTTAACCACCACCATCCCACCACAGGCACACATAAGCCCTTACCTCCACATCAAACACCACAGGCACACATAAGCCCTTACCTTCACATCAAACACCTCAGGCCCATATAAGCCTTTACCTTCACAACATACACCACAAGTCCATCAAAAGTCCTGACCACCACTCAAACACCACACACTCCCACCAGCGGCATGTTCATCCTCTAAGAAACAAATTACAGATCTGAAATTCGTAGTTAGGAAATGATTATTCCACTTTCCTTTTTCAGTAGAATTTTACTCAAGCATTGCCACATTTGGCACATTTTCCAGCAATTTTGTGCTTTGAACAAATTTCAGTTCTCATCATTGCCATGTTTGGCACATTTTCAACCGTTCCTTGTTTTGGACAAGCTTCCAACAAACACTTTAGTTGCATTTTACAACTTCTGCATAACACCTCAACATTGCCACGTTTGGCACCTTTCCCAAACAGTTTCCTATTTTGAACGAGTATCCTTCATATATTTTGATTGCATACATATTATCATCATTGCCATGTTTGGCACTCTAGTATTCATTTTTCATCATTTGCACGAGACCATTATCTTCCTAACTCATTTTTAGTTCGGGACCCAAAATCAGTACGAGACCTAGCATCTTTATTCAGTGCGAGACCTAGAATCAGTGCGAGATCCAGCTTTTTCATCATCCATTTAGTACGAGATTTCAGTGCGAGACCCATCATTTTCTTCAGTGCGAGACCCATCATCTTCATCAGTGCAAGACAAGTACGAGATAGTGCGTGATCCAAGTTGGCAGGGCAATGGCAATAAGTCCCTATAGTACACCAACCAGGAGCATTGGAATGGGTTTCGGTCCCTAGAAGCATCCGAGCATCATTAGCATATCATCCCCATATCATCATCACCTTTTATACTTCAGGTTCCCGACACCTTATAATGCTCGGCGTAATCCATTCAAACTTCAGGTTCTCGACACCTTATAATGCTCGGCGTAATCTATTCAAACTTCAGGTTCCCGACACCTTATAATGCTCGGCGTATCCCATTAAACTTCAAGTTCCCGACACCTTATAATGCTTGGTGTATCCCATTAAACTTCAGGTTCCCGACACCTTATAAAGCTCGGCGTATCCCATTAAACTTCAGGTTCCCGACACCTTATAATGCTCGGTGTATCCCATTAAACTTCAGGTTCCCGACACCTTATAATGCTCGGCGTATCCCATTCAAACTTCAGGTTCCCGATACCTTATAATGCTCGGCGTATCCCATTCAAACTTCAGGTTCCCGACACCTTATAATGCTCGGTGTATTCCATTTAATTTTAGGTTCCCGACACCTTAGATGCTCGGTCTAGATTATTCACTGTTAGTTCGGTCCACTTTTTCACATTTTTGGAAGTTGGCGCCTCTTAATAGGCCAGCACATTTGGTTTTTTTTATTTAGGTGGTTGGCACCTCATAATAGCCCAATTATCTCATACTTCTCTTCTAGGTAGCTAGTGCCTCATAATAGCTCAGCACAATCAACAGACTCGGCAAAAATTTAAGACAAGGAGTTTATTCGGTATCGGACAAAATTTTGGGGTATCACTCAAGCATCAACTAGTCTTTTCATATTCACTACAAAGTCTAGTTGATGGGGGGGCAATCTTTTATGCCCAAAATTTTGACCCTCAGGAAAGGGATCAAGCGCACAAATGCAAAGACAAGGGCAAAATGGTCAAAATGCACCAATGCAGGATTTTCCAAGGACGTTCTCGGGATTTTCTAATTTCATATGACTTGTTCATTATCTCCAAACACTTCCAAATATCATAGTCATTATGAAAGGTATTTCATGATTTTCTGATAATATTTATTCTAGAAATTAAGCTTTTAATAAGCTAGTTTCTTTAATAATTAACACATGAAATAACCTCAAAATAGAAATAAAAAGGTTTCCAAAAATTTAAATAAAATTGTCACATGGTTAGAATGACTACATACAGTCATAAACCTGAAATTATTTTATTTGGAACCTTATCCCAAAATTTAAAAGAGAAATTCAATCATTTTTGTGATTTTCTCTCTCCTCTGGAAAATACCGAAATCAAATCAAAATGTCATGAAATTTTAATATAAGATAGAGGATGCTTTTTAGAGACTAATGCCGTTGGAATTTCGTTATTTCTACTTTCCAATAATAAGTTATGAATTATGGGAGATTCCAGATTGTGAGATTTTTATCTAATCGGTTATTTATCAAAATAATGTGATTCCAAAACTCAAAATTCCTAAACATCGTCTTTTATTTTTGGTTAAAATTTCAGAATTTTTATCGTCCTGTAACATGTTTTAAAAAATTAGATTCTCTTAGAGCACAAAATCAGGATTTTAGATAAAAATTTTGTTCTATCAACATGGCCTTGCTCTCTCTATAAAAAGACCTTCCAAAAACGACCTAGGGCAGGGGAGAACACTCCTATAGTCAGAAAACACAGCCGTCTACTTACCTCCCACGTTTTCAACACTCCCAACACCGAAACTCTACCGAAATCATCCCAAAATCACCAAAAACACATTCTTTCTTCACCCATTGAACTTCCAAGCATCAAAACACCACAAATACAGAACCAAAACGTGCTTAAAAACACAAGGAAGAAGAGGTCAGAAGCTTGGGTCAAAGTCGAACCGGATCGGCCACCAGCGAAGCTTTCAGAGATTCCCGACGTGAAGGAACAACAAATTTTCGAAATCAAAAGAGGGTAAAAACCAAATTCTCCAACCCTTATGGTCTAAATACACTTCTAGTTGAAATTTCTAACCGAATTGATTTTTCCTTGCTTCTGAATTAAGGTTTGTTTGTGTTTCTTCCTTATAACTTGTTAGCTAAGTTTCGTATTATTTTTTACTTCAAATTGAATTCTTTCTATTACTAACGTGTTTATAATCTTTTAGGCTACGTACCCATAAAATTTGAGCTCAAAACACCGTCGGGAACCTCCCAAACGCCGTCGTCCGAGGGCGGTCCGCACCCATGGATGCTATGTCCGGGGTCCCGAATGCCTTGTCCGTAAGCCCGGACGCCCCCGGACGGTGGCGGTATTTCAAAATTTTCAAAAGTTAGGTTTTCTAAAATAATGTCCGGGCCCACAGACATCCTGTCCGTGGCCCCGGACTTTTCAAAATTGCGTTTTCTGTTTAATTTGACTTTTCTGTATAATTAGGTTAACTAGGGTCCGTGGTCTTGGACATGGGGTCCGTGGCTACGGACATAAACAAAATTTTACTTAATTCTGCTTTTGACGCCCTAGTCTAGATACTTTCAGTTTCCACTTTAATTTTCTGTCAAAAAATGTTAAAAATACAAAAAAATCAGAAGCGCGCACTTAGGTTAAAACGACTCGTAATAAGCCGTAATTAAACTAAGTAGAGGAAAAACGACTTCGAGGGATAATGAAAGTAATTGAACCCAAAATAAGTCGAATACCAAGCCCCCGAACTCGAACTCTCATTTCCTAATTTGATCTAGGTTAAAATTAGGTGGCGACTCATAATAGGTACCAGTGAGCTAGCTTAGGTTTTAATAATTATTGTTATATGACATAGTTATTAATCTTAGGTTATAAGTGGACCTAAAACCCGGTTAGATCCTAATCAACTTAATCAACATAGGATAGGGTTTAAATCGAGGCTCACAAGTGGTCCTAGGTAGTTCCTTAGTTCATTATTTTATGTAGTATCCACATGTGATAATGAATCCCCATATTATGATATATCTTCATCTCATTAATTATATATCCATAATTATTTCCACTTATTCCATATACCAATATAATTTGGTTATCTTTATTATAACCACAATTATTTCAGTAACTTTATATTATATTCCATAATATACCATTGTACCTAATTTTAATTCCTTTCCTTAATTAATTATAAAACTAACCTTATAAATTCGGTAATTACATAATGAACACATTATCTTTTGTAAATTACCAAATAACCATATGACTTTTATAATTCACTAAATATTCATATTAACTTTCGGTATTTATATTCTATACCTAATAACTTTCGTAAATTACAATATGGCCACATATGATTTCGATTTTAATATATCTTTCCTTTTATTTACAATTTAACCCCAAAACTTTATATAAGTTACATATTAACTTATAAACTATAGTTTCAATATTTAATTTCTTTAAATACCGAAATGGTCCTTATAATTTTGCAAATTATGCATTCACCCCAAATTAAATTTAGTTTTACACTTATACTTTCATAAATTACATATCCACCCCTAAACTTTTATAAACTTAATATTTTATGTCATAAATCATTTTAACCCAAAGTTTCTGTCAACACTTTGACCAAGACTTAATTTCATAATTAATACTTTAATATACCCAGAAAAACATATGTAATTCTCGGCCATACACTATAGTTTCCAATAATTACAAAATAGTCTCAAAACTTTATAAAATGTTATTTTAACACTTAAACACTTATTTAAATTCACGAAAATTCATAATATTAATTCCTACCTTATATTATACCATAAGTATACCAAATTAACCCTTTAATTCTTGACAATTATTATTAGTGCTCCAAACTTTTCAAAATTTACATTTTAGCCACATAACTTAATAAACTAGCCATTTAAATACTTGTAGCTATTTCTAATATTCCCAAAATTTATAATATAAGCTAATATACTTATATACTTCAAAAATCACCAAATAATCCCTTTTATTTTCAGCTTTCACAAATCTTTACCATATAGTTTTAAAACTTGATTTATACCTTATAATAAATACATATAAATGTATATAAGCCATATAACACTTCTAAAAATTATGCTAATGACTTAGAATGATTATAAACTCAAAATAGAACATTTTACTCCTAGAAAAATCGGTTTGAACTTATATGTATCATAATTAATTTTTGTGACACAAATATATACCTTAAGGTAATAATCTTACCTTATATGTTATAAATTATTTTTCTTGATATTATAACCCAATATTTTTGGCCTTAATATTACTAAGGCTTATACATAATTTTTATACTAATGTTTGAAGCTTAATTCAAGCTTAAACTTAATAAACCTTAATTATAGAAACTTACTCCTTAAATCAAGACAATTCTTGTACTTGATTTCTCCTTGAAATCCAAGTTCTTCAAATGCTATTTTTGATGAAGAGAATTCGGCCTCCTTGTATATATTTAGGAGATCCATTTGTTAGTCTTCTAACAAAGATTTATAAATAAGATTTGGAGTAGTTTTACAAGAGTTTGCCTTAGGAATTTAACAAGGTATTTTTCGGTACACCTTGAGATGATTGTAGATCCAAGTTTCCTTCATGAAATAATGAAGAGAACATAGGTTTAGAAGCTTATAATTTTCGGTTATAGGTTAAGGAATTTACTTAGGATTTTCAACATGAAAATATACCTTAACTTGATCTTGTTGTTCCTTGTGTTGTTGTTGAATCTACGAACCTCCTTGGAACACTTATGCTTGGCGAAATCTTGGATGATTGTTAGGATGATTTCTTGCTTCAAGACTTAGTAGATTTAACTAGGAAATTACATAAAATGGTGTTAGAACTTAGAACACCATTAATGGAGCTTTGAAGCTCTAAGGAATTAACTAGCAAATGAAGAAGAAAAGAGAGGGTAGAAGAACTTACACAATCGGCTGGGTGTGAGCAAATGAGAGCCTAGCTCACGTAAGGCTTAAGGAAGGAATGAAAGGAATCAAATTGGAAATAATTGGCATGTCACATGGCATTATTTTATGACTTGTTTTTTATTGTTTTGATTTCAAAATTTGACTACAAAAGTCTCTTAATTGAACTAGGCTTACGGCTGGATGTCAAGGAATAATTGAAGGCTTGATTGATAATTGAAACTAGAAGACAAAGGCAAGGTAGGCACATGTTTTCTTTTGAATTTTCTAAGATGACTACCATGCCAGTGTTGTCTTCTTTCTCTTGTTTATACGGTAATGTGCTGTTGTGTGGCATTTGATTTTTTTGTCTTTTGAAACATGAGAACATGCTAGGTTGCTAGATGTCTTATTTGATTAATTTTGGAGCAATCAACTTGTTCTTTTCTCCTCCTTGAAATCGGCAACATAGGCTAGTCAAGGCCATTTGATTTTTGTTTGTTTTAAGACAAGAGAACATGCTAGTTAGGTAAGTGTATTATTTGACTAATTATGTAGTAATCATAACTCCCTTTCTCCATGTGAAATCGGCAGCACAAGGGTAGTAACATGGCTGTTTCATTTGTTTATAGTTTTGTAAAAAGGTAGATCTAGCTTTTCCTTATTTGATTGCATTGTTTTTCATTTCTTTTCCTAACCCATTCTCTTTGCTGTTTTCTTGCAGGTCATACGGTGGTGGAGCTTCATTTGAATGCAATCAGTTGATACATTATCATATAATATAGGTAGGGATGAGTCACCATCCATAAGACAATTTACAAGTTAAAATCTAGTCTAAATATACCCAAAATGGCGCCTAACATAGAGGCTATATGGGACTGATTTTTAATATGATTCCTGTCACACTATATTTTATTAATACCATATTATAACATGTAATAGGTTCCAGCATTTAATTGGTACATTTATATCATGGTAAAAGATGAAAGTTCTAAGGTAAAAATGCTGATTTTAGGTACCTTTTTTATCTAAAAATCGGCCCTGTTTGTGCTATGTTTTTAGCACTGGCTTTAATTGATTTAGATGGTCAATTCATCCCCTTTTAATATTATCAACTCGTGGCTCCTCAAAATCTTCAAGGCAATAGCGTAAAACGCGTTTTTATGACACCCGAAGGTGCGTTTTTGTGCTTTAAGGATATTTTGGAATATAAGTAGTCGCTATGAGTTTCAAGTGTTTATAAACACTTTTTATAGCCAATAATAATATATTAAGGTGTTACATTGAGTTATATGGGGTTATATCAACTCATAACTCAATTTCCGGGCTACCGGGACACTCCCGGGGCAAAAAGGAGCGTTAAGAAATTCGTCCGAGCACTTTGTTTATTTTTGAGAAAGTAGCTCGAGCATTCTTTTTAGAATGATGAATATTAATGATAGGAACTTAAAGAATGATTTATATTGGAGTTAGTGCCACTTCGGTACCTCTCCAGGGCATTCTCATGGGTTTATGGGGCCCTCGTCGGGAACCTCCGTGCACTTTATCTTTAAATGAGAATTTATCATGAGGAATTCATCTTATATATTTAATAAGGTGTTATGGTGCATTTGGAATGAAGTGTAAAGCTTTACTTCATCCTATAAAGTATTTCCGGGACTTTCGGGCCTTAAGGGCCTTTAAGGGAACTCACGGGCATTTTGTATTTTTACTCAGTTTTAAATGAGGTCCTATGTTCTAAAGGTCATATAATGATCCTTGATTAACTTGATATGATGTTCATAGCTTATACAACTTGATTTTCTTAAGGTCCGGCTTAACGCTCGTTTATGACCTTAAGGAGTTTAGGTGCGTTTTTAACGCCTAACTGTTTATATACTTTTCTCAGGGTTTAATAATCTCCCAGATAATATTTATTTACCATTATTTAATTATTTAAAGGTTAGGGGTATTTCACTAATGAAGCAGATTGCCTTGATAATTCTGATGTAGATGTTAGGTCAGATAAATTTGTCACTTCTCACAGTCTTTCTCTTATTTCTTATTATTTTTTTAATGTTGTTACTAACACAATGGAACCAAGGACTTATCAAACAACAGTCAAAGACCCACATTGGGTAGAAGCCATGAGCAAAGAGCTCCAAGCTTTGAAGAAAAATTAAACCTGGACCATAGTGAATCAACCAATAAACAAACGCATCATATGATGTAAGTGGATCTTCAAGGTGAAGCTAAAGGCTGGTGGGACCCTAGAGGTACAAGGCCCGTCTAGTAGCCAAAGGCTACACCCAAAAACATGGGGAGGATTACTGGAAGACCTTCTCCCCGGTTCTAAAGATTACTTTTGTTAGAGCCTTAGTTGCTGTTTCAACAAAAATGAAATGGAAGTTGCACCAATTTGACATCAATAATGCGTTCCTACATGGGGATCTCCAAGAAGAAGTATATATGGAGATACCGGAGGGATTATGACAAGACTACAAAGGTAAGGTCTGCAGGTTGCATAAATCCTTGTATGGCTTAAAGTAAGCCTCCGGAAATGGTATGAGAAGTTATCTGTTTGTCTGTTTTTACATGGTCATGTGCAATCTAAAAATGACTACTCCTGCTTTGTGAAATATAGTGGTAGCTTCAGGACACACTTAAGAATTTATGTAGACGATTTAATCATAACGGGAAATGACAATGATGAGATACAAAAACTAAAGCATAATCTGGATAGTTAGTTCAAGGTTAAAGATTTGGGTCAGCTAAGCTATTTTTTTTGGAATGGAATTCTTATACACTAGCCGAGGCATTGTCTTAAATCAATGGAAATATGCAACTGACTAATTAGAAGAATATTTACCTTCAAATGCTAGTACTGCAGTTGTTCCCCTTCTTGCAGGAGTGAAGTTGGATTCAACAGAAGGACAACTTGTAGACGATCCAGGACATTACAGGAAGTTAATTAGCAGAATCAACTTCCTTACCAATTCGAGACCTGACCTTGCCTTCCCGGTCCAGCACCTCAGCCAATTCATGAAGTCTCCAACAACAACACATTTGAAAGCTGGAATGCACCCCCTTCAGTACATCAAAGGAACAATCAGACAAGGAGTTCTTTTTAACAATGATCCAGCCCTTGACCTGGTCGCATATTGTGACGCAGACTGGGCGAGTTGCACCATCTCCAGATGTTCTATTAGCAGGTATATAATACTCCAAGGAGGCTCTACAATTAGCTGGAACTCTAAGAAGCAAGAAACCATAGCCTTGTCAACTACTGAATCAGAATATAGATCGATCAGACAGGTGACAGTAGAGCTGACATGGTTATCACATTTACTTTCAGAAATGGGACTAGACAGTATGACTCCAATTGATGTACACTGTGAGTACAAGGTTGCAATTTTCATAGTTAGAAACCTGATTTTTCATCAACGCACAAAGCACATCGACATTGATTATCACTTTTTACGGGAAAAACTTCAGGACGGGCTGATCACATTAAAACATGTACCCGTTCTGCATCATCTTGCAGATGTTCTTACCAAACCAGTGACTGCTAACAAATACCAACATTTCTTGCATCAGACTGGTCCTACCGAAGCAGCTGTCACGGACAGAGGGGAGTGTTAGAGAAAATATTAAAGATATTGACCTAGGCTGATTAAAGAAATCAACGCTGATGACATTAATCATTCCTAAGAAGTTTATCTTCTCTAATAGCAAGATTTATGTGCATCTCAATGCCCTTCATCTTGAGGGGGAGTGTTGAGAGTTAGAATTTGTTAGGTTTGTTAAATGTAATCTATTTAGTTAACCTAATTATAACGACTACTTATCCAGCTTTTATAATATAAGGGCTCTGGTTTTGTAATAGATGGCACATTCTGTACATACACGTTCAATAACAATACTGAAGTTTAGTCCTCTGTACTCAATCTTTCTGTTCTCTTTCAGTCAAACACATGTAAATCTACTCAATACTTTCGTAAAGGGCAGCTACTCATTACGGTGATAAAAAACAGACAACAATAGTGTATGTACGATATTTTTTATGTTTTACTTGGATGTTATATACCGATCTATGATTTTGCTTATGGTATTTTTTTACTTATTCTGGTTTTATTTGCTGGCCTCATATATAATTTGAGTTTGTCATAATTGTGTTTTTAGGCTGATCCCGCCCTTCTATATGAAATAAGGGGCATAAATGACCATTTTATAGACACTATTGTGTCGATCAGTGATGAAGATGTTGACCTAACAGTTGCAGCTGCTGCAGTTGAAGGTGGTAAAGGGACAATTGTCAAATGCTCTTACTGATAAGTGTGAAACATATAGGCTTTTTAGGGTTTAATTACCTTATAATTTGTAACAATTCAGGCAATGTTTCCCACTTATTATGTGTTTTTCCTAAGATTGATGTTTTGATAAGGACTGATGTATTTTATACGCTAAATATAGGAAAACCCAGGGAAATGAAGATTTTACATCATAAGGATTACAACGCAACAAACGGGGAACAAATCAGGAGAAGAGACACAAAAAGTGGTCACGTCCGGATCAACTTGGCCGGACACAGAACCGGACGTCTGATGTCCGGATCCAGACGCAAGCCGGACGTGACCCGAGATCCAGCTCCAAAAGTTTTGTGTCACGTCCGGATCCGGACACAGATCCGGACATAACCCGAGTTTCAGATCTAAAAGTTCTGTGTCACGTCCGGATCCGGACGTCACACAGAGATGAAAAAAAAATGCAATCACGCTGATAATCAAGCTTTCGGCGCAATTATCAGCCGAAAGCAAGTTAAGCCCATCCTTAACATTAATTAAACACGCACCCATACTCAATATGTTAAGCCTATGCCCATGCTCGTACCTAACTTCCACTAACCTATGTTTCATTTCTAAACCTATTTAAACCCCCCTTCAGTCTCCATTTGAAATCGTACCAGACTTGCAGTCTAACTCTCATCCTCTCCCTCTCTACTAATTCCTCCATTCACGATAACTCCATCTTCATTCATTAATCTTCTCCATAATCTTCACCGCTCACTCACACACACAGCCCATATTCATACGACTCATTTAGAGACGTCCGGATCACGTCCGGATCCGGACACGCCCATTTCACTGCGTCCGGATCTACGTCCGACCCGGTTTAGCCGGACGTCTCACAAACATTTCCAAATTTTCCATTTGCACCCCATTTCACCAAGACCACTTCATTGTCGCCGAATCCAACCTCCAAACCAGCATAGCGCAAGGACGAAGGGCGGAGCAAGCAAGAGGATCTTTGTAACAGATGATTTCTCCTAACTCTCTCTTATTTATGCTTTCAATTGCTATGTCTAGCTAAGAGGATATACTCTGGGGGAAGGATGTTGTAATTAGTTAAACTCTGCATTATTTTACTGCTTTATTGAGACTATTTGGATTGTTCAGGTTAATGCTTTTAAGTGCTTTTAATAAACGTCATGAATTTATTATAAGCCCTCGAATCGTGTTATGATCAGATAAGGTGATTAGCATTGACGGTCCTATTAACCTGTTACCTGTGATACTTGTAATCGGATAGACTACATTTACCAGTTAGGTGCTTTAGTCCAGACCAAATCAGACTAGTAATTTTGTGCGATAAAACCATCTAGATACACCTGTCAATTCTAGACTAGAACTACATGCCCTGTCTAGATGAGTTATCTGGAATTAGGACTTAATACAGAATAGACAATTGAGAATTACAAGCCGATCCAAGTCTCCGTTAAAGTAGTAGAATATGTAGAACCTAGCTAGTTAAACAACTCCTGAACCTAGAGTACCGTTCACACTCCCTACTTATCATTTTAATTTATCTGCTATTTATTTTCTTGTCTATTATTGATCCCAAAACCAAAACAAACCCCCTTTAGTTACCCATTGCCTAAGGCTAGACTTATTTACCTCAAGTCCCGTGGATTGATACCTGGTTGCTTCTAAATTACTATACTACTGCGACCGGGATTTTTGCAACCCGACGATCTGTTGATTTGTTATCTTCTAGGATTATTTCTTAGTTTTAAATACATCAAATAAATCGTTTGCAAAATGGCGTCGTTGCCGGGGACTTGACTTTTGTCTAGTCCCTAGCCTTGGTTAATTCGTTACTTTATTACAATACTCTGTTTATTATTATTTGTGTCGTAATTTATTTTGTCTATTATTTGTGTGTAAGGTTTAATTTATTTTTGTGCCATTTTATACAATTGTTTTTCATTACTGTCATTTAATTTCAGTTTATAATTCTGTCATTTAAATTTTTAAAGTATTATAAGTTCAGTTGCCCTAGTTATTTCGTCAATTTTATTTCCCTTGTTTATTTTAGTACTAAATTCAAGACATTTTGTTCCTTTCCCTCTGGTTGTTATAAGTACCTAGTGGATGCGAATAACGCGTTCATCTGGTCCACCAGATACAGATTTTGATCCTGAAATCGAGAGCTTACCTCCAAACTCTGAGAGCAAGAAGACAGCTTGATTTCAACATGGCAGCAAACCATGACCAGCTTGGAGGAGGACCAATCGCCCAATACACGATTGGGCGAATAAACAGACCACCAGCCACACCAAGATGAGGCCCAGTGGTTCTACCAGATCTAACTGCAGAACTTGTGGCCGATTGGCAAAAGATAAACCCCCCCCATCAATCCAATGCTGTTCGAAATCACCCTGCAGGAACCTTTTCAGGTGCCGACCCAGCGGATGCACTAGACCACGTACATCGATTCCTAGTACACTTAGACTCACTTGGTCTATCACAAGGATTTGAGGAGTATGCCAGACTGAGTCTGTTCCAGCACAGCCTATCTGGAGAAGCTTCGAAATGGTTCCTTCGACTACCGCCAGGCATCATTACCACCTAGGAGCAGATGACGGATAAATTCTACGAGAAATACATCCCCATCTCCAGGACACGACAAATGATTGCCGATATGATGGCATTCAGACAGCTGGGTAGTGAGACAATATGCGAGGCGTGGGACCGATTCAAAGAACTACTCCGCCAGTGCCTTCACCATGGTCAAGATATCACCTCATTGGCTCAGGGATTCTTCCACGGGCTAAAAGATGAAATCAGAGGCGAGGTGAGAGCTGCCTTAGGAGGGAACCTACTAGCAAAAAGCGGGGAAGATTTCATGGCAGCCATGGAGTTCTACTGTGAGGAGTTTCACCAATGGAGCAACACTGGAGGGAGAGTATTCTCAATAGCTCACAGTTCCAGCCGAGCTCCGGACCCGATGATAGAACAGATAGCCACCGAGCAAGCACAGCTGAAAACCACGATGGGAAGCATGGCAAAAATGCTCGAACAGCTCACCATGGGGCCAACCTCCAGGAAATCCGCCAAGAAAGTCTCTACAAGTGCTGACGAAGCCTGCTGCTCTCAGTGTGGGGATGCACATGATTATGAGGACTGCCCACTGGTAGCCGAAATGAAGCAAACTGAGGAGGCCAATGTCATAGGACAATTCAACAACATGCAACCCTGGGTGCAGAATCAGCACCAAAACCTCAGGTATGGAAATCCGAACAACGTACTGAACTCACATCAGATGCAGCCTCAGAGGGCGAACCAGGGAGGACCACCCGACTTTGCTAGGCCTCAGTATAATCAATTTAGGTCACAACAGTCTCAAGCTCAGCAACCATCATTGAGCTCAAATAATGCCAGCCTGAAGGAGATGGTGGATAAGTTGATGGCTTCTCAGGAGCAGCAAACTATAATCAATCAGAGTCTGGCAGCTGGTCAGCAAAAATTAGAGAATGCCATGGTAGAGATGCAGGGAACGGTGAGCCAATTAACTCAGTTCCTCTTACAATAGAGACCTTCTGGGTCACTGCCTTCCCAACCAGAAACCAATCCCAAGGAGCAGTTGAAGGCAGTGTCGGTCTTAGAAGCAGTAGTGATTGAGGACTACGAAGATTCTGGAGAGATAGCAGCAGTTACCCTAAGGAGTGGAAGGAACTTAATCAATGACAAAGTGACAGGGAGCCACACTGATGAGGAGACCGAGCCCTCTTCTAGTACCGTCGGTGCACCATCAGGGCATCCTGCCCCTCCTGAGGTAGTTTGTGAGGAGACCCAGGCTCCTATTCCTTCTTCCTCTCATTCAACTGCTATTAAAAACACGAAAGGAAAAACATCTGCAAAAGAACTTCCTTTTACTAACCGTCTCAAAGAGCGAGAGCTCGATGAGCAATTTGGAAAATTTTTAGATGTCTTTCGAAAGCTGACCATCAATATTCCTCTTATAGATGCGATCAAACAGATGCCAAATTATGCTAAATTTGTGAAGGATTTGATTTCGAATAAGCGGAAGTACAAGGAGAAGGACACCATTCAGCTGACTGAGACCTGTTCAGCAGCGATTCGATAGAAGCTGCCTCCAAAGCGTGGTGATCTTGGTCAGCCCATTATCCCTTGCTCAATTGGAGATATGGATTGTGGATACGGTCTCTGCGATCTAGGAGCGAGCATCAACCTGATGTCATACACTATATGCAAAAAGCTTCATGCGGGTGAGCTCGTTCCAATTCATTTCAAACTCCAATTAGCTGATAGATCATCAATCACACCCAGAGGTATGGTATAGAATGTAGTTGTTAGCGTGGGTAAATTTTTCTTCCCAGCTGATTTTGTGATCCTCGACATGGATGAGGATGTTGAGGTACCTCTAATTCTTGGTAGACCTTTCCTTAGAACTGCAAAGACTGTTATCGACGTTGATAAAGGAAAGATTACTTTGAAATTTCATGACGAAGAACTAAGTTTTGATATTAATAAGATGATGCAGAAAAATACTTCTTCTCATGTTGTTTTCTCTGCCGATTTAATTGAGGATTTTTATGATTTTGAAGATGACTACACCCATAGGAGTACTGATACTTCTAATTCTTTGTTTAAGTGTTCTGACATTTTAGAGCAGGTATCCATTGAGGATGACAAGGAAAGCTTAGAGATGGCCTCAGTCGTCCAGCAGCTTAATCAAGGAAGGTCATATTTTCGCTCCTCCGCTCCTCCAGTAGAAAAGCTGGACCGACCCATTCAAAGGCCTATCCCTTCAGTAGAGAAGCCTCCTACTCTTGAACTCAAATCTCTTCCTTCCCATCTTAAATATATTTTCTTGGCAGAGGGTAGCACCCTGCCTGTTATTATCTCTGCATCTTTGTCTGTTTCGCAGGAATCTAGACTTCTGGAGGTGCTCAAGAGGCATAAAGGAGTCATGGGATGGTCAGTTGCTGATATCAAAGGAATCAATCCGGGCTTCTACACTCACTGGATCTATATGGAGGATAATTATAAGGCAGTGAGGCAGCCCCAGAGAAGATTAAATCCCAATCTGAAGGAGGTGGTCAAAGCTGAAGTGCTGAAGCTTCTTGATGCAAGCATTATCTACCCGATATCTGACAGCCAGTGGGTGTCTCTAGTCCAGGTTGTCCCAAAGAAAGGAGGGATCGTGGCGGTTCCCAATGAGAAGGGGGAGATGGTTCCTCAGAGGCAAACGATCGGGTGGAGAATGTGTATCACCTACCGTCGCCTCAACAACGCCACAAGGAAAGACTATTTCCCGCTCCCATTCATTGACCAGATGCTTGAGCGGTTAGCCGGCCAAGAGTTCTACTGCTTCCTCGACGGCTACACTGGATACTTCCAGATCCCCATTGCCCCAGAAGATCAAGAGAAAACAACATTCACCTGTCCATATGGGACATTCGCATACCGGAGGATGCCATTCGGGCTCTGTAATGCCCCAGCAACATTCCAGCGGTGTATGATGGCCATCTTCAATGACTTCATTGAGAAGAGCATTGAAGTTTTTATGGACGACTTTTCAGTTTACGGGCAGAGTTTTGAGGTGTGCTTGGAGCAATTGGATAAGATATTGAGGAGATGTGAGGAGACAAACCTCATGCTGAACTGGGAGAAGTGCCATTTTATGGTACGGGAAGGTATTGTACTGGGTCATAAGGTTTCTAAAGAGGGCATCCAGGTAGACAAAGCCAAGGTGGAGGTGATAGAGAAGCTCCCCCCACCGACTACAGTGAAAGATGTCAGATCATTCCTTGGTCATGCAGGATTCTATAGGAGATTCATTCAGGACTTCTCCAAGATTGCTAAGCCCTTGTCAGACCTGCTACAGAAAGATGTCAAGTTCCAGTTCACTGAGGAGTGTTTGACAGCCTTTCAGACCATCAAAGACAAGCTCTGCTCAGCCCCAATTGTGGTCCCACCAGAGTGGTCAGAACCGTTTGAGATCATGACAGATGCGAGCGACTATGCTGTTGGCTGCAGACTGTATATTGTGAGTGGTTGGAACTGGTGTAATTAAAACAAATGAAAAAGAAATTAAAAACTCAAAATACCTTACGGGCTGCAAACAAATCCCGGTCGCAGTAGTATAGTAAAGTGGAGGCGACCGGATATCGAACCGTGGGACTAAGGGGAATTATCTAATTCCTAAGCGGTGTCACAAAGAGGGGGGATTAATTGACTTGTTTAAATAAATAAAAGGGAAAGATAAAATAAACTAAGTAAAAGGTAAATTAAATGGGACTCTGGGTTCAGGTTAATATAATCTGCTCTTTTATGCTATGTCTACCGGTTTAATTATAATAGTTTGGCAAAATTCCTCTTATTATCTTAAGGACTAAATCATAGACTCAAAAGAACTCGTTTACCAGAAAATGCTCGGTCTAATCTAGATTCGAGCAAAACACATGTAAACGGACGGTTTAAATATGAGAAATTATATTTGCATCTGAAAATACTAACTTATCAAAATAAGCTTTCTCCAGATTTACGGCTTAATTAACCTATCTATTTATCACGGGTCTGATCAAAATAGATTTAGTAAAGCATTTTAATAAATTCATGTAATTTATTAAAAAGGTGAGAGATAAGCTTTAATCGTAACAAACTGTATTAAAACTAAACTGATAAAATATATTGCATAATTAATACAAACACATAATAACCATTCCCAGAGTATATATATTCTAGCCTAGCATATTAAATAGATAAACAGAAACAAGAGTAGTAGAAATCATCGACTCCTGGATTTGTTCTGCTATTTGTATACGTAGGACTAGAGGTGGATATGGTGGAATGAAAAGAAAACAAAATGGAGAAGACGAGAGAAGAGAAATGGGATGAACGTGTGATTTGTGGTGTAGTGGATCGAGGATGGATAGATTCAGTCCCCTTCTGATGAAGAAGCAGTGGGTTTATAAAGAAGAAAGGAGGGGGAAGAAGACAGAACTGGAACACGCGTGAGTAATTTAAGGTGTGTGGCGGCGCCTGATATTGCTGAAGGGAGTAGATAGATGTGTTTGTAGGCGCCGAAAGAAATCAGTCGCGTCGATTTCTGGATCTGGGTTGTATATTTACACACGTCCTTGTTTGTGTCCTTGATAAATCCTCGGATGTCTCTATCTGTGTCTTGTCCGCCCTTTTCTCCACGGACGTGCCACGGACAAGTCTGAGTCTTGTCCGCCCTTTTATCCATGGACGGGCCACGGTTGTGTGTGTCTTCTCCTTGCGTCCGTGTCTTGTCCGCCCTTAAAAGGCCGGACGTTTCTAACCATCGACCCTCAGTCTTGTCCGCCCAAATATCCATGGATGGGCCACGGTCTTCTTTGCGTCCGTGTTTTGTCCGCCTTTAAAAGGCCGGACGTCTCTATCCTGTCCGTGGTTTTGTCCGCCCAAATATGGCCGGACGTGACTAAGTTCCGTGTCGTTTTTAATCCCCGTTTGTTTCTTCCGAAAGCTTACAAGATTATATATCTATTTGTATGGCTTTTCCTACATTTAACACATATAATACATTAGTTAATATCAAAACATAATTCTAGGAAAAATGAAAGATAAGTGAGAAACATTACTTAAAATGCTGCAAATTATAAGGTGATTAAACCTTAATAAGTCTATATGTTTTGCACTTATCAAACTTCCTCACACTTAAGCTCTTGCTTGTCCTTAAGCAAATAAGGAGTGTAACTATCTCTAAGCCGTAGTATAAAACAAGATTAAATAAGTGTAGAAGGGAATTAGACAAAGTGACAATTGAAATAATAATTTTGCTCTCAGGAGTAGGTTTATGCAAAAAGTGAAATAGAGCAATTTTATAAAAGCATAGAAAAACTAGATTGCAGAAAACAAGTTAGATTAGCCTGGGATTTTCCTCCAATTTCAATCTTCTAACCCGGGATGACAAGGGGTGTGAAGTAATGCCTTATTCCGCAGTACCTTTCAACACCACGTACTCATGTTTATAAATAAAAATTGCAATTTATTGCTTTCATTTTTTATGCAGAAATGTATATACTAAACAAACATTTTTTTCACATAATTATATTGCATTATTTTTCTGTACCCCAGACTTTTCTCTCTATCCTTGTAGCGGTGTTGGGTCTTCTATCCCAGATCACGAGACCTTAGGTAGATAGGTGTTAAGGCACCCTGAAGGACTTAATAACCGGATAGACGAGGCCTGTTTTTGGTTTAGAAAAATTTATAAACAGCGGAGTACCTTATCTTTATCCTTTTCTTCCCTAGCTTTCCAATCATTTCCATAATCCCAAGCTAAGCTAAATTGGTTTTTACAATTAGCAGATCTACCGTATTTTCAGTGAAAATAGAGTATTTTGATTAAAAATAATTTTATACAAACTCCTTTAAACAAAACGACTCTTTCAGTTGTCACTTGGCTTAATTTCAAACACTTCTACAATTATTTTATCTCATTTTTTTTCAAAATGTTGGCAATTAGAGTAGCAAAAAGCGAGTGTGGCATTAACGAACAACTGGCATATTTTCAGGGAAAGGTCTCTACTTCCTCACACTTGAGAGGAGCAATGTCCTCATTGTTCAAAATAAATTCAAGAAAAGGACCTTTCAAAATATGCCAGACTCATGAAGGATTAAATTTTTAATAAAGAAGCTTTAACCTAAAATAGGTTGAACATTAATATAATAAAGAAGGAACTGAGACTCCCCTTGTATCGTAGATTGAGGAAGGTGCCCTTCCTCACACTTAAAGCTTTGGTAGGGGTGAAACGTTCCTCACACTTAAGTTCACACAAGTGTCTAACCGGGAAGATATCAAAATTGTAGAACAACTGTATAGCCAGCAGAACTCAAGTGGCACCATAAATAGCATGTAAAATACATAAAATAAACGCATTAGTAAGAAAAATATAAGATGTAGATGGAGTAAGACGAAATACATAAATAAAAATGCACTGCATAAAATAAAAGCATTAGCAAGAAAATAAAAGTGATCTGTTACCTCCTGATTACAAAAAGTAAGATAAGATTAAAACAGTACGAGTTTTACAATAAGTTAGTGAACAAGAGAGATATATAAAACTAAATAAAAGGAAAGAAAGATCACTGTGGTGGCTGCTGTGGCTGCTGCGGTCCCTGGCCTATCTGAGCGAGGAGATACTGTATGAGCTGAGTCGTGCGCTCCTGCTGCTCATTCGACCGTGAAAGCTGCTGAGCTGTATGTGCATGCAAATCCTCACTCCGGTCTAAGCGCTCTGTCATCCTTGTCTAGGCCTCGCGGAGTGCAGTCTGCTCAACCAGCACCCTCTGCTGTGTCTGCTCAAAGCTCTCAAACCGCTGTGCATCTGCTGCTGCATCTGATGGAAGGCCTGAAACTGGGTCTGCAGCTCTGACGGGATGAGGTAACGGAACAGGAGCTGGATCCTGCATGACGGTGGTCGCCGGCTCGTAGGGCTCGGGATCAGCTGAAGGTGTAGCTCCTGTAGAAGGCCCTGCTGCAGTGGAGGAACCGGTGGAAGACTGGCCAGTGCAACCTCTGACCCAGGTATCGTCATCTAAGCGCATAAAGCCCCAGCGCCGCACAGTCTGCAATGTGACTGGCCGCTCTCCCGTCCGGACCTCTAATCCATGGTGGCGCCCTCTGGAAGGACAGAGCAAAGGTGGTGCTGGATGAAGAAGGGAAAAATAGGAGTGATCTTCTTCTTCTTCGTCCGAAGATAGTACACCACCTTATGTAGCTGGCTGAACATGATGTGTGGAATAGAGACACGCTGAGCGGGTGGAGATGGCGAGAGGAAGTAGTCTAATAAAGCGCAATCCTCATCAGAAGCATTGATCGCGGCATGGGGCCGGATCTGATGACTAAGGATCTCTAAAAGTAGTCTCTGTAGCAAGGTGGGGAAACTCGTGTAAGGGAGGACATCCTTGTCCTCCTCCCCTCTACGTCGGGTCGTCCGACCTACATCCTGGAGCCACATCGCCTTTGATTTGTGCAGGTGATCCTCTATAAATCCTCTAATATGGTCTGGGCTAACCGGCATCTGCAGTATAGTGGAGAAGGTCTCTGGTGTGATCTCGACGGGGAGATGGCGGATGAAAGAAGTAACCCTCTGGTTACCCGTCTGGGCATTCGCATAGAACTCTCTGACCATGACTGGAAGGAAGAGTCCCTCGCCCATGTTTAGGATCTGTGAAAGTCCCAAACTAGCAAACAGGGTGTCCACCCCTGTGGCCTCGATCACATCAGGCGCTATTCGCCTCTCCATCACAAAATCCTTACCCTGATCATACCAGGCACGAGCCTCCGCTGAAATAAAACCATCATCCAGTAGAGTCGGCTGGGGAGGAGGTGTAGAAGAGGACGCACCGGGGCAATTGCCCCTAGTAGTACCAGAGTGTCCACCACGAGTGCGAACCATACTAATTAATTGTGAAATTAAGAGGTAAATAAACAATAACAGCATAAAAATTAAATTAATATCAAACAGAGCACTACGATGCACCGGCAAAGCAACTTAGATTTTTTTTAAAATAATTTTTTATATATATATACACGTCCGGGTCTGGGGGCACGGACGCTGGGCCGGACGCCAGCCCGGACGCAGCGAAGAACCCTAAATCGACGGGTTGCCAACCGCGTTTACAGATTTCATCCAAATTTCACACAGAATCCCAATTTTTCGCATTTCAACCATCTAATTAACATTACACTTCCAAAATAACAACCAAATCCATCCTTAATCTACAGAAATTTGAATCAAAAATCGCAAGACGTGAAAAACTGTTTTGAAGATTGGTTTCAGTTTGAAATTGGAGGAAAATCTCGGGCGAGGTCTGGGTTGTGGCGGTGCGGCGGCGTCGGAGTTGCTGTTGTGGTTGCGCGTCGTCGCCGGTGGTGGAGCGGTTTTAGCGGGGTGGTGGTGCTGGTTATGTCGGTAGTGTGGTGGTGACTAGCGTCGGGATTGAGAGGAAGAAGTAGAAGAAATAAAATCTAGAACCAGAAATTTTTTTTTAATGCTCTATGCGCGTCCGCTCTTCGTCCGTGACAATAAGGGCGACGCTTTGCTTCTTTTTTTTTGTGTCCGGCATGCGTCCGGTCTTATATGGCCGGACGTGAGCTACGTTTCTTTTTTCTTTCTTTTTTTTCTTTTTTTTAATTAATAAGCAGTTCCGCCTTTGTGTCCGTCTTTTAAAGGCCGGACACGCCTAAACTACATTTTTTTTATTTTGATTTGTGTAAATAAACCGAAAACAATGAAACAAAAAGAAATAAAAATAAATGCAGTAAATAATTAAAAGAAAAAGGGCAGAATTTAATTGACAAGGGAATTTAATTGATAATAAAATAAAGAACTGGAATTTAAATGACAGAATTTAAAGTTAGGAATTAGATGACAGAATTTAAATGACAGAATTTAAATGTTAGAAATTAGATTACTGAAATTAAATGTTAGAAGTTAGATTACTGAAATTAAATGTTAGAAGTTAGATTACTGAAATTAAATGTTAGAAGTTAGATTATTGAAAAGTAAATGACTGGGAATTTAAATGACAGAAATTAGTATAAACAACAAACATAATAATATAAAAAAATATAATAGATAATTAATATAAACAACAAACAAAATAATATAGACAAAATATTTTAATATAGCAAGTGAATTATCCGGGGCTTAGGGACTAGATAAATCTAGTCCCCGGCAACGGCGCCATTTTGTAGACTGTATATTGTGAGTGGTTGGAACTGGTGTAATTAAAACAAATGAAAAAGAAATTAAAAACTCAAAATACCTTACGGGCTGCAAACAAATCCCGGTCGCAGTAGTATAGTAAAGTGGAGGCGACCGAATATCGAACCGTGGGACTAAGGGGAATTATCTAATTCCTAAGCGGTGTCACAAAGAGGGGGATTAATTGACTTGTTTAAATAAATAAAAAGGAAAGATAAAATAAACTAAGTAAAAGGTAAATTAAATGGGACTCTGGGTTCAGGTTAATATAATCTGCTCTTTTATGCTATGTCTACCGGTTTAATTATAATAGTTTGGCAAAATTCCTCTTATTATCTTAAGGACTAAATCATAGACTCAAAAGAACTCGTTTACCAGAAAATGTTTGGTCTAATCTAGATTCGAGCAAAACACATGTAAACGGACGGTTTAAATATGAGAAATTATATTTGCATCTGAAAATACTAACTTATCAAAATACGCTTTCTCCAGATTTACGGCTTAATTAACCTATCTATTTATCACGGGTCTGATCAAAATAGATTTAGTAAAGCATTTTAATAAATTCATGTAATTTATTAAAATGGCGAGAGATAAGCTTTAATCGTAACAAACTGTATTAAAACTAAACTGATAAAATATATTGCATAATTAATACAAACACATAATAACCATTCCCATAGTATATATATTCTAGCTTAGCATATTAAATAGATAAACAGAAACAAGAGTAGTAGAAATCATCGACTCCTGGATTTGTTCTGCTATTTGTATACGTAGGACTAGAGGTGGATATGGTGGAATGAAAAGAAAATAAAATGGAGAAGACGGGAGAAGAGAAATGGGATGAACGTGTGATTTGTGGTGTAGTGGATCGATGATGGATAGATTCGGTCCCCTTCTGATGAAGAAGCAGTGGGTTTATATAGAAGAAAGGAGGGGGAAGAAGACAGAACTAAACACGCGTGAGTAATTTAAGGTGTGCGGCGGCGTCTGATATTGCTGAAGGGAGTAGATAGATGTGTTTGTAGGCGCCGAAAGAAATTAGTTGCGTCGATTTCTAGATCTGGGTTGTATATTTACACACGTCCTTGTTTGTGTCCTTGATAAATCCTTGGATGTCTCTATCTGTGTCTTATCCGCCCTTTTCTTCACGGACGCGCCACGGACAAGTCTGAGTCTTGTCTGCCCTTTTATCCACGGATGGGCCACGGTTGTGTGTGTCTTCTCCTTGCGCCCGTGTCTTGTCTGCCCTTAAAAGGCCGGACGTCTCTAACCATCAACCCTCAGTCTTGTCCGCCCAAATATCCACGGACGGGCCACGGTCTTCTTTGCGTCCGTGTTTTGTCCGCCTTTAAAAGGCCGGACGTCTCTATCCTGTCCGCGGTTTTGTCCGCCCAAATATGGCCGGACGTGACTAAGTTCCGTGTCGTTTTTAATCCCCGTTTGTTTCTTCGAAAGCTTATGAGATTATATATCTATTTGTATGGCTTTTCCTACATTTAACACATATAATACATTAGTTAATATCAAAACATAATTCTAGGAAAAACAAAAGATAAGTGAGAAACGTTACTTAAAATGCTGCAAATTATAAGGTGATTAAACCTTAATAAGTTTATATGTTTTGCACTTATCATTGGCGCCGCATTATGTCAAAGAAGGATAAGATGCTGAGAGTAATCACCTACGCTAGCAAGACCTTGATCGACGCGCAGAAAAATTATACTACTACAGAGAAGGAGTTGCTAGTTGTGGTGTTCGCTCTGGATAAGTTTTGACTATATCTGCTAGGAAGCAAGGTGATTGTCCACACTGATCATACGGCCCTCAAGTATCTTTTCCAGAAAAATGAATCGAAGCCTAGACTTCTGAGGTGGATCTTGCTTCTCCAAGAATTTAATTTGGAAGTTGTGGATAAAAAGGGGAAGCAGAACGGAGTTGCTGATCACCTATCAAGACTCGACCTTCCTGATGACGGAGTTCCGATCAATGAGTTCTTCCCTGATGAGACATCATTCAAGATTGGGAAGGTAAATGAACCATGGTACGCAGACTTAGCAAATTATGGTTTCTGGTTTAATTCCACATGACTACAGTTATAACCAGAGGAAGAAGTTCCTTTCAGAGACACACCATTACATATGGGAGGACCTTATCTGTTTCGGGTCTGTGCTGATGGTCTGATGAGGCGCTGTCTCCAGATGATGAGATTTCAAGTGTTCTAGAATTCTGCCATTCAAAGGAGGCAGGTGGACATCACGGTCCTACAAGGACAGCTGCCAAAATATTAGAGTGTGGTTTTTATTGGCCCACTCTTCACAAGGATGTTCATCGCTTCTGCTCTCAATGTGATAAATGTCAAAGAATGGGTAATATATCAAGAAGGCATGAGATGCCTCAAAAAGGAATTCTGGAGGTAGAGTTGTTTGATGTATGGGGGATAGATTTCATGGGCCCTTTCCCTTCGTCCCATGGAAATCAGTACATCCTTGTTGCAGTAGATTATGTATCTAAATGGGTTGAAGCAATTGCTAGTCATGCTGCTGATGCTAAGACAATAGTTAAGTTCCTAAAGAAGCATATCTTCACCAGGTTTGGTGTGCCTAGAGCGATCATCAGCGATAGAGGCTCACATTTCTGCAACAAGGCATTTGAAACTTTAATGACCAAGTACGGAGTGACCCATAAGGTAGCATTACCTTATCATCCACAAACCAATGGTTAGGCAGAAGTGAGCAACCTTGAGCTTAAATGGATTCTGCAGAAAACCGTTACTGCTTCAAGAAAGCATTGGTCAATCAAGCTAGACGCCCTCTGGGCCTATCGTACTGCATTTAAAACCCCTATAGGGACGTCTCCATTCAAGCTTGTATATGGGAAAGCCTGTCATCTCCCAGTAGAGGTCGAACATAAAGCTTATTGGGCATTGAAGGCCCTAAATTTTGACTTACATGCTGCAGGAGAGAAAAGAAAATTCCAGCTGTCTGAACTCGAAGAATTAAGAGAACAAGCCTATGACAACTCCAGAATTTACAAGGAGCGCACAAAGAGAATCCATGATCAAATGATACAGAGGCGAGAATTTAAAGTAGGGGATCTGGTGTTGCTCTACAATTCCAGGCTGTGCCTTTTTCCTGGCAGGTCCATTTAAAGTTGTGGGGATCACTACCTATGGTGCCTACGAGCTAGAAAACAAGTCGGGAGAGGTATTCAAGATGAATGGTGCTCGACTGAAGAAGTACCTAGGCGATACCTTTTCTCAGCCTCCTGCACCAGGTGTATCCTTAATAGAAAGTTCTTATTCCATTACTTCTGTTTCTGCTATCTGTACTGCAGCACCCACTCCAAAATTAACAAAGAAGCCGCGCTCGCAATGGTATTTCAGACTGAAGAAAGCTATTGCTAGCTGCTGTGGCGGCCCTCCTTGATACTACCTGCAAAGTCTAGCCAGAGACTTTAACTCCGGGCAGCTTGGTGGGAGGCAACCCACCGGTTTGTATCTTTTTTCGTTTCTTTGGTTTAGTTATTTATTTTACCCTCTTGTTTTAATTGTGTGGTGTGTTTATAGTTTTTGTGCGTATTGCAAGAGCCTTGGCTCTTATTTTTCTACTAATAGTTCTGTCTGGTTCCACTTGAGTTCTCCTGGTTTTAGCAGATTCAATCTTTCAATCACCTCACTTTGATGATAAACTGAACTCAAGTGTGGGGAATATCACGGCTTTGTTCACCACAGATCAGGGAGTCATTTAACACTTGTTATTTCATTTATGCAATTTTTGTGTTTATTTTATTTTTGCTTGATTGTTTTTGGTAATATTTCCTTTTTAGTTTTAAAATCCATTGAGATGTTTTAGATTAGTGATTTTTAATTTAATATAAAAAAAGAGGAGTTTTCAACGCGTCCGGCTAAATCCAGCCGGACGCAAAGTTGGACGCTTGCAAACCCTAACCCGTCCGGATCCGGACGGAAAACCGGATAGGACTAAAATCACGCGCCCGATTTTCTTTTCTTCTTCTTTCTCTTCTTTTCTTTCTTTTCTTCTTTCTTCCTTATTCTTCTTCCCGACGACCTCGCACCCAGAAAACCGCCGAAACAAAGAACCACCTCCACTCTACTTCTTCCATTTTCGCCACCACCAACACCGAACCACCGCCGCTGCGCCCCAGGAGCACCACCGCACGACGCAAACCGCACCCCAGTCGCCCGCATTTCCTATTTTCCCCACACTTTCGAAACCTAAAATCGAACCAGGTTCGATTTTGAAATTTCAAATTGAATTTATGTTGATTTCGGGTAGAATAGGTTGTTTTTGGTAGTTGCTACTATTAATTTGTTGTTGAAATGAGAAAACGAGAAGCTTCCTATGAGATTTGTGATTTTCTGGTTGAAGTTGTGTGTGTTAAACACCTCTGTTCGCGGTGCAAAATTTTTTTTAGGGTTACAGGTGCATCCGGATCTGCGTCCGGCTAAGTTGACCCGGACGTAGATCCGGACATGTACAAAATTTGCAATTTTTTTGAAATTGTTTTCTAGGTTTATGCTCCACTGTTTAATGCTATTGTTTGCTATGTTTAGATGTTTTAATGCATTGGTTATCGTAGATGAACTGTGTGCAAGAATTTGTTCAAATCGAACATGCTGCTCGATCGGTTTCGGGTATTGGTGTATCTTTTGCTTCTCTTTTCTTGCTGTTTAGGTTTCTTGCTGCATTTATTTATCGTTTAGATGGCTCGCACTAGAGGAGGAGGTGCTACTCGCACGGGTTCTTCTTCGAGGAACCCACGCCCCGACGACCAGTCTGAGCCAGCCTCTACCCCACTACGCGCTGACGGATTCAGATCTGCTGCCACTCGGGCCTGGTATGAGCAGGGCGGGTCCTTCGTCATTGAGAGGCGCATCAGCGCAGAGGCATCAGTGCCGCCGGGCTTACAGACATATTTGAGGGTATTGGCGCCAGCAGCATCCTGCGCATGGGCGAGGGTGTCTTCTCTCCGGACCTGGTACGGGAGTTCTACGCCAATGCTGTGGCATCAGATACGACAAACAGCATCACATCATACGTACGCCAGTTCCCAGTGGAGGTAACACCTGAAACCTTTAGTGTTCTTCTATTCCTCTCGGACAATGATGCGACCCATCTAGATTTTTCGGAGGATTCGCTTAGGCAGAGTAAGTCTAGGTGGTTACAAGAGGTCGGGAGTACTACTCGCTGACGGGGTGAGGAAATTAAGACCGTACTCCCATATGCTCTCCTCCCCTCCCTTCCCCAGAGGACCCTTGCAGAGATCCTCAGTCATCAGATCCGGCCTCATGCCGGAAATGATGCTTCTGACGAGGATTGTGTTCTCCTCGACTATCTCCTGGCCACGCCACATCCACCATCTCAGCAGCTCTCGCTCCCTTTCATGATGTTTAGGCAGCTGCATAAGGTGGTGACTTATCTGTGGTCGAAGAAGAAGAAGATCACCCCCATATTCCCCATCTTTATCCAGCATCTTCTTGTCTCCACACTCCCTGAGGATCTTTTCACCGATCTCGGGATGAGGGAGGGTGAGACACCCATCTCCCTTGGGACCTTCAGGAGATGGGGCTTCATTTGTCTTGATGACGGCAGCTCGGTAAGGGGCATCTCAGGTCTAGGATCGACCGGCACCTCTACGAGCTCTAGCTCTACTTCAGCGCCTACTGCTACCATGGCGCCCCCTACGCCCCCAGTGATGAGCATCCCACCAGAGATGCAGACTCTGATGGACTCCATTCTCCAGCAACAGCAGAGGATGGAGCAGCGGTTTGGGGGTATGGAGCAGCAGTTTGGAGCTGTACAGCAGCAGGTCGAGGATGTGCAGCAGTAGTTTGGGGATGTCCAGCAGCGCCAGATGCGCATGGAGGGACACATAGATGACATCCGCCAGACGCAGGAGCACCTCCAGGCAGAGCAGACTTCTATCTGCGACACACAGACTATGCTCACAGAGCTCTTGGAGTGCAGTGATGCTTTTCAGCGAGAGACTGCTCGGTTCATGGCAGAGGCATCTGCTCATCAGAGAGAGGCAGCCGCTCAGCAGGCCCAGAACAGCCAGCTTATGCAGATGCTCATTGCCCGCTGGGCGCGAGACCTCCGCCACCACCACCATCTCAGTGACAGCCATCCTATCTTTACTGCTTTCTTTTATTTTATCTTTCTATACTTTTCTATTTTTGAATTGCTTTTCTTTTTGTCTATTAAAACAGCGGTACAACACGAGACTGACAGGTGAAGTGATGGTGTTTATATTTGGCAGTGCTTAAATTCTGAATTGCTAAATTTCTTGTTTCTCTGAGCAGTACAACATTCGTCATTGATTTATTTACATATCCCGTCTACTGCGAAACGAATGGCTATGAGTACAGGAACTGGAACCACACTACTTTTGAACGTCTCCTAAGCTTGCATTCTGGGGATTATTCTTTCTTTAACATTACTCATACAATTCAAATATTCCCTGTCGTTTCGAGTTAATGCACTTTATTCTGTGGTTGTACTTGCCAGTGGAAAACTAGCATCTTTTACTCTACACAAAATGCGTACTGTCTGTGAATCATGAGGAATATCTCGACCCCTACAAAACTTCAAGTGTGAGGAAGGACACCTTCCTCAATCTATGACACCAGGGGAGTCTCAGTTCCTACTTTAACTTTTTAATGTTCCACCTTTCTTGCGTTGCGGCTTAATTATTGCACATGCATCTATTATGAGTATAGCATGTTTTGAAAGCTCTTTTACCTGCATTTCTTTTCTGACCAATGAGGACATTGCTCCTCTTAAGTGTGGGGAAGGAGAGACCTTTCCCTAAAAACATGCTAGTTGTTTTTAATGCCACACTTGCTTTTTGCTGCTCTAATGCCTGTGCACACCAATAAATATGATGAAATAATTACAGGGGCATTTGGAATTAAATCAAGTAACAACCATCGTTTTGCTTGATAAGGTTTGGATAAATAGTTTTATTTCAAAAACACTTATTTTCACTGAAACCAGGTAGATTAGCTAGTTGTTGGAAACCAGATCATTTTAGCTTGGGATTTTGGAAATGAAAAGAATGTTTGGAATGAAAAGGATAAGGCAAGGTACTCCGCTGATCAAATTTTTTTTTCCTAACAATAGCAGGCCTCGTCTATCCGGTTATTAAGTCTTAAGGGTGCCTTAACACCTATCTACCTAAGGTCTCGGGATCTGGGATAGTTGGCCCAACACCGTTACAAGGATAGAGAGAAAAGTCTGGGTTATGGAATAACTCTACAAATTCACAATTACTCGTTTGTTTTGTATACATCTTGAAGAAGAATGTTTTTTGCATGCAAAAAAAAAAGTTAATTACAGTTTGAATTTTTGTTTTTGATCATGAGTACGTGGTGTTGAAAGGTATTGCGGAATAAGGCATTACTTCACACCCTTGTCATCCAAAGGTTAGAGGAATGAAAATTGGTGGACAGTCCCAAGCTAAGCTAACTTGTTTTCTACATACTACTTTCTCTATGCTTTTACAAAATTGTTCTTCCTTCACTTTGTGAAAAACCTCTAAAGAACAAGATTATTCTTTCATTTGTCACTTTGCTTGATTTCCCTCTGCACCTGTTTAATCTTGAGATTATGTGACGGTTTTAGAGATATTCTTATTCCTTATTTTGCTTGAGGACAAGCAAAAGCTTAAGTGTGAGGAAGTTGATAAGTGTGAAACATATAGGCTTTTTAGGGTTTAATTACCTTATAATTTGTAACAATTCAGGCAATGTTTCCCACTTATTATGTGTTTTCCTAAGATTGATGTTTTGATAAGAACTGATGTATTTTATGCTAAATATAGGAAAACCCCAGGGAAATGAAGATTTTACATCATAAGGATTACAACGCAACAAACGGGGAACGAATCAGGAGAAGAGACACAAAAAGTGGTCACGTCCGGATCAACTTGGCCGGACGCAGAAGGACGTCTGATGTCCGGATCCAGACGCAAGCCGGACGTGACCCGAGATCCAGCTCCAAAAGTTTTGTGTCACGTCCGGATCCGGACACAGATCCGGACATAACCCGAGTTTCAGATCTAAAAGTTCTGTGTCACGTCCGGATCCGGACGCAGATCCGGACGTCACACAGAGATGAAAAATAAAAATGCAATCGCGCTGATAATCAAGCTTTCAGCGCAATTATCAGCCGAAAGCAAGTTAAGCCCATTCTCAACATTAATTAAACACGCACCCATACTCAATATGTTAAGCCTATGCCTATGCTCATACCTAACTTCCACTAACCTATGTTTCATTTCTAAACCTATTTAAACCCCCCTTCAGCCTCCATTTGAAATCGTACCAGACTTGCAGTCTAACTCTCATCCTCTCCCTCTCTACTAATTCCCCATTCACGATAACTCCATCTCCATTCATCAATCTTCTCCATAATCTTCCGCCGCTCACTCACACACACCATATTCATACGACTCATTTAGAGACGTCCGGATCACGTCCGGATCCGGACACGCCCATTTCACTGCGTCCGGATCTACGTCGACCCGGTTTAGCCGGACGTCTCACAAACATTTCCAAATTTTCCATTTTCGCCCCATTTCACCAAGACCACTTCATTGTCGCCGAATCCAACCTCCAAACCAGCATAGCGCAAGGATGAAGGGCGGAGCAAGCAAGAGGATCTTCGTAACAGATGATTTCTCTAACTCTATCTTATTTATGCTTTCAATTGCTATGTCTAGCTAAGAGGATATCTGGGGGAAGGGATGTTGTAATTAGTTAAACTCTGCATTATTTTACTGCTTTATTGAGACTATTTGGATTGTTCAGGTTAATGTTTTTAAGTGCTTTTAATAAACGTCATGAATTTATTATAAGCCCTCGAATCGTGTTATGATAAGATAAGGTGATTAGCATTGACGGTCCTATTAACCTGTTACCTGTGATACTTGTAATCGGATAGACTACATTTACCAGTTAGGTGCTTTAGTCCAGACCAAATCAGACTAGTAATTATGTGCGATAAAACCATCTAGATACACCTGTTAATTCTAGACTAGAACTATGTGCCCTGTCTAGACGAGCTATCTGGAATTAGGACTTAATACAAAATAGACAATTGAGAATTACAAGCCGATCCAAGTCTCCGTTAAAGTAGTAGAATATGCAGAACCTAGCTAGTGAAACACCCTAAACCTAGAGTACCGTTCACACTCCCTAATTATCACTTTAATTTATCTGCTATTTATTTTCTTGTCTATATTGATCCCAAAACAAAAACAAACCCCCTTTAGTTACCCATTTCCTAAGGCTAGACTTTTTACCTCAAGTCCGTGGATTGATACCTGGTTGCTTCTAAATACTATCTACTGCGACCGGGATTTTTGCAACCCGACGATCTGTTGATTTGTTATCTTCTAGGATTATTTCTTAGTTTTTAATACATCAAATAAATCGTTTTCACTTACATGGCTGTTTCAACGAGCCTCTACCTGAAAACACAATATGCCTAGATGGTGGATTTCTTATTATCCATAGATCATGGAATTTGCTATATATACACGCTGCTATTCTAATACGTGTACTTTGGCACTGCCCAATATTCTACAGTTGCCTATTTAGCCACTAAGACTGCTGGTTCCTGCAAATTATCCGAACTACTCCTTTTAGACAAAATTTCCAGTGGAAATCAGGTATACATTCATATGTATGCTGTTTTTGAGTCTGACTTCTCATTTTTAATATTATAATGGATATCCATCTACCTGTACTTGAAGATACCATACCACCAATTGAATGTGGATGTCTAACATCTGTGCTTGAATGCTAATAAGTTCAAAATTCATTTTCTAACACAACAAGGAGCAAGATTATTTCTCAGTGAAGGCGCGATCAAAATTCGGTATATCTCTTAGAACTCTTTCACAACCCATGTCATCAAAGGAGATTGCAGGGATTTGGGATAAGTGTACTCGCTTGGTTATCTTAGATTATGCTACACAAACTGGCGGAGGGACCTTCAGCTCCAAGTGGGGTACTTGGGAGAAATACTAGAAGACTGCGGTAGTATAATTCAAATGAAAGAGGGTACAACTCCTGGTAAAGTCCTATCCAACATGATGTTGCTGATTTGGTACTTTCTAGCGCCTAAGTTACTTACGTGGCAAGGGAGCAGTGGAATCTTTTCATCTTATTTTAACATGACTAATTTAGGCTTTTTTTCTTGTTTTGTACAGAAATGAAAGTAGTCTCTGAGATTTGTAGATTTAGAGGAGTGAATGTTCAGTGTCTATCATTGACCCGGTGTATAGAATGATTTTTTATATAAGTGAGTAAAAGTGTTTGTAGTGTTAATCTTATAAATGAATGATATGAAGGTAATTTTCGAATAGCTAAGCTATGTTGGTGTTTTGCTGTAGTTGGGAGTCTTCATTATGCTTCTAACTTATAGACAGAAATCTGTTCGAAGACTGGAATTTGGTTTTACCGTTGTATAGATTGACATTGTTGTATCTCTTCTGGTAGATGTTTGTGCTGCATCTGAGTAGACACAATTGGTCTATTGTGCTTAGGCTTCTATATTTTGTGTGTTGTGTATCCTTTTTTCATCTGCACGAACTCACAAATTTCTCTGGCACAGGTTAATGTTATGAACATCATATCACCTGAAATAAACTGGACGGAAGAAAAATTATTCGAAAGACGTAAATATTGAATTCACCTACACATGCAGCGTTTTCATTTGAAGTTGTAATAATCTTAAGCTTTGTTCGAGTATTTCCAGGATTATTTTCGGGCGAAGGGAGTTTCATCACATACATTTGAGATTGTGACAACTCTTTTGGTAGTTTCCTGTGATTAGTTCAAAACTGCCTAGAACCATTCGGGATAGCTATTTTGCAGGTCAACTGGAGAGGTACTTATCGTAAAAAATGCTTACAACTTTGAAGAAAAATCCAAAATAACACTCTTTTACAAAATAACATATATTAGCTTTCTTTCAAGACTAATTCTTAAACTCCAAGAGAAATTGTCCTCAAAAACATTATTTCACTTATTCACCAGACCATATCACCGTCCTAGTCAGCAAGCAAGAAATCATCTTTCGAAAAGACGATTTCACCTTTAACTAAAAATTAGAAAATTCTAATTGTTAGAACTTCACATATAGGAGCATTATTTATATAATTGGAAATCATATTTTCAAAAGACGATTTCTAAAGTCGTATTTTCTTCATTTTCTCACTTGCTGATTAAGATGCTGATGTGGCTTGCAAAATAAGTGAAATCGTATTTTCAAGAGACGATTTCAACTTCTATAATTAATGAAATACGATTTCTTCTAGATGAGTTATTTTAGGAATGAGCTTTGGAAGGAGGCTAATACACGGAATATTTTTTCAAAATGAGGTTATTTTGGATTGTCTTTTCAAGTTCCGAAGGAGTGTTATTTTAGGAATTAGTTTTAGGAGGAGGTTAATAAGGGGAATATTTTTGTAAATGTGGGTTATTTTGAATTTATTTCTCAGTAAAGCTGCCACACTTGTGACAGCTCGACCAGATAGAAGTGGATTTGAAGATTCAAAGAAAAAAAATCCAAAATAACACCTCTCTACAAAAATATTACCCTTATTAGCCTCCATAAAACTAATTCCTAAAATGACACTCCCGGGAGAAAGAGACGATTTCATCAATTATAGAAGTTGAAATCGTTTCTGCAAGAGACGATTTCCCTTAACCCCGTGCCACATTTTACGCTAACTCAGTGCGACGGAGGAAAGTTAAAATCGTCTTTAGAAAAGTTGATTTTAATAAAGACCACGTCTATTTTTTAAGAAATCGTGTTCTGTTACCCAAAAGTCATTTCTTCACAAAACAATTTCTTAAGAAACAAAAATCATCTCTTGAAGTAGAGACGATTTTACGGGTTCTAAAACCTGAAACGATTTCTCTCTTTCCTTTCTCGTTTCCTTTTCTTCCCTTCCTCTTTTCCTTCTGCTTGCGCACACCCCTCTTCTCTCATCTCTACTGCGCGCCTCTACCGCCACCACTCATAGGAAAAACAAAACCGTTGCCGCCAGTCATCTCCACCGCCATTGAACAGCACCACCGCTCACCAGTCGCTGCTAGGATTTACTTTGTGCTTTGAGGTAATTTCTAACCCTACAAAATTAGGGAAATTTAGGAAATTGGTATTTTATGAAATTTTAGGAAAGTAGTTGATTGATTGTAGTTATTTATGAAATTATAGTGTTAATTGATTATTTATAGTATTTTGTGATACGATATGTAGGTGTTATGGTTGAATTATGTTATTCATTGTTTATTTGTAGTGTTTTATAATATTAAAGTGGTAGTTCACTATTTTTGGTGTTTTGTTTGGATAATTTGTGCAATTGTGTATCAAATAGGTGGAGTGTTTTGTGATACTATAGTCTACTTGTTATGGTTGAATTATAGTATTAGTCGATGAATTCTTGTGTTTTATTGCTTAATGCTTGTTGTACTTGAATTTATTTGTTACACATTGCCTTTCATTTGTAGTTTTCATTGAATATTAATGCAATGGTTTTTATCTTGTAAAAGTTGTATACGTTACTTTTTTTCAAATACATACAAGCTCTTGATATAGTTGAATACTTGTTATTATATACCAGCCACACATGGATCCTTGCCCACCTTCTAGTTCTATTCTTAGACATCAGTAGTCATAGATCTATGTCCGTGTGGGATGGGAATGAGTACCAGGTACTAAATTGTTGCCGGTTCAAAGCTAGTTTAGGATGTGGCTCGCATGTGCCTTATGACGATAGGATGCGCCCCTATTTAGAGGCTTCAGGATTCTACAGTGTAGCCAGTCTAGCGTTCATCTCCCTGGATTGGCATTTGATCACCACACTAGTGGAGAGATGACGCAGAGATACACATACTTTCCATATATCATTAGGGGAGACCACTATCACTTTGGAGGACATAGCTATGCTATCTGGGCTACCTATAGATGGACGAGCAGTCATTGGTAGCACACATAGAGACTGGGGACCGTTGTGCGATGATCTTCTTGGAGCTCGACGAGCGGATGTTGGGCATCACAGTAGGATCAAGCTCACTTGGTTGGGCACTACTTTTAGTCAGTTACCTCATGATGCAGATGAGGTGACAGTGATGAGGCACACCCGAGCGTACATACTGATGTTGTTGGGTGGCATCGTATTTGTCGATCGATCAAGGAACCATGTCCACCTGATGTTCTTGCAGCTCCTACAGGACTTCAATGAGGCTGGTCAGTACAGTTGAGGGTCCGCCTGTCTAGCGTGGTTGTAACGGCAGCTGTGTTTACTGTCTGATGTTGGGGACAGTGGCATTGCTGATGCGCTTGTTATTCTACAGGTCTGGGCATGGAAGATATATTTCTTACATTGCTCTCATTCGTCGCCCTACCCGTCTTGCTTAGCCACCTGCTTCTCTTCTGCTTGCTGCTCGTTGGCAAGTCAATTTTAATGAGAGCGGCCACTCTACTCATGTCCTCACACATTACAGAGAGGCATTTGACGGGTAGATACCAAATCAGGTTAGTGTCGTTTTCTTGTTTGAGTTTTTTGTTGTAGTCGATTCATTTCTTTAACATAGTGCCTCTAACTTGTTTTCCTTCTTTCAGATTGTCTGTCAGCCCTAAACGAAGGAGATGATACAATCTCTACCTCCATACTGTTTGGCTGGTCGTCACATTGCACGATCTCGAGTACCACTTATATGCTTTCATATAGTGGAGTGGCATCTCCTAGATCGTGTGATGCGGCAGTTTGGCGAGATTCAGTTTCCACCGGCTGATCCTAGCAAAGACAGGGACGATCTACGAGTAGATCTGCGCGACCTCGACTTGATAGGCCGGAATGATTAGAGTTGGGCAACTCACCATTCGAATTACATTGCCCTGTGGAAGAAGTGCGCTGAGAGAGTGGTTGATCTTCAGTTGGATGATGCTGGTGCTGCGTACAAAGAGTGGTTCGGTCGCAACACGAAGAGGTACATAGGCCACATGGGAGCTTTGTTGGGATATATGGTGAACAAACTTGACTTTACTTGTTTAACCTTAATATCAGGACATATTATTTTAATGAATTCATTTGTTGAATTATGGGGTAGGGGGAGACCACAAATGAGGTCATCAACATGCTTTAGGCGATACAAGTCGATGACGCTCTCACTAGACTACGGGTGATGAGAGATGAGTACAACAACACACGTACTATGTCATCCCACGGCCACAACAAGTCCTAATAAATGCTCCTGCCGATCAAGATGCAAATGTCCCTGCGGATCAGGGTGGAAGAGGAAAAGGTCGTCATGTGCGTGCTCGAGGAAGAGGACGTGCACGCGATCGAGCTGCTGAGCCAGACCATCATCAGGAGGGTGATGCATTCGATATCGTCGGTAGCATGCCCATGTCTCAAGTCGTCGATCCTATGCTGCAAGTCGACACCACTAGGTTTGCTTACTATAAGAGCAGCTCAAGCATTCACACAACATCATCTTCCGGTGTTGGCACGAGCTTGGATGTTGACTATTCGACACGGCTGCATACCTTGGCTTGTGTTCCATTTTTACTCTTTCATCACCTCTTAGGGAAAGAGATTCTCGACATCATCATGATGTAGGGGATCTTAGTGGTCGTGTTCTTGATCCTACTCTCGCATCAATGGTTGAAGATCGTACACCCAGTGGGCCTAGGACTTATGTACGGCGTAGACGTAGATGATGTAGGTTTGTAATTTGTTACATCCTGTAAATAACTAGAGTTAGAGATTGTATAACTATTGTTTATGTATTCTATCTTATAAACTATTATCTTCGGTTTACATTTCAATTTCTTTTGTTTATGTAATGTTACAGTAGTTCTGTATTGTGATTCTATAGAAGTTCATAATATGTAGAGGTTGTATGTTGTTCAATTATGGTGTTCAAATATTTTCCAAGTGTGAACAGGTGAAATCATAACTTCTGTAATTGATGAAGATGATTTCTAGTATTATTTTAGATTTTTTTTCGAGATTTAATCTCGTGACATTTTGCTCCCGACTCCACCCTCCACCGCTCAACTACACTGTTGGCTATCGGTCCTAAGTTCCCCTAGTATCTGCTGCTGCACCTCCTGCTGTAGGAAGGCAGAGAGGAGAAAGTTGGACATGGAGAAGTTGAAGGCTGAGATTCCGGAAAAGCTGAAAAGGATGGTGGCAGAGAGCGGTGTTGAAGATATTTCTTTTGTTTGTTTATCAGTGCATGATTTCTTTCTGCAATCTACACTCTTTCATCAGGTCCTCTCTTCGTCTCCGAATCCAGGTGCTTCTTGTACCTCCTTATCCTTTGTCTCTTAGTCAATTTCTGTCCCGGTGATTGCAGATGATCGACGATTTGACTAATCCCGAGCACGCGCTTTGTGGCAAGAACAAGGCATCGGCTCTGGACTTGAAGCGCAGAGGGAATGATTGCTTCTCTGCTAGGGATTACTATGGCGCCTTGAATTTCTACTCTCAGGTTCCAACCTTTTTTTGTCTGCTTCTGCTCGTTTTTTCTTCTCTGTGTGAAGTGCTCTAAGGTGGGGAATTCGGATGGTGTTTGGCTAGGCATTGCGTGTTGCTCCCATAGATGCTATTGAAAAGCAAAAGATTTTGGTTGCAACTCTATATGTCAACCGAGCATCTACACTCCACGTAAGTTTTGACTCGAAACACTCTTAGACTGTACTGTTTCTAGCCGTGCCTGTGTTATGAACTTTTGATTACCTTATACAGCATGTAATCAAACTTGACGATAATTCAAAACGTCAGGGGTCCGAGTGAAGGAAGTTAGGAACCGGAGGTTAAAAAAACGAGTTAGAATGATGGCAAAGAGAGAACTTGAAACAAGGCCACACTAAAGCAGCTAGTCAATTCGCGGGGGTCATTTTGTTGATTACTTAAAAAGTTACATCCTTCTAAAACTCTGTATCCATCAGTCACATAATCAACCTGATTACATCATGTAATGTTTATTTTTTTCCCCGTTGTGTCTCTAGTTGATCAATATATGATGATGGTAACGAGTCATAAAAGATCTTTTATATGTGATCATATGCAGAAAATGGGTTTTGTATTGGAGTGCTTACGGGACTGTGATCGAGCCATTAAAATTTGCCCAACTTATGTAAAGGTAATTGGAACGTCTGGATTTTTTTTTCAAAACTGTGAGCTCTACTTAATGCATGTATGCCATCTTATGAATTGGGTGCCATTCTATATTGTGGCTCAACAATGGGGTATTACTTTCTCTGTGTCTTCATCATCATATGTTTATGTTTGCCATCCATGTACTATTAGGCTTGGTTTAGGAGGGGAAAAGCAAATTCCTCTATGCAAAACTATTTGGAAGCAGAGAGGGACTTGATGGTTGCTATAGAGATGGAGCAGTCTCAGAGTGCAAAGAAACAAGTAAGCAGTGAAATGGAGCTGATCAGACAGTGCTCTGCTAAGTCCAGCTATTCTCATTTAGAGGAAAACAAGCAGAACTTATCTGTCCATGGTAACTTCTTCTTTGCGATTGATAGTGCAACATTATTACATGACATCCGATATAGGTTGACTCGCATTACCTTGATGTTATGTTCCGTTCACTTTTCTGACTTTCGCTTGGATCACCTCTAGATAAGTTTCTTATTAGTTACTAGCTTTGAAGTTTCAAGTGGTAGAACTGATCATTCTGGTTTATTTGTGTATCACCTACAAACATGGTGCCTATAGATGTCATTTAATTGATGGTATGCACCTTGTTAAATTATATCATGATGAAGATAGGGGACGTATAGAAACCTTGATATAAAAGTTTTAACTCGAACATTTCCCTTTCCTTCTTGCTGGTAGAAAAATTTGTTATCACACAGGTGTTTATTACGTCTTCTGATCTGGTGCAGATGAGTATCCTGAAGTAAAGATCCATTGTATACGTACATCCACTAAAGGAAGAGGAATGGCTTCACTATGTGACATTCCTGCAGGTTCTCTTGTTCATAATGAAGAGCCTTATGCACTGGTAACATTTCTCCCTTGTCCTGAATCGACTAGATTATAGAGACATTAGATTGAGCACAAACTAGATTCTTTTAACAGTAGAAACTAATGTGGTTCATACCCCCAACTTGTCTGTTTATAAGGAGTTAAACCAAGTGTTTAAAATTTTAAAAAACCTGCCTATCAGTTAGACTTAAGTTTACGGTGGTAAGAACAATCTTTTCAGTCCAAACTTGAGCAAATAAGTGAATAAAAGAAAGCATTCACGTGATGGGACCCCCTCTAAGTGTGTATTTGGCGAAGCTGCCTTCATTGCTCTTTGATCTTCAACTTAATGTTTGTCCTTTGAATCTAAGCAGTAGCCAATTTTTTTTGGCTGAATTCAAACATAATTCTTATGTGAAACAGTGATCACAGATCATACTGAAGAACTTCCGTGAGACTCATTGCCACTTCTGTTTGAACAAACTTCCACTGAATACCGTTCCCTGTCATTCTTGTTCAGTGCCATTATACTGCTCAGAAAAATGTCAAAATCAAGCTGGATCGGGACAGTCTAGTAAGCATGTGCTGGATAGAACTATAAAGGCTCTTTCGAGTGATCTTGAAAAACATGTTTTGGAGATTACTTTATCACATGACTCTGATCACAATGTTCAGTCCTATGCTGAACATGAACATGAATGTCATGGATTTCATTGGCCTTTAGTCTTGCCATCAGATGTGGTTCTAGCTGGTCGAATCCTGGTGAAATCTATGAAGCATAGAGCTCATTCAACTGATGCACTGAAGGTGATTACGGAACTTTCATCGTTCACTTTGGTTTTATGTTAGTATGTATCCCATATGATTTTTCACTGGGTGATGTTTGTTCTAATCATCTGTTGCAGGATCTTTCTCACAATTATGGATTTCTACCTCTAGAAAGTAAATTGGAATCTATTGTGTATTCCATTGTGCTGTTGTATTGTCTTCGGCTATCATACGACTCTACATTGGAGCATTGTGGAGCTTCCATATCAAGGGTCCTTTTCCTTATGCACTCCGTGATGTGTCAAATAATTGTTAGGATTTACTATGTTAGTTTTTTCTATGAATTGTGTAATAGATATTTGGTTAGCTTGACCTAACCTAGGTTCGCTTCACATCATTGAACCTTGGTTATCCTTACCTTGAACCTTAATCCAAATACAATGTTAATTGTTGTATTGAAAAGTTTGAAAACCTAAAATCTACTCATGGTCATGGAGTATTATTTCTCTCAAGATTGGATTATCGCTTAGAATAACTATGAGGTACAATCTTAGTACATACGGGTCTGCATTCTACAGATTTTCATGAGTTCTTGCGATCCATGTAGGTTTGTCTAGGCTTTGTTGTCATAAATCTTTGTTTTCTAGGACAGGGCTAGTGAAAGCAACCACCAAATCATATGAAATTGTATTGTTCTGTATGGAGACTAGTCGAAAGAAACTATTAACTTTACTGTTTTTTCTATGCAGGTGGTTCATCTAATATGTCAAATCAGGGTGAACTCCATGGCAGTTGTTCGTATAAAATCTCAAGAAAATGGCTCCGTGCTTGATATAACAGAGAATTCCTGCTCTAATGCAGATGCTACAACCTGCAATATTGAACAGGTCTCTAATTTTCTCAGCCTTAAGAAAACTGATTAGTTTACTCATTTTCCTTGAGTTCATAGACAGTTTTTAGTACTGTTGATGCATTGTCTAGCATTTGAACTTGGATCTCAATGGGGATCATTGTCATAAATTCTGAACCCTTATGCGAGTTAGAAGTTTTCTTTCTCTCAGACAAGGACAATAGTGCAGTTTGTTCATTGAGTCTACTTTGCTTTCTTTGTCTCTACAACTTTTTTGAATTGTATCTCCTGGAAAGGTTTCCATTCTCATAGGGGCAAAGTTCTGAATAGTTTTCGACCAACGGATGACTGGATATCCTGAAATGTTGCTGGTTCTGTTTAAAAGTTTATTTTCCTAACTCTGTTTTATTAAATTGGCATCATTCTTGCAGGTCAGAGTTGGTCAAGCCATATATTTATCTGGAAGCATGTTTAACCATTCTTGCCAGCCTAATATTCATGCTTATTTCCTTTCTCGATCTCTGTTGATACGCTCAACAGACTATCTGGCAAAAGGCTCCCACTTGGAACTTTCTTATGGACCACAGGTATGATAATCATATCTATTGAAGTTTTTGAATTTTGTTTTGAAACAAGTTATTATGTATTTTGACTATGTGCTATCCACTGGTCATGTAATTCCTATCGAACTTGTGAATTATTGACAATGAGGAGTGTCTGAATGCAAGAAAAATCATCCTTCTATTGCAGGTTGGGCACTGGGATTGTGGTCAAAGACAACAGTTTCTGGAAGAGAAGTACTCGTTTAGATGTCAATGTAGTGGTTGCTCGGAGCTAAATTTGCCTGATCTTCTTGTGAATTCCTTCCACTGTGCAAAACTTAAGTGTTCCGGCGTAGTCATGGATAGCTCTGTGATGGAGTATGAAAAACGCAAGTTAAATCATCTGCGTAGTGGTCTTGTTAATCCCTGCTTGAAGTTTAAATTCCAGGTAAATTTCATCTTGGGAAACTCTTGATGCACAGATTTAAGTCGTGGTTGCAACTTAGATATTAAGTAAACGAGTTAGACTTCATGTATAGAGATATATTCTTTCACTCTATTATTTTTTATTGAAAGCAACTATAATGAGTGTGCGAAAGAGAGATTCAAAGGATGAGTGTGGTTCTAATACGAGTATATTGAATTCATTATCTGAAATTGGTCAGTGAAATACTAAGTTTGTAGTTGTCACCTGTCTGAGCGTACTCTAGGAATTCCTTTTGAATCTTGAACGGATTCTGTTTTAAGGTTGAAGAGATGAGAAAAGTAGCCAGCCGAGTTTTTGAGCAAAGCAATAATTCCCTCGACATCGAGCCAGGGTGTTGCTTAACTTGTGGATTATCACATGATATCAATGTTTTGAACACTACAGTCAAGAAAGCTGAAGAATGCATCGGAAGGTATGGCCCTGTCAGATATTGTCCCTCACTGTCACAGGCATGGCATGTCTACTTTCCTCCCATTGTGTCTTTTCTTGATAGACCTTCTCAGTTTGCAGCAAGAAGTGAACTCTTCAGAGGTGTATCACGCCACCGCTTTGGAAGCTGTCGGATCTATCAATATCTTGAAATCGACATGTCATCCATACAGTTATAGAATTGCGGAGGTGACTGATCAGTTACTCGACGATGCTCCTACTCTGTTTTGGTGATAATTTATTCTCCTTTTGAGTTTAAGTGGATTTGGTTATGTTTCCTTTACAGGCTGAAGACCTGATAGCTAAAGCGTTTTGTTTAGTTGGAGAAATGAAGCTTGCAGCTGAACACTGTGTACAATCAATCAAGGTACAATCAACGATCATGATGTTCTATTCATACTCTTGTCCAGCTCCTTTGTCCCTACTGCCACATGATGACATCTTTATGACTGAATCCGTGTTTCATTTCAACAATAGCTTGTTTGATCACTGCTTTATGGTGTTTAGTAGACAAGCTTTTAAGGTCAACCACAATTTGTATTTGCATTAGCTTTGGCATTGGGATCGGCATCAATCTTAGTCACAGTTTAGTTTATCTGAATAAAGGTTCTTTGGGGATATTATTTATGACTGCAGATTCTTAAGAAGCTGTACAGTCCCAATCATATTGCAGTGGGAAATGAACTGGTGAAGCTCGCTTCTCTCCAAGCCTCCCTTGGCGATTCTTCAGTGACATACACTGTACATGAGCTGGGTGCAATATTTTCTCTGTACTATGGACCGCACGCTGAAGTGATATTTCCGTACCTAGATTACCTTAAGAAGAATGCTAGCAAACTGGCCTCGCAGGAACCAACATAGATGGTGCCGTTAACCGAACCCGTACCTAGGTCAACCTCGTGGTTATTTTGTATTGTTGAGTTCAATTAACTTTTTTATAGGCACTGAATTCTGAATCATAGGTCAACCTCATGGTTATTTTGTGTGAAGGCTGGTCATGTTACCTGTGCACAGCTCGCTGCGAACGGGGCATAAATGAGTCTAATATAAATTCATATTTTGGTATATTATGTTTTGACCGTTCGTTGAGAGCATATTTATACATGATATTTATGCTGTATTTATGATGTTCGTCTTTTCCTGTCTTGTCATAAATATTTATATTCAAGTCATATGTTTTTTTACTACTGTCTTCGTCTTAAATTGATCATCTTGTTCACTATTTGAACATGTTGTTTGACTTCAATATTTAATATATAAGATAAAATAATTTTTAAAATTTAAGTTCTGTAAATGATTCCTTATATAATAAATTATATATTACAAAATTTAGTCTTATTTAATTATTTTATCTTATATATTTAATATTAAAGTGAAAAAACGTGTCATAAAACAAACAAGACAGATGGAGTATTAATTAGTTTATTGTTTATATGTTGTATATAGAATAAATTTTTATATAGACTATTAACTAATTAACTTTTATTAAAAATATAAAAGGACCCTGAAAATAGAACATATTAATATCTGTTACTTCAAAAAGTAGTTTTAGTGTATGTGGTAATGAAGTTAAATTAATTATCATATTTTTATTTTATATTTTCTTACTTATATTTTTGATACAGCATGGAGAGCCTGGAGCTGGAGTTATATTAGAAGATGAAGAGTGCCATGTGTCAACAAGAGATTGGAGAAAAAAAATTAAGAGAAAAAATAGAAGAAATGAAAAGAGAGAACTACACACGCGCAGGGGGAGGGGGGCTGAATTGGTTAGGAGAGAATTTGTATTTTTTTCAAAATGTTATAACTTACAAAATAAAATTACAAAAATAAAAAAAATTATACCATTGTTCATCATTTTTCGTGCTCTTCAAAACAAGATGCATCATGGATATGTTTTGGTAATGTAACACCCCCGAATAAGCATCTAATAGTACGAACAAAACTCCTAGCCATGTTACAAATTAACTATGCAGCGGATTCTCAACATCATCCGGGTGCTACAGATGCCAACCACCCACGTGGTTGACAGACCACATTACCAACACCAAGTTATGGTCTGCATGACTGGAAACAGCCCTCAACCAAAACTCATATACAATATAAGATACAATTCCAAATACCGAGTGTCTACAATATAATTACTAAATCATAAACCGGAGAGTACAACCCACACACCAAACATACTATCCCAACTCAAAGGTTATGCCCAGATAGACTACCCTCATGATAGCCATCCCGCCTACGCTCCGATATCATCCAGCTCAATACCTGTAAAAATTGGGTTGTAAAGGACTCAGCAAACTACGCTGAGTATGAATATGTGTAGCCCGTATGTTGCCGGGCTACACGACTACTTGGTCGAATATTATTAAGTCCAGTTACATGCTGTAATAAAGCAGTAAAGCACACCACATCACATCATGATATCATACACACTTAAAGGTAGCAAGCATAAGCAACAAGCAACCAAGCATAACAAGATGCTAGTATAGCAATAGCAATCACGTAAATAAGGCATGTGCATAGGTATATTATACCGCTGATCCTCACTACATAATCATTCATGAGATTACGTATTGTTTTCTTGTTCTCATTACACAAGTTTACCTTCCTTCTCTTGCACCGAGTCAGGGGATATAGGTTAGATCCCGAGACTTATTTCTGTAGGTGCTATTCAGCTCTTGTTTCTTACAGAATCACATTTGTGAATTTTCTTATTTGCTTGGTCTCATTACACATGCTTTCCTTTATTCCCATGGTGTGTATTTTCTTTCTCTTTCCTTGCACTAGGTCTGGGGGTATAGTTCAGATCCCGTGACCTTATCATGTAGGTGCCAATTGTTCCTTATCTCTTTAAGGCTGTGTGTGAATTCTCTTATCACCACAAGATGGAGAACGTCTTCTCCATAGCTATCCTCCATTCCCGGCGTCATGCGTCGAGGAAGAGGGGTCACCTCTAGACCCCAGGATGTGCTCCACCAATAGTCGGTCGAAGGATCTGATGCAGATACCAACTCCCAAGCGTCCCTACCGCGCGGCCCGAGAAGTCGTCTTCCCGAATTATCCTCATGTTCTACCAGCTGATATTTTCTTATCATTATCATTAATAACTTGACACCATAACGTGGGTGTCGTTAGAAGTCCTCTATAGTTAGAGAGGAGTTTTCTCTTTGTATAGTTCTTTGTTTTGTTTACGTAGTTCGTCATGTTCCATCTCAAAGTTCCATAAACGAGAAAGAGACTAAACTACTGTGTGCGCGCAAGTAATATGCAACAATGATATAACAAGCATATAAGCAAGCCACAACAAGCAATCCAATTTCATGCTTTAGTCTTATGGTCATTGTCAAACAAAGCACACAACACACAAGCCGTGTAACACGGCAACACACGGACCACACATATCCATACCTGGTTCAGAAGCAAAAAGGTTGTCTCACACACCGGGTCCCGGGGGCGTTCGTTACGGCCCTAAAGTTAATTAAAGCAACTTGTCAGTTTATGGTTGCATACGACGACCGTAGTGAACACCTCCCTAGTTTATCCCATTTTATCGGGTGTTGTTCCTTAGGTAACTTTTTGGGTGTTCGACTTATACTAGCCCCTTAGAACTTTCCAAGTACTAACCTTAGACTTTATCAACTCCTTGGACATTTACATTGTCATTTTACAATTTAACTAAGTCCTCCCCTCTAGCTCACGTTTCAGGGTATTCTTAAGCACCAACATGTAACAAGTTTATTCAAATTGATCATTCACCCACATTTTCCTCATAGTTACATCATAACCCCTTTTATTTTATAACCAATACTTTAATTAATTAAACCCTTATATTATACCCCTGAATTAGCTTATACCTCTACTTAAATTTCTAAAACCCTTTTTAGGATTATATACTACTCCTTTCAAATATTAAAATCTCCATTTATGCCCCAAATTTTCGATAATTACATATACTCCCATAATAATAATTTTTGTTATTCTTTTTGACTTAATATTAATTTAAATACTTAGAATAGTTATCCTTATCGTTTAATTTTGGTCACCCTCCACAGGTGGTCAAGGTTGACCACTTAAATTATTCCTTGACCAATTTGATAGTATTTACGAAGATACCCCCATAGTTTCCTAGTTTTATAATTTACCCCTTTTATTTTGTAAAGTTCATATTTCATACTTAAAAAAATCCCCAAAATTATCCCTTTCGGTTTAAGTTACCATTAGTACCCTATATTTAATTTTTATTACCCTTGGACTCCGTTATGACTCATTTATTTGTATAAAGTATTTTGCAAGGTTTCCAAAATTTATTTGGTCATAATAGAAGCCTACATATACGTCCACATTTTTCCAAGATATTCCTAGATAGTTATGATTACTATCGTGATAGTTTTTCCACCAGATTTTTATATATCCTCATAAATCAATCCATAAATTTATTAATGACCATTTAGAACACAAAATAATTATTTTTGACATGGCCTAAATATATGGCCTTAAAAATAGCACCAAAAATACATTCTTATAGTGACATTATAATGTCTCCAAGCTCCACCAAAAATCTCGGTTTATACATAATTTTTCCTTTAGTATTTTAAACCATTTCCTCACATATTCTTAGTATTAATAATCATATACACCTAATTAATTACTATATTATATATATATATATATATTTCCTAACTTATAACTGTATTGTCCATTCAAAATAACTAACGCATATATATATATGTATATATACATATCCGTTCTTTGTGTACAAATTATTACTCAGCATTACGCTTATATATATATATGATCATTATTTGTCATGTACTATAAACCCAATATAACACCTATATCTACATATATCACATCACGCATCATAGCCTCATACGCATATATTTATATGTCCAACCTATAACTACTACTGGTTACGTATTTTCAACCTCAGTTAATACGTGTGTATATACCGTTATTACTGCATATTATCTGTTCCCTCATACACATGCGTAAACCCATTACCTAGCTGTATATTATAAACTCCATATCACCCGCATATATATGTTCGGAAATTGTTACCCCCCAGCAGCTCAACATTACTTCTGTAAACACTCATGTTTTTATGGTTTCCATGTCATATTTAAGCTAGCAGTAAATTGAGGTATTGATAACGTCATTACCGTAGTTAATTCAAGGAGAATTTTTCTTGCAGCAATATCCACCAGCCGCACTCTCTTCCCCGGCTTTGGTGGCATCTACACATGCGTTACAAATTTTTGTATGTAACTAGGTTGTTCAAGTGTAGTGACCTCAAGGTGTAGCTACCGTTTGTACAGAAAAGAAATGAGGAAGAGTAATGCTACAACAGTCATGTTTTGTTGAGTTTACTCACCATCGCTTTGGAGGTTTTCTGCAGGGACTTCAGTGAGTCTCTGGTGCACTAAAACAAGGGAAGAAACCTCGGTATTAGCGGGGAAACAGCTGAAGTAAGGAGGGTTGCAATGGTGTTTTTTTGCTTTGTCTTCTGTCACCTACAGGGGTAGATGTGGACTTATTTGTGCAGAAGAATGAGAGTGAGTGGTGTAATCGTTAGCTGCAAGTAAGGAGGGAAAACAAAAAGGAGCTGACGTTGAGCATCTCACCTTGTCGCGTCCCCTGAAATGCTGAAGCTGGGCTGAGTTTTAATCACCACCGCAAGGGAAGGAAACTGTCATATTGCTGTGGTGAGAATGAAGAGGGCGGTGAGGTTTATTTTCCTCCGCAAGCACAGGTGTGTAACAGAGGGTAAAAGAATTAGAAGTTACCCCTGTTGCGGTCGATATTTATACCTTGAATGGGTGAGTTGTTCTCCTGCAGTCGTTCCAGAATGAGGCAAGGAAGGGAGGTGGTTGGTCAGTGCCCAAAAGAAGAAAAGAAGGGCAGAAGCAGAAAGGATGGAGGTACTACCATTCTATCGTTTTTTATCTGTCAATATGGACCGAGAGAAGCTCCTACTGAAGCTGCTGTTGCCGTTGCTCACTCTGTTTGCAATTTCAGATTTCCTTGTCGAAGTAGAGGGACTAGATTACTTCTATTACAGTTGTTGCGTTTTCACTCTGCCGTTGCGTGAAAACGTGGAAGGGCCCGCCCGAGTTGTCTCGTATTTGGCTGTCGCTGGTGCCAAGTTTGCACAGAGGAGTTGTGCCACACTTGTAACAGCTGGTGTGTTGATCTGTTGCTGTTGAGCGCCCCCGCCAACAAGGAAGTCGTGTTGGTTTCATGCAGAGAGTTGCTGTCTATGCTGCTGCTTCTTGCAGTGGGGGGAAGTGGTCTAAGAACTGATGGAAGAAGGCAAGGATGGAGCCGTGAGAGTGTAGTGAGAATGAGAGGCAGCAGGTGTGTTCCTGGTTGCGGTTGAACACGGGAGGAGATGAAGAACTGGAGAACCAACACAGAGCATGCATGTATGCTCCTCGTTCCAGTTGGGTTGCTGTTGCTCTGGTTATGCTGCTGTCCGAGAGAGTGGCGTGCACTGATCAAGAAAAAGAGAACGACAATTGTGTGCATACCGAGATCAAACTAGGAACGTGATGTGCTGTGTTTCCGATAGGAGAAAAAGAAACAAGAGAGTGCTGGTGCACTCGTGCAGCTGTTCGAGGACTTGGGCACAGAGATTGTCCCGCCACTCCCACTGATGCAGTGTAGCGTGCGTGTCTCGATTCTCATCTTCCTCCAGAGTATGCCCGCGTATGGTACAAAAGGAAAGAAAGAATACAGGTTGTTGTCATGTTTTTTTTTTGAAATCGATGTGAACCAGATGGTGGAATTGGAATGAGAGACACGTGATCAGGTTGGGCAGTTAGTGCTCTGTACCGATCAACAAGAAGGGAGAATGAAATGTGTGGTGGTGGTGTCGATGGTGGGGGCAACAGCAAAGGTGCACTGATCAAAATAAGACAGCAACACCTGTGTACCACTACTTGTCGGTGGTGGTAATAAAAGAAGGGTACTGCTGCAGCATTATACTTTTGTAGTTAAGTTAGTGGGTTAATTAGTCTGATGACATATTGTTACTATTGTGTCAAAAGGTGCAGTTTGTTACCGAATACGAGCTCTGCTCAACCGGTCAAGACGTTCACTAGAGATACCAATGGTTCCGGGTTTGAACCTTAGCGGGAGTGCATTGGCTCCTTTTCTCCCCCCTTTTTTTTCTATCAGTTAAATACATGCCTATTTCTTGTATACATATATATATATACGTGCGACTATGTTAAGATGTCGCGTTATTAGTTATATACGCGACTATTTTATTTTGTCACGTTGATAGTTATATATATATGTGTGTGTGTGTGTGTATATATATCTACGACTATTTTATTTTGTCGTGTTTTAGTTTATATACACATACGACTATATTATCACATCGCGTTATTAGTTATGTATACAACATTGTAATATTGTAACGTTGTGTATATGTATTTTCATATACGTATATGTATATGTACGCCACTATATTAATATTTCCCGTTGTCATGTTCTCGGACATATATATGTCCGTACTTAATTTAATTGTTCATGCATTATCACATGTCCGAATTATGTAACGCATTATTCTCGGATAATCTTCACGCGTTTATGATTTTATGTATTTATTTGTTTAGGGGTGTTTAATTATGTAACGTATGATTCTCGGATAATCTTCACACGTTTATGATTTTATGTATTTATTTGTTTAGGGGTGTTTCAACTTACCCCCCTTAAAAGAGACTTCGTCCCGAAGTCTTTCTTCCCTAGCCGATGTTTTTCCTTCTCGTTAATTCTTGGGATCAAGTCCTGCATTCATTCACGCTAACCAGGGGATCAAGTCCCATATACCATAATTCTCACTACCCATAAGCACTTGCCACATTAATGGCTTCTCACCAGTTCTCATAGTGATCTAAGATAGTAGCAATGCGTAACCCATGCACGGCTGTAATCAAAAGGCACACAACATTCATTCACGACAAAGTGCACATACACGTACATACCATTCACATACACACAATCCAAAACACACAAACCTACTAACCATCGACGTGTGGCTGTAGGAATACACATAGTGAAAGGATCAAGTCCTGAATTCATTCCCTTTAACCAAGGGGATCATGTCCCGCAAATTCCACAGTTCTATTTCACCATTTGTGCTTATAAGCACCACGCCACATCTGTGGCTTGACCAAGTTCTCAATAATATGGTAATGTACCAGTAATACTCATATACTGTACTCCTTATCAATCAGATGAACGAGTCATTCATTCATAACCGCAATGCGTTTCGACTAATCCATACACAGTTCACACACCCGATAAAATGGGATAAACTAGGGAGGTGTTCACTACGGTCGTCGTATGCAACCATAACCTGACAAGTTGCTTTAATTAACTTTAGGGCCGTAACGAACGCCCCCGGGACCCGGTGTGTGAGACACCCTTTTGCTTCTGAACCAGGTATGGATATGTGTGGTCCGTATGTTGCCGTGTTACACGGCTTGTGTCATGTGTGCTTTGTTTGACAATGACCATAAGACTAAAGCATGAAATTGAATTGCTTGTTGTGGCTTGCTTATATGCTTGTTATATCAGTGTTGTTGAGGGTTTCTTTCGAGAATAAAATCACATTAAACTAACTAGCTAAGCAACTAAAGAACTTTGAAAGAAAAGAAAAAGAAGCCTGAACAATCTGATGTTGAAAGGTACCTGTCCAAAACTGATAACTATTTGAAACCTGTAACAATGTTTTTTTTCAGTATGCTAAATGTTCTGGGTGGTATCGAGTTAATAATACATACAATATTATACATGCACCTGACTAAGTGTCTAAACGTGGGATTGTTGGAAGAGCAAGAAACAAAAAAAAAAAATAGAAAACAACTTCAAAGGATAGATAACAGATGAACCAGTTTTGGTGTTTCAGTTTTGTCTTTCTCAGTTCCTGAAATGGTCTGGTCTCAGTATGAAGATAATACTGTAACACTGGCAAGTTGCTTTGGGGTTGTTTTTAAAACCAAGACTATATTAAGAGATGTAATCAAATGGGTAAACCAGTAGGGGAGTTTTGAAGACAGATTAATGATCAAAAATCTAAGACAGAAAAGCAATGTTTCAGTTTCAGTTTTACAGTTTGTCCCTAAGACTGGTTAATGACGTTTCTGAGTTTAACATTCTGCTAGAACTTCTAAATGAGTAGATGAGTGATCTGGTAGTGGTTGAAGCCATGTCATAGCCTGACAGAAGAAGCGGAAAGGAAAATGCATCAATTCAGTTTACCAGATTTGCATTAGTAGGTATTTTCTGTATAAATAAGTACACATGTTATGTGAGGGTTAATTGGGTTTGAAAATGGACTTTCAGCCTTGTTCAGCCATTTAACTAAGAGTGTAGATGCTTAGGGATATATGGAATGACAAATTCGAGAATAAACAGAAAAGAAAGACTAGAGGAAAAGAAAATGCTTCAGTTTTACAATTTCAGTTTTTCAGTCTTGACTTCTGTTTCAGTTTGGTATAGCTTCGTACAGGAAGACTTGGAGGAGTCATATTGAGTTGCCAATGAGTCCAAAATACCCCTAACATACCTTAGTAAGCTATAAGTACTTAGAGGAAGATTAAGAATCAGGTGAAGACACTGATATAACTAACAGACAGAGCTGCACCAATTCAGGTTGTTCCAGATTTTCGGTTGTATGTATTTCTGTGTGATTAGTGCAGGAGTTACATGAGTGTCTATTTGGGGTAAGAACGAACTGAGAGTCTTTAATTGACTTAACTCGGAGTGTAAATGATTTGGAGGGAGTTGCAAATCAGTGTAGAAAACAGACAGAAAACAAAGTAGGAGAATACATCAGTTTGTGATTCCAGATTCTCTTCGATTCAGTTTGGGACATCTCAATAGCTTTGTCTAAGGTCTTGGGTCTATCTTTGATGTTAAAATCCTGGAGGATAACACTTAAGTAACTGAGTCAGTACTTTGGGAAGGATTGGAAAATCAACTCGTGAACAAACAAGGAACTAGAAGAGAGAGTATAAGCTACATGTTTTAGTTTTCAGTTTTTTTTTTCAGTTCTGTATAACCTTGTACAGAGTGATGTGGAGGAGTGTAACTGAGTTGCCAATGAATCTAAACACCTCTAACATACCCTATAAAGTTTATAAGTGCCTAGGGAAAAAGGAGAGGCTAGGATGATTAACTGCAAGCAAGAATCACAGAAACTGCACCGATTCCGCTTCAATTTCTTCTCTGTAATTGCCACCCTCTGTATATAACTGAAGTGTAGGTATTTGAGAGAGTTGTGTTGGTTTTTATTAACACCCAAAACCTATCTAATGCCTTAATTTGAATCTGTAAATAAATTAGGGTGGGATTAGGACCGATAACTAAACTACAAGGGGAGGAATGGAGGAGCATATCACCGTTTTGGTTTCAGATTTTAGTAGCTGCTGTTTTGTGTAACTAAGTACAGAAGTTAGTGAGTGTCTTATTGGTTTAATCTTGAGTTTAAAACATTGTTAACACCCATATCTAGTGGGGTAAATACAGAGGGAAAGAATTAACTACCGGTTGAACTAACTAAGAACAAGAACCAAGAAGAAATGTATAGTTGTTGTTTCAGATTTCAATAATGTTGTAACTTCTGTATAATGTGTTACAAGGGTATTATAAGTGTGATTCAAGTTTAATAATGAGCCCAAATAATAGCTAATAAACATAACTATGTTAGCGAAACTGTGGAGGAGGTTAAACACCAATTACTACATTAAAAGTGAAATTAGATAGGTATACATGGGAATTGTTTTTCAGATTTGGAAACTTTTGGGCTTCTGTTAATGGTTTTGGGGTATTCTACTGGTCTATATTAATCATTATACCAGGGTTAAACATTTCTCACCTATTTATAGGAGGGAATACACTTTAGACAAGTTAAATTTATCCCATATAAACATGTTATGTTTAACAAACGCTTAAAATGCTCTAAAACTTAACAAAGATGTGAAGTCCTAGAGTAATAGAGCCTAGAATTAATACTTGGGAAGTTCTAAGGGTTAATATAAACTAAGCATTTAACAACACACCTAGGGAAAACACCCGATATAAAGTGTCATCACATGAAATCATAAACTGACACATTGCTTAATTAATGCTAGGGTCGTAGCGAACTCCAGACACGCGGGGACCCCGTTGAGACAACTCGTACTCTCGAATAAGTATGGATATGTGTGGTCCGTATTTTGCCGGTTACACGGCTTGTGTGCCTGTGTGAAAATAACCATACGATTAAAGCAATGAAATTGGATTGATTGCTTACCTTGTTTATATGATGCTAACATCATTGTTGTATATTATTTGCGCGCAACAGTAGTTTTAGTCCCCTTCTCGTTTATGGAACTTGAGATGAAACACAACAACTATGAAAACAAGAAACTCTATAGGGAAACTCCTCTCTAACCATGGAGGATGTACCATGACACCACTATGGTGTCTATTCATTACGATATGAAGAGCAAATCTCAACTGGTGGAACATGATAGTACCCGGGAAGACACATCTCGGGCCGCGCGGTATGGAATACTCGGGAGTTTGGTATCTGCATCAGATCCTTCGACCATCTATGGTGGAGCACATCCTAGAGTCTAGAGGTGACTCCGCTTTTCTGCTCCGCCCTGGGCGTCGGGATTGGGGAACACATGTTTATGAGACCAGCAAACTAAGAAAATTCACAATGTGTTCTTTAAGAACAAGAGCTGAATATCACCTACAAAATAAGTCTCGAGATCTAACCTATATCCCCTAACTAGTGCAAGAGAAGGAAGGTAAACTTGTGTAATGAGAACAAGAAAACAATACGTAATCTCATGAATGATTCCGTAGTGAGGATCAGCGGTATAATATACCTATGCACACGCCTTATTTACGTGATTGCTGTTGCTATACTAGCAGCTTGTTATGCTTGGTTGCTTGTTGCTTATGTTTGCTACCTTTAAGTGTGTATGATATCATGATGTGATGTGGTGTGCTTTACTGCTTTATTACACATGTAACTGGACTTAATAATATTTGACCAAGTAGTCGTGTAGCCCGGCAACATACGGGCTACACATATTCATACTCAGCATAGTTTGATGAGTCCTTTACAACCCAATTTTTACAGGTATTGAGCTGGATGATATCGGAGCGTAGGCGGGATGGCTATCATGAGGGTAGTCTATCTGGGCATAACCTTTGACTTGGGATAGTATGTTTGGTGTATGGGTTGTACTCTTCGGTTTATGATTTAGTATATTGTAGACACTCGGTATTTGGAATTGTATCTTATATTGTATATGAGTTTTGGTTGAGGGATGTTTCCAGTCATACAAACCATAACTTGGTGTTGGTAATGTGGTCTGTCAACCACGTGGGTGGTTGGCATCTGTAGCACCCGGATGATGTTGAGAATCCGCTGCATAGTTAATTTGTAATATGGCTAGGAGCTTTGTTCGTACTATTGGATGCTTATTCGGGGGTGTTACAGAAAGTGGTATCAGAGCATAGGTACGCTCTGATGACTGGAACAGAGAAGTACCGAGTATAGGAAAACCTGAAATTAGGAATTCTGATAGCGGGTGAAGGGTTGTGGGTAGTATGTGAGGCGCGTTAGTTAGGGTTATTCCCCAGTAACTATTGGATACCTAACAGACACTTACACCCAACCTCCACATCCCTAATTTTCTTTAAATCCAGGGAAAGAACGCCAGAGAGGTAGAAAGCCTCCTCTCACTCGGGGAAACCCGATCTGGCATCTATTTAATGTTATACAATCAACCAGTGAAGAAAAGACTATAATATACAATAGACGTTGCCAAAGGGATAATACCCATAGGGGGACCAACTTTAGTGACAACTTGGGTCGACATGCTTAGCAGTCGATAGGACCCTACCTGGCAAGCCAAGAGGACCGAGATATCCCTAAAAATTCACGAATAAATAAAGCTTAATTAAACAATTAATTAAGCAAAGGATGGGATGGAGAGAAAATTATACAATTCATACACTTGAGACGTTAATTTTAGTAAAACTCTCATAAAACAACGAAATAAGAGAATATAGTTTGAGACGAAATTACACCAAAAAAATTGGTACTATTTATAATGCTTAATAAAGCATGACACAAATTTATACACAAAAATCTAATATTTCGGGATTCAATAAATTCCCCGCTTCTTCTTACGTTTATCTTCATTCTCTGCATTACCTAAAAGACACAACGCCTCAACTGGCGATCGGTACGCATGCCACCACCTCCTTCCTTCTTCTTTTATTCAATTACTCTTCTAAATACCTCAGTCTCAGATAGTTGAAACTGGAGACCATAACTGGTCATTCTCTTCTGCTTCAACCTTTGGCAAGGAACATACCTATATGCTTATCAACGTCTCCTTCACTCTCTTCTTGTTCGAACTGTTTTACTTCTTAAGAACCCAACGACCGTCCCACGAAGGACAAATATTGCTCTACAACAATATATATCACACCAATAAAATGGACGTATATTCTCATTTACGAACCAAAGGCTGGAAGTATGTACAATACCTAGCCGCTAATTTAGCATGAGACGTATATTCTCATTTAACCACCATCACCCTACACGACCCATCTCACCATTTATATATGATCATCCAGTAACATGACCACCGTGATATCGTCATGAAGCTCAAATCCTCTATCGTGATACCTTCTATTCTTCATTGGTTCTTGCAAAATAATTCTTCCTAACCATGGGTTGCCGTTCCCCGAGATCAAACACACATTGGTATCAAGATCACAAACAGACCCCTCAAACAGTATGAGTGACCATTATTCTGAGGCATTGGTTGCCCACAAGGACACAACTCTAACGGGTAAGAAACTGGCAGTGAGTTGGCCAATATATTTCAAACCAATACCGAGTATCATGATCGCAGAGACCAAATTAAAGATGATGCGTACAATATAAAATTAAATTCCAATCATAGCCAAACACATTCCAGAAAAGGAATGATGGAATACCACAGAGGGCTATAGTATTCAGCTTAACAAAAGATGAACCCTCGAGATTATCTGCTCGATCCTCACAATGACTGTGAAGAGAATGGTACAAAGCCTCACTAATAAATACAACGAAAACTCTAGTGCCACTGAAGGGTATACTCACAAGATATATGTACCAAAGAGCACCTAGTGCCACATTTAGGTGAGGTTTAACTGAGTGTTCAAGGCATGTATAAAATTGTCCCGAGAGACTTATATGTAATAGACTTACAATTCAACTCATTTATAAATCTAACAACGGTCCAATGCAAGACCTTTCAGTGAGTTATTGGTCTAAGTTTTACTATAGCCTCAGTTAAGATTATCACAATGGTTCTGAATAATAACCTCACTCAACTGCAACAAATAAACAACAACCATGACAAAAAGAAAGTCAAATGCGGAAGCACCATGCCTAGGTAACAGTTAGCAAATGCCTAAACTTCGTAAATCCATACCAAAATGTTAGCTGAGATACCTCCAAACATAGGCCTACGACAACCTTTTCAAGTAGAGTTCCCAAGTATAAGATATTTGGTTCATACATTTTACAATCAGTATACCAGCTGCTCTAGTGCACGGTATTACCGTACTCTCCAACATCACCCTAGAAATTTGACATACCCTTGTAAATATCTAAATAACAATGTATAATGCCGCTATTATGATACAATCCTTCCAATCACACTACATTTGAAGGACAAATGTTTCTAAATAGATTATGAAGAGCGGCCTCATTAATCTAGGAGAAGCTATGACAATCACAATTATAATTAAAGGATCAAAGAGGAGCAACTTGAAAAATTTATAATATAGCAAATATAGCTTAGACAAAGACAGAATCGGTGACCATAGCAAGGCAACCTTGGATAAGTAAGAGTAATGGACTGCTAACCAAAAGCAAACTACACCGAGTATAACGTAAATAAATAAACACGAGAAACTCTTAACGTGATTTAGCAAACTAAACATACAAACGTATATACATACATATCAGGAAAGACTTGATATTAGTAAAACCCAAGGAGTGAATGAAATTCAATTAGAGGAGGTCATGATTAGTAAATCAAACACACCCGACTTAAGTTATTGTTGATAATCCCTGAATACTTACCACTAGTTTGGTGGATTCACACAAGAAATAATCATGAGAAAGTAACAGAAGGGTTACAAGACCTAGAAAAGATTAAGATGGGAGTCTTAATAAACAAATTAAATTTAACAAAATTATAATAACAACAATATATATATATATATACACATATAGAATTGGACTTTACAGATGGTCCTTTCAAAGAATTAAAATTTGTAATATGAAGTCAGATCGAAGTGGGCCTAAACGGTCAAACGGGATGAAACCAGCCAAATTTACTAGGCACTCCAACGAGGAATAGTTTCAACTCACTACTAGAATATAATTGTTTGGTAACAACAAAAAATCGTCATCAAAAATCAAAATCGTTACTAATCTAATTTATTGTAACGATCTTTTGTCGTTACATATCGTTACACGAGATGGCATAACCAAAGATCATTTTATTTATCGTAACGACTTTTATTCGTTACTAAAAGTTAAATCGTTACTAAAAATATGATTTTGTAACATTTATATCGTTACTATAGTCATAATGTTTTTTTAATCTTTAGTACTATCTTTGGTAACGAAAAACTTGTCACTAATAACAATTATGGTAACGAATTTAAGTCGTTGTCAGAACCTTTGTAACAAAAAATCTGATTTTTACTACTCAATCGAATATTTATGAATAATCGGGTATTGAAATTTGGAAATTTTAAGAAGATTAATGGACTTAATTGAGGAATAAACCAATGGGTCAGATAATGAAAAAAAATCACTTGGTAGATTCAGTATTAATTAGTAAGCATGGAGAAAATAGTAATAATGTGAGAACATGGAAATATACAATCGTATATCCCACTGGCTAACACAAAAATTTATGAGACTACATGTATAAGTGAAGGAACATGTATACGTACATACGGTACGAGAATTTTATATATACAGTTTATGAAAAGAACTTAGAAGATCAGGAAGATATAAAGATATGTACTACTATATCATTAAATTCATGGGAATAAAGGAAAACATGTGTAATGTGACCAAGCAAATAAGAAAATTCACAAATGTGATTCTTTAACGAACAAGAGCTGAATAGCACCTACAGAAATAAGTCTCGGGATCTAACCTATATCCCCTGACTCGGTGCAAGAGAAGGAAGGTAAAGTTGTGTAATGAGAACAAGAAAACAATACGTAATCTCATGAATGATTCCATAGTGAGGATCAGCGGTATAATATACCTATGCACACGCCTTATTTACGTGATTGTTGTTGCTATACTAGCAGCTTGTTATGCTTGGTTGTTTGTTGCTTGTGCTTGCTACCTTTAAGTGTGTATGATATCATGATGTGATGTGGTGTGCTTTACTGCTTTATTACAGCATGAAACTGGACTTAATAATATTCGACCAAGTAGTCGTGTAGCCCGGCAACATACGGGCTACACATATTCATACTCAGCGTAGTTTGCTGAGTCCTTTACAACCCAATTTTTACAGGTATTGAGCTGGATGATATCGGAGCGTAGGCGGGATGGCTATCATGAGGGTAGTCTATCTGGGCATAACCTTTGAGTTGGGATAGTATGTTTGGTGTATGGGTTGTACTCTTCGGTTTATGATTTAGTAATTATATTGTAGACACTCGGTATTTGGAATTGTATCTTATATTGTATATGAGTTTTGGTTGAGGGTTGTTTCCAGTCATGCAGACCGTAACTTGGTGTTGGTAATGTGGTCTGTCAATCACGTGGGTGGTTGGCATCTGTAGCACCCGGATGATGTTGAGAATCCGCTGCATAGTTAATTTGTAATATAGCTAGGAGCTTTGTTCGTACTATTGGATGCTTATTCGGGGGTGTTACAGGTAAACTTAAAATTTTATATTTTTGCATGAGTATATATTAGGTATTTTTCAAGTGAATTTTATTCATTAGCAAAATGAATATTCTTTAATAATAAAATGAACCTTATTCATTAACAAAATGAATCATAGCCCCAAACACTCTAAAAAACACCCTAAGAAAGTTAAAAATATTGAAGGTATTTGTATGGTTTGTAGTGCAGGTAGACCCTAAACCCTGCACCACAAACCCTAAAACCTGTCGAGTCAGTAACGACAATATAAAGTGTAGAACTAATACCAAAAAGATTACCCTACCCCCAAACACCCTAAAAACCAACCTAGGAAAGCTAAAAACATTGAAGACATTTTTATGGTTTGTAGCAGGGTTTAGGTTCACTTTTAAAAAACACAAAGGATTCAAGTTTGTGCTAGAATTAACTTTTACTAGTATTAAAACAAATATTCACTTTTCTTAAACCTTTGATTCACCTTTACAAAACTTTTGATTCACTTTCCTTAAACCTCTGATTCACTTTTCTTAAACCTTTTATTCACTTTAGTTAAAACAATCTATATTTACAGAATCACTTTTCTTAAACCTCTGATTCACTTTTCTTAAACACATGATTCACTTTATAAAAACCTCTGATTCACATTTCTTAAACCTCTTAATCACTTTAGTAAACAATCTATGCTACGAGATTCACTCTTATTACTTTGATTCACTTTGTAACAACTAGTGATTCACTTTTTTAAAATCTTTGATTCACTTTCTAAAACCTATGATTCACACTAGTCAAACAATCAGAATCACTTTAGTTAAACAATCTCTGTTTATGAGATTCACTTTTTTTTAAACCTCTTATTCACTTTTAAGCAACTCTCTGATTCACTTTTTAATAACCTTTGATTCAACTTTTAACAATCTTTGTTTCACTTTTCTTAAACTTAAGATTCACAATTAATCTTAAAAAATATGTACATACAAAAAATAAAAAATTTAAAATTTATCAAAACATATTCATATTTGGTCTTATTTTGAAGAGCACAAAAAATGATTAACAATGATATAAAATTTATGTAATTTGGACTTATATATAATAAAATACAACATTTTAAAGTTTTACAAAATAATAAACCACTACAAGACAAAATAGGTGCCACCTTCTGATAAGTGTCCAAATGAGCATGTTTTATAGGTGTATTTCATATATTATATTAGCACTTTTCTTGCTCATTTCTCCACTTCGGTTAGTTTTCCTCTAGTTTATGTTTTATTGTTTATCTCACAAATTTATTGGTTTAACATGAGGAAAACCAAGCTGAGAGTAAAGTAGAGGAATAGACGAACGCATAGACGCAAACGGCTCAGAAAACGGAGTCCAAACGAAGAATCTAGAGCCGGTAGAAGAGAGACACGCGAGAGGCACGCATCTTGGCGTTTCCGCCCCTGCAACCGCCTCATTCTCCGCGGACGTGAGTGTGGGAAACCGCCCCTGGAACCGCCTCTAGATAGGCGGACGTGAGTGTGGATGCAACCGCCTCTAGATAGGCGGACGTGAGACAAGGGAATGCAACCGCGGACGTGAGACATGCAACCACAAGATAGAGGCAACCGCCTCATATTAGGCGGACGTGACCCATGCAAACATGCGGACGTGATAGAAGAACCGCCCCATTTAAAGCGGACATCTACGCGGACGCGTGTAAATGTCCAGAAAATTAACGCGACAGTTTTCTCTTCGTGACTCTCTGCAAGTTGCTTCGGGCATATCCATTACCAGTCGGCGCCATATCCATCTACTCCACGCGTTCTTCCCCTGCAATAAATGATCAATCAATCTGCAAATCCTATCCAGCTCTTTCTGTCGCCTCAATCAAATCCTCACACGGTGTTACCTATCTACTGCCTTTTCCTTTCCTCTATATAAACATACGTACCTTCTGCTTTCATTTACACATCCACCACCCACACATCCACGACCCAACATACCACATACCACACATCACACGTTCATCCCATTTCTCTTCTCCCGTCTTCTCCATTTTATTTATTTTACATTCCACCATATTCACCTCTAGTCCTACGTATACAAAATAGCAGAACGAATGCAAGAGTGACTACAGATGATTTCTACTACTCTTGTTCCTGTTTATCTATTTAATATGTTAGGCTAGAATACGTATACTCTGGGAACGATTATTATGTGTTTGTATTAATTATGCAATATTTTTACTGGTTTATTTAAATGCAGTTTGTTACGCTTAAAGGTTATCTCGCATCTTTTTAATAAATGTCATGAGTTTATTAAACTGCTTTACTAAATCTATTTTGATCAGACCGGTGATAAATAGATAGGTTAATTAAGCCGTAAAACTGGAGGAAACTTGTTATGATTTAATAAGTTAGTATTCAGTTGCAAGAATAAAATTCCTCATACTCCTCTGCCGTCCACCAGTGGGTGCTTGAGTTTTCATCAGACCCTGCATAACTGGAACGAGTTCTTATGAGTCTATGACTTAGTCCTTAAGATAATAACAGGAATCTTGCCAAATTATTATATTAAACCAGTAGAGATAGCATAATTAAGCAGATTATAATAACCTGACCCAGAGTCCCGTTTAGTTTATTTGTTAACTTAGTTTATTTCCTCTTTCCTTTTTATTTATATACAAGTCAATTAATCCCCCCTCTTGTGACACGCTTAGGTACTATAATATGCACATTAGTCCCACGGTTCGACATCCGGTCGCTTACATTTCACTATACTACCACGACCGGGATTTGTTTGCAGCCCGACGTTTATTATGAGTTTTTAATTTCTTTTCTTTTATTTTTACACCAGTTTAACCACTCAGATATACACGTCTGCAAATGCGCCATTGCCGGGGACTAGATTTTCTAGTCCCTAAGCCCCGGATTATTCACTTGTTATATTAGAATATTTTGTCTATATTATTTTGTTATTATTTATATTAATTATCTTTTTACCTTGTTATATTTTTATTGTTTTGTTTTCTTGTTTCAGTAAGTTCGTAATCGGAAAAAAAAAACGCAACAACAGAGGCTTGTCCGCCTCCTGTCCGCCTCAGCCAACGCGGACGCCACACAGGCCGCTCTACCTCCTTGTCCGCCTCATTAGCCACGGTCGCCACCCATGCGCGTCCGCCTCATTAGCCGCGGACCTCCCGGTCATTTAGCCGCGTCCGCCTATTAATAGGCGGTCGTCCAAGCGGACGTCACAGGCTGCACAAAAAAAAAACTCCACGTTAAGTGTGTTCTTCCCCAAACTCTCAATTTGCTCCAGCTCGACCGAAGAGAAGAACAAGCTCGCGACTCCAGTCCATCTCCGAACCACTTATATTATTATTGTTTTTTGTTCTAATCATTTTATTTTCTAATCTGTTTCAGTAGTTTCGTTTTATATACAAAAACACAAAAAAAATTCTGTACGTGGCAAATGGAACAAGTATTCGAGCAAGAGTTTTTGCTATTCACAGTATTTATACTGCTCCGTATGTGGGGGAGCTCATGATTATGAGATTGTCTCATATTACAAGAACAACTCTGGTTAAAAGATCAACCAGATTACCTGGAGAGACTCGCTCAACAAGATCAGCAACCAAAGAGCGAACAGTTCATGAGGTAGAACACCCCACTACGGATGTAAGTATTTCTCTTCCCTCTACGGTCACCTACCGCCAGTTTCCATCCTTCTCTATGCTCTATCCAGAAGATGAGGATATTTACATCCGAAAATGAAGAGAAAGAATTGCCATCACCCCCTCCCGCCAAGATATCCAAACAAAATGCCACTATCACCTTCGAAGAATCATTTTTCTCTGAAGATGATATCGAGCGTTCCTTCTGCGAGCCTCACCTACAAGAGGAGGATGTTTACATCCCCAATTTGAGGAAGAAAAATCATCAACCACCGTTTCTTCTGTTAGAACTACGTTACCCACCTACACACCGCAGTACCTCCTCAACACCAGATTTTGTGGAGTATTCATTTTCCTATTATATTTGCCGAAGTAACATTTTGTTTTTGATCCAGGTGGTTTGATTTTAATTACTGCTAACTTTGTCATCCTGGCAAGACTATTATCTACTTTTATTTTTTATCCAGGATAACGAAGCGGACGTCTAGCCAAAGACGTTAAAGAAGGGCAGCTTCCCGGGAGGCAACCCGGATGAACTTTATTTATTTTGCTTTTATGCTCTTTTAATTTTCAGGTTCTCTTAAATTTTATTTTTGCTAAATTTTAACCCCGTTTGTAGTATGGTTGCTTCTAGTGTCTTATACAGGTGCACCTCATATCCACACTGCAACCAAGCTACGCTACTTGAGGCTGAAGCTCAAGTGTGGGGAACTCTCCTTTAACAACGAGCAAAAATAATCAGGGGAGTACCGTTTCTTTAATTTTGCTTTTATTTAAATAAAAACTGCAGAGGAGCGTTGATGTTTTTTTTGTGACCTTTGTGTTATCTCTATTTTATCTACTTACCACACCGAAAAGGTCTTCTGAAACCTTCCCTTGTTTTTCTAGTGAACAATGAGGACATTGTTCAAATTAAGTATGGGGGAGTGTGCCCTTTCGGTGGAATTTTGTGCTTAAATGTTTATCTCTATCTTATCTTGCGTTTCTCTCAATTCAATATCGTGGACCCTTTATATGTGGGTTGTTCTCTTTAAAGAATAAATACTGTTATGAATTGGTGGATAAATGGTACAAATTTTAAAATTTTGATTACTTTTGAGGAGCATTTTATATGCGGTGTGACCAAATAATCTGCACATGGTTGGATTTTATTGCTTAGGGTTTCTTTCTGTCTTCTCTCTTAGGGATTGCTAAGGGTGCTTCTCTGTTTAAAAAAAAGAGAAAGAAAAATACAAAAAAATAAGGGACTTGCGAGACACCATTGGTAACCAACAAAGAGAGTTGAGTGTTCTTGATACAAGGCGTGATGCCTACATTTTCTCATCCCTTATGCAAAAGTGAAACAAATGCATAATCTATTTTTTCCTTTTGTTTTCTCCTCAATGCCCATTCTTGAGAGAAGTTGGCCATGGTAAAGTTCTCAGAGTCACCTAACAGAAGCATTGAAGTACCTTGGATCATACCCCGGAACTCTATATTTTATTTTTACCCTGAGCACACCTATGCCACCAGCAGTTGATGGATCACACTCCTCAATAAGTTAAAAAGATCATGTTTATCCTACCCTTCATAATAATATTGTTAGTATTGAGCATTCCCTACTTACTTGGGTACGTGATTTTTTCTTGAGGACAAGCAAAAAGATAAGTGTGGGGGTGTGATAAGTGTCCAAATGAGCATGTTTTATAGGTGTATTTCATATATTATATTAGCACTTTCTTGCTCATTCTCCACTTCGGTTAGTTTTCCTCTAGTTTTATGTTTTATTGTTTATCTCACAAATTTATTGGTTAACATGAGGAAACCAAGCTTGGAGTAAGTAGAGGAATAGACGAACGCATAACGTAAACGTCAAACAGAAAACGGAGTCCAAACGAAGAATCTAGAGCCGTAGAAGAGAGGCACGCGAGAGGCACGCATCTTGGCGTGTCCGCCCCTGCAACCGCCTCATTCTCCCGGACGTGAGTGTGAGCAACCGCCCCTGGAACCGCCTCTAGATAGGCGGACGTGAGTGTGGATGCACACCGCCTCTAGATATGGGACGTGAGACAAGGGAATGCAGCCGCGGACGTGAGACATGCACCACAAGATAGAGGCAACCGCCTCATATTGCGGACGTGACCCATGCAAACATGCGGACGTGATAGAAGAACCGCCCCATTTAAAGCGGACATCTACGCGGACGCGTGTAAATGTCCAGAAAATTAACGCGACAGTTTTCTTCTTCGCTGACTCTCTGCAGTTGCTTCGGGCATATCCATTACCAGTCGGCGCCATATCCATCTACTCCCACGCTTCTGTCCCCTGCAATAAATGATCAATCAATCTGCAAATCCTATCCGCTCTTTCTGCCGCCTCAATCAAATCCTCACGCGGTTTACCTATCTACTGCCTTTTCCTTTCCTCTATATAAACATACGTACCTTCTGCTTTCATTTACACATCCACCACCCACATCCACGACCCAACATACCCATACACACACACAGTTCATCCCATTTCTCTTCTCCCGTCTTCTCCTTTTATTTATTTTACTCCACCATATTCACCTCTAGTCCTACGTATACAAATAGCAGAAACGAATGCAAGAGTGACTACAGATGATTTCTACTACTCTTGTTCCTGTTTATCTATTTAATATGTTAGGCTAGAATCGTTACTCTGGAACGATATTATGTGTTTGTATTAATTATGCAATATTTTTTACTGGTTTATTTAAATGCAGTTTGTTACGCTTAAAGGTTATCTCGCATCTTTTTAATAAATGTCATGATTTATTAAACTGCTTTAACTAAATCTATTTTGATCAGACCGGTGATAAATAGATAGGTTAATTAAGCCGTAAACTGGAGGAAACTTGTTATGATTTAATAAGTTAGTATTCAGTTGCAAGAATAAAATTCCTCATACTCCTCTGCCGTCCACCAGTGGGTGCTTGAGTTTTCATCGGACCCGCATAACTGGAACGAGTTCTTATGAGTCATGACTTAGTCCTTAAGATAATAACGGAATCTTGCCAAATTATTATATTAAACCAGTAGATAGCTATTAGCAGATTATAATAACCTGACCCAGAGTCCCGTTTAGTTTATTTGTTACTTAGTTTATTTCCTCTTTCCTTTTATTTATAATACAAGTCAATTAATCCCCCCCCCCTCTTGTGACACGCTTAGGTACTATAATATGCACATTAGTCCCACGGTTCGACATCCTCGCTTACATTTACTATACTACCACGACCGGGATTTGTTTGGCAGCCCGACGTTTTATTTTGAGTTTTTAATTTCTTTTCTTTTATTTTTACACAGTAACCATTAACCACTCAGATATACACGCTGCACCTTCTAGGTGGCCACCGCTCCACCTTCGAAATCCGTTTTTGATATAAACTGTTAATTCATTAACTTTGTCGTACTAAGTTTATCAAGCATTTGCGTTGGTGGACCTTTGATAACAATAAACTACTTATTTGATAACATTTGTTACAAACTATTTTATTTATTTCTTAGAATATTTTAAATGGTAATTTGATATTAATAGTTTATAGTATAGAAAATAGTAAACACAATGCTATAACTAACTTATGTTACAAATATGTCACAATGTCCAATAACAGTTTCAAAATAGTTACAAATAACTAGCATAAAACAGCCAATAAATATATTACAATATGTCACATAATACAGCTACCAACACATACTACTATAAAACAGCTATACCGACAGAGCAAGAAGGGTAACAAAAGTCGCAGGAGCCTAGATAATGTTAGCCCGCCCTGTAACAATTTGTTATCGTTTTCAAAATTTCAATAAATTTTTTTTTTTTGAACTAGCAAATATTAAAATAACATTTCTTAGCGTTCACTTCTTGAGTAATTATAAGTTGTGTAATACTTTTGGCTAAAAAAAAGGTTTGTGTAATAATATAATAAATTTTTTTGGAGGTATACTTGATTTTTTTTTAGGATAACTCTGGTTCCACTCGGTGATTGGTGTTTTTTGGATAAATGTGTATTTCTGAGTTTGGCATTTTTGACAAAAATGTCACACCTCACACTGCCGAATAAACAATTTCAAAACAACACAAATATACCAACACCAAACAGCTAGCAATTTATGCTGCAAAGAGAATAATACCGTAATAGAGGCGGAGCTGAAAACTGTAATTGGGGGTGAGAATATTTTATAATATGAATTAATATTTAAAATTAATTTTTAATAAATTAATTTGAATTTTTGAATATCTATAATTATATTTTATATTAAATTTGACACAAAAATTAAATAAAATTGAAATATATAAAAAAGTTTGTTTTCCTTTTTTATTTTTAGTTTTTTATAAAGATTGGTATATTAAATTATAAGTTAATGACAATAATATAGAACAATAGTTTTGAACTAGTAGTGTTTTCTAAAAACTTATACTAAGAATTATTTTGAGTAATTCTAGTATTCTTTTAACTTAAAGAATTTGTAATAAAAACTAAAAAAATATTTGTATTATGGATATAAGGGGTACATGATTACTAAGAATGACATAATAATCAGTATTAATTTTGACTATATTGCTAAAATAAGGTATAAAATCTGAATAGTTATTATATCTACATATATTTATATATATGTCATATTTTTTAACAACTAAATTGTTTATTTTTTGTATGATGTAAACATTAATAAAATTCACTAATTAATTATTATATTTTCCTTTTATTCAAATGTGAACAAGTAGTTGTGTTGAGACCATGTATAGTTACAATTGTTGTTATCCATTAATAGAATTGTGTTTGATAATAGTGAAGTTATTTGTATAGACCTAAATATAAATGTTAACAATTATTTATTATAATAAAACTTTGTTGTTTTTCTAATTATAAATTATGATATATTAATCTATATATTTGTTAGTAGCTTCTTTATTACAACTTTTAAAAAATTTGTTTTAAAATGTAATATAAAAATTGTAATTGTAGCTCAGACATCCGTAAACGCAGTACACGCAACTAACTTATTCAAATACGTCAGACGAAACCACGACATTGCCGAACGCCAATTTTCAAAACAACCACAAAACAGTCAGCACAAAACAACCACAAAATACCACAAAATAGCCAGCCAAAATAACCAGACCAAAACAGCTATAAAACAACCACAAAAAAAGCCATACCGAATAGAGCCTCTATGAATATGGTACAAGTTGGTGTCGAATCCTAGATTAAGGTTGTCTCCTGGGTTTCATTCTTTTGTATCGTTGATACTGCTAACTGGTGTAAAATTGATATGACAATTAATATATATGACATATTGAAAGAAAAATTGAACTAATCACATAAACTCGTTAATATGGTGCCTTAGTTTAATTTTCACTCTCCAATGGTAGTGGGTTCTCATCGATGCGGTGCATTTATGGATTCTATTTTAAGAAATGGATTCGGTCTATGTTTTTGTCTGATTTTATATTTTTGAGAGAATAAAAAGGGTTGATTTGTATGTGGCATTATCTTTTCGTACAAGCACTAAGAAAAGCATGTACAAAGATTTTCACTAACGAACATGCGGCTGCCCAGGAAATTCCTAAAAGGTGAAATGAAATTGAAATTGTGTCAAATCATATCTGTTTTTGGCTAACCGTGTAAGTTTTTATGATCAGTTCCAAAACCGTATTAAATGACCAATTATGGATTCGGTTACGATTATGGCCCCATTCTTTTGTCTAGTATTCAGTTGGTTTATGTATTATGAGCTCGATTGATCAGCTGGACGCATTCTTTTAAAACCAGTCATTAGTCAATATCAACTAGTATCAGCTGTTAGCTAGAAGCTTATAATATGCAAAAGAATGGGGTATATTTCTAGACCGGTTAACCACAGTTAACCAATTATAAAAAGTTATACGGTTATTAAGTTAACCAAGAAAACTAAACTAAACGTTAACCGATCTAAACGGAATGGTAACAGAATTGGATTTTAAAAAACCTAATTAAACAGTTAACAGATTCCGACTAAAAGATCTTAATGGAATGGTATTGGTAAAGACAAGGAATAGGTTACCTACTCTTAATGGTCAAAGCAAACCCTTCTCATTCTGAATTCTTTAATTCAGAATGAATCAAATCTCCTCAAATAGAATTCAAACCTATGACTAGTCGGTTAAGAGCCGACCTCTAGCACTAAGCTATTGAGGAACAACGAGGATTTGGTCTCATAGTGTTCAGTTACCTTTACGTTTGCCATACGAGCTCGAAGCTTCCTTCATAACTCCTGAAACTTCTTTGTAGTGGCTCCCTTCTATGCCTCATTTCCTAGGTGATAAGTGGTGAAATAATGTAATTATAAGGTCTTTATTCACGTTCCTTTCATTCAACTGTTGACTTATTTCACCACTTTACAGAGCATTTCATTATTATAGGTGAACTTATACATTTTTGGTTATAATTAGGTAAAAGCTTATTTGAGCATGTTTTTGAGGCAAAAGAGATGTTTTGGACAAGATTCAACATTTTGGGAAGTAGATCAAGAATGACGAAGCAGTTTGAGAAGTTTTTAGTGGAAAACTTGCCCTTCAGGATTCGACTGACCCAGACGACCGACCCAAGTGGGTCGGTCGAGCTCATCCTAAAGCTTCTGGAATGGACCGACCCAAAGAGACCAACCCATGTGGGTTAGTCGAAGTCTAGCCTGACCTTCTAAAATGGACCGACCCAAGGCGACCGACCCACGTGGGTCAGTCAGAGTTAAGTTCGAGCACATGCCGTCTTCTACTGGAGGCAATCGACCCAGATGGGTGGGTCGGAACAGAAACTTGCCCACAACTTCTGTTTTAAAACTGGAAAAAGAGAGGCATTAGCCTCATTCTCCATTTTGCACTTCCACAGCCAAAAACATAGAGAGAAGGGGGAGGCGATTTCAAGAGCCAAGAAGGGAAAGAAGAAGAAGAAGAAGAGAAAGAAGATAAGAAAGAGCTCACCTTCTTTAAAGATTCCAACCTCCAATAATGGTTTCTTTTTACTCATTTGTTTCTCCTCTATGTTTGAGTAGTCTCCATTTGTGCTTTAGGATGGGATTTGAATCTTAAATGATTCAATGTACCTTGTAAACATTACCTCATTTATGATAGTTGTTTTATCTCCACTAATGCTTCCTTAATGTCTTGGATTGATCACTCATGGCATTCATTGCAATTTCTAGCAAAATTAGGGTTTGGGCTAGAAATTGGGATTTTGGGGATAAACCCTAACTTGTATTTCTCTAGAATTAAGAAGTGGAACTTTAGGGATATTGTTAGGAGCTTAAAAAAATTTCACGATATACCCCCGACGTTTGAGCGAATTTTACGAGATACCCCTGAGGTTTCATTTTCATTATGAAATACCCTTAAGGTTTTATTTTCTTTACGAGATACCCCTGAGGTTTCATTTTCATTACAAGATGCCCCCGAGGTTTCAATTTTACTACGGGATGCCCCTCCGTTCAACTTCTGATATATTAAAATTTTTATATCCCTGTTTTATCCTCGCACCGTAAGCTTAGAGGTTTATGGCAATTTTTTTATATATCTAAAAAATGAATAAAATACACAAAAAATAATTAAAGATTACATAAATTTTGAATTCAATTTTAAAAAATGAATAAAAAATATAAAAACAATAAGAATTAAAATCACAAAATTTCAAAAATAAATAAAAATGACTAAACAATAAAATATTAATTTATTTGGAAAACATATATTGTTACATAATTTAGAATTATAGCGGTGAGTTAAAATCAAAAAATTTATAGCAATTACATTAAATATATTAAATTATTAAATAATTTTATAAATTATAAAAGTTTATTAACAAATATTTTATTTGATATCAACAATCACAAGAAAAATGATCATATTTTATAGTTTTTATACTTTATTATTCAATTTTAAATAATGAGTTTTTCTATATACTATATAATTGTTACTTTTAATATGCTTCATATTATTGTTATAACTTTTTTACAATTTTAAGTAACACTTTAACAATTTATGTTTATTTTTCAAAATAATTTAATTTTTATTATTTCATCATTTCCATTATTTATTTCTTTTTGTTTTTGTTTATTTAATTATATTCATTTTTTAAAATTGATTTCAAAATTTATATGATATTTAATTATTTTTTGTGTATTTTGTTTATTTTTAAAATTTATAAAAAATATTGACCATAAACACCTAAGGTTACGGTGCGAGGGTAAAATATGGGCATGGAAAATATAATATATATCAGAATTTGAATGGAGGGGCATCCCGTAATAAAATTGAAACCTCAGGGGTATCTCGTAATGAAAATGAAACCTCAAGGGTATCTCGTAAAGAAAATGAAACCTTAGGGGTATCTCGTAGTGAAAATGAAACCTCAAGGGTATCTCGTAAAATTCACTCAAACCTCAGGGGTATATCATGAAATTTCCCTTAATGTTATCTAGTGACTCTAGCCTTCTTTGAATTAAGGGCTGTGATTAATGAGGTAAGATTTAGGAAATCTTTATTTTAGCTTTAATTGGAAAACTATGTTGAGGTGTGTTTATGAGTGTAATTGTGCATTTTAGAAGATACCCCTTATCCTAGAGTACTCTTCCATCCATTCCATCTAAACCACTTTAGATTATTGCTTTTATTGGTTTCCTTATGATTTACAAACAACTAAGTTTGCCTCCGGCTAACCCCCCCCCCCCCCCCTCCCCATTTACCATTCTTTGTTTCATTTACTAGAATACCGAAGGTAGGGATTGAGAAACCAATTTCCTTGTGGATACGACACTTGTTGTACTACAGTGATTTAGGGTGCATTTTCCCTTTGTTTGCTTAGGTCTTTATTGCTTATAGTATTTTTCTCAACACTAGGGAACCTCCAAGTGGCTCTATTTCATCCAATATTCAAATTACATTCATTTTATATCCCTTTGATATCATTGACATAAGAGATCTCATTTTTAGAGTATCTCTTTCTATTTTTTTCTAGAGCAAGTTAAAACAATATTCTTATAATATCTCTTATAATAATTATCAAATTAGAAGAATTGGACAGTTACCCTACCATCGATATCCTAATGCCAACATGGTCTAATTTCCTGATCTTCCATACATGCAATACTCGTTACCTATTATAATTTTGAAAATTTACATCCCCACCTATGACATTTGGCGAAATTACACATCCTACTCATATGGTTTCATAAATTACTTTTCCTACCCATGTGGTTTCCCTGTTTTACATCTGGCAAGTTGGTTTTTTCTAATTTTCAGATGCTTAAACGTTGTCTGAAATTGATGAAACTTTACATGGATGATGCTAAAGTGTCATATTTTAGTTTTATGTCAAATCCAAAGTTTTTTAAGCTTACATGTGACTTGTAGGACCAAATGAAAACACGTTCAAAGTAAGCTAATTTTGTGGATTTTGACGCAAGTTGGTTTGTCTAATTTTTTTTCAATTTAGGAGATGCTTAAACATTATCCGAAGTTAATGAAACTTTATACTGATGATGCTAAAGTGTTATATTTCGTACCTATGTCAAATCCAAAGTTTTTCAACCTCACATGTGACCCGTGGGAACTAATGAAAACACGTTTAAAATAAGCTTTTTTGCAGATTCTGGCACAAAAAAAAGTTACTTTGAACATGTTTTCACTGGGTCCCACAGATCAAATGTTAGCTTAAAAAACTTGAATTTGGCATAGATACGAAATATTACTCTTTAGCATCATCCATGTAAAGTTCAGCAACTTCGAACAGCATTTAAACATCTCCTAAATTGAATAAAAATTAGACACAACCAACTTGCGTCAGAGTCCGCAGAAAAGCTTACTTTGAACGTGTACATTGGGTCTCACATGTCACATGTGAGCTTAATAAACTTTGGATTTGGCATATGACAAAAATAGAACACTTTCACATCGTTCATGTAAAGTTTCATCAATTTTTACAACGTTTCAACATCTTCTAAATTGAAAGAATTTTTTTAAAGAAAAAACAACTTGCCCATAAAATTAGAAAAACTACTGGATGTAAAACAGGGGAAACCACAAAGATAGAATTTTTTTTTTGAAACCTCGTAGGTGAAGTGTATAATTTTACCAAACGTCATGGGTGAGTGATGTAATTATCCTTATAACTTTTATAAATAAGAGTTTAGCTATATTATTACCTAACCTCATTCTTAATTTTCTCTGCTTTTAGGGAAACGCAAATTCGACCAAACGGTCGGCTTGCACGAACCATTGCACGGGACGCTATGTGGCAGTCCAGTCACATGCTGATGTGGCACATGTGGTGAGAAGAAAATTTGTATTAATTTTAAATGGTTGTAACTTTTAATATATAAATCCAAAATGAAAAAAAAATTATATCATTGTTCACCTAAATTCAAGCTCTTCAAAACAAGACCAGTCATGGATATGTTTTGACAACTTTAAAAAAAGTTATTTTTACATGTGTATAATGACATACTAAAATGATAATATGATTCGTTAAAATTGATATTATCATTCATTAACTAATAAGTGATGAATTAGATTACAAATTTCATAACCGATAAAAAATCATTATTGTTTGGTAGTGCATTATTATTGTTGTATGGTGTATTTTAAACTTATTGGTGAATCACGTATTTTTCATACATACCCAATATTGTTTTGTATTGTATTATTGTTTTTTATTTTTATATGTTTACGTTCACTAGTAGAAAATGGCCTATTTCGGCGGTTCCAAGGGGCCTATTTCGGCGGTTGTAAACCGCCTAAATGAGCACCGCCGAAATAGGTGGGTGCCAAAATCAAAATCTGGCGACGTCTATCTCGGCGGTTCTTAGCTCACAACCGCCGAGATAGACTCATGGTCGGTCTCAGGATAGGTCAATTCCAGAAGGTAGCATGAGTCTATCTCGGCGGTTGTGTGCTAAGAACCGCCGAGATAGGCCCTATTTTTGTATCTATTTCGGCGGTTCTAAGCTAAGAACCGCCGAAATAGCCCCCCCCCCTCCCTTTTTTTGTTTTTTCCATCCCAGCATATATATTCACCGCAACACACCAAATGATTCAACGAGACCTGTAATAAAGCTTCATCCACACAGGGAGCTCCAGCACACATTTAAAAAGTTGTAAAAGCTCCCAATTAATATCAACAACGCGCCACACCAATGCAATTACACTTAATAATTACACACTTTCATTACAAATAAAAAACCACATCACAATTCAAGTCTACCATTACACCATCCACAAGTGTACAGAATTACAATTACATACTCAAAAAAGTTCACAAAACATCTTCATGATCATCAACAATTCATTAAGCTTGTGCAGACGAACTCCGACCATTCCTCAAGAATCTCAACAATTTGAGCATCGTCATATTGACCACCTTGGAGCACTTCTTCGTAAGCCTTGAAAAAAATGAAAATTAATCTAAAACGTACAAGTCTAACAACATGTAAAGAGCATAACTGAAACTTTCAAAGAATGTTACCTTGTCTAACGAGTGTTCTGGTAAAAGGTTCGACGCTCCTACTATGTCAGACATGAATCTCATGACATAGTATCCACATTCTGAACCCCCAGGCTGCACCGGACACTATACAAACACACATATTGATAGTTATAAACAAGTTTAAACATTATCACACAAATTTATCAATTAAGAGAGTACCTTGACCATGTTCCAAGGGATGTTCTTCATTGTTTTATTCTGGACAGATATGCAGCTCTCATGGAACTATATACATCAGCAATATAGTTTTAAGCATCAGTAGCAAGTTATGAAACAGTTAATGTTAAGTAATAACAATTGTTGTTTAAGATAACAAACTAATTACCTCAGTATTGCGTTGGCTATCTTCGGTCTCTTGACACCCTTACCAAGTGAGTCAAATTGCAAGACTCGTGGGTACTTCATCACCAGCACAAGCAATGACCAATGTCGACTGTCCACAAATTACACAATATGTTGAAATCATTAAACAACTAACACAAACTATATGATTTAGATAATACTAAGAGAAATAGTCAAATATCATACCCTAAATGATATGGCAGCATAATAAATGACTTGTCAGCACATTCAAAGATGGCATTCGTCAGATATTGCATAAGACCTTCCATGTCACTTGTCATCTGGACTTCACAGCACATAGCAGGACACAGGAATCCGAATCTGTGATCTTCATAGACATTGATCGCCTTATTATGCACATGCCTGCACCATGAGGACAATATCATTAGTTATTAAATTTTTATTCAAACATCTAATTCATCACCAATCAATGCATTCAAAATATAAACGGTAGAAGTCACTCACATGACGGCTGACTTGATAATCGACACATTCAACCAATCCCTCCTGAAACACTCCTCGAAGTCGGACATATATATCTCAAGTCGATGTGTATCTCCTGGTTGAACTTGATGGTGAAATATCCTCTCGTGATCTTCCACGATGAGGGAATCACAGTGAGGTGGTAGCAGCAACAACGATGAGTGTAGAATCTTCATATTAGTCGACAAGCCGGCCAATATTCTTTTCTCCACCAAATCAGGTCTAAGCACGAAATTTGTGGATACCTTTGATTGAACAGGTGCAGCAATTCTTTTTCTTTTTCCCTTATCAGTCTTTGGTCAGCTCATATCCTATGATATTAACTAATTAAGTATATGGATGCAAGGTGGTACATCAATAGTTTTATAGCAACGGTTAAGAGTAAATACCTGCCCAGGGAGTTTGACCAATCGTACTGGCCACTGCACTGTCGCAGTTTGTGCGGAACGCAAGGTACGTCTTTGTGGGATCGGCACCGGTAAACAGGCGTCACCATGCTCTGCAACAAAGTCGTCCAGAAGCACTCGTGCATGGTAATATCGGAGTGGTTCACCGTGCACAATATCACTTGGAACTGAAGGGAAAAGTTTTCCCCATGCCACCATGACCTCTTCTACTCCAATTTGTAAAAACAACGTGCACTCAGTGGGTGCCTGAGTGTTATGTGGAACTTGTTTAGATAAAAATTGTGAATTCCTTATTCTATGATGATATTAGTGATCAAGTGAAAAATCTTAATCGTCATGTACTCAATTGAAATGTTGGTCTAACCTTTAGAGATGCATAGGGAAACGGCTCAGCCAACTGGATACTACTTCCCACTACCGGTGAACTCTGATGATGAATGGGTGACTCAACTGGTGGTCGAGAAACCTCTTGGCTGCTATGCTTCTATGACTCAAGCCTTGACATAGCCTGAGCGATCCTCTCGTCGACGCTCTGATTAATCCTCTGCTCCATCTCAGCCATCTCTCTCAGGTGCTCCTCGTAGCTAATCATCCTTCCCTGTGCACTTCTGGACCCGGGTAGGCCAAATGCCTGGCGGATACCAACGTGCCCACCAAACCCAATGGCACGACCTGGATGATCCTTCTTACCAAGAGCGTGTGTAAGAGGATCATCATTCCTCTGTGAGGTCCAGGTGTCCTGGGTGAGCTGAGAGCTTAATTCACCCTAATACAACACATAAATACAATTATTTGTTTAACATAAGTTCATATACAAATGAAATGAACAGTTCGACTAAAAATGAAATGATATCACTTACCATTTGAGCAATAACTGCTCTCGTGGCTTCATCGTATTGAGGATTTTCAGGAGTAGAGTTCTTCGGAATGTGGCTTAACTCCCACACTTTCATTCTTCTGCCACTGGTATCCAATGAGCCATCCGTGGGCAGATATCCCTTTTGCTCCCATTATGGTACCCTTTGAGCAATACTTTTTCCACCTAAGTGGTGAGGGTACAGATTCTTCTTAGCATTTGCTTGTTGTTGCGCACGGAGAGCCTGCATAAATTAATATGATCATGTTTAGTGAAATTGAACAAAAACAACATAAGAAATTAAGAGTAATTTATGTATGTATGACAATAAAGTGCACCTGGAACTCCGGTGTGTGATGTGACTCAACAAATTGTACCCATTGCTCTTCGGTGATGCCCTCGTAAACCTCTCATGGTGGTCTCTCACCGCCGAAACCATGATCTGGATCTTCTGGATCAGGCATCTTGTAGATGAACTTGTCAGCCAACTTATTCTTGTGGTCCCGAAACTGTTTCGACATCGCTGATAGCACATCCTTTTTAAGTGCGGGATCCACGGAGAAAACGACTACATATCATTCAGTTAGTAAAGTAAACATAAATATTCTATTATTTCACAAAAGATCATAGTAATAATGTAGAGATTTACCTGGAGACGCTCAAACATAGTATCCTTCAACGCTTGAGGCACTTGCTTCCAGTTGTGGTTTATGTTACAATATGACTTCACCAAATGGCTACCGTAAGCGGTGAAGTCATTCTTCCAATTTCCATGAGGTTGGTTGTACTGATTGAATTGCATCGGTTTTGTAGGAGGGTCCTTGTTAGCCTTCAGCCCACGTGTGGCACCTCTCTTCTTTTGCTTCTTGGCCTCTGGTGGGACAACTGACGGCTCTTCGGTCTGCTGTGAAGGGCCAGCCTCAGTCTCGCGTACAGCTACCTGGTCGTTCTTTTTCTTTCCTCCTCTTGTGACCCGCTTACTTGGTCTATTCTGCTGTGGCTCAAGTTCTCCAGTCAAGAGAAACTGTCCAACGGGGTCATCCATAGGGTGATCATCCACTGCAAAAAAAATAATAAAGCATTTTCATCTGATAAAGTCATTATATAAATTAAACAAATACTATGAAGCATAACAATAACAGTTAAGACGACATTACAATCTACATTCTACTAACAACATTACTTGACACGAAAACATAAATCATTTCATATTTTCTACCCAAACCCCTTATCATGGTCTGATCGTGCGTAGAGAAAATCGTTTTCGGTAACATTAATCGAATCCGGTAATCCAGTAGGAAACAAGGATGTTTCCTCTACCGTTTCATTATCATCGTTATCCTCATTCTCATTTTCGATTACAACCGGCCTTCTTCTTGGAAGAACAACAGACCATCTGCAGTCTTTCGGATCCTCAACATACCACACTTGTTCTCAATCCTTTCCCAGAACAAATTGATCACCCTTATAACCGACACATGAAAGATCAACCAAGGTAAGCCCTCCATCATTTTGGTACCCGCGTCGGTTGTCCACACACTTGCACCGGAACAACAGAAAGGAATCAATGTCATAGTCTAGTTCCCAGATGTCCTCGATGACACCATAATACCAACTAGAGTTACTAACTGGTTGAGATCGGTTACCGCTGTGGTAATCAGTGGCAGCAGCTTCAGTTTTTACCCCACTATTCTGGTTTATCGATTTGGCATCTTGGCGTGCAGTGTGTAGTATGTATACCCACTAATATCATACCCCTCAAATGATGTAATATTAGTTTCAGGTCCGATTGTCAAACATCTGATCTCTTCACTTACAGCTTCTGGATCTGATGATGCTAATGTCAACACATGATCTTTGAACCATTGGATAAAAACTCGGTTTTGTTCCTTTGTCAGCCAAATGTGGTCTTTTAAAGGATTTTGATGCCTTAACTCAACCATATGGGTTTCAAAATAAGGTTCAACAACCTCAAGATGTTGTAAGACAAAACAAATGTGCTTGATGAATAAGTTGACGCAAAACTTGCACGATCTTTCTACCAATGACACCTTTACCCTTAAACCTGCCATAGTGTCGTGATTTTGGGACACCAATTGACTCTGCCTCACTCAAATAATTGGTCACAAATTCTGTGACTTCCTTAGTCACTGTTGCTTCAACAATGCTCCCCTCTAGTCGATACCTATTCTTCATTCTACTTTTCAGAATACCTATGTACCGTTCAAATGGGTACATGTACCGTAAGTATACCGGACCACAGAACTGTATCTCTCAAACGATGTGCACAATTAGATGCACCATTATGTCAAAGAAAGATGGTGGGAAATACATCTCAAGTTGACATAATGTGACAATAATTTCACGTTGTAGATCGTCTAGAGAGGTTACGTCGATTGCCTTGGAGCAAACAGCGTTGAAAAAGAAACATAACGAGTTAAAGCATTTCTGACATCAGATGGCAATATCCCTCAGATTGCGACTGGAAGAAGATGTAACATCAGTACATGATAATCGTGAGATTTCATGCCTAAAAGTTTTAAATCCTTCATCGATACAATGTTATTCCAGTTTGAAGAGTACCCAGACGGTACTTTTACCGAGTGCAGACATTTGCAGAAACTAATCTTTTCGGCCTTTGAGAGCGTGTAGCAGCATGAGGTAGGTATATTCGTTTCCCATTCTCTTGTGGGTGTAACTCCTTTCGTATACCCATGGTTTGCATGTCCTTTCTGACTTTCAATCCATCTTTTGTTTGCCGGTATATTGAGCAAAGTCCCACTCACTGCCTCACCAACGTTCTTCACAATGTGCATGATGTCTAAGCAGTGTCTCACAGGAAGATGACACCAATAAGGTAGATCCCAAAATATAGAACACTTTTTCCAAATGTTTTTTGTCGATTTTGATGTGTTTCCAAATACATTTGCAATGTCCTTAACCTTTTCGTACACTTCCTCAGAGCTCAGAGGTAGACAGGCCACACGAGTTTCGGCTTGACCATTGAACAACTTTCTCTCGTTACTTGATAAGGGTGATCTTCGGGGAGAAGACGTCGATGACACATATAAACATTCTTCCACAATGTTTTAAACGGTCCGAACAAGTGTCTTCCTCGCATATGGGACATGCAAATGTTCCTTTAACCGTGTAACCGGACAAGTTCCCATACGCAGGGAAGTCATTGACGGTACAGAACAACAAAGCCTTGAGCGTGAAATTCTCTCTTGCATAAGCATCATATACCACGGTCCCCTCATTCCACAATAGCTTCAGATCATCTATCAGAGGGGCAAGATACACATCAATGCTATTACCTGGCTGCTTGGGCCAGATATCAGGAGAGATAACATGATGTACTTTGTTTCATACACAACCATGAGGGCAAATTGTAGATCACTAGCAGAACAGGCCATGTACTGTGTTGACTACTCAATGTGCCGTATGGGTTCATTCCATCAGTACATAACCCAAGCCTCAGATTCCTATCTTCATGTCCGAAATGTTCTTTGTACCGTCTGTGATGTTTCTCCATTGAGGCCCATCTGCTGGATGTCTTAATTTCTCATCACTCTTTCTACCCTTCGCATGCCATCGTAAGTTCTTTGCATCTTTCGGATTCGCAAACAACCGTTCGAATCTGGGTATAATCGACAAATACCAAAGTAGTTTTGCTGGAGGGCTTTTTTTTCTGAACGGAGGAGTACTCACCATCTTTATGCTTATACCGGGACAACGAACATTTTAGGCAATTGTCCAGATGTTCATATTCACCCATGTACAACACAGTTGTTTGGACACGCGTGAATTTTTTTGTACTCTACTCCCATTGGACACACCCATTTCTTTGCCTCATAGGTGGTGGTAGGGAGACCATTCTCATCCGGTAGCATATAATGAATCAGCTCGAGGAATGTCGTGAAACCTTTGTCACTCAATCCATATCTTCCCTTCAGGTTGAACAAATTCAATATAGTTGTCAATTTCGTGTACTTAGTGCACGTAGGATACAATGTCATCTTGGATGTGTCCAACAACCTTTGATACTCATCCGGCCGGTCGACAAAATATCCTCAACGTTATCAAGCATCTCGTCCATTTGCTCATCATGATAAGTCGATTCACTCTCAACATTGACTCCGGAAGCGCTTGGGAGTTCCGACTCGACAGAATCAAATGTGTGGTCAGTTGACTCGGTTCTCATCCTCTTCCTATCATTAATGTACGAGGACCCGACATTATGTTCAACACTTTCTCCATGAAAAGTCCATCTCCTATATAGTGGCATGAAACTGCGGGTCTTCAGATGGAATTCAATTTCCTTAATGTTTTCAAATTTCCTTACGACACCGCAGTCAACACAAGGACAAGGTATTTTCTCCGCCTTTGTCATGTCCTTGTGTTGCACTGCCGCTTTGCAAAACTCTTTCAACATCTTGTCAAAGTGATCCCCTCGATCACCGTACATCCAGTCACGCTCCATACTATATTTGAAACACAAAATACGGTACGATTAATACCGTATACTCAAAATGAAAATGTTTGTGTACCATTGATTGTATTTGTTTCTATGTATTTATACTCTAATGAAGCGTGACTGGATGCGTATTAAATAAGCTAGCTAGCCTAACTCTAAGGTTTCAACCTAAATTATATACTAGCACCTATATTATCTCAATACATAATCGCAATTATCAAACAAAAAGCAAAGTTTAGTTGCTTACTTGTACACAGAAGAGGAAACTGCAACGGTGACGGAAGAAGAAGGTGGAAAAAAGAGAGGCGGTTCACGGACTTAACTGTAGTGAGACCTGATAAAGAAAAAAATTTAGATATTGTTATACATATACACATACATCAAACAATATTAATTACGAAGAGATTTTGTTAAAAAAATCGGCATGACCTTTGCATAATTTTACCTATCCCATGCTTATTATTAAGCATTCACCAACCATTCATCAACACAAATTTCCATCACAAATCAAACTAATACCAAATTATTCATCAAACTAAATTTTAATAATTTGTGGAAATCCAATACAAAGTAAAAAAGAGAAAAAGATAAGTTAAATTATATTACCGGTTCTTCCAACTTCGCTTTCAATCTACCGTGCAATGACTGAGGAGTTTCTTAACCACTTCTCTGTAGATAGAATAGAAACTCATTAGTTTACGTATGTTAATTGTTTGTAATTAGGATTACAAAATTATACATAATGAGCTAAAAGATGAAGATGTAGGTTGAGTTCACAAATGAAATGTATTGAGCCCGTACGACTTCAATCTGGTGAACCCATTTAGTGATTTCCCTCTACAAGGACGCAACCATGCTTATTATTAAGCATTCACCAATCATTCAACAACACAAATTTCCATCATAAACCAAACTAATATATACCAAATTTATTCATCAAACCAAATTCCAATAATTTGTGGAAATCAAATACAAAGTACAAAAGAGAAAAAGGATAAGTTAGATTATATTACCGGTTCATAAATTAATTGTTCTCCGCTCCGCTTTCAATCTACCATGAAATGGTTAAGGAGCTTCTTAAGTATTTATCTGTAGAGACACAAATACATATAGATACAAGAGAAGCTCAGTAGTTGTGTATGTTCCTTATATGCAGTTAGGTTGCAAATTTACAGTCACTGGTAGACAAAATCTCTAAAATGACGGCTTATAAGAGACGGTTTATAATAAAACCGTATTAAATAACTCCTTCCACGCGCGCCATTGAATTTTAAAGACGGTTGTATAAGAACCGTTGTTTAAAGTGGTTTTTGCGGAAAAAAAATGTCTTAAAAAGACTGTTGTATAAGAACCATCGTTTAAAGTGTTTTTTTTTCGGTGGAAAAACACTTTAAAAGACGGTTGTATAAGAACCGTCGTTTAAATTGGTTTTTTTTGCGGAAAAATTTCTTAAAGAAAGAACCGTCGTTAACGTGTTTTTTTGGCGGGGAAAAATGTCTTAAAAGACTGTTAATCAAAGAACCATCTTTTATGATGTATCTTAAAACCCTATCTGTTTACACCCCGCTTTCCTTCTCAGCCCTCTTTCCCCGATACTCTCTCGATCTCCCGTCTTCCGGCGCCGTAGCTCTTCCACCGCTCCAGTTCGCTGCCTAACTCCACCACCGTCACAGCCTGTGTCCTCCTCCAGTCGCGCGTTGTCCCACCGTCGGTCAAGGAACTCCAGTCGCGCGCTGCCCACCGTCGGTCAAGGAACTCCAGTCGCGCCAGTGCACCACCGTCGCCTGCGCTCAACACCATTGTCAACCGCCACCGCAACCGCACCTAACACCACCGTCGCCAGTCGCGCCCAACACCACGTCACCTGCAACCTCACCCAACACCATCGTTGAGCAAGTATTTCGGCGTCCTGCCCCTTCCGATTCGTTGAGCAAGTATTTCATCACCTGCAACCTCACTAGCTAGAACCGGTAATATACTCACGCTAATTTTTTGTTAATCCATTACAGTTATTGTTAATTTGCATATTGGGACTGTTGAAAATCCATTGTGCATCTTCACTAACTAGTGCCATTGCTTGTAATTACAGTGTTGATTGATTATTCTTGTTGTAATTGATCGATTTTTCTATGGAGCAAAAATGTTCTGTAATTTTGCATCGGTCATACCATGAAGAAGTGGATGCTCTTTGCCCTTGAGTAAAGTTTTTGGAACTACACTCAGAAAGGTATTTTTCAATTCTAACCTACATACTCATGCTAATTCTGTAATCAATTGTTATGGTTTCAATTGTCAGTATTAAACATACATGCTACGTGCAATTATGTGTGTTGGCTGAATATGGTGTGGTTTTCTAAACCCTATATGCATATATAGAAAGAAACGACAAGATATTTAACTATACATATAACATATATAAGAAAGTAGACCAAATGTACGTAAATTAAGCTGATGCTCTCTTCTTAACTATAACTATGTTGTTAATGTAATTCGGCGTGATTTAATCTGCTTACTGTTGGCTCTTTTTAATGGTATACTTTTGGGTCAAATTGTGGAGGTTCTTAGAACCGGGAAAACAAAGAAAAACAGGGGAGATCATGCCAAAAATTTCTTGTGAAATTTTTGATCTTCTGATTTTTATCTGCACTTGACTATTTCTTAATTACTATTAGAAAAACATTATATAAAAATATATAACTCCTCATCTTCTCAGTCTTTCTTGCACCTAATATCTATCGATGAATATACTACGATTCCAGCAAATACTGAACTTAGTGTTTATTTTTTCGCCCTAGGACGTACATGCTCTATGATCTGTTCATTCTCTTCTTGTGAATCACTGGTGGGCTACTACATCTTGTACACCACACAGGCTGAAAAGAGTTCACCTGGAACCGTAATACACTTGAACTTACCCTCTTCTCTCTAGCATAATTATGACACATGCTCTGCAATCTCATTCCCTTATTGTGACCGCTCCTCTACAGTGATAATAATCACGGGGCTGCTGCATCTTCTTTCTTACATATTCTCACTGGGCTGCTGAAAGCAGTTCATTTTGGAACCGGTATACACTTGAACTTACCTTCTTCTATCTTGTACAATTATGACACACAAGCTCTACAATCTCATTCTTTTATTTTGACCGCTCCTCTACAGTGATAATAATCACCGGGCTGCTGCATCTTCTCTCTAGCATATATTCTCACCGGGCTGCTGAATAAGGTACATTTAATGTTTTCCTTAAGTAATATATGTTACATCTCGTAGACCCCTCTACTAAACTGTTGCATCTCGTACACCAAATTTAATGTTTTTCCTTAAGTAATATATGTTACATCTCATAGACCCCTCTACTAAACTGTCCGCACCTTGCAGTGAGTAAATCACTAAACTGCTGCATCTTGTACACCCGATTTTATACAAGCTGAAAATAGTCTACTTCAGAACCGGTAATACACTCAAACTTGGTCATATTGAACTTGCTTCTATTACTAGTATTTAATTTGTTGACTTTCCTATCATATTCGGATGATTATGTTTAATTACATTATGTCTTATTTGCTCCTAATTACTGTTGATGAAGAACTGCTGCTGGAAAACTGTTGCTCTTTTTCACTTCTGGAAAATTGAGCATTGTACTCTTGCATTTTTAAGGTATGTTACAATAATTTTTACCTTCTTAAAACGCACTACTTCGCCTCTGTTTTTGCTGCTTTCATTATTATGTTTTGACTATCACTTTTGCACTACAATTGTAGTTACTATTTTTGTACTGTTACTTTCTATTTCTTAAACAGTGTTTAATCTGATTGGATTTCTCACTGTAACACCCCTACTACGTACTTAATAATAACTGGAATCGCAGCGGAATATAAACAACTAAACAGTAACTAAACGATTGGTGCTACAACGCCGTCGACCACCCACGTGGTTAACAAGGCTGAATAGATACAAGTGTACCGGTCTGATGATCAGACTCCCGAGCATAGAACTAAAACCATAAGTACATACACACATAACGAGTATTTAACTTACAACCCATAATTATACACTGTCACTGTAACCTTCCATTGTGCCACTGTCGATAACTGAAATACATATTGCCGGGAGCACAGGCGCATCCCGGGCCAACATCCAAAGGTACTCAAAAGTAAACTACATCCTGGGATCTAGAGCCACTCCGCTTCTTCGATCCTCATCCTGCAGTAAAAGAAATATGGATCCCCCGAGGGGGTCAGCAACCCTTGGCTGGTATGGCTAACGCGCAGCCCATCGGCTACCGGGATACGCGCAACCAATTGTCATGATGACATGGCATTCATTTTACACAATAACATCATATATACAATAGCATAGCAAGAATATTGCATAGCAAATAACTTCACAAATAACACACAAGAACGAATCCTTTTAGGAAACGAACCAACAAAGTTAGATCACATTGAGAGCATAGAGGATGTTGCCATACTCATACTAAGCTCGTTACATAACTCGTTACCGTCACTTTAAATTGAACGGATAACTTAAACACCAGGCGTGTCGGATATAGTGATCCCAAGCACACCGAATAAACATAGTATGCCCCTGTGGCCCGACGTGAGTCAGTAAAATAGCCTTGGATAAGCTAAAGGGAAGATTGAAACCAAATTGGAAAACAACCTAAAACATACAAAGAGAATCGAACCGGTAAATGACATCGACTCCCATACTCACACGCGTGGCCGGAACTACCGGACTCCTCACTTCCCGTTAGCACTTGTTAGAAGCACAACATTGCAACACAATACACAGCTCACAATCCAGTGTTTAAGTCTTGTTAGACACACACAAGGGAAATGAGTCACATCTCAACAACATATAATATGAACAACCGTAAACTCGTTACATGACTTAAGTCTTACAAAGTCATAAACACACAGAAAAACAACAAACAACACCAAGCCGGTGTAAACCGGTAGGCAACAGACTGCAAGAAAACCATACCTTGGCCCTTGCTTCGACTGGTTCCCACCTTGAGAGAATCCTAAACACATTAGTAACGTCGGTCAATTAACGCACTAGTCCACTGCTAACATTACTACTTCACATTTCTAGTTATCTCATTTCCACACATTTTTTTTTAACTTCTCATCTTTTAAAATGTCATTATAACACCTCCTAACATGTCTTGTATAACCTTATAATATCATTACTAACTTATCCCCATCTTTAGACATCGTTTAATAACCGAAACCAAGTTTTATAGTGGTCCGGGACTTGGTCCCTAACTTAGGTCCCGGACCTACACTTAACAACTCTCTCGGTCTCTTTTAATGGGGGTGGTCCGGGACTTCATACAGGTCCTAAGTCCCGGACCATTCTAGGCAAAATCTCTCGGTTAATTTTAAGGGGTTGGTCCGGGTCCTTGTACAAGACCCAAGTCCCGGACCTAACACCACGTAGAACTCTCGGCCTATTTTGCACTCATGGTCCGGGACATGACCCATGACCTAGGTCCCGGACCCAACCTACAGAATCGACGTACTGGCATTTTTCATGTCCTGCTGCGTAAGTTCTTTACACTCCACTGTATAAACTCCCAGTACACTCTTATACTCAAAACTTCACCAAATATACACCACATAACAACATAGTGCACAATTTAAATTGCATAGCACTTAGGCTCTTAAAATGCATAAATCTTAAACACTGAATTTCCCACAATATATTTGCCTTTCACCTGCAAATACAAACAGCAATACGTATGTCCTTTACTAGTCTCTTTGAGAACATTTTCCTAAGTCATTTACCATTGGCTCTTTAGGTAGTTTCAGTAGACAATATACGTTCACTTTCCAAAGGAATTTCAAGCTACTTTGGTTAGCATAATTACCTCCTTCCTCACACATTTCTTTCTTGTTTCAGAAATCGGTAAGGATATTTGCTTGCTTGTCAACTTAGAACTTGAAGAGAGTTTGGAAACGTGTCAAGAGAGGACTCCACCCAGTCCTTGGAAGGTTGGAATGAAGCTAGAACAAGGCACGTAAGGACTCCATTTAAGGCAAATTTTCGAACAGCACATAACATGGAGGAAACCCATTTTTCTTTGAGTTTCCTTACCTTGAAGCAAAGGAGAACAATAATACGTAAAAAGATGAACTCAAGCTCCTTCCATGGAGATTCCTCTTGGCACCAAAATGGAGCTCTTGAAGATTTGAAAGGACTAAGTCGAAGAGCTTGATGAAACTAAGAGATCGGTGGTCTTAGTTTTTGATTTGGATAAGTGAGCTAGGAGTTACAAGGATTTGAAGATGGCATATGGTGCTGGTGCTGTACTATCGTGAAAGAGAGCAAGGAAGGGGATGGCTACGTGAGACAGCAAGAAGAAATGAAGGAATGAAGATAATCACTGATGTAGTTACTTTTGAAGATATTTCTCACGTAAAGCAAATAGTGCTCTTTTAATTACTCACTTATCTACTCATTTATTTGTTCAATCAGCTAGCAAGGGTTGACTCACCACATGCAAAACCGGCCCCCATTAAACATAAGGGGTTAATTAGTCTTTATTGCTCAATTAAATTACATATGTTAACATATATTTCAAACTAGCTTATTTTAGTTACTATTCATATACAAGGCACTTGAAGCGAAATTCTTGATTTCCCATTGATTTAAACTTCCAAATGTGATACTAATTAGTACACATATTAATTAAAGAGTAATGATGGACATTTAGCCATTCAAAATCATTTACAAACAGTTTTAAAAACGTGCTTCACGACTCCTTTAAGCACATTTGTGTTTTAACTTGTTTTCAAGTTCGGTTTTCTTTAGTAATTGATTTAATAAGCTCATTAATATATAAGTAAGGTCTTGGTAAGTTTATTAAGTCTTAATCAAGACTATCCCAAGCTTAGAGCATATTTTTGCCCATATTGCCTTTTGGCAATTAATTGTATTTACTATTTATTAAATTGTTTACTAATGTTTCTAAGACTCTTTTTAGTCTTAATAATTTATTATTTATATTAAAACCACTTATTAAGGTTTGGGTATTTCAATCTACCCCCCTTAAAAGAACTTTGTCCCCAAAGTTCATACTTCCCACATATCTTAAATTCTAAACATGGGAATCACTTATGAAACAATACTTCCATAACAACATCAACAACATACTTACATAATATCGGACACAAGGTCCTAACACTCAGACACAACGGTCTGTAACATAACAATATAACAACATGACATAAACAACAACATAGACAATGTATTCAAATACATGCCGTACACTCATACCGAAATGGCTCTACCCCCCTTAAATAGGGGTACGCCCCGTACCCTATACATATAAACACTAAGAAGTAAACAACAACGGGTACTTCGCCTTCATCTTATCTTCCAGCTCCCAAGTGGCCTCCTCGACGTCCTGGTTAGACCAGAGGACCTTCACCAGTCGTACAGACTTATGGCGAGTGTCTCGAGTCTTAGTATCCAGAATCCGTACGGGAGTCTCCACTGATCGCATGGTCGGCTCTAAGGTTAGCCTTTCAGGCTGAAGTACATGAGACGGATGAGACATATATTTCTTCAACTGGGACACATGAAATACATCATGTACCTTGCCCAGCTCAGCAGGTAAATCAAGTCTATAAGCTACTGGTCCTATCCGCTCCGTCACAACATAAGGCCCCCATATTTTGGGCTCAACTTGCCTTTCTGGCCAAAACGAAACACTCCCTTCATGGGGGATACTCTAAGGAATACCTGATCGCCCACGGCGAACTCCAGGTCACGTCTGCGCACATCAGCGTACGACTTCTGTCTATCCTGAGCTGCTTTCATGTTAGCCCGGATCTGGCGAACTTCTGCCTGAACTTGTTCCAGATACTCTGGTCCTATAATGACCGTCTCACTCGACTCATCCCAGCATAATGGCGTGCGGCATGGTCTACCGTATAAAGCCTGGAAGGGAGACATCTTGATCGAAGCATGGTAACTATTGTTGTAACTAAACTCGATCAGATGTAACTTATCAATCCAGCTGGTCTGAAAGTCAAGTGCACATGCACGTAACATATCCTCAAGTGTCTGGATAGTGCGCTCACTCTGACCATCTGTCTGTGGGTGAAACGCCGTACTCAATTTCAGTTCGGTACCCAGTGCTTCTCGTGTGGACCTCCAATACCTGGATAAGAATCTGGTATCTCTGTCAGATACAATCGTTTTCGGTACTCCATGATGTCTAACAATCTCTCTATCAAAGAGCTCTGCAAGTCTTGCCACTTTCCAGGTGTCCTTCATCGGTATGAATCGGGCCACCTTGGTCAGTCGGTCAACAACAACCCAAATCATATTCAGACCTCCCCTTGTAGGCGGAAGCCCTACTACAAAGTCCATAGAAATGTCATGGAACTTCCACTCAGGCACTGGCATTGGCTGCACCATACCACCAGGCCGTCGGTGCTCAAACTTGACTTTCTGACAAGTGAGACACCTTAACACATAATCATTCACATCCTTTTTCATTCCAGCCCACCAAAAATAACGTTCATACCCTTATACATCTTTGAAGCTCCGGGGTGAATCGATGTCGTAGAACAATGGGATTCACTCAGTATGCGCTCCTTCAGCTCAGCGCTACTCCTCGGAATACACAGTCGGCCATTAAGCCTAATCAAGTCATCGTCATGGAGTCTGAAGTCGTACTTCTGGCCCTCGAATGTCCCATCAATAAGTTTCTGTCTAATCTCCAACATATACTGATCCGTCATCTGAGCACTCCGCACCTCTTCAACCAAGCTAGTATGAGACCAGCGAATGGAGAGAGTGTGCTCGGCGACTCAGTGCGTCAGCTACCACATTTGCTTTCCCCTCTTTGTATTGCAAATAATGTCATAATCGTTTAAGAACTCAACCCACCTTCTTTGTCTCATGTTCAACTCTTTCTGAGTGAACAAGTACTTTAAACTCTTGTGGTCAGAATAGATTGTCACACTTACCCCATACAAATGATGTCGCCATATCTTCAGTGCGAAGACAATGGCACCCAATTCTAAATCGTGGGTAGGGTAGTTCTCTTCGTGTTTCTTCAGCTGTCGGGAGGCGTATGCTACGACCTTCCCGTGTTGCATCAACACACAACCCATACCCTTACCTGATGCGTCGCAATAGACCTCAAAACCATCTGGACCGTCTGGTATAGTCAGGACTGGTGCAGATGTCAGAGCATCTTTAAGCTTCTGAAAAGAAATCTCACAGTCTTCTGTCCACTCGAATGGAGCATCCTTCTTCATCAAGGAAGTCATCGGCTTCGAGACACTGGAGAAGTCCCTCACAAATCTCCTATAATATCCTGCCAGACCGAGGAAGCTCCGGATGTCGGTAACTGTCTTCGGCCTAGGCCAGGTGCGTACTGCATCTATCTTTGCCGGATCAACAGCGATCCCGGCCTCAGAAATCACATGGCCAAGAAAAGAAACTTGGTCCAACCAAAATTCACACTTAGAAAATTTCGCATACAACTGATTCTTCTCAATGTCTGTAACACATCCCTCAGGTGACTTTCATGCTCACCTCTTGATTTCGAATACACAAGTATGTCATCGATGAAGACTACCACTGACTTGTCCAACTGATCTTGGAACAAGCGGTTCATTAGATCCATGAATTTTGCTGGTGCATTGGATAAACCAAACGGCATAACCGTAAACTCATAGTGTCCATATCTGGTTCTGAACGCTGTTTTCTCAATATCACTGTCCTTAACGGCAATCTGATGATAACCGGATCGTAGATCTATCTTGGAGAACACTGATGCTCCTCTCAACTGATCAAATAAGTCGTCGATGCGTGGTAAAGGATAACGTTCTTCACCGTAACTGCATTCAGCTCTCGATAGTCAATACAAAGGCGGAGGCTACCGTCCTTCTTCTTCACGAAGAGGACCGGCGCTCCCCATGGTGAAACGCTAGGGGCGAATAAATCCCTTGTCAAGTAGGTCTCTCAGCTGCTCCTTGAGCTCAATCATCTCTGCTGGAGCCATACGATAGGGCGCCTTCGCTATTGGTCCGGTGCCCGGAACCAAATCAATCTCAAACTCAACTTCCCGTGCTGGCGGCATGCCCGGCAGTTCCTTAGGAAATACATCAGGAAACTCCGACACTACCGGCACATCTGGGCTAAACTCTGGGTCTCTCTCTATGTCCTGGACATAGCAGAGGTATACATCATTCCCTCGTCGTAGTTCATTATACATAGCCATGGCGGTGATGATCTGAGTCGAAGGCTCCCTGGGCCTCTGGCGGTATGATATAGTAACCCCAGACGGACTCCGAAGAAGCAGTCGATGCTCGGCACACAGGATTCTGCCCTTGTACCGCTCCAACCAGTTCATCCCGATGATCACATCAAAACCAAGTCCATCGAACTCTATCAAGTCGATTGGAAACTCCTCATCTCTGATTCGTACAACAACACCTCGGTGGTAGCGGGCACACCTGATCCGCTCTTTCGACGGAAGAGTGACTAGGAAGTCAGGCATCTCTTCACCGTCTAACCCCAGCCTCTTCGCAAATGACAGCGAAATAAATGTGTGTGAGGCTCCAGAGTCGAACAAGATCGATGCATCCACGCCATTGACTGGGAAGGTACCGGTGAGGATTGTGCCGCTTTTGCCGGCTTCTGCTTCATTGCAGACACTCAGTATTCCTCCCGTTCCGAGTGCACAGCCTGATTATTGGCAAACTCATAAGTATACAGTAACAACACGGTTCACATATTCCAAAACAACTCCACTTTATTTATTAACATTCTCTTTACACCATAAGTTGGTTTACACTGCTGACATAATTAACACGTAATACATCCCCAACATACACTGGTTTAACACATCACAATATTACACAGGGCTAAAACTGTCTGAAGGTCAAATTCAAACGTCCGGGTTTCATGTGTGTGGCATTGATCACTGTCGAAGGTGCGGTATTCAGTTTGATCTTCTTGATACCGTGGTATAACATCCTTGACTGCCCACCCATGATTAACACATCTCCTGATTTCAGTATCAACTTCTTTGCGAGGTCACCACGCTTCTGCTCGCCGTACATAAAAACTGCGGTATCACCAATGGACCAAGACACCACGGGTACTCCCTTACGTAGAGACTCGGGTGACTCGTCCTTATCTTGGTGTAAACCTAAACGTCCACCTTTCTGGTAGAAGTTCACAATACACAAATCTGCCTTTACACTTGGTATTAAATTAGATTCAACTTGCTGAGCAATCCCCACGGCGTGGTTAACAACCGCAAGGAACTCCTCAGGTATACTTGGTACAGTCGTTCCATTCTCAGCTCGCTTGTCTTGATATGTCTTGGTGTAAGGATTCCAGTCCTTACCCATGCACATCATCTTCAATTTCATTTTGACCCACTCGGGTATTCGGGTGTGTAGAAACCTCCTGGTGCTGTTCCCAGTTCGTCGCATCGTCGGATGATGTGGATTTGTGCTTCCGGTGTCAGGTATCCATTTAAGAGTATCATACCTGGCTGGATGACCTGACATTGCTCCATTGGAAAGTCGGTGATGTTGATGGTGGTTTCTTCAGGGCTTGGTGTGGGCGGGATTGGATAGCAAATATTGAAGGTTCCTAGATTTAAATTACCTAGTTTAGGTGACTTTCACATCATACTTTAATTCTTTACTCACATAGTAATACATTTAGACTCACTAACACGCATGTATGTAATGCGGCATACAATCACTTATTTTGTTACACGGTTTAGGCGGTACCTGGTCTAGAAGAGGGCTCTGGTGCCTCAGACCGGTCCACCACATTCAGGGCGGCCTTGTTGGATCCCGATCCCTTCCCCTTCTGGGCATCAGTATACCTCTGGTCGGTAGGTGGCTGATTAGCCGGCTTTGGGCCTTCGGTAATCGCAACGGCCTTACCCTTCCACTGTCCCCTAGGCTTGTAATTTCTGCCATTCGGGTTCTGGAAGCACTCGTAGTCACGATGCCCCATCTTCTTGCAGAATCTGCACTGCACATCATTTCCCTTGCAGTCCTTGCCGGGGTGGTCACCGTTGCACCACTTACAGTAATAGTGGCGCTCCGGTCCAGAGCCCGTGCTAGCTGCTAACACATCACACATTCAGTACACACTTTTCATTATAACATCACACACTTAAACTCATTGTTCAGGATTAACTAGTTACCCTTGAATGGCTGAGAGCGCAGGGGCTTAGCCGCATAGGCATAAGTGGTGAGCTGCAATGGCTCCTCAGCAGTGGTGGTCTGGGCCTGGCCCTTGCCACCCTGTTGCTGTCCTTTCTGGGTTGAGGGTATGGCTTTTTCTTCTTTCCACCCCCAACCCTTGCGTGCTTTGACCCTCGCTCGTGGCCTTGCGCTTAAGCGCATTTTCCTCGTCCCTAAGACGGACGGTGATCTCAACTATTGCAGCGGCATGATAGCACTCCTATCATTTAGGGTGTCAGTTATGCCCCCAAAAATAACCTCACAATCACTTAACACACTGCACATATTATTCACATCACACTGTTGTTCTATTACCTGCAAAGTAGTATATCCACTTGGCCCCATGCCATAGCGTAGGCGGTAGCTCAATCCGTTGTAGAAACGGTTCACTAGGATTCGGTCTGAGTAACCCAGATCCGGTAACAGGTGGATAAGTCCGATGAAGGCTGAGTAGTACTCATCTACCGACATCTTATCCCCTTGCCTCAGATTGCCCAGCTCTAGGCGCTTAGCCTCTTGCACATGTATCGGGTAGTACTTCGCTCGCAGCAGAGCCGTGTACTCCCTCCACTGAAAGGTCGGGTCAGCAACTCTGCCTTCCCTTACTAGCTTCCACCAGGTCTGTGCCGAACCCTTCAGGTAGTAAGCGGCAAGACGAACCTTGACCTCCTCAGGCACTTCAAGGTCTCGTAGGCGGTCTCCATCTCAGAGATGTATGCCTCCAGCTTACTAGGGTCGGTCTCCCCTCCGAATGACGGCGGTCTCAAATCAGCCAACGCCTTGACCCAGTTGGTCTCTCTTGGCGGTGGCGGTGGTGGTGGTTGAACTCCGGGCTGTTGCCCCTGCTGCACCGCAGCTACTAACTGTGGGACCATCTGGGTTACGGCGGCCGCAACAGCATCGGCCATAACTTGCGCCGTAGGGTTCTCTCCCTGGTCCCCAGTTTCATCAGTACCGCGTCCGCGGCCTCTACCACGTGGTCTACCTGACATCTGAATTCACACAAACATTTATTAGCAACATGCTTACACACTTATCGGTCCAACGGTTGTAGTGTCTTCCCGATTCCAAGGTATTTCCACACTTATTAGTAGTGTTTAACCTATCCATAACTGTCCACTTTAGTACATTGCTCAGATTTCCTAACTCGGTATTTACCTAAGCTCGGTATTCTAGTCATCAGAGCGATACTTTCGCTCTGATACCCTTTTTGTAACACCCCTACTACGTACTTAATAATAACTGGAATCGCAGCGAATATAAACAACTAAACAGTAACTAAACGATTGGTGCTACAACGCGTCGCCCAACCACGTGGTTAACAAGGCTGAATATATACAAGAGTACCCGGTCTGATGATCAGACTCCCGAGCATAGAACTAAACCATAGTACATACACACATAACCGAGTATTTAACTTACAACCCATAATTATACACTGTCACTGTACCTTCCATTGTGCACTGTCGATAACTGAAATACATATGCCACGGGAGCACAGGCGCATCCCGGGCCAACATCCAAAGGTACTCAAAGTAAACTACACTCCTGGATCTAGAGCCACTCCGCTCTCTTCTTCGATCTCATCCTGCAGTAAAAGAAATATGGATCCCCCGAGGGGGTCAGCAACCCTTGGCTGGTATGGCTAACGCGCCCCATCGGCTACCGGGATACGCGCACCAATTGTCATGATGACATGGCATTCATTTTACACAATAATAACATCATATATACAATAGCATAGCAAGAATATTGCATAGCAAATAACTTCACAAATAACACACAAAACGAATCCTTTTAGGAAACGAACCAACAAAGTTAGATCACATTGAGAGCATAGAGGATGTTCCATACTCATACTAAGCTCGTTACATAACTCGTTACCGTCACTTAAATTGAACGGAACTTAAACACCAGGCGTGTCGGATATAGTGATCCCAGCACACCGAATAAACATAGTATGCCCCTGTGGCCCGACGTGAGTCAGTAAAATAGCCTTGGATAAGCTAAAGGGAAGGTTGAAACCAAATTGGAAAACAACCTAAACATACAAAGAGAATCGAACCGGTAAATGACATCGACTCCCATACTCACACTTGCGCCGCCGAACTACCGACTCCTCACTTCCCCGTTAGCACTTGTTAGAAGCTCAACATTGCAACACAATACACAGCTCACAATCCAGTGTTTAAGTCTTGTTAGACACACACAAGGGAACTGAGTCACATCTCAACAACTAATAATATGAACAACCGTAAACTCGTTACATGACTTAAGTCTTACAAGTCATAAACACACAGAAAACAAACAACACACAGCCGGTGTAAACCGGTAGGCAACAGACTGCAAGAAAACCATACCTTGGCCCTTGCTTCGACTGGTTCCCACCTTGAGAGAATCCTAAACACTTTAGTAACGTCGGTCAATTAACGCACTAGTCCACTGCTAACATTACTACTTCACATTTCTAGTTATCTCATTTCCACACATTTTTTTTTAACTTCTCATCTTTAAAATGTCATTATAACACTCCTAACATGTCTTGTATAACCTATAATATCATTACTAACTTATCCCCATCTTAGACATCGTTTAATAACCTAGAAACCAAGTTTTATAGTGGTCCGGGACTTGGTCCCTAACTTAGGTCCCGGACCTACACTAACAACTCTCTCGGTCTCTTTTAATGGGGTGGTCCGGGACTTCATACAGGTCCTAAGTCCCGGACCATTCTAGGCAAAATCTCTCGGTTAATTTTAGGGGTTGGTCCGGGTCCTTGTACAAGACCCAAGTCCCGGACCTAACACCACGTAGAACTCTCGGCCTATTTTGCACTCATGGTCCGGGACATGACCCATGACCTAGGTCCCGGGACCAACCTACAGAATCGACGTACTGGCATTTTTTCATGTCCTGCTGCGTAAGTCTTTACTTACACTCATCACTTGTAAAACTTCCCAGTACACTCTTATACTCAAAACTTCACCAAATATACACCACATAACAACATAGTGCACAATTTAATTGCATAGCACTTAGGCTCTTAAAATGCATAAATCTTAAACACTGAATTTCCCACAAATATTTGCCTTTCACCTGCAAAAAATACAAACAGCTACGTATGTCCTTTACTAGTCTCTTTGAGAACATTTCCCTAAGTCATTTACCCATTGGCTCTTTAGGTAGTTTCAGTAGACAATATACGTTCACTTTCCAAAGGAATTTCAAGCTACTTTTGTTAGCATAATTACCTCCTTTCCTCTCAATTTCTTTCTTGTTTCAGAAATCGGTAAGGATAATTGCTTGCTTGTCACTTAGAACTTGAAGAGAGTTTGGAAACGTGTCAAGAGAGGACTCCACCCAGTCCTTGGAAGGTTGGAATGAAGCTAGAACAAGGCAACGTAAGGACTCCATTTAAGGCAAATTTTCGAACAGCACATAACATGGAGGAAACACCATTTTTCTTTGAGTTTCCTTACCTTGAAGCAAAGGAGAACAAAATAATACGTAAAAAGATGAACTCAAGCTCCTTCCATGGAGATTCCTCTTGGCACCAAAATGGAGCTCTTGAAGATTTGAAAGGACTAAGTCGAAGAGCTTGATGAAACTAAGAGATCGGTGGTCTAGTTTTGATTTGGATAAGTGAGCTAGGAGTTACAAGGATTTGAAGATGGCATATGGTGCTGGTGCTGTACTATGTGAAAGAGAGCAAGGAGGGGATGGCTACGTGAGACAGCAAGAAAAATGAAGGAATGAAGATAATCACTGATTGTAGTTACTTTTGAAGATATTTCTCACGTAAAGCAAATAGTGCTCTTTTAATTACTCACTTATCTACTCATTTATTTTGTTCAATCAGCTAGCAAGGGTGTGACTCACCACATGCAAAACCGGCCCCCATTAAACATAAGGGGTTAATTAGTCTTTATTATTGCTCAATTAAATTACATATGTTAACATATATTTCAAACTAGCTTATTTTAGTTACTATTCATAAAAAAGGCACTTTGAAGCGAATTCTTGATTTCCCATTGATTTAAACTTCCAAATGTGATACTAATTAGTACACATATTAATTAAAGAGTAATGATGGACATTAGCCATTCAAAACTCATTTACGAAACAGTTTCTTAAAAACGTGCTTCACGACCCTTTAAGCACATTTTGTGTTTTTAACTTGTTTTCAAGTTCGGTTTCTTTAGTAATTGATTTATAAGCTCATTAATATATAAGGTCTTGGTAAGTTTATTAAGTCTTAATCAAGACTATCCCAAGCTTAGAGCATATTTTTGCCCATATTGCCTTTTTGGCAATTAATTGTATTTACTATTTATTAATTGTTTACTAATGTTTCTAAGACTCTTTTTAGTCTTAATAATTTATTTATTTAATAATTAAACCACTTATTAAGGTTTGGGGTATTTCACCCACGTTTTTCATCACCAAACTATTACGCTTATCATCTGCATCGAATAAGGTACATTTAAAATGTTTTCCTTAAGTAATATATGCTTATGCAACATATATAGTTAATTACCCGTCCAGGAATACCCAATAGGGTAAAATCTTCGACAGTCCCAATAAGGGCTGAAACTGTTCATTCTATACTTGAATACACTCGAAATATATATCTTTTTACTATTTAGTATTAATAGGGCATAGCTTACAAATATAACATTTTATCTTCTCTCCTTTAGTTTCTAGCATCAAAGAATAGCTTGCAAATATAACATTTCATCTTCTCTCCTTTAGTTTCTAGCATTCAAAGAATAGCTTGCAAATATAACATTAATTTCCCTTCCCACCTTCCATTGAACGCCTATTCCCCTCCACAATGAAGTAGACTTCCTTTTGTTCATCCTCATCATGACTGACAAAGATGCAAAGTCAACAAACTTAATAGTCCATATCCTAGTCTTCATCACAACACATTCTTCTGCGTGATTATTGCTTTATAATTCTTCAATTTGCCCTTGGTTTTTATGTGCCACTAACAATATTTAAGGATATCAGATGGCAAACTCATGATGTACAGCGGAAAAATGGGATAACCAGTTTCTTGAGGAGTTGACAAATTTTGCAATGTTTTGGTCGATAATGACTCCTGCTAATAAGTTTACATATTTTGTAAATGCTACAATTGCAGCTAACAACGGATATAAGATTGAAGGGATACATATTTTGTCCTTGCGTGGACTGAAACTATTTGAGTATCAGGGATAGAAAAATAAATGAACATTTGATTCGTCGTGGTTTTACAAAGACTATGAAGATATAGTCCGGTGGCATGGTCAGAGGGCGGTAGTGTCATATGTAATGAACAAGAGGAAGTTGAAGATAATCAAACAATTGTGGTCGATGACCATGACATAGTAGACAATGAACCAGATTACGATGACATTGCTGCAATGCTGGAAGATGTTGAACAAGAGTTTTACAATAGGCCAGACACCTATGAGACTTTGCTGGATTCATCCAAAACACCGTTGTATTTGGGTGTGATCCTACAAAATTGAGTAAATGAGTGCAGTCTTGAAACTCTTCAATCTAAAATCGAAATTTGGTTGGAGTAATGTGAGTTTCACTGCTCTCTTACAGATGATGAAGAGCATACTACCTAAGGATAATGTTTTACCAACATCGACTTATGAAGCAAAAAAGTTGATGTGTCCAATGGGTATGGGGTACAAAAAGATCCACGCTTGTCCATCTGGTTGTATTTTGTACTGGAAGGCTAATGAATTTGCTGATAGATGTCCAGAATGTGGGGAATCACGTTATGCGAGGAAAAACCAAAATGAATGCACTGGTCGTCGTAAGGTGGCATCCCTGCTAAAGTGTTTGTGGTATTTGCCCATAATACCACGATTGAAGCGTCTATTTGCAGTTGAAAAAGATGCGGAGAATCTAAGGTGGCATTCGATTCTAGAAAAATGATGGAATTTGAGACATCCGGCTGATGCGTCCCAGTGGAAAAACATTGACATGAATTTCCTCAGTTTACTAGCGAGCCAAGAAACTTGAGACTAGATCAGTGTACTGATGGGATGAACCCTTACGGTACATTGAGTAGCATACACAGCACGTGGCCGGTATTATTGATGATCCACAATCTTCCCCCGTGGTTGTGTATGAAACCTAGACACATTTTGTTGTCACTTTTGATATCTGGTCCAAAACAACCGGCAACAAAATAGATGTTTTTCTACAACCATTGATAGATGACCTACAACTCTTGTGGCATGAAGGGGTCATGGTGTATGACTCATTTGGAAAAGAGAATTTTAACTTGCGTGCTATGTTATTTGCACAATCAATGACTTCTCCTGCGTATGGTAATCTTTCTGGTTACACAGTCAAAGGTGCATGTGCATGTCCTATTTTGGTGAGCTGACATCAAATATCCGCTTGAAACATAGTGGTAAGAATGTTTACATGGGTCATCGAAAAATGCTTCCAAAGGGCCACAATATCGCAAGATGTCGATTGAGTTTGACGGAAAGACTGATCACAGTGTGTCTCGTCCTCCTTTAACAGGTTCAGAGGTGTATAAAAAGGTGCATAATATTGTCAACAACTTTGGTCCTTCGACAAGAAACACCGAGAAAAGTGTATGGAAAAAAAAAGTCAATCTTTTGGGAACTTGAGTATTGGCAACATTTAGATGTCAGACATTGTATTGATGCAATGCATGTCGAAAAAAATGTCGGAGAAAGTGTTACCGGAACCCTCTTGAACATACCAGGCAAGACCAAAGATCACATAAAGGGAGAAGATTTTGATTGATTTGAAAATAAGGGAAGATCTTTGGCCACAAGAACGTGGAAAACGCATGTTCTTGCCTCCTGCATGTCACACATTGTCAAAACAAGAGAGACATAGTCTGTGCAATATCCTCCACAATATCAAGGTGCCATCAGGGTATTCGTCTAACATAAGAAAACTTGTTTCAATGTCTGATCTGAAATTAGTTGGAATGAAATCCCATGATTATCATGTATTAATGCAAGACTTTTTACCCATAGCAATTCGTGGGATCCTACCTGATGCGGTGAGAAACGCAATCACCAACCTTTGCGTGTTTCTCAAAGCAGTATCTGCTAAAGTTCACGATGTGGATAATCTAGACAAATTACAAGCTGATCTTGTCACGATGTGTCAGTTGGAGATGTATTTTCCTCCTTCATTCTTCGACATCATGGTTTCATTTGGTCAGAGAGATTAAGAGTGTGGGCCTGTATATCTTCATTATATGTATCCTTTTGAAAGATACATGGGTATACTGAAGAGAAAAATGAAGAATCGTCGTCGTCCGGAAGGAAGTATTATAGAGGGATATATAACAGAGGAAGTTGTTGATTTTTTGTACTCACTATCTGGAAGATGTTGAATCCATTGGTCTTCCTAGATCTAGACATGAAGGAAGACTCCAGGGACACAGTACCGTTGGGAGAAAAATGAAGATAATTGATATTGAAACCCTTAACAAAGCTCACTTAGTTGTGCTGAGTCACCTTGAAATTGTAGAACCGTATTTTGAAATGCACCTGTCCCTGCTTGCAGCACAAAATCCAACAATGAGTGACATCAGGCTAAAAAAGGAGCAGAATAAAACGTTTGTGAAATGGTTCAAGGATAAAGTTTTTTCGAACCAGTCAACTACAGTGCCAGCATTAGTGAAGACGTTGGCACTGGTCCAATCTTGACGTTGTTTCATACGAAGGGTATGACGTAAATGGCTTCAATTTTTATACGGAACGACAAGATCAAAAATCAATGAATCAAAACAGTGGCATCAATGTGGTTGCTTACCAGAGTATGTACAATGTCAGAGGTATGGGTCAAAATCCAGTGGAGTTGAAACAATCATATTACGGTGTTGTACAAGATATTTGGGTTCTAGATTACACCGCATATGAGACTTGTGTGTTTCGGTGCAAGTGGATTGACAACAGACATGGTTACCGTGAGGAGAAACATGGTATGAAACTAGTTCATCTTGTGTGGTGCAACACCCACAGTTGAGCCGTTTGTTGTTGCAACTAAGGCGAAACAGGTATATTACATTTCTGACCAATCTAATCCTAGATGGTCCTTTGTACTTCAAGGAAAAAGAGAATAGTTGGTGTGGATGGTGTGGTCGATGAGGATGAATACGACATGCAAGATGAAACCCAAGCCTTTCGATTCAATTACCAGAGTTGGACCATATTACAATTACAATTTTGTGCGGTCAGACCATGACGAAGGAATGTGGATTGATTAATGTGAGCTTATTTATTATTTCTTTCGTCCATCAATGACATTGAATAGTTTATTTATGTCTACATTTATTGATAGTTTTGTTTCCGTATTTATATTTCTTAGTTTCATTTACTTGTTAATTATCTAAATCTTCTATTTATATTGCATGCAGGAATCAAAATGGACATCGATATGGATGATCTAGACTTATATTGTGATGAGGGTGTGGGTTTGATGGACTATGAACCGCACACCCACACAGCTGCCACAACAGCAGCACAGCAGCAGCCACAGCAGCAGCCACAGCAGCCACAGCAGCACCCCAGAAAGAGAAATCGTCAACAAACGAAAGGGTAGGGGCCGAGCAGAGGGGTGAGGTTGAAGAAAGATGCAGATATTGATCTAATTTGGGATAAATACTTCAGAAGCTGGGAGAACTGTAAAGCTGAGTTCGCAAGCATGTTAGGAAATCTTGCGAAGTCCCGTTGCTCAATTAATAAATATTGGAGGCACGAGGAGGAAGAAGTGAAAGAATCAATGTGGCAGCAAGTACAACAACGGTACAAAATACCAGATGAAGCGCGGACGACGGTTCTTTCACTTATAGGTGCACGGGCGAGGCAGTTCAGATCTTTCTTGGTGGCGAACTGGATCAGGAAATCGCGTGACGTGCCACCATGGATATTTTATGATGGCATGATCACACAGGAAGAATGGGAAGAGTTCGAGAAGTTTCACACGTCGGAGCAATTCATGGTATACATTGTTTTAATGAATCTATATTTAAGTTTGAATCTAAATTTGTATAACACAAATTTTAATATGTGTATATATTGTTTTAATGAATAGTTTAATGATTTGTATTGATAGGAGGTTCAAGAAAAAGCAAGGCAAACCGAGCAAAAAATAGATTTCAACAGTATATGGGCCGGAAGGAGATACACTGGTAGCATTCCCAAGTGGAAAGATGCCGGTTTGCTCACAAAAAAGAATGACGATGGCGTTGAAGTTCCCATCGACACTGTGTATGAAGCCAACTGAGTTCAGCTCTACGTTTTGGGTCACTCAAAAGTAGATAAGGATGGGAAGATAGTACACCCGCGACCAGAGACAGCAGAGTTGGCTGCTCAGATTGTAAGTGTTTAAACTTGTTCAATAATAACAGTTTTGTTTAAAAGTTTATTTTTTACAATTTATAACTTATTGCTTATTTTTTGGATCATCTTACTAGGCTGAAGCTTCCCAGCGAGGGGAGATAGATATATTTGCTCCACCGAGTCAAAATGATCCGCTGAATCAACTTCTTGGATTAAAGGATCATCCTGGAAGGGTTAGAGGTTTCGGAGGACAAGTGCGTCAGAAATTTGTATTTCAAAAGTCCACCTCAAAGTCTGACGGAGCATGAGGTGTCTGCACTTGTAGATCGGAGAGTGAATGAGGTTGTTTCTAAGGCTTTGGGGGGACGAAACCAACAAACTGATCTAACCCGACCGACTTCTTCATCTAGTTGTACCGCCCCTTCTGATCCGTATCCGTTTGCTAATCTGAAGGTTAGTATGTCTCTAATAATCTTGTTCGTCATGGTAAATGTATGACTGTAAAAAATACTAGCCTTATTCACATTTAAATTGTAATTTTACTTATTTAAGGAACAAAAACATGTCGTCTACAAATCACGCTTGATGGTTATCCTGTGGATGCTACATACGGTACTGTGCTACAGTCAGCACCAACTACACTGGTTAATGTCAAGCGTCTTCCCCCATTCTATGCTAGAGTAATCCTGTAGACCATCATTGATAGATTTGAGAATGCTTTTCTTCCCATGGATATTGATGGCAAAGTCACACTATTAGATGGGAAGGGTGCTATTGTACCATGGCCAGTCGGTTTTATTGTCATCACTGATGAGGTATGTCTAAATCTTTTATGAATTGTTTTCCCTTTAATGTATACATTGTTTTAACTTCTTTGTTCTTTGTATTATATATGATTGGGTAGATCCCTGATCAAACGAGAAGATTGGGAAACCGGGATGAAGAGATCAACCAATCAATGGATGTTGATCGAGAGAACACACAGTTGGCTGAGGGCAACCAGCAATCCAAGGGGAAAGAACCTATGCAGACAGAGGTAAGTACTAAAGCTCAGCGAAAGAAGTTTGTGTGTCCCCCCTTTGTGATCAATCATTTCGCGAAGTAAGAGAAGATACTGTATGAAATGATATTGCAAAAGGGTCTGCATATGACTAACGTGTCAATGTTGTTACCTGAGTGGCTTGTCCATTACGAAGCGGATCAAAGAACAATAATAAATTTTGAGGACATCAAAGAGATGTTGTGCAGAGATTTGTTGAATATATCTATCATCCAAGCATATTCCCTGTAAGTGTTACTTTTTGTTTCTTACATTCGAAAATAAATTTGAATAAAATAACTTATAATTTAACGACTACCTTGTTTTTTTTTTTTGTTTTGCTATTCCACCTTTAATTATTATTATTTTTTGTTGAAGGTATCTGAAAGCTAGATTGCGTCATAAAAAATGGAGATGTGGTGACATTCTTATGCCCTGAAACAACATCGCTAGATGCTGCAAACAGAGACCCGGTAGGATACAAGAACTATGTGTCTCATGGTATAACGAAGGCTGTTCAAAACAGTAGTAGATACGTGATGATCCCTTTCCATCAGACGTGTGTATTACTCTCCCTCTTGCATTTAATTCGTTTTGTTAAGTTTGTGACTTATTGTATTATTATATGATAACTCTTTTCAAAATTACAATCGTAGCAACCATTGGGTACTCCTTCTGTTCTCCATCGCAACATCACAATTACTTGTGCTTGACCCATTACGAATGTATCGTGACTTGCAAATCGACGACTTGTTCAAAGCGTAAGTGTTAGTTAATTAATGCAACTTATTGTTTGTCTATATAATATGATGAACCGGAATTAATGATTTAATTTTTGAACTTAACAGTGCTTATATGAAGACGGTTCTTCAACAGTTTGACAACCTTTCAATTGTTCATCTTGAGGTACAGTTATTAATCACTATTGTGTTAGTCGTAATTTGCTATTTTTGACTGTTTGTTTTTTGTTTTCTATATACTTGTCAGTGTCCAAGGCAAATGGACTCTAAGAGTTGTGGTTACTATGTAATGCGATACATGTTGGAAATTGTCTTAAACATAGAGAAGCTCACAAAAGATGATGAGGTATATTATACTTTCCATTACATATACATTTTCTAAATCTGTCTATCATTTTTGTTTAAAACGAATACATATGTGTCTTTACATACATATTTGTTATCTTGTTCTCTACAGGTTTGAGAACATTTCAAGAACTCGGGCAAAACTTACGCGGTCAAAGATCTGTAATTAGTTAGAGAGCCGATGTGTTTGTTCATCATCAAGTGTTTCAAGAAATAGAGTACGTATCTATGACTTCTTATAATTCTTGTGTAAGTATTTGATATTGATAAACAGTTGGGATCATGAGATAATTGACTCTCTAAGTCTACATGTATTTCCTTCTGCATCTTTGTAGATCCGCGTCAACAGTGGCAGCAATGACAGAGGAAGCTCAAAGGAGGAAAATGATTTCATGGTTAGGACTGGGAGGTCAAAAAAGAGGGTGACTACAAGACTGTCTAGCTGTTGTCATTGTGTGTTTTTACTTCTCACTTTTTTTAATTTGTGTAAAAAGTATCGATTAAACTGTTGGGCTAGCTGCTGTCATTGTTGTGTTGTAGCTTTTTAAATTGCAATGGCAATCTGTGTGTGAAGTATGCCACACATTACATATTTTGGTGAAATATGATTGTTGTATAGTGCTGCTATTATGCAGGCTTGGTGGATGTAATCATTTGTGATTACAGAGGGAATGAAAAAGTGCCACACATTACATATTTTGGTGAAATATGATTGTTGTATAATGCTGCTATTATGCAGGTTTTGTGGATGTAATCATTTGTGATTACAGAGTGAATGAAAAAACAGTAAAAAAAAATACTATAAAAGACGGTTCAAAAGAAACCGTCTCATATAGTGAAATTGGCGCGACCGCTTCACGTCTATAAACGACGGTTTGGAGACAGAACCGTCTTTTATACTAAGATAATAAAAGATGGTTCGTAGTAAACCGTCTCTTATAATCAATTTCATGCGTCTGGTAATGTTGATAAATGACGGTTTATGCGCGCGCGAAGGTGACTATAAACGACGGTTTACTGAGAACCGTCTTTTAAAGTCCCCAATTTGCGCCTGTTATGCTCTTAAACGACGGTTTCGAGCCGTCGTTTAAGATAATATAGAATAAACTACGACGGTATACGAGACGGTTCAAAACCGTCGTTTTTAGACAGTTTGAACCGTCTCTTTTGACTCGCGCCGCACCAGTGAGTGAGTGAAGAGAATGAAGAGATAAGTTAAAAAAAAATTACCGGTTCCTAAATGAATTGTTTTCAGCCCCTCTTCTCAATCGGGCGTGCGAGACGCGTGTAGCAGTACCAATCTCTACAGAGACAACGCAGACGCAAAATAAATATGAATTAGGGCGCAAAACTATATTGCTTACAATGTTTATAATTAACTTATAATTATAATCACAAATAATGCTCAAACATTGTTCCACCCCATATATAAGCATAATAAATCTAGCCCAAATAAGCTAACCTAACTATACTTAAAAGAAGGGCAAAAAACAGCAAAAAAATTCACTCGGACATTTCGTCAAACACCTTGTGTGCTTACATAAATTTATTAGTTTAACAACCAAATCTTGCAAAGATTTCACACACACAATAAATATCAGCATCCACAATCACAATGTGACAACAATCTTTCAATTTTAACAAAACATTTATAATTTTTTAAGCAAAACCGAAACTAACAAATTTGGGGTTTTTTTTAACCTTGGTTGCGTCTGTTGTTGCTGGTGCAGCAACTGCCGACGCGACAACCACCGACGGCGGCGACGACCAGCGAAGGCGGGAGGAGGGCAGGCGACGGCGGAGCTGTGGCGGTCTTGTGGTGGTGTCTGCGTCAGGGCTGGAGCAAATCGCCGCGGGTTGAACAAAGAAGAGGGGTTTGGGTACTGTGTGCGCGTAACTACGTCGGGGTGGGTGGGGGGCTATTTTAAACGACCTATTTCGGCGGTTCTTCGTTAGGAACCGCCGAAATAGGCCCTCTGTAATAATAAAAAAATAAAAAAGACCTATTTCGGCGGTTCCTAAAAGAACCGCCGAAATAGATGATTAAATAAAAAAGGAAAATAGAAAAAACACCTATTTCGGCGTTTTCTTGTAAGGAACCGCCGAAATAGGTCTTTTTTATTTTTTTAATTATTACAGAGGGCCTATTTCGGCGGTTCCTATCTAGGAACCACCGAAATAGGTGTCTTTTTTTCAGACTACATAAATCTCGGAGCCCTATTTCGGCGGTTTTATCTACAACCGCCGAAATAGGGGCGCCGAAATAGGCGTTTTTTGTACTAGTTGTTGATACACTAAAAATGATTTGATTCATCAACTTTGATATTATGATTCATTAAAATTTATATTATGATTCATTAACTAATAAGTGGTGAATTAGATAACAAGCTTCGGAACCGATAAAAAAAATCATTATTGTGTTGTAGTGTATTATTATTGTTGTATGATGTAGTTTAAATCTTCTATGGTGAAACTTGTACTTTTCATACATACCAAATATTGTTTTGTGTTGCATTATTGTTTAATTTTTTTATTTTTATGTTTACGATGATACACTAAAATGAAGATATGATTCATTAAAATTGATATTATGATTCATTAATTAACAAGTAATGAATTAGATAATAAACTTCAAAACTAATAATGGATCATTATTGTAATTCATTATTATTATTATTGTTTTGTGGTGTATTATTATTATATTATTTATTATTATTATTATTATTATTATTATTTTATAGTATTTATGTCTTAAGTCATAGTGAATCATATATTTTTAACATACCGATTTCAAACAGAAAATGAATCATTATTGTTTTGTAGTGTATTATTATTGTTGTATGGTATATTTTAAACTGTATATGGTGAATCAAAGTATGGTTGATAAAAAAAATATAAAATTTTAAAGTTGTCAAAACATATCCATGAGTGGTCTTGTTTTGAAGAGCTTGAATTTAGGTGAACAATGATATTTTTTTTTTCATTTTGGACTTATATATTGAAAGTTACAATAATTTAAAGTTAATATAGTAAAAAGACAACTCAATCAGCAAAAACAGTCCAGTCGGCAGCTGACTAGATTGCTGATTGGACTGCCAACTCAGATGCCGCACAAAACATATTCCACGTAGGTCCTACATTCTCTTACATTCATATATTGTCACATATAAAACATCCACAACTAAAACTACAAATGTCATGTCGAACAAACGAGCCTAATCTCGTTACATACATAAAGTTGTGTTAGCTTCTTTTAGATCTCACTTTTGTAACATCTGTTAACGTGATATCATGTTATGTCCTTATAGTACTCTTTTGCATGTGAGTCATCTGTCTAATAAATAATGACATACCAAACAGCCGACACGAAACAATAGAGTTCATTATTAAAGGTGAGCATGGATCATACGATTACGCAGCAGCGTTTTTTGTGATTGCAAATTAATCGATGATAAAGCAAGCCAGTCGTATATGTTCTAATCCAATTAACGAGCTCAATATAGCCAGAGGCTAGGTCTGCAGAGATTCACCACTGGCTTGAAGTTGTGTGTATTCACTAATAAACGCAACCTTACAGCACGATTGGATACGCAACAGTCTCGAGTGGAAGTAGCTGAATGCATAGACAGCTAGAAATAAAGATCAGTTAGGAAAAGATGAATGAATAGCCGCAACCAAAAACACCGACTGAGAAAATGAGACACCCTTTCAATTATAGCTCACATGTGCACCCACAACACTGATACACATCCTGTCTGGAGCTTTAAATCCTAAAACTCTGCTGATAAAATTACTCATCCGAATGAACACCGTTTGATAATATATATGGATTCTACAGCTTGTTGTAGCACTACAGAACTATTCAAAGCATAAACCTTGACAACATCATCAAGTCAAAGAATTGGGAGATGGAGATATCTGCAACATCAGCAATTAATTCTCAGAGCAGAATCATCAAAACTTGGGTGGGTAAATAGAGCTCAGGGGACCGCCCAGATGCATGATCTTTTATCCTATAACAATCTGTGTAGATCCAAGCTTGGACTCCTGGTTCCAGAAGAATAGTGAGGTTCAAATTGTCTTTTGAGTTCAAGCCAAGGAACTGAACTGGACCTGTAAAAACAGTAAACCATACAAAAGATATCCAGTTAACATAGGAGGAAGAGTTCAAACTGATCTTGCTATAGAGTGGACAAATAGAAACCTTTGGAAGACCTTATAGTTCTTCTCTATAGATTTCACCGATCAATCGCAGTAAGGAATGACTCCCTCAGAGAGGAAAGATAATAGGAAACCAGGGGTACATGAGAATAAAATTGGAGGTTTGAAAAACACCAGAATTTTGCATTGGAAGGCTCTGGTTCCCACACAAGAATCATCCAGATTCCAGAGTAGTTCAGTTCTCCATTAGGTTAAAGATGTAACTAATTGAACATACGTGACACAGTATAAAATTAATTAATATACCTGGACTGATGTAACGATTCTTGATGGCCTACTATCCCTCATGGTATGCTTGCTTCACCTGACACAGCAACACTTTCTTCTCCTTGACTAGTCTTCTTGCCATCTTTCTCAGCTACATCACCACTTTTTGAGCAGTGGTTATTCAACACGGTGGCGATATCAGTTCTGAGGCACCAGCAAGCTTGAATCTCTCAACAGCCAGGTCCAGATCCTTGTTCCAACAATCCTGCCCAAGCTTAAACTCAATCTGGGATCTCTCAAAGAGCATGTTTCCCCAAAATAGATGGATTTGTGATCTCATAACAGCAGCTTGCTCTGCAACCTCCTCAGGAGTTGGCTCTCCTCCCGTTGCAGATTCCCCACCACCACCTTCAGTTTGTTTTTTACGCTTCTTCAGGAACTCCTCTTTCTTGCTTGATGAGTTCGGGTCTTTCAGGTCTTTTGCTCTCTGCTCCTCCAACTTCTCCCACATCTCAGTCGCAGCCTTCATTTTCTCCTCAGCGTTGTCAAAGAGCTTCATGGTTTCAGTGGAATCCCAGGTCAATAGATCCTCCTTCTTGGCAAGAGCATATGACCATTGAAGCTTTGCCATCTCAAACTGTTGCTGGCCCAAAGCCAGCAACCCTTCATAGAAGTCTGGCTTGATTGCTAGTGCTTCTTCGTATTTCTCTTTGGCCCATGAATACCTTTCTCTCACCCATTCATATGCTGAGCTAAGCTGTGCGGCCTTAACCTCCTCTGAAGCAGAGTCATCCACTGGAATCTTTTTCCTCGCGGCACACATGTGGACATTTCCCCAGTTGAAGAAAGCCAAAGCTGCCACCTCTTGAAATTTCAATGCGGCCTTGTCAAAAAGGACTTGAGCAGCTTCACTGGTGACAGTCTCCTCAAGGGCCTCCGAGCAGAGCTCCATTCCAATCTCATGGAGGTCAATATGAGCATCAGGGTCTATACCAACATGGGTTCTGAACAACTGAGCAAACTCAAACAGCCAATCATCCATCTCCATCTCCTTGCACTCAATATCCTCTGCTCCATCTGTTTTCTCCTTCAGCTCTTCCGTCATTGGCTTCTCCTCTGACTTGTCCACTTCTACCTCCACAGACTCCACACCAGAATCACCAAGGGAAGAATGAGAACCACCCTCTTCACCCTTGGGATCTTCATTTTCCATAGGCTTCTCTTCTTCTTCAATCAGAGGTGGCTCTTGCTCAGGATTCACCTCCACAACATGCAACCTCAACATTCCAAAGGATTCATTTTCGTCAATATGAGAGCTCTTTGACAATTGGCTGTCCGCTGAAGCCTCAGCCATTCTCAGCTCACTGTTGCAAGTTATTGTCACCAAATCACCATCATTATCCTTGTATTTGATCAGAACGGAATTTGAAGAAGGGAACCTTGTTCTCACAGTCTCCCTTAATACCTTGAAACTGCAATTCACAGGCATCTGAGCCAACCTAATATCATGGTCATAAACAAGCTTCAGCTGCCTCCACTTAGTGATTTCAGTGTTTGCATTTTGCCCATGACCAAAGCTCGACAAAGAAGACATGGAGAAGTGCTTCTTCGGATCATCTGCTACCCGAGATTCATTCACCTTTGAACAGCCATTAGGTAGCTTCAAAGCAATCTTGGGCAACTGGGTCTTGCTCTCAGGACCATTTTGAGTGGCAACAACAGATTGAGGTTTGTCAGTTTTACTATTAGGTGGGGTGTTTGAGCTAGTCCCAGAACCTGTTGATCCCTTCTTAGCCACAGGGCGAGCAGGCAAACATGGCCCAAGCCCAGCAATGGGTGCACCCCTAACAGCAGAGGCACCCAGAGCAGCTGGAGAAGGACGGCTTTGGAGATCTTGTTGAGCATCTTGTCTTGGCCCCAGAGCCATTCTCAATCTTCGAGCAATCTCCAAGGCATCCCCATGATTTGGGTCAGAGTTCAGAAGAGCTTGGACATCTTGCATAGCAATGTCATACCTCCCCGTGGCTTCATAAGCTCGAGCCCTACGCAGAAGTGCACGTCCAAACTTAGGTTGAACCTGGAGAGCAAGGGAACATTCAAAGATAACAGCTTCATAGTCAATTGGCCTCATTTGCATCAAACATGCAGCTCTGTTTCCATGGAAAACAGCTCTATCAGGATGGGTTTTGGGGATTAGCTTAATAGCGTTGTCATACTGCTCAAGAGCACCAACATAGTCTTTCGCCTGAAATCTCTTGTTCCCCTCCTCTTTCATCTCATGAGCTCTTTTCAAGAATATTGTTGACTCTACGTCCACGCCAGTGTTGCCATTTGATGTTGTTTCTGTTCATTTGTGCGTTGTGTTGCAGCATCATGGTTTGCTCCTCCCCCACCCTTCTTCTTCCTCCCTCCCACTTCCCCATGTTTTTGAATTAATAGCCACACAGACACTTCCACTTGACAAGCATGCAAATCAAATGGATTGTCCTATGTATGGATCACTTATCAAGCATCCATATTGACTAAGTGAACTTTTCTTCAAGTCCCCGAAGACTGCAAAGAAGATGAAGAATGAAAAATGCAGGTTACTCAAACATGAAAACTATGACAAAATATCACAAAAGAGAAAGCATACAGCATCATAATTTAGCATAGTATGATACTACAATGAGGATATCGAAATTCATTTCCATGCTTACAATCAAATGGGCATGAGTTTACCCTCATATATCACTTGAAAAAGATTGTATAATAATCATGGTTCTTTCAAACATTCAATTTTGCTATACCAAGAAAACATACATCCTCTGCTGCTGATAGCAGCTCAAATACCTCAGTTAGATTTCTATGTACCAGGGGAAAATGCAGTGAAGAAGCAGTTCAGCCTGAGTGCAGTCCGCAGACTTGATAAAGGTGTGCTAAATACAAAACGAAAAGAATAACATCATTGCCAAACACTTTTTATGGTTCAAGGAACACTTATACATCACACCAAAGGTTTAAAAAACTATTAATCCTCTAGGAAACAGCAACAATATCATGTTCAAGGGTCAGTTTCAGGTTACCACCCAACCAAAGCAGCTCCGAAAATTCATTGACTGAAACCCAACTTGTTTAGTAAACAGAAGCAGGTCCACAATTTAGACCCCTTAACCCCTTTGACCCGGGAGTTCAGCCCAATTTGCCAGAACCCAACCGTTTCTACCCACTTACAATTATTGATTGTCAAATCAAAAAAAAATTCAACAACTTAAGGCCGGAGATATGTGATTACAACCCTCTGCTCAAATCATTCCCCTTAGTTGACAGCAGCTCGGTTCATGGTGCAAAGAGCACGTCAGAATTAAAAGAATAAATAACGAAAAAAAAACCATGGTAAAAAGTGGCCCTCAAAATATGCTGATATAACATACTTCCTTGATTCGCTTCGGTTTTCCATTACCAGAACATCAAAGGCAGATAATATAGTTGGCAACTAATAAATTGAGCCGTCGTAAATAACTGAGGAATAAGAAGACCAAGAAACTCCTTTCTTTTTGACTTCTGTAAAACATTTGCCAGGGCCTAGACGCCGACAGCCAACAACACATAGCCAAATTGTTTGTCTTTGGAGTACAAGATCAACTCAACTAAAAATTATTAGATAGCAACACATAATTCAGCTATCTTCCGAAGCTTCACTATTATCCGGCAGCTACACAGAGAGGAAAACTCAAAAACAAAGGGAAAATATGAAAGACGCACACACACGTACACAACGAAGTTGAAAGAGATGTTTCAAGAATAGCAAGGAAAACGGAGCATTTTAATGTCAGTTCAATAAAATTTTGAAAACTAACACAGACCTGGTGATGATGGCTGGGTGCCGCAGAGAAGAGGCCAAGGTTCAGATACCGAACTCCTCGGCTGAAAATCAAACTGAAAGAGTCAAGAATCGGAGATGAGTAGGCGCAGGGAATCGAGAAGATGAAGGCTAGGGTTTTTTCTTTCTGCTCGTTTCACCCGTTCGTAGCTTGGTGATAGGGGTTTCTTCATTTTAAAAGCATGGTGACATTTTTTATTAGTATTATTTTGAGGGGGAATGGGGCACGAACCCCGGTACTATATTGATTATTGTCAGTAAGTACGTATTACATTATTACTCCCTCTGTCCCATAAGCAGTGTCCACTTATCATTTTTCATTCGTCCCAAAATAGTGTCTCACCCCGGTAATTTCCGTTGGATTCCTGGCAAGCCAGGTGGCCAGCCTTTTCTTTGGAAGTTCCCTGCCTCTCAGGTGTCCACTGCAACGGTGGCAGCTTTTGTTACTACCACCGGTACGTGGAATGTCCCACTTCTTCGGCAGTGCTTCACCCCGGATGATATTGCTTTTATTACTAAAATTTCGTTATTTTCGGGAACGCTCAGTCACGACAGCTGGATATGGGGGGCCTTACGCCCACTGGGTGTTTCACCGTTAAATCTGCCTATTATGCGGATCGCCTTCTCTCGACGTCTGCTGTTGCATCTTCGAGCGATCCGACTTCTTTTGGCCTGGCTTTTAAGCGTTTACGAAAGTGTCACCTTCCTCCCCGGGTTCATCTTTTTGGTTGGAAGCTTCTCCATGGCTATATCCGTGCAAGGCGACTGTCCAGCGCCGCTTGCATTCCTCACTTTCTCCAGCTTGTGCCTTCTGTGACCAGCCGGAAACTTTGGCCCATGCCTTTATCCACTGCCCAACAGTGCAGCCTTATTGGTCCACTATCGATATTTCCCCTCCCCTAATGTTGCACTCAGACCTGGCCTTCACTGATTGGTTCCATCACCAATGTCGTTCCTTGGCGGTGTCGTCGCTCTCTCCTCTGGTTACCTTTTTATGGCATCTTTGGTTTGCTCGCTGTCAGGCCTCGCACAGTTCCTCGCTCCAGTTTGGCTGGGGATGGTGTCAGGGAGATAGTTTCTTGACGGTGGCTCAGTCAGCAACTTCCGCAGATCATCGTCTCTTGCAAGATCACCGTCTCACGCACCCAGATTATGTTGAAATTGAGATTGACGGCAGTATTGACACCCATAAGCATCTGGGCTTGGGTTTTGTGGTGTCTTGTCATCATGCTCCCCTCTCTGCTGGCATTCATGGTTTCGTCGCTGATCTCCTTCCTTCAACGGTTGAATGCTTGGCTCTTCAGTTTTCCCTAGCCCATGCCCACCAGGAAGGTCATACCCATATCCGACTCTTGGCGGACAGTCAACAGATGATACGCTATCTGTCGGCTACATCTACGACATCACTGCTTCCGGAATCTACAGCGATTCTGGATTCTGTCTTAGCTAATTTGAGTCATTTTCATGATATTTCGTGGTTTTATGTACCTCGCTCGGCCAATTTAAAGGCCCATCACTTAGCCTCTTGTGCTAGAAAGTCGCAACTTCCCCGTTGCAGTTGGAAAGCGGATGCCTTTCCAGACTTTGTTGTACTCTTATTTCTTAATATATTTCTATGGTGTGTTTTCAAAAAAAAAATCATATACTGTTGTTTTAATGAGTGAGACGGTTCTATCAAATTCGCTTATGTTTGGCTAGGAGATTTAACTAAGTACTAGCTTTAATTCTAAGGATTAAAAGTCTTAACCTTAATTAGTATTTCGATGAGGGTAACTTAAAATGGTATACCTATATCACGTTGAAGTAAGCATTTTCCAAAACCATTTAACCTATTAATGTTTTATGCTTTTATTTTTAATAATCATTGAAATACAATGAAATACCCCGAATAATTTCTGTTTAAATTCGAGAAGGTTAAATTAAATTATGAGTAACAATGATGATCATACTAAAAAAATATATATATACATGGTAAATAATAATAACATCGTATGTGTGTATCGGTACGTAATACGTTGTTATAAGCTCAAATAAATATGCGCACCTCTGAACCGAAAACGTCAATATAGTCACGCATAATATATATATATATACACGTATATACGACCAATGTTATATACATAAGCAACGACGGGGCATAATAGAATAGTCGTATGTATATATACATATACGACTAACAATGTGACAAAATAAAATGGTTGTGTATATAACTAATAACGCGTTATATAATTCGGACATAAAATAATGTATGAACAATTAAATTTAGTATATACGTGTCCGAAAGCGTGACGACGTTACATATTAATAAAGTCACGTACTTATATATGTACGAATACGTAACGTTACGGTACTATAATGTTGTAATAATTAATAATGTCGCATAGTTATGTATAACTAAACGCTACAAAATAAAAAGATCGTACATATGACGTAACGAAAAATTAAGTGGTCGCGTATCTAACTAACAACGCGATATATTATATGGTCTTACATATAAATAAGCATGTATACAAAAAAAAAGGAGCAAAGGTGCTCCCATTGAGGTTCAAACCCCGTACCTCTTGTATGCCTAGTGAACATCTTAACCGATTGAGCTATGCTCATATTCGGTAGTAATCTGCAGCTCTAGACATATGAAGCTACAAAGTGACAAGAAAATAGTGAAACATAATCTACAATCGACATGTACACAGCACTAGCACAGTGTACAACCCATCCACGCCACGCCTCTTCGTTACAATTCTCAACAAAGTGACCTGACTCTTATTCTTTTCTGTTCAAGCGCACGCCTTGAAGAAAAAAAAAGAACAACAAAGCAGTACGCTCCTACTCTGCCCGATGTCGACTGAAATGAGCACTTCTTCTTGTTGTTTTCTATCTCGAGCTGCAACAGCACCAAATGACCCGCATCATTCTCCTCCTCGGTACCCAGTTTTGAATAGCAGCCGACAGCAACTCTTACTCCTTTACATGTGGGCTCAAAATTCCTCAAATCTCACTTCCCATGGGCACTGCAACAGAGTGTTATACTACCTTCTTCTGACGAGTTCCCTCCTCTGTTCGATGCGCACATCTTGGAACAAAAAAAAATGACCGACAACAATATCATGCATATCAGTAGCTTTTGGTCCTTTTCAAGGTGGGCGCTAACCCCTTTGGTCCCATACCAGAAGCCAACAACGGAGCATGTGATGATGGCAATAGCATGTTAACATCTCTGTAGCAAACTCTTACCGCGCTTTCTTTTCAAAATCAACACCACGGTAACGCCAGCCTTCATTTTCCTTCTTGCCGTTTTCGCGACTCCATCTGTTCTTTCTCCCCTCTACACATACGTCTACAACCTTGACTGGTGGAGAGGCATATTGGTAAAATTCCGCAAGTTGTTGTACCGTTGTGTTGCTACTCTATGTAGCATGGGACTACTCTGTGTAGCATGGAGCTGCTCTGTTTCTGTTTGGTCGTCTTTTTTTACCAACCTGGTATCAATAAGACTACTAATCATCAAAAGAAATATACGTGCATGCATCTCTTTCAATGCCTATACTGGATTATGCTCCTGTAGCCGACAACCATGCAGAGCAAAGCGAACTCTTTTGTTTCAATTCTATCGGAGATACTGTAATCTCCCTTCCTATTTTCTCTTGTCATGCGGCAGACCCACCTTTCTCAACAGAAGCAAAGCAGCACTCCATCCTCTCCCTTCTTGATTCCAACCGGCATCAGTAGCAACTACTACTACTACTTTGTTCAACCGCAACACCAGTTGAAGACTCTGGTCAGGCAGAACTTGTTCCAGGTAGCTAGGTCTCTCATTATGCATGTCTAGAAAACATCACAGACAGTCAGCACCTTTCCTTCTCATGAGTGGTGTGTCGACAAGTAATAAAGCGACTCAACCCTTTCATAATCTTTCACGGTTTCACGTCCTGCGCAGGCCAGGGAAGGACCTCTAACTTTCCCTTACTTTCTACACCTGCGGGTGTGTTTGTGGTCTTGAAAATCTGGAGCCAAACAGACCAGAAAGCTAGCAAGCCCGCAACACTGGCTCCGTTGATCCTCTCCTGACATGGCCGAGATGGCAACACTTCTGGCGTTGGGAAACCAGCTCAGCATGCAACGCCACACTAGCTAAGCATAGCAGAGCCTTGGTAATCTGCGACACTCTCTTTAAAAAAACAGACGAGAATGCATCACACAACCGTCCCAGAAATATTAACACCTTGGTTTTAACTCTAGTCCAAGAAGCATCTGTACGTTGGCTTGCACATCAGCTCACGGTCAGGACTTCAAAGAACTCTGTTTCATCTCCCAACTCGCCTAACCTCCAGCCAAAGGGTTCCATAAGCCCAAGGAGGACTGAACATCTCTGGTCTGTCGCACCAGGTAAGACTCCTAAACGAGACTTTCCCGGTTGCACTTCCAACCTCATGTATTCCCCTGTGTTATGGCTTGACCCAAGAGGGCGTTCTGACCCTTTTGTATCTCCTCCTCCCATGCATACAAAACACCTCCATGCAACCTGTATGAGAGTGGAGGCCCCAAGGTCTGATCGATTGACCGGAAACCAAACGGAAAACAAGAGAGAAAAGTCTACATGAGTGGGGGCCGAAAGCATAGGACGTCTCCAAGAAACAAATCGTCCCTGGAAGTTCAAGGGTAAACACGCAACTAAATAATTCATTTCAAAGTTCTGAGTGTTTTAAATTGGTGCAATAGTAAGGCCGTAGATGAGTGAGCTTGAAAGGCTGAGAAGAATTCCCTTGACAAGTTAACCAAGGTAACAAAGGGCTATACTTGCTTTTCAATATCTCAAAAATTACCAACTCGAATGCTGCATATACAAAAAAAAAAACCGAGAATGGGTGCGTGCATATATGCGTATTACAAGTTATAATGAGTAACAAATAATGTATATATATATGGGTATATATATATTGTGTGATATTGAGCTGATAAGGCGTAGCAATTAAGGATACATATGTAATATTCTGAATTGATAATACGAAGCCAAGAGGGTTAAAAAAAATTAGGAAGGAAAAAGAAAATATATATTTACATATCATATAATAAATAATTAAGGGTACATGAGTGTTTATACTAAGAATACGTGAGGAAATAGTTTAAAAGACTAAAAGGGAAAAATCATGTATAAATCGTAAACTTTGGTTGAATTTGAAGACATTATAATGCCCCTATAAAACTGTATTTTTGTGCTATTTTTAAGGCCATATATGCAGGCCATGTGAAGATAAGTGTTTTGTGATTTTAACGGTCATTAGCAAATTTATGGAGTGATTTATGAGGATATATGAATTCTGGTGGAAAAACTATCATAATAGTAATCATAACTATCTAGTAATATCTTGGAAAAATGTGGACGTATATATATAGACTTCTATTATGACCAAAATAAATTTTGGAAACCTTGCAAAATACTTTATACAAATAAATAAGTCATAATGGAGTCCAAGGGTAATAAGAATAAATATAGAGTGCTAATGGTAACTTAAACCGAAAGGGATAATTTTGGGGATTTTTATAAGTATGAAATATGAACTTTACAAAATAAAAGGGGTAAATTATAAAACTAGGAAACTATGGGGGTATCTTCGTAAATACTATCAAGTGGTCAAAGAATAATTTAAGTGGTCAACCTTGACCACCTATAGAGGTTGACCAAAATTAAATGATAAGGATAATTATTCTAAGTATTTAAATTAATATTAAGTCAAAAAGAATAACAAAAATTTATTATTATGGGAGTATATGTAATTATCGAAAATTTGGGGGCATATATGGAGATTTTAATATTGAAGGGATTAGTATATACTCCTAAAAGGTTTTGGAAATTTAAGTAATAATATAAATTAATTAAGGGGTATAGTATAAGGGTTTAAATAATTGAAGGGTTGGTTATAAAATAACAGGGGTGTTATGAGTGTGTTGCTAGTTGGATAATGAACCCAAAGCCCTCCTAATGCACCTAGCTAAGTTTATGAAATATGTCGAGAAGGTTGAACACCAGCTTGCCACATTTAATGAGAAGTTGGAAAAGGTAATTCTTGAGAATTGTGTTTCAGATTTGGGAACTTTAAGGGTTCAGTATGAATAGGTTTTTTAAGGTATTTTTAAGACTAGGTTGTCACGATATTAAGGTTAAGACATTGCCAACCCACATAGCTAAGGAGGGAACACATCTCAGGGGAATTAAAATCCACCTGAGTTAAACTTATCACATGATTGATGCTTATAATACTCTAAAGCATTAGCCCGAGGAAAAGACTTAGTTAATGTGTAAAACGTTGATGTAAGTACCCTAAGAGTAAGCTAAGGGTTAAGGTTAATACTTGGAGAATCCTAAGGGCTAATATCAGTTGAACCTTCAACAAAGAAATTACCTAGGGAACAACCCCGATAAAATGTGATTAACTAGGAGAATGTCACAAGGGTCATCACATGAAATTATAAACTGACAAATTGTTCCTAATTAACGTTAGGGCCGTAACGAACGCCAACCGGGACCCCTGTGTGTGAGACAACCCTTGCTTCTGATCCAGGTATGGACATGTGTGGTTCGTATGTTGTCGTGTTACACGGCTTGTTTGTTGTGTGCCTTGTGTGAAAATGACCATAAGATCAAAGCATGAAATTTGGATTGTTGCTATCTTGCTTATATGATTGCTATATCCTTGTTGCATATTATTTGCGCCACACAGTAGTTTAGTCCCTTTCTCGTTTATGAAGCTTTGAGATGGAACTTGACGAACTACAAAAACAAAACAAAAGAACTATACAAAGAGAAAACTCCTCTCTAACTGTAGAGGACCGCTAATGACACCCACTATGGTGTCGAGATTAAAATGATAATGAAAGGTAAAATACCAACTGGTGAAACACGAGAATAACCAGGAAGACAACAGCTCAGGCCGCACGGTATGGATGATCGGGAGTTGGCATCTGCATCAGATCCTTCCACCGTCTATGGTGGAACATATTTTGGGGGTCCCTGGGTGACCCCGCCTTCTCAGCACATCCTGGAGTCTAGGGGTGACTCCTCTTTCTCGACTCTTGGCGTCGGGAATGAAGGATTGGCATTTGGTGGAGCATTTATCCTGGAGTTAGAGGCGACTCCGCTTTCTCGACGGATGACGCCGGGAATGGAAGAATTTGCTATGGAGGAGACGTCCTCCAACGTGCGGTAATAAAAGAATTCACAAATAATCCTTAAAGAAACAAGGAAAGATTGGCACCTACATGATACGGTCACGGGATCTAACTATATCCCCAGACCGGGTGCATGGAAAGAGAAAGAAAATACATATTATGGGAACAAGAGAAAAGAAATGAAAACACACAACGCTCGAATGATCCCATAGTGAGGATCATGGGTATAACATACCTACGTACACACTTTACCATTTCCATTATTGCTGTTACTATACTAGCAGCTTGTTGTGCTGGGTTGCGTGTTTGATGTCGCTATGACGCCAGAATGTTAAGCTTGGTTGCTTGTTGTTAATGCTTTACTACCTTTGAGTGTGTATGAAACCATGATTTATTGTGGCCTGCTTTACTGCTTTATTATAGCATGTAAATTTACTAATATTCGACCAAGTAGTCGTGTGGCCCGGCAACATACGGGCTACACACGTTCATACTCAGCGTTTGCTGAGTCCTTTACACCCAATTTTTTTTCAGGTATTGTGCCGGACGATAACGGAGCGTAGGCGGGATGGCTACCATGGGGGTAGTCCATCAGGGCATAACTTTTGAATTGTGTAGTATGTTTAGTGTATGGGTTGTTACTAAACCCGAGATGTAATTCTCAGATTATGATTTGGTATTTTTTATTGTAGACACTCGGTATTTGGGAATTTATTTTGAGTTGTATATGAGTTTTGTTTGAGGGCGGTTTCCAGTCATTCAGACCGTAACTTGATGTTGGTAGTATGGTTGTGTTAACCACGTGGGTGGTTGGCGTCTGTGACACCCGATGGAGTTTATACTGCTGCGTGGTTAACCGTGATGTTATTTAGGAGCGACGTTTGTATTGCTGGATGTTTATTCGGGGTGTTACAGAAAGTGGTATCAGAGCGTAGTTACGCTCTGATGACTGGAACAGAGAAGTACCGAGTATAGGAAAAACTTGGAATTAGGAATTCTGACAGTGAGTCAAGGGTTGGGGTAGTATGTGAGGCTCGTTAGTTAGGGCTCTTCCCCAGTAATTACTGGATACCTAACACATACCTACACCCACCCTCCACGACCCTAATTTTCTTTAAAATTCAGCGAAAGAACGCCAGAGAGGTAAAAAGTCTCCTCATACTCGGGAAAACCCGATCTGGCAATTACTTAATGTTGTACAATCAACCCGTGGAGAAAAGACTATATTATACAATAGACGTTGCCAAAAGGTAATGCCCGTAGAGGGACCAATTTTAGCGGCAGCTTGGGTCGACATGCTTAGTAGTCGATAGGACCCTACCTCACAAGCAAAGAGGACCGAAATACCCCAAAGTTTATGAAACAAATAAAGCTCAAATAAGCAATTAATTAAGCTAAGGATAGGTTTGGGAGAAATTATACAATTCATACGCTTGAGAGATAATTTTAGTAAAACTCTCATAAAACAACGAAATAAGAGAATATAGTTGAGACGAAATTACACCACAAATTGGTACAATCTCTAATGCTTGACAAAGCATGACACAATTTAATACACTAAAACCTAATGTTCGGGATTCAATAAACTCCCTGCTCTTCTCATGTTTCTCTTCGTTCCCTGCATTACCTGAAAGACACAACGCCTCAACTGGCGATCGGTATGCACCACCACCACCTCCTTTATTCTTCTTTTTATTCAATTATCCTTATGCATTTCTCAATCTCAAACGATTGAAACCGGTGACCATAACTGGGTTCTCTCCTCCTGCTTCTACCACCGGTGAACAAGGAACATATATACATGCTTACCAACGTCTCGCTCACCCTCTCCTTGATCGAATTGTTTTATACCACAAGAACTCAGCAATCGTCCCACGAGGGACAAACGTTGCTTATCATTATTAAACTCTACAACAATGAAAAAAAAACACACCATTGGAATGGGCAACAAGTATTACAAATATCTAATCGTTAGTTCAGTGTGTGGCATATATGCCCATTTAACCACCATCACCATACACGACCTATCTCACCATTAGTATGTAACTATCCAAATACATGGCTACCGTGATTTCTTATGAAGCTCAAATTCTCTATTTTGATTCTTCTTGTTTCCCATTGCTTCTTGCACAGCAATTCTTCTCAACTTTAAATTGCATTTCTCAGAGATCAAAAACACATTGATATAGACCATAAACAGGTCTCTTGAACTTTATAAGTAACCAATATTATCAGGCACAAGTTGCCACCCAAACACAGCCCAACAGATAAAGAAATGGTAGCGAACTCGCCATTATATTTCAACCATTTATCGAGTATCATGATCACGGAGATCAACTAAAGGAAGAACTGTACAACCGAAAATTAAATCTCAATCATGGATGAACATAGTCCAAAAGAGGAACTGTTAGAATACCAGCAAGCAATGTCGATGATGGCTGAAGAATTCGGTTCTATAATGGATAAACCCCTTACATCGTCTGTTATCCTTCACTATGGCTATGAAAGAGCTGATACGAAGCCTTACTAATTAATACAGTGAAAACATAAAATGAAAACTCAAGTACCAAAAAGGGTTATGCTCACAAGATATACATACCAAAGAGCACCTAGTGCCATATTCAGGTGAGGTTTAGCTGAGTGTTCAAGACATGCATAAAACTTGCCCCAGGAGACTTACACACGAAAGACTTAAATTTATTTCATTTGTAAATCTAACAACAGTCCAATACAAGACCGTTCAATGGGTTATTGGCCTAAGTTTTACTATAGCCTCGGTAAGATTGCCACAAAACCCAGAAAAGATTAAGATGGGAATCTAACAACAAGAAACATAATATAATATATATATACATATAGAATTGGACTTTATAGATGGTCCATTCAAGAATTAAAACTTGTAATGAAGTCAGATCGAAGTGGGCCTAAACGGTCAAACAAGATGAAATCAGCCAAATTAACTAAGCACTCCAACGAGGAATAGTTCCAACTCAATCGAATATTTATGAATAGTCGGATATTGGAATTTGGAAATTTTAAGAAGATTAATGGACTCAACTGAGAAATAAATTAATGGGTCAAGATAATAGGAGAATCACTTGGCAGACTCAGCATTAATTTGTAAGTATGGAGGAAAATAGTAATAATATAAGAACTTGGAAGCATACAATTGTATATCCAATTGGCTAACACTAGAATTTAAACATTATGAGACTACGTATATAAGTAAATGAACATGTATATGTACATACGGTACGAAAGTTAGAATGAGAGGAACTTGGAACATCAGGAGGTTATAAAGGTAATAGGGTATCATAAACCTATGGGAACAATCATATGTGGATAAATATAAATCAAGAGGATTATAACACAAGGGTATATATATATATATGTACACATCTAGAGGTCTGTACAGTTAGAGGATTTGAACGACCAATCTAAAGGCTTAGATGGTGACACTAGTCAATGAATTGATTGCCAGAGGACTACAAACGAATGGGATAAGAATTCAAATGTGAATAATTGTTTGATTGTGTAATAGGACGTGCAAACTTGAACTCAACCCTGGCCAGGTCAAGTGACACTGCGCATAAATTGGGGTGAAGAGGTAGTCCAACACTTTCGCTGATCACGTCGGTGTTGGATAATTCTCGAAACCCCCTACAAGTGGACACACAAACTACAACTAGATGTGAAATTTCATAAGTGAGATTAGAAAAGTGCGAAGGAGCAATGAATGTTAGAGGATAAAATGGTATAGAATACATGAATATATGATTTGAACTTTAGAGGGTAAACACAGGTGTATACAGATATGTAAGGACTTGAAATGAGGTGATGTTACAAATAACCTAAAAGTTACCACATAAAATTTATACTATCGTTGTCAAATGCAATTTGTAACATATAATAGTCAATTACTTAGCTCCTGGCGGGACATAATGAACAATGGTGAGGATAAGGAAACTAAATATCCTATGTTAAACAGGTTACAATAAAAAAAAAACTTCTAACAGATGTAATTCGGTAACTTTTTACTGAAACTAATTGAAGTCAACCAGCAGTGTTAAGTCCATAATTGGGACGAAACAAACAAAGAATACTTGAAGACGAAGAAAGGTCAAATTTGCCCTACACACTAAGGGATAAAAATGGGTTGCAATGCTAGGAGTGTAAACTAGAAATCTACATATAATTATGGGCGGCAATATAAACAACAATGTCGTTGTAACAATGACACGTTTGTAACATTCAAATACTAAGAACTAAATCGTTACTACGGAGCATACATTAATTTAAGCCCAAAGATCCGCCAGAAGGAACAATTCAAGCGCTTCAAACGCACTAAAAGCATGAACTTCCGACCTCCAGAGTAATTGAATAGACAAGCTACAACCCACCGACACTGTGAATAAATTAAAATACCCTATGTCAGTCAAGAGACTTTTACTCCCATACAATTAAGCCATGCACTACCTTGGAAGGGAAAACTAACCCGAAGGTAATCAGAGTCGCACAGCAGAAGTTGGTGGACACCTGTTGAATAACAAGTGACAAATCAGCCAATACCTTATGTAACACCCCTACTACGCACTTAACATTGGATGAAATCGCAGCGGAAAAATAACTAAACGATTTGGTGCTACAACGCCGTCAACCACCCACGTGGTTAACAAGGCAGAATAAATACAAGTGTACCGGTCTGATGATCAGACTCCCGAGCATTAGGTACCAACATCAACCATATATACATAACCAACATACCGAGTATTTAATACAAACTGTCACTGTACTGTACATATAACTCCACTGTCAACTGTAACACGGGCAGTACCAAAATATAATGCCACGGGAGCACAGGCGCATCCCGGGCTCAACATCCAAAATAATCAAAAGTAAATCTGCAGCCTAGAACCTACAGCCATTCCGCTTCTTCGATCCTCATCCTGCAGTAAAAATATGGAGCCCCCGAGGGGGTCAGCAACCCTTGGCTGGTATGGTTAACGCGCAGCCCATCGGCTACCGGGATACGCGCAAATAATTGTCATGATGACATGGCATTCATTTTAAACATAACATAACATATGGCATAGCAACATTATTGCATAGCACAACATCACATACACAGTGGATACTCTTTCCACAATAACAAACCAAGAAGGTTAAACAACATAAGAAGCCTAGAGAATGGTTCACTCTCATGTTAAGCTTGTTACACACACTCATTACCGTTCTGTTATTCGAACGAGTAACTTAAGTCACAGATGGTTCGGATATTGTGACCCGAACACACCACACAAACACATGTTCCCACTAAACCGATCATAAGTCAGAATAGGTAAGCTTTGAAGGAAGCTAGCGGGAGATCGAACGCCAAATGAAGGAGAACAATCTTAACAACATAAGAGTCGAATCTGATTAAATATCTACTCTTAACTTACATGCATGACCGGACAACCGGATTCCTCACTTCCCAGTTAGCACTTGTTAGAAGTTCATCAGTGGAACTTAACAATTCACAACAAGTGGTAAGTCATGTTAGACACACACAAGGGAAATGAGTCACATCATAACATCACAATAATATGAACAACTGTAAACTCATTACATGATTAAGTCTTGTAACGTCATAAACACACAGAAAAACAAACAACACACAAGCCGGTGTAAACCGGTAGGCAACAGACTGCAAGAAAACCATACCTTGGTCCTTGCTTCGATTGATTTCCACCATAGGTCACTCCTATACATGTTTAAGAATGTCGGTTAATTACTTACTTAACTTCAAATTTACTAAGTGTTTAACATGATTATATGACATGTTTTAATGTCTAAACTTATACTTGATTACCTACATTATACCCCCTAGGGTTTATTACTTAAGCCATACTTTTATGTTTTTTTTTACAAGTTTTGGTCAGTCCGACCCACCGTCCGACCCAACCAACTGGGTCGGACCCTTCCAGTAATTTTCGGTTTTGAAAAAAAATCTACTTGTCCGACCCATGTCCGACTCAACCGACTGGGTCGGACCATTCCAGAACATTTCAGTCTTCTAAGCCTCACCTGTCCGACCCATGTCCGACTCAACCAACCGGTCGGACCACTCCAAAAACTTTACCGTCCTTTAAAACACACCCGTCCGACCCATGTCCGACCCAAGTCCTCTGGGTCGGACCGTTCCAGAACCATTTACTGGCGTCTAACAGAGGCTGTCCGACCCAAACTTGGATCGGACCCCTGGGTCGGACGCCACCAGAACATGTCCAAAATTGTCAAATCTTCTCCAAACTTCTCCTAAAGCCTCCTATTGTGTTCTAACATCATTTGGTACACTTACACACCCTCATACAACATCCATGAAACTCATTTTTCTATCTCCTTAACACTTACTCATCTCATACCAAAATTCCTAACACTTATAATATTTTCTCCTTGGTTTTCTAAGTGGTGTTTCATACCTATGATAACCACTATGCCAATAATGTTTCCTCACCACTACTACATCATCTCCCAAGCATCTTTTCTTCCTAACCAACTCCTTGAACATCTTACAAGTGTATAGCTCCCCATGCTACAAATCACTTCATCCTTATTCACCAACAATGCACAAGTCCTAATACAATCTCACCATGATCTTGAACTGTCCCAAACATTCTTTTGCATTCTAAATCCTCTAGAACATTGCCTAAACCCTTTTTACATCTTAGAATATCTTAAAGCATGTTTCTTTCACTAGTAAAGCCCTTAACCATTCTAAACACTTCCTAACTTACCAAAACTCATTTTAAACACCTAAAGCTTCTTATACATTATCTAAATTTTGACATAGGTTCTCCTAGAACATTACTAAACCAAAACACATTGTTTTCACCATTAAACAATCAAGAACACTAAAATCCATCAAACACATTCTTATACACAAAACTTCACTCATTTAGCACTACATCACAATATAGTGCATAATTTAAATTGCTTGGCACTTAGGCCCTTAAATAACATGGCTCTTAGGCCCTTAAGATGCATAAATCATAAACACTGAATTTCCACATTATATTTGCCTTTGACCTGCAAATACACCCAACAATACATATGCCTTTTACTAAGCCTTGAGAACATTTTTACTAAGTCATTCACCATTGGCTCCTTAGATCATTTTAACAAGCAATATAAGCTCATTTCTCCTAAGACTTTAAACCACATTAGGTTAGCACATTTACCTCTTTTTCCTCACAACTTCTTTTCTTGTTTCCTTGACTAAATCGGCAAGGCTTTTAGTTGCTTGTCAACTTCTAAACATTATACAAATGATAAAATGAGTATACAAGCTTTATGCTTCATCTCATTGTAAACCCTAGATTATACATTGTTTTAAAAACATTAAGATAGTTGTTTTACCTTAGAACTTGAAGAGAGTTTGAATATATATCAAGAGAGGACTCCACCTAGTCCATGAAAGGTTGGAATGAAACTAGAACAAAGCAACATAAGGACACCATTAAGAGTGATTTTCGGACAACACAAAAACATGAAGGAAACATCATTTTTCTTTGAGTTTCCTTACCTTGAAGCAAAGGAGAACAATAATATGTGAAAAGATGAGCTCAAGCTCCTCCCATGGAGATTCTTCTTGGCACCAAATGGAGCTCTTGAGATTTTGAAAGGATAGAATTGAAGAGCTTGATGAGAGGAAGAGAATGGTGGTCTTAGAATTTGATTTGGCAAAATGAGCTAGGAGATACAAGTGGTCAAAGATGGTATTGTGTGTGTACTATTGCAAACCGTGAATGGAGAGCAAGAAGAAGATAGAAGAGAGGTTGAAGACATGTGAAATGAAGAGGGAAATGAGAGAATGAAGTTTAAGTCACTTTTGGAGATATTTAAGTAAAAGAGGGTAAATAGTGTTTTGCTTTTTAATTTTAATTACTGATAACTAACAAGGGGAGACTCATCCCTTATAAGAAAACCGGCCCCTATTATTATAATAAGGGTTATTTTGTCTTGTTGGGCAATTTAATACTTATATAAACATATGTTACAAACTAGCTTATTTTAGTTACTATTCACTAAAACAAGGCACATAGATGTGAAATTTTTGATTTCCCATTGATATAGACTTCCAAATGTGATACTAAGTAGTACACATGTTTAATTAAAGAGTAATGATGGACATTTAGCCATTCAAAACTCATTTACAAGACAATTTTTCAAAAATGTGCTTTAAGACTCCTTAAAGCACATTTTGTGTTTTAACTTTTCAAGCTTGGTTTCTTTGGTAATTGGTTTAATATGTTCATTAGTATTAAATAAGGTCTTGGTAAGCTCATTAGGTCTTACCCAAGGTTATCCCAAGCTTAGAACACATTTTAGCCCTAATGACTTTAAGGCATTTATTTGTGTTTTATTGTTTAAATTGTTTACTAATGTTTCTAAGACTCTTTTTAGTCTTAATATACCATATTTAAATGTTTAAACAACATACTAAGGTTTGGGGTATTTCAATCTACCCCCCTTAAAAGAACTTTGTCCTCAAAGTTCACACTTCCCATATCCTAAATATTAGAACACGGGAATACATATAAACAATATTTCCATAACAACATTGACACACACCTACATAACATTGGACACAAGGTCCATACAACAACGTCATTCAAATACAACGGTCATACTACATAACATCGGACACAAGGTCCATACAACAACATCAACATCATTCAGACACAACGGTCTGTAACATAACAACATAACATAGACGATGTATTTAAATAACGTCGTACACATAAACCGAAACGGCTCTACCCCCCTTAAAATAGGGGTACGCCCCGTACCCTATAACACATAAACACTAAGAAGTAAACAATGACGGGTACTTCGCCTTCATCTTATCTTCCAGCTCCCAAGTGGCTCCTCAACATCCTGGTTAGACCAAGAACCTTCACCAGTCTCACTGACTTATGGCGAGTGTCTCGAGTCTTAGTATCCAGAATCCGTACGGAGTCTCACTGATCGCATGGTCGGCTCTAAGGTTAGCCTTCAAGCTGAAGCACATGAGACGGATGAGGACATATATTTCTTCAACTGGGACACATGAAATACATCATGTACCTTGCCCATATCGGCGGGTAAATCAAGTCTGTAAGCTACCGGGCCGATCCGCGCCGTCACAAACATAAGACCCCACATATTTCGGGCTCAACTTGCTTCTGGCCAAAACGAAACACTCCCTTCATGGGGGATACTCTCAGAAATACCTGATCGCCACGGCGAACTCCAGGTCACGTCTGCGCACATCAGTGTACAACTTCTGTCTATCCTGAGCTGCCTTCATGTTAGCCCGGATCTGGCGAACTTCTGCATGAACTTGTTCAAGATACTCTGGTCCTATAATGACCGTCTCACTCGACTCATCCCAGCATAATGGCGTGCGGCATGGTCTACCGTACAAAGCCTGGAAGGGAGACGTCTTGATCGATGCATGGTAACTGTTGTTGTAACTAAACTCGATCAGATGTAACTTATCAATCCAGTTGGTCTGAAATCAAGTGCACATGCACGTAACATATCCTCAAGTGTCTGGATGGTGCGCTCACTCTGACCATCTGTCTGTGGGTGGAACATTGTACTTAGCTTCAGCTCGGTACCAAGCGCTTCCCGTGTGGATTCCAATACCTTGAGAGGAATCTGGTATCCCTGTCAGACATAATTGTTTTCGGTACCCCATGGTGTCGAACAATCTCTCTATCAAAGAGCTCTGCTAGTTTTGCCACTTCCAGGTGTCTTTCATCGGTATGAATCGAGCCATCTTGGTCAGTCGGTCAACAACAACCCAAATCATATTCAGACCTCCCCTTGTAGGCGGAAGCCCTACTACGAAGTCCATAGAAATGTCATAGAACTTCCACTCCGGCACTGGCATTGGCTGTACCATACCACCAGGCCGTCGGTGCTCAAACTTGACCTTCTGGCAAGTGAGACACCTCAATACATAATCAGTAACATCCTTTTTCATGCCAGTCCACAAAAATAACGTTTCATACCCTTATACATTTTCGAAGCTCCGGGGTGAATCGAAGTCGTAGAACAATGGGATTCACTCAGTATGCACTCCTTCAGCTCAGCGCTACTCCTCGGAATACACAGTCGGCCATTCAGCCTAATCAGGTCATCATCGTGGAGTCGGAAGTCGTACTTCTGACCCTCGAATGTGCCATCAATAAGCTTCTGCCTGATCTCCAACATATACTGATCCGTCATCTGAGCACTCCGCACCTCTTCAACCAAGCCAGTATGAGAGACTAGCGAATGGAGAGAGTGTGCTCGGCGACTCAATGCGTCAGCTACCACATTTGCCTTACCCTCTTTGTACTGTAGATTAATGTCGTAGTCGTTTAGAGAACTCAACCCACCTTCTTTGCCTCATGTTCAACTCCTTCTGAGTGAACAAGTACTTAAACTTTTGTGGTCAGAATAAATTGTCACACTTACCCCATACAAATAATGTCGCCATATCTTCAATGCGAAGACAATGGCACCCAGTTCTAAATCGTGGGTAGGGTAGTTCTCTTCATGCTTCTTCAGCTGTCGGGAGCGTAAGCTACGACCTTCCCATGTTGCATCAACACACAACCCATACCTCTGCCTGATGCGTCACAATAGACCTCAAAACCATCTGGACCGTCTGGTATAGTCAGGACTGGTGCAGATGTTAGAGCATCCTTGAGACTCTGGAAAGAACTCTCACAGTCGACTGTCCACTCGAATGGTGCATCCTTCTTCATCAAGGAAGTCATCGGCTTCGAGACACTGGAGAAGTCCTTCACAAACCTCCTATAATAACTGCCAGACCGAGGAAGCTCCTGATATCAGTAACTGTCTTCGGCCTAGGCCAGGTGCGCACTGCATCTATCTTTGCCGGATCAACAGCGATCCCGGCCTCAGAAATCACATGACCAAGGAAAGATACTTGGTTCAACCAAAACTCACACTTTGAAAAAATTAGTATACAACTGATTCTTTCTCAATGTTTGTAAAACACTTTTAGGTGGCTTTCATGCCACTCTCGATTTCGAGTATACAAGTATATCGTCGATGAAGACTACTACTAACTTGTCCAACTGATCTTGGAACAAGCGGTTCATTAAGTCCATGAACTTAGCTGGTGCATTGGATAACCAAACGGCATAACCGAAACTCATAGTGCCATATCTGGTTCTGAATGCTGTCTTCTCAATGTCACTGTCACGGATGGCAATCTGATGGTATCCGGATCGTAGATCTATCTTGGAGAATACTGATGCTCCTCTCAACTGATCGAATAAATCGTCGATGCGTGGTAAAGGGTAACGGTTCTTCACCGTAACTGCATTCAGCTCCGATAGTCAATACACAGGCGGAACCGTCCTTCTTCTTCACGAAGAGGACCGGCGCTCCCCATGGTGAAACGCTAGGGCGGATAAATCCCTTGTCGAGTAGGTCTCTCAGCTGCTCCTTGAGCTCTGTCATTTCCGTGGAGCCATACGATAGGGCGCCTTCGCAATTGGTCCGGTGCCCGGAACCAAATCAATTTCAAACACAACTTCCGTGCTGGCGGCATGCCCGGCAGTTCCTTAGGAAATACATCCGGAAACTCTGACACTACCGGCACATCTGGGCTAAACTCTGGATCCCTCTCTATGTCCTGGACATAGCAGAGGTATACATCATTCCCTCGTCGTAGTTCACGATACATAGCCATGGCGGTGATGATCTGAGTCGAAGGCTCCCTGGGCCTCTGGCGGTAAGATATTGTAACCCCAGACGGACTCCGAAGAAGCAGACGATGCTCGGCACACAGGATTCTGCCCTTGTACCGCTCCAACCAGTTCATCCCGACAATCACATCAAAACCAAGTCCGTCGAATTCTATCAAGTCGATCGGAAACTCTTCATCTCTGATTCGTACAACAACATCTCGGTGGTAGCGGGTACACCTGATCCGCTCTTCGACGGAGAGAGTGACTAGGAAGTCTGGCATCTCATCACCGTCTAACCCCAGCCTCTTCGCAAAGATAGCGAAATTATGGTGTGAGGCTCCGGAGTCGAACAAGATCGAAGCGTCCACGCCATTGACTGGAAAGGTACCGGTGAGGATTATGCCGCTCTTGCTGGCTTCTGCCTCATTGCAGACACTCAGTATACCTCCCGTTCCGAGAGCACAGCCTAATTCATTGGCAAACTAATAAGTATTAGGTAACAACACGGTTGATATACTTCAACAACTCCACTTTATTCATTAACACACTCTCTTACATCATACGTTGGTTTACACTGTTGACATAACTAACACATATAACATCCTTAACATACACTGGCTTAACACATTACATAATTATACAAGGCTTTAAAACTGTCTGAAGGTCAAGTTCAAACGTCCAGGTTTCATGTGTGTGGCATTGATCACTGCCGATGGTGCGGTATCAGTTTGATCTTCCTGATGCCATGATATAGCATCCTGACTGCCCACCCATGATTAGTACATCTCCTGATTTCAACACTAACTTCTTTGCGAGATCAGCACGCTTTGCTCACCATATAAAAAACACTGCGGTATCACCAATGGACCAAGACACCACGGGTACTCCCTTACTTAGAGACTCGGGTGACTCGTCCTTATCTTGGTGTAACCCTAATCGTCCACCTTTCTGGTAGAAGTTCACATACATAAATCCGCTTTAACACTGGAATTGAATCCGTTTCAACTTGCTGAGCAATTCCCACGGTGTGGTTAACGACCGCAAGGAACTCCTCAGGTATCATCGGTACAATTGCTCCATCTTCAGCTCGCACTTCTTGATATGTCTTGGTGTAAGGATTCCAGTCCTTACCCATGCACATCATCTTCAATTTCATTCTCGATTCGTTCGGATATTAGGGTGTGTAGAATCCTCCGGGTGTTGCTCCAATTCATTGCATCGTCTGATGATATGGATTTGTGCTTCCGGTGTCAGGTATCCATTTAAGAGTATCATACCTGGTTGGATGACCTGACATTGCTCCATTGGAAAGTCGGTGATGTTGATGGTGGTTTCTTCAGGGTTCGGTGTGGGTGGGATTGGATAACACATATTGAAGGTCCCTAGATTTCCAAATTAACTATTTAGGTGACTTTCACACTATACTTTAATTCTTTACTCACATGGTAGACACTTGGACTCACTGACACACATGCATGAAATGCGGTATGCAATCACTTATTTCACTCAACAGTTTATGCGGTACCTGCCCTGGCGCCTCAGACCGGTCCACCACATGCAGGGTGGCCTTGCTAGGTCCCGACCCTTTCCCTTCTGGGAATTAGTGCTCCTCTGATCTGTGGGTGGCTGGTTAGCCATCTTCGGGCCATCGATAGTCGCTGTGGCCTTACCCTTCCACTGCCCCTTGGGCTTGTTGACTCTGCTGTTGGGGTTCCGGTAACACTCATAGTCACGGTGACCCCACTTCTCGCAGTAACGACACTGCACGTCGTTCCCTTGCAGTCCTTGCCGGGGTGGTCTCCGTTACACCACTTACAGTAGTAGTGGCGCTCCGGTCCAGAACCCGTGCTAGCTGCTATCACAGACACAATCAATACTTACTTCACAACTTAACAACATACACTTCAACTTGTCACACATGATTTAATAATTACCCTTAGGCGGGTAAGAGCGTAGGGGTTTCGCCCGCGTATGCATATGTGAGCTTCAATGGCTCCTCAGCTGTGGTGGTCTGGGCTTGGCCCTTGTCACCCTAGTGCTGACTCTTCTGGGGCTGGGGATAAGGCTTCTTCTTCTTCTTTCCTCCCCGTACCCCTGCGGACTCTGGCCCTCGCCGTGGCCTTGCGCTTGTGCGCATTTCTCCTCGTCCCTCAGACGAACGGTAATCTCAACTTAGCAGCGGCATGATAGCACTCCTGAATTTAGGATGTCAGTCATGCCCCGCAAAACATATCACAAACTCACATTAATATTCACTTATGGATACACTTATTCACATCACACTGTATTCTAATTACCTGCAAGGTAGTATACTCAGCTGGCCCCATCCCATAGCGAAGACGGTGGCTGAGACCGTTGTAGAAACAGTTTACCAGCACCCGGTTCGAGTAACCAGGTCCGGTAACAGGTGGATAAGACCGGTGAATGCAGTGTAGTACTCGTCGACCGACATCTTCTCCCCCTGCCTCAGACTATCCAGCTCCAGGCGCTTAGTCTCTTGAACATGCACAGGGTAATACTTGGCTCGCAGTAGAGCCGTGTGTACTCCCTCCAACCAAACTGAGGATCCGCCATCCGGTCCTCTCTCACAAGCTTCCACCAACTTTGTGCCGATCCCTTCAGGTAGTAAGCGGCAAGACGGACCTTGGCCCAGCAGGCACATCCAAGGTCTCGTAGGCGGTCTCCAACTCGGAGATGTACGCCTCCAGCTTACGTGGGTCGGTCTCCCCATGAAACGACGGGGGTCTAAAGTCTGCCAATGCCTTGACCCAGTGGGTCTCGTGGCGGTGGCGGTGGTGGTTGAACTTCGGGCTGTTGCCCCTGCTGAATTGCAGCTACTAGTTGTGGGACCATTTGGGCTACGGCCGAGCCTACAGCATCGGCCATGGCTTGTGCCGTAGGGTTCTCTCCCAGGTTCCCGGTATCACCAATGCTGCGCCCGCGACCTCGACCTCGTGGTCTACCTGACATCTGAATTCACACGAACACTTATTAGCATTATGCTTACACACTTATCGGTTCCAACGGTTGTAACGTTTCCCGATAATAAGGTATCTCCACACTTAGTTAGTGGTTAACCTTTCCATAACTGCTCACTTAGGTAACTGTGGTTAGGTTTTCTAACTCGGTATATTCCTAAGCTCGGTATCTAGTCATTAGAGCGCAAGTATCGCTCTGATACCACTTTTTGTAACACCCATACTACGCACTTAACATTGGATGAAATCGCAGCGGAAAAATAACTAAACAAAAACTAAACGATTTGGTGCTACCAACGCCGTCAACCACCCACGTGGTTACCAAGGCAGAATAAATACAAGTGTACCGGTTTGATGATCAGACTCCCGAGCATTAGGTACTAACATCAACCATATATACATAACCAACATACCGAGTATTTAATACAAACTGTCACTGTATACTGTACATATAACTCCACTGTCAACTGTAACACGGGCAGTACCAAAATATAATGCCACGAAAGCACGGCGCATCCCGGGCTCAACATCCAAAATAATCAAATGTAAATCTGCAGCCTAGAACCTACAGCCATTCCGCTTCTTCGATCCTCATCCTGCAGTAAAAATATGGAGCCCCCGAGGGGGTCAGCAACCCTTGGCTGGTATGGTTAACGTGCAGCCCATCGGCTACCGGGATACGCGCAACTAATTGTCATGATGACATGGCATTCATTTTAAACATAACATAACATATGACATAGCAACATTATTGCATAGCACAACATCACATACACAGTGGATACTCTTTCCACAATAAACAAACCAAGAAGGTTAAACAACATAAGAAGCCTAGAGAATGGTTCACTCTCTGTGAGCCTCGATTTTTAAACCCTATCCTATGTGGATTAACTTGATTGGGATCTAATCGGGTTTTAGGTCCACTTATAGCCTAAGATTAATAACTATGTCATATAACAATAATTATTAAAACCTAAGCTAGCTCACTGGAACCTATTACGAGTCGCCACCTAATTTTAACCTAGATCAAATTAGGAAAGGAGAGTTCGGGTTCGGGGGCTTGATATTCGACTTAATTAGGGTTCAATTATTTCATTACCCTTCCTAGGTCGTTTTTCCTCTACTTGGTTCAATTACAGCTTTCTACAAAGTTGTTTTTAACCTAGGTGCGCGCTTCTGTTTTTTTTTATTTTTAAGTTTTTTGACAGAAAATTAAAGTGGAAATTAAAATTACCTAAACTAGGGTTTCGGAGGCAGAATTAGGTCAAATTTTGTTTTCGTCCGTAGCCACGGACCTAATGTCCGAGGCCACGGACCCCAGTCAACCTATATGAAAATAAAAGTCGAATTAAACATAAAACAGAAAATTGTAAAGTTCGGGGCCACGGACAGGCTGTCCGTGGGCCCGGACATTATTAGAAAACCTAAATTTTTAAAATTTAAAAATTCCGCCGCCGTCCGTGGGCGTCCAAGCTTACGGACAGGGAGTCCGGGACCCCGGACATGACGTCCGTGGGTGCGGACCACCCTCGGACGGCGGCGTTGAGGCTATTCCCGAAGGTGTTTTTGGCTCAAATTTTATGGGTGTGTAGCCTGAAGGATTTACAAGACGTTAGTGATTGAAAGTTTTCAATTTGAATTCGAATTAAGCACGAAACTTAGCAAACAAGTTATTGGACAGAAGCTTAAACAAACAGCAATACAGAAGCGTAGAGGGGTTAGTTTGAGCCCAAATTTTGAGACAAGACAGATAATACCGTGGAGAGTTGGGAAAGTGGGATTTCTACCTGTTTTACCTTCGGATTCACGGTGATTCTTCACACCAGGATTCGTCGAGTGCTCCGTTGATGACAAACCTGAGAGGATTTCGAACCAAGCTTCTGGTTGTTGGTTATTCTTGCTGTTCTTCACGTTTTGGTGGTGTTTTTGTGGGGTTTTGATGATTGATGATGTTGTGGGAGTTGAAAAATATGTTTTGGTGTTGATTTTGGTGAGATTTCGGTGTTTGATTGTGGCTCTGGAGTTCAAAAACGTGGAGAAAGAGAGACGGCTGCCTTCTTTGGGAGTCTAGGGTTCTTGAGGTTATTATTTGATCATGGGATAAGGCTCCTTATATAGGCTTCCTTAAAGATAGAAAAATCCGGTAAAAACCGAGATTTACCGACGTTTTAGCTCAAGGGCTTCCAAAAGGAATTTGATTATGAAATTTTACACGTGGGTAAAGGATGATATTTCTGAATTTTCTAAGTGGAATCGAATTTTTTGGATATTGGAATATTTTTAAATTCAATTTCTCGTCAGTTTCAGTCAGAAATTGCTAGAAAATTATTGGAAACTCGAAAAATCAAAATTCCAACGCCATTATGCCCCAATGTCATCCTCTATCATGGGTTAAAATTTCAAAGAATTTTGAACTGATTTGACCCTTATTTGGAGGAGAGAGAAAGCCTATAGGGGCTTAGGAGCCTTGAAAAATTACGAAAGTGCCCATGGAGATGACTAAGCTGCCCCTGGTACTCTGAAATGTTCCGATCGAACTGGGAACCCTCGCTACTTGACCAAACTAGCCTATTAGTAGAGACTCTCTTCCGGGGGGGTGAAATTTTGGGTATAACAGATTGCCCCCCGTCAACTAGACTTTGTAATTGAAATGAGAAGGCTAGTTGATGCTTGAGTGATACCCCCAAAATTTTGGATCTTAAAAGACCCCCATGCAATTGAAGTCCGACAAGTTGTGTCAAGCTGTTCTAAGGCGCTGACTACCTATGAGTAAAGTGGAAGGGATGTCAAGCGATTCTAAGGCGTTGACTACCTATGAGGATGATACGATGTCAAGCTATTCTAAGGCGTTGACTACCTATAATGACTGAAATGATGTCAAGCCATTCCAAGGCGTTGACTACCTAAAATACGAAAATAAGATAATGTCAAGCGATTCTAAGGCGTTGACAACCTAACGAGTGAAAATTGGGTGGTATGCAAATGCGAGAATGCTGAAATGCTAGTGATGCTGATGATGCTGATGATGCTGACGATGCTGATGATGCTGATGATGCTCGGATGCTTCTGGGGACCGAAACCCGTTCCAATGCTCCTGGTTGGTATACTATGGGGACTTATTGCCTCTGCCCACCAACTGGGGTGCTGGGATAACTTCTAGATTACCAAGGGGACTTATTGCCACTGCCCACTAGTGTTTCTCCCAAGAAGTTGACATGAAGATGGGGACTTATTGCCTCTGCCCCGCCAAACTTAGATCACGCTCTGTCTCGTACTTGTCTCGCACTGAAGATGATACTAGGTCTCGTACTGGTCTCGCACTGGATGATGACGATAGGTCTCGCACTGATGAAGATGATAGGTCTCTCACTGATGAAGATGATAGGTCTCGCACTGACGAAATTGATGGTCTCGCACTGATGAAGATGCTTGGTCTCGCACAGAAGTCTCGTACTAAATGGATGAAGAAAAAGCTGGATTCCGCACTGATTCTGGGTCGCGCACTGAATGAAGATGTCTTGTACTAAAGTCTTGAAAATGATGGGTCTCGCACTGATGAAGATGGTAGGTCTCGCACTGAAGGAAAGGATGGGTGTCGCACTGAATGAAGATGCTAGATCTCGTACTGAATGAGGAAACTGCAGGGCCTCGCACCGCTTTAGGTCTCGAACTAAAAATGAGTTAGGAAGATAATGGTCTCGTGCAAATGATGAGAACTGATTACTGGAGTGCCAAACATGGCAATGATGATAAGATGTATGCAATCAAGATATATGAAAGATACTCGTTCAAAACAGGAAACTGTTGGAAAAGGTGCCGAACTTGGCAATGCTTGTGAAAAACCCTGCTGAAGAAGGAAAGTGAAATGATCATTTCCTGACTAAAAATTTCAAATCTACAATTTGCTTCTTGAAAAATGAACATGCCATTGGTGGAAGTGTGTGGTGTTTGTTGTGGTGCTGAAGGCTTTTGCCGGTGTTCAGGATTTGTGACAGACCTGGGATTGGGTTGTGATTTTGGATGGAGGTCAGGGTTATGACGGGCCTGATGTTTTTGTGGAGGTAAGGCCAATGACGAGTTTGAGAGTGTGTGTGTGGTGGTAAGGGCTTATGTGTGCCTGTGGTGGGATGGTGGTGCTCGCTTTGGGTTTTATTGGTGCTGACATGGCAATTTTTGGAACAACAATTGCCCCCAGTATTTTTTCTTAGGACAATCTGAGCTAGAGTTCATGGCAATCGATCGGGACGATCGATTGCCCCCAGTATTTTCTTAATTAAACATGCGAACAAGTCTCACCCTCACAGGGTCGAGGCTTATGCTTTGATGTGGTGCTCCCTAACCTACACTCGATGTGGTCGGTGTTTGCACTCATTTCTCGCTCATGGTCATAACTTCTAAACCATTGAATTCAATATTGATGGATTTACGCATTTGATCTGTTACTTTCACGTGATTGGACACACAACTATCAAGTCGGAAGTCTTTAAGCTTATAACGTGGCATAGGGTGTGATGAAAGACGACGGGATCATGGAGGGATATTTGAGGTATGTGGAGCTTAAATGGGTGACCAAAGCTGCAACTTGCGTCTTCTCTCAGATTCATCTTCCTTGTCTTGAAGTCGTCTAACTGCTTCATGTTGACGTTGGTTTTGAGCTTTGAACCTGGACTTTTGGAGTTGTCCTTTACACCATTTCTCTTTTTTGTCATTTGGACTTCTTCGAGGCACTTTAGGTTCGCCTTTTTGTTTTATCCTTTCTTGACTTTGCCTTTGGGGTTCTTGTGTTCCCGGTTTTGGGCTTCGAGAGCTGTTTTGATGTGAGCTCTTTGATCCTGTGTCACTCTAGGACCATTTACGGATCACTTCGTCATGCTGATAGCGGCATTGCTTCTTCGGACTGATGATAATGTTATCCGAGAGTCGGGCTCCTTGCTTCCTTTGGCCACCGGGTCGGGCATTCATCATTGGCTGGGTTATTTTGTGGTGTTCATATTATCGAAAAGGGATATATGAAAGGCTCAGCGGGGGTGCCTAGGGTTTAATGTCAGGGTTCACAAGTTTTGGCTATGTGGTGCTGTACCTAGGTGCTTCGTCATTCCTGATAGTTGTGTATCCGCTCTTTGTTACTTTTCGCAGATCTAAGAGTAAATTTACAAATTATCTCCTTCGGTCAGAGTTATGCCATTTATCTCACCTTTGAATGTGGTCTTACCAGAGTCGTGTAAAAATGACACGCTCGTTCACTCATGGTTTTCCCACTCAAGACACTCTCGTGAGATTTTCACTTGGAAACTCGTTCGCACATTTAAACAAAAGATAAAAGACGACGAATTTAAACTTAGATTGCCCCCAGTATTGATTTGGGGTTTGTGACAACAATTCGATAGATGTGGACTTTGAACCTCTTTGTGGGTTGTTGGATATTATAGGGTGAGTTGTGGTGTTTGGTTAGGCATGTTCAAATTTTTAGAAACAAGAGACAAGCCGTTCCATTGCATAGTCAGAAAATGATTGCTTTGTGATCCTTTTCCTAAAAAAACTATTTTGTTTTCCTTCTTTTTTCGATGAATGAAAAATGGTTTGTACAGGAGTTGTGAAAATGGAACTATGATTTTATTTATGAATCATAAAAGAAACGTAAAGATTACAATCAGAGGTGACTGAAAACTAACTAATAAGCTACTAGGAAATTTGAAGATGCAAGAAAATGATCTGCACACTTAGAAAAATTGGACTCCTTGCTCGAGGAGGTCTTGAATCTTGTGCTTCAATGCTCGGCAATTGTCAGCATAATGGCCAGGCAACTGATGGTAGTGGCAAAATTGATTAAGATGCCTCCCCAAATGAGTGGTTCCTGGCCGAGGGGCCAGGGGCTGTAGCAGGTTTCTCTTCTAAAGCTCTTCAAACGCCTGACTTGGTGTTCGGCCAATGTTGGTGAACTCCTTTGCGATGAGTCCCGGCGTGGTAAGGGTACTGTCCTAAGGTTTTGATGCGGAGATCTAGGTCGTTGAACCATATTCACTTCTGGGAAACTGCTTTGAGCGCAAGCTACTGTCTGAAGATAAACCTTTTCTGGTCCTGGCTTAGATAATTTGGAGCCACTGCCGGAGTTTCTTGAGCACTCGAGCTCCAAACCTTCCTTATGAATCCTTTCCTCTAGAATACCGACTTGTCCCATCAACATGTCCAAACTCGGAAAGTACATAAATTTTAGCTCATGGTTGTGTTGTTTTCGCATGTTCTCAATTATCATGCGGATTTGCTCCTGCTCGTCCATTCTGGTAGGCATGGCTGCAGCCTTTCTCCTCCAACGCTTGATGAAGTCAGACATGGACTCACCGTCTTTCTGTCGAGTTCCTGCCAGATCGATTCTGGTGACCTCGAGGTTCTTAGCATACTCGAAATGATTTAGGAAAGCCTCGCAAACCTCCTCGTAGGTTTTGGTATTCATCCTCTGAGTGAGATACCAACGCTGAGGAGTCTCGTCTAGATAGCGTGCGAAAAAATTTGGCTTTTTGCATATCGTTGAGCCCCAAGATGGACATTTCTCGGTCGAACATAGCCAAGTGAATCTGTGGATCCGAGGAACCCTTGTACAAAGCGAGTGCAGGCAGCTTCAGCTTTAGGGGAAGATCAACTTCGGGATACGACACCGTGGAGAAATAATCGAAGCCAGCTGGTTTGTTGGTTTTCTCTATGCGCTCAATCCTTTTCAAAACCCTTTTGACCTCTGCAGCTAGCTGGTTGTCAGGAACATCCTTCCCCATACGTGTTTGAGGATCTTGGGCCCGAACAGAGTCAATCTCGATGTAACTACGATTAAGATTTTCATCCACAAGCTTTTCCAGAGTGTGCTGATTTGTCTCCTGGAGATTAGCCTTACTCCTCAGTTCCTCGACAATGGACTCCAAGACCTTGTACCCTTGCAGCACAGCGGCCAACTGGGCCTCGTTGTTGATCGGATTTCATCCTTCTGCCATATCTGGATTCGGGCTTGCCTGTTTCCAAGAAGTCCATTATTAGCTAACAAGAGGAAGTGGTTGAAAGACACTAAGGTGATAATGACACTTCACAAGGTAGATCGAACAGGCTTAGGCTGAAAGCAAGTGGGCCAAGATACCCAGAAAATGAGGTGCTTGGGCTGAAGTATCTCTCAGGCTATGAACTGGAATTTGGACTGAAATGTAAACAGATGGCTTTGATTGGGCCTGAGAGGTGACACCTAGATCTAGGGTTTTGGGCCAGGGCCCAATAAGAAGTCTGCCTAGATTAGAATGAGCCCTTGGGCCGGAATGTGTTTGGGCCTAGAGCAAAGCACATGGGCTGGAGTGGTCCCTAAATCACAAATGAGCCTAACTTTCTTTGGGCCAGAGAAGATGGTTGCTAAACCGAAAAAGATTTATTTTCAGGCCTTGTGAGTTATTTCAAGTTCATGTGGATTTTCTTTTTTGGGCCTAGAACTAATTGGATAATTCAAATTGGGCCAGAAGAGAAATCACCTAAGTCTAAGCTTTTGGGCTGAAGCCCGAACGACTCACATATTAAACCAAACAGGACCTCTGGGCCGCAATCAAGTAGAGCCGCCAATTCGGGTTGGGCTAGGTTAATGTAGGAGAAGTTCCTATCAACCTCTAGGCTAGGTAATGGGCCGATCATACAAGTAAACAGGGCTCACACAAATTCAACATGTCCTCACTAGATGTTTAAATTCAACCGGGTATGGATCGATCCGGAGAGGTGCTTGGGGCTTGGCCCAGGTCACCACAAAGGAATAGGGCTTGCACGCTATTCTCTTTGGGTTCCCCACTTTTTTCACATCACCTGAAGGTGTGCGTCTACGGCCGGGTCTTTGACTAACCAAACAATGGGCTTGGTAAGGACACTGCCAGGAAAACGCTTGGGGCTAAGGCCCAGGTATTAAGGGGATGTGGTTAGACGACATCCTCCTCTTTTTCCCCGCTTATTCACATCACCTAAGAGGTGTGAGTCCCTAACAGGGGACCCTAGATGGGTCCCGGGGTGAAACTGGTTTGTGTGGGCCCTCGCTCTCATATGATGCAGGGGTGCAAAAATTTAAAGTGCGCACGAAAGTAAACAAACAAAGTAATAAAGCCATACATAAAATTTTTCCAGTTAAGCCCTCTTTCTTAAAATTAAAAGGTTAAAGTTAGAATTCGTCCCCAGCAGAGTCGCCAGTCTGTGAGCCTCGATTTTAAACCCTATCCTATGTGGATTAACTTGATTGGGATCTAATCGGGTTTTAGGTCCACTTATAGCCTAAGATTAATAACTATGTCATATACAATAATTATTAAAACCTAAGCTAGCTCACTGGAACCTATTACGAGTCGCCACCTAATTTTAACCTAGATCAAATTAGGAAAGGAGAGTTCGGGTTCGGGGGCTTGATATTCGACTTAATTAGGGTTCAATTACTTTCATTACCCTTCCTAGGTCGTTTTTCCTCTACTTGGTTCAATTACGGCTTTCTACAAAGTTGTTTTTAACCTAGGTGCGCGCTTCTGTTTTTTTTATTTTTTTACGTTTTTTGACAGAAAATTAAAGTGGAAATTAAAATTACCTAAACTAGGGTTCGGAGGCAGAATTAGGTCAAATTTTGTTTTCGTCCGTAGCCACGGACCTAATGTCCGAGGCCACGGACCCCAGTCAACCTATATGAAAATAAAAGTCGAATTAAACATAAACAGAAAATTGTAAAGTCCGGGGCCACGGACAGGCTGTCCGTGGGCCCGGACATTATTAGAAAAACCTAAATTTTTAAAATTTAAAATTCCGCCGCCGTCCGTGGGCGTCCGAGCTTACGGACAGGGAGTCCGAGACCCCGGACATGACGTCCGTGGGTGCGGACCACCCTCGGACGGCGGCGTTGAGGCTATTCCCGAAGGTGTTTTTGGCTCAAATTTTATGGGTGTGTAGCCTGAAGGATTTACAAGACGTTAGTGATTGAAAGTTTTCAATTTGAATTCGAATTAAGCACGAAACTTAGCAAACAAGTTATTGGACAGAAGCTTAAACAAACAGCAATACAGAAGCGTAGAGGGGTTAGTTTGAGCCCAATTTTGAGACAAGACAGATAATACCGTGGAGAGTTGGGAAAGTGGGATTTCTACCTGTTTTACCTTCGGATTCACGGTGATTCTTCACACCAGGATTCGTCGAGTGCTCCGTTGATGGCAAACCTGAGAGGATTTCGAACCAAGCTTCTGGTTGTTGTTGTTCTTGCTGTTCTTCACGTTTTGGTGGTGTTTTTGTGGGGTTTGATGATTGATGATGTTGTGGGAGTTTGAAAAATATGTTTTTGGTGTTGATTTTGGTGAGATTTCGGTGTTTGATTGTGGCTCTAGAGTTCAAAAACATGGAGAAAGAGAGACGGCTGCCTTCTTTGGGAGTCTAGGGTTCTTGAGGTTATTATTGATCATGGGATAAGGCTCCTTATATAGGCTTCCTTAAAGATAGAAAAATCCGGTAAAAACTGAGATTTACCGACGTTTTAGCTCAAGGGCTTCCAAAAGGAATTGATTATGAAATTTTACACGTGGGTAAAGGATGATATTTCTGAATTTTCTAAAGTGGAATCGAATTTTTTGGATATTGGAATATTTTTAAATTCAATTTCTCGTCAGTTTCAGTCAGAAATTGCTAGAAAAAATTTGGAAACTCGAAAAATCAAAATTCCAACGCCATTATGCCCCAAATGTAATCCTCTATCATGGGTTAAAATTTCAAAGAATTTTGAACTGATTTGACCCTTATTTGGAGGAGAGAGAAAGCCTATAGGGGGCTTAGGAGCCTTGAAAAATTACGAAAGTGCCCATGGAGATGACTAAGCTGCCCCTGGTACTCTGAAATGTTCCGATCGAACTGGGAACCCTCGCTACTTGACCAAACTAGCCTATTAGTAGAGACTCTCTTCCGGGGGGTTGAAATTTTGGGTATAACAGATTGCCCCCCGTCAACTAGACTTTGTAATTGAAATGAGAAGGCTAGTTGATGCTTGAGTGATACCCCCAAAATTTTGGATCTTAACAAAGACCCCACATGCAATTGAAGATCCGACAAGTGTTGTCGACAAGGGCTGTGTCTTCTAAGGCGCTGACTACCTATGAGTAAAGTGGAAGGGATGTCAAGCGATTCTAAGGCGTTGACTACCTATGAGGATGATACGATGTCAAGCTATTCTAAGGCGTTGACTACCTATAATGACTGAAATGATGTCAAGCCTTCCAAGGCGTTGACTACCTAAAATGCGAAAATAAGATAATGTCAAGCGATTCTAAGGCGTTGACAACCTAACGAGTGAAATGAAATTGGTGGTATGCAAATGCGAGAATGCTGAAATGCTAGTGATGTGATGATGCTGATGATGCTGATGATGCTGACGATAATATTTTCTCCTTGGTTTTCTAAGTGGTGTTTCATACCTATGATAACCACTATGCCAATAATGTTTCCTCACCACTACTACATCATCTCCCAAGCATCTTTTCTTCCTAAACAACTCCTTGAACATCTTTACAAGTGTATAGCTCCCCATGCTACAAATCACTTCATCCTTATTCACCAACAATGCACAAGTCCTAAATACAATCTCACCATGATCTTGAACTGTCCCAAAACATTCTTTTGCATTCTAAATCCTCTAGAAACATTGCCTAACCCTTTTTACATCTTAGAATATCTTAAAGCATGTTTCTTTCACTAGTAAAGCCCTTAACCATTCTAAACACTTCCTAACTTACCAAAACTCATTTTAAACACCTAAAGCTTCTTATACATTATCTAAATTTTGACATAGGTTCTCCTAGAACATTACTAAACCAAAACACATTGTTTTCACCATTAAACAATCAAGAACACTAAAATCCATCAAACACATTCTTATACACAAAACTTCACTCATTTAGCACTACATCACAATATAGTGCATAATTTAAATTGCTTGGCACTTAGGCCCTTAAATAACATGGCTCGTAGGCCCTTAAGATGCATAAATCATAAACACTGAATTTCCCACATTATATTTGCCTTTGACCTGCAAATACACCCAACAATACATATGCCTTTTACTAAGCCCTTGAGAACATTTTTACTAAGTCATTCACCATTGGCTCCTTAGATCATTTTAACAAGCAATATAAGCTCATTTCTCCTAAGACTTTAAACCACATTAGGTTAGCACATTTACCTCTTTTCCTCACAACTTCTTTCTTGTTTCCTTGACTAAATCGGCAGGCTTTTAGTTGCTTGTCAACTTCTAAACATTATACAATGATAAATGAGTATACAAGCTTTATGCTTCATCTCATTGTAAACCCTAGATTATACATTGTTTTAAAAACATTAAGATAGTTGTTTTACCTTAGAACTTGAAGAGAGTTTGAATATATATCAAGAGAGGACTCCACCTAGTCCATGAAAGGTTGGAATGAAGCTAGAACAAAGCAACATAAGGACACCATTAAGAGTGATTTTCGGACAACACAAAAACATGAAGGAAACATCATTTTTCTTTGAGTTTCCTTACCTGAAGCAAAGGAGAACAATAATATGTGAAAAGATGAGCTCAAGCTCCTCCACGGAGATTCTTCTTGGCACCAAAAATGGAGCTTGAGATTTTGAAAGGATAGAATTGAAGAGCTTGAGAGAGATGAGAGAGAAAGAATGATGGTCTTAGAATTTGATTGGCAAAATGAGCTAGGAGATACAAGTGGTCAAAGATGGTATTGTGTGTGTACTATTGCAAACCGTGAATGGAGAGCAAGAAGAAGATAGAAGAGAGGTTGAAGACGTGTGAAAAGAAGAGGGAAATGAGAGAATGAAGTTTAAGTCACTTTTGGAGATATTTAAAGTAAAATGTAAATAGTGTTTTGCTTTATTAATTTTACTTACTTGATAACTAACAAGGGGATGACTCATCCCTTATAAGAAAACCAGCCCCTATTATTATAATAAGGGTATTTTTGTCCTTATTGGGCAATTTATTACTTATATAAACATATGTTACAAACTAGCTTATTTTAGTTACTATTCACTAAAACAAGGCACATAGATGTGAAATTTTTTTATTCCCATTGATATAGACTTCCAAACGTGATACTAAGTAGTACACATGTTAATTAAAAGTAATGATGGACATTTAGCCATTCAAAACTCATTTACAAGACAATTTTTTCAAAAATGTGCTTTAAGACTCCTTAAAGCACATTTTGTGTTTTAACTTGTTTTCTGTTGAAGACTGAAGTTTTGCAGATGATTGCCTCCTCAGTCAAAGTAGCGATACAGAGAGACTTGGCGTGATACAGAAAGACGTTTTACTATCACAGCTCGAACACCTCTGCAGAAGCATCTGACCGCGAATCTCTACATGCCAAGAAGCGGGACGTTACTGAAGTGGTTGCGGAAATCTCGGTTAGTTGGGAGCGCAAGCAGACGTGAGAACGTGACGCACAAGGAGCTTCATAATTCTGATACTTGCGGAACCAACTCAACAAGCCGTTTTACATGAAGACTTCACCGAAGATTTAGGATATAGTTGACAAGTATATAAGTGTATGGGCGTAATTAGTTAAGTTGGCATTCGAGATTATCTAGAGTAAAAACACCGCCTTGAGAGAGAAAATATTCTTGAGAGATCTTAGTGAGACAGTGTCAATTAGCTTAGGTATTTATTACCTAGAGAGCACACATAGAACATTCCCCTTTACTTCTTGTTACGCATTGATCTAAGCCGAGAGTAGAGCGAGTGTTGGATGAGACAGAGTACCTCTGTCGAATCCCAAGATAGGAAGCTAGGTTGTAATTCGCATTGAATTTCAATACAAGCAAAAGTCCTATCTTGTCAATTTAAAACAAAAGCTTCCGCGTTATTAGTTTCTGCATACATTCATTCTTCAAGCAGAGTTGGTCTGAGACTAACACCTCAGACCTACTCGGTCAGCACCCGATCCCATCAAGTGGTATCAGAGCCTGCGTTGGCTGACAAATCTCTCAAAATGGCGGAAATCTCAAACACCAACAACAACAACAGAATGCAAGTGGAGAATCCAAAGTTAACTTCCACAAACTACAACATGTGGAAAAATGAGATGGAGTCACACCTCCAGTCCTTGAATCAACAACTCTGGACGGTAGTGACGAAAGGTAATTTCCCAGTACCTGAAGGGAAAGATCCCAGCTCCTATACTGCTGAGGAGCGCAGATGCGTTGAGCTAAATGCCCAAGCTGTTCGTGTCATCTACACTTGTCTCTCTCCACCTGAAAGAAGAAGAGTGTATCACATCAAAGTAGCCAAAGACATCTGGGATCACCTTCGAGCTGTTCACGAAGGAAATACTGAGCTTCGAAAGTCAAAGATACAAGAACTGAAGATGGACTACGAAAACTTCGTAGGAAAGCCTGGCGAATCCCTCAGCGACATGCTTGCACGATTCACTGAACTCACTGCTACTATGGAAGAGCTGCAGATTGGAGAGTCAAATGAAAATATCAACAACAAGTTTCTGGATAGTCTGGGTGAGGAATGGACCGAGAGTGTTATCTCTACAAAGGCGTCCAAAAGTCTAGAGAAATGGACTTTGACGGACTTGGGATCCTATCTTCAGTCCATCAACAAATATAAGATGAATATCAAAAATAGAGGTAATACTTCTCACTTAAACCATGCTGTTTCGTTTTCCAACGTGAATCAAGCTTTGCAGGTAAAGACTACACCCAGCCAGACAGCAGCTCACCAGAATGAATCATTCCACTATGACACTACCTCTCCAAACCTGGATTTAATCCAGCAGCTTCGGGACACTCTGATTGACGGCATAATAGAGGAAGGATCAGCGAACACCTTCGAAGATATGGCCATGCTGGTCAAGAACTTTAAGAGATTCATGCGAGATCAGATCAGAAAGGAACAGTCCAAACATGGTTCAGCCAAAATCAAAAACCCGACAATATCAATCCTACAAAAACCGTAATCAGCAAGGTACTACGGGACTGGAGACCGAGTATGCTTCAAATGCCTGAAGCCGGGGCACTACGCCAACAACTGTCCTCTTAAGAAGAAAGATGATCGGAGCAATCATCACCGATAGCAATTCAGCATGGGGAGACTCTGACTCAGAAGAACCTGAGATGGGAACGTCAAGCCTAATCTGCCTCATGGCACACAAAGTCAGGTATGCAAAAGTCCCTCTTCAGAGGTAACTGAATATTTCTCAGACACATGTGCTATTCCCTCTTCAGATTTATCTACTTACTACATCGACCCAAATCATCCTGAATTTGAATTAACTGAAGAACAAGAAAGAATAGCCTCTCTTTATGAAGAAATTCATGTGCTAAAAGGTCATGTCAACAACGATCGTCTTAAATTGCAACAATCTGAAGAAAAGGCCGAGAAACTTGAAAGAGAGTTAGGAGACGCTCAAACCTCATCAACTCCCTACAAACCCAAGTTTCTTCCCTACAGAAAAATCGTTCCAAAATTCCACATAAATTCTTCAACCAATCACCTTTGTTCGTGAAGTTGCTGCTATGCAAAAGCCAAAATTTTTGAAAACGAACTCCGTGAGTCAAAAGAAAGACAAATTCAACTTGAGAAAGAGGTCGATTCCCTGCATATCGCCCTTAAAAGGCACGGATGGAATCGGTCTCATCATCTAATCCTTCTCATTGGCTGAGAAATAAGGCAAAGTTAATCTGCAAAAAATAGCCACAAAACCCAATGATCTTCAAAGACGGAAACTCCAAAAAGAAAAATTTGAAAACAAATTCCGTTGGCAAAAGAAGTACGTTCATCTACCCTCTTTACTAATTTGTGGTTACTGTGGCCACGACGGACATATTCACTCATCATGTCACAAGCTTGGCAAAGATTTATCCTTTAATATGCAATGTTTACATACTCTGTCTAAAGCACGACATGGTTATAGCTCTCTTTCAAAGAGGGAACCCAAGTTCGCCTGGGTTCCCAAGTCTAACTTTTGATTATCTTGTAGGGAGAGACCGTGGACAATGACTCTTGGTTTCTAGATAGTGGATGCTCACGACATATGACAGGAGACCCTGACAAGTTCACGACTCTCTCTCAACACACGGGGGGAAAGTCACTTTCGGCGACAATGCTCATGGTGAAATCATTGGTATTGGAACCGTCGGTCCTTCTCTCTTTAAAATAGAAAATGTTAATTTAGTAAATGGACTTGGACACAGCCTTCTAAGTATCTCTCAAATTTGTGATCTCTCTAATGTTGTTCTTTTCTCCGCTGCTGACTGCAAAATCTTTGACGAGCACACAGGTCTTCTGAAAGCCACTGGTATAAGGGTGACAATCTTTACAAATTATCTCTTGAAAACCCTAACCTGGATGGTACCCTTTGTCTTAGTGTACATGACAAAAATATCTCCTTATGGCACTTTCGCCTAGGTCATGCACACGGCAAACTACTAAACAAAATCAAAAACAGAAATCTTGTAGTGGGACTTCCTCAGACAAACTTCTTCCAGACCGACATCCTCTGTCCTGCATGCGTACAAGGGAAACATTCTAGAGCAAGCTTTCCAGGTAAAACAGATATGTCTACATCGTCTCCACTGGACATGCTACACATGGATCTATGTGGACCAATGCGTGTTCAAAGCAAGAGTGGTAAGAAGTATGCTCTAGTCATCGTCGATGACTATTCGCGCTGGACATGGGTACTCTTTCTTAAGAACAAGTCGGAAACATTTTCTGAATTCGAAACTCTATTCAAATTGATTACTAATAAAATGTCCACCTCTGTCAAGACAATTCGATCTGACAACGGTACAGAATTCTGCAATATTCAGTTTTCAGAATTCTGCAGGGAAAAAGGAATCATGCATCAAACATCAGCTACTCGTACTCCACAACAAAATGGAGTTGTAGAACGAAAGAATCGCACCCTTGTAGAAATGGCAAGAACAATGCTCATTGATAGTAACCTTCCAGCCACATACTGGGCAGAAGCTATCAACACTGCAGCATACATCCTAAATCGAGCATCAATTCATCCATTCATCGGCAAAACCCCGTATGAAATTATCAAAGGCCGTCCACCTTCAGTCACACATCTACGGCGCTTTGGATGCAAGTGTTTCATACACAATAATGGAAAAGACAATCTCGGCAAGTTTGCTTCTAAGAGTGATGAAGGAATCTTCCTTGGCTACTCATCACAAAGTCGAGCTTACAGAGTACTCAACAAACGTACATCCTGTCTTGAAGAAAGTCCTCATATTCGCTTTGATGAGCTCTCTAACTCTAGCAACTGTGAACACAACCAAAACGAACCACAAAGATGCCGCAGATACTACCTTCATTGAAATACCGGTAGCTACTATCCCTGCACCACAAACACCTCTTGCAACAGACTCATCCTCTGACAGCGATGACGACCCTGATGACTCATTCAAGGATGCCTCACCTACTCCCACACAGGAACCACTACCTCCTCCACAAACCACAACGATACCCACACCTAACGATCACCATACACCAGATCCCTCCATTAGTCTTCCATCAACCTCCGCAAGAAAATTTCAACAAGCCTCCGCTCACCCCATTACTCAAATCCTGAGTGATCCATCCAAAGGCGTTCAAACACGTAGTGCGCTCCATCAGAATCTCTGTGCCTTCAATGCCTTTCTATCCAAAATCGAACCTAAGAATGTCAACCAAGCTCTACAAGATCATGATTGGATACTCGCCATGCAAAAAGAACTACATTCTTTGCAAAGACACTCTGTCTGGCGACTTGTTCCGTGTCCAACCAACCATAAACCAATTGGTACAAAATGGGTGTTTCGCAACAAGTTAGATGATCAAGGAAATATCTCTCGCAACAAAGCCAGACTGGTAGTTCAGGGATACGCTCAAGCTGAAGGAATTGATTACGATGAAACTTATGCTCCAGTCGCTCGAATTGAGGCAATTCGAATACTCGTGGCTTACGCAGCTCATCGAGGTATAAAGCTCTACCAAATGGATGTAAAACACATTTCTACATGGATACATCGACAGAGATGTATATGTTGCTCAACCACCGGGTTTCGAAGATCCCATCACACGAACCCGAGTATGTCTACAAGTTAGATAAAGCGTTATATGGTCTGAAGCAGGCACCTCGGGCATGGTATGAGCGTCTTTCTTCTTACTTATTGTCCCATGGCTTCATTCGAGGTAAAGTTGACAAAACTCTTTTCACTCTCACCAAAGGTGAAGACATACTCATTGTGCAAATATACGTGGATGACATAATTTATGGATCGACTATTCCTGAACTATGTTCATTCTTTTCTGATCTCATGAGTAAAGAATTTGAAATGAGTGCTCTTGGAGAATTGAAATTCTTTTTAGGTCTACAAGTCATTCAACAAGAAAACGGGACTCAAATTCATCAACAGAAATACATTCACGAGCTATTAATCAAATACAAGATGCAGGATTCAAAAGCCACACCCACTCCAATGTCAGCAACAGAGAAACTACATCCGGATGAAAAGGAATTGCCGTTGACGCTACACTATACAGAGGTATGATAGGTTCCCTCCTTTATCTAACAGCAAGTCGGCCTGACATTCTCTACGCTGTATGTCTCTGTGCAAGATTTCAGGCAAACCCAAAAGAATCACACCTACAAAGTGTAAAGAGAATTTTTCGCTATCTGAAAAGCACCCAAGACCTGTACCTCTGGTACCCAAGTACTCCTGATTTCACTCTAATGGGTTATAGTGATTCTGATTTTGCAAGCTCCTTATTAGACAGGAAAAGCACGTCTGGTACTGCACAATTTCTAGGACTTTGCCTTGTCGCCTGGAGTTCAAAGAAACAAAACACGGTAGCCCTGTCATCCGCCGAGGCCGAATATGTCTCCGCCACTGCTTGCTGTGCACAGATTCTCTGAATACAACAACAACTACAGGAATTATCTCATTCCTCCGACTTGTACTACAATTTTTGTGACAATAATAGTGCTATTGATTTATCTAAAAACCCTGTTCATCATTCCAGGACAAAGCATATTGAAATTCGTCACCATTTCTTAAGGGATTGTGTTGAAAAGGGACAGATACAACTAGAATATGTTCCTACTTTCAGATCAACTTGCAGACATATTCACCAAACCATTGCAACGAGGTCCTTTTGAAGCACTACGTTCACAACTAGGTATGACCCGTATGACTTAGCTAAGGTTGTATCTCCTTCTCGTGTTTTGTACATATCTGGGTGAAATGTATGAATATGTCTGCTGACCTAGTCTGTCTGTCAAAGAAACAAAACACTGGCGTAAAAACATGAGTTTTTATTCTCTGATAAACCTCCCGCGATATTCTCGCCCAACAATCCGCAACACCCCCAGCTCAACCAATCAGCCCCCACTACCCTGACACACGACGTCTGCAAATATTCCGACGTCTATAACTTTCACTTCCCCAAATCCTACAAATCCTACCCCACCTGCTTTCTTTGCCTCCTTTCGCCTTCTACACCCTTTTGCCTACTACGATCAACCTCCGATCACCATGGCTTCCAACCCTAACCCTACCACCACGTTTTCCGACGCCGACTTACCTAACGACCCTCTGCTCCTCCAAGCTTTAATCAAACTCAAACTCCCACCTCCAAGCCAAACAAACCCCTACTTCCACCTCCGACTCAACCGCTGTAGCACCCGCAATGTCCATCGACACTCAACCCATCACCACCCCTTTACCCACCGTCTCAACTGAACCCACCGCCATAGTCCACACTACGGTATCCACCCGATCAGAAGACACACCATCCCCAACCAAACAATCAACACCTCCCACAACCCCGATCATACCCACCCCTGATACCATAACCAAATCCCCGACCAAACTCCAGTTCGGATCTCTTCCACCCACTGATGACGAAACACAGAACCCACAACCCAAATCCTCTGCTAAAGAACCACTGAGGTACTTGACCTCGAAGCCCAGCCAGCTGCTCCTAAATGTTCACCACCACCAAAGAAAACCCGCCGTGCTAAATCCAATGTTCCCCGCCCTCCAGCTACTCGAACCCTTCGATCTCGAGCCAAAAATCCTCAGTCATCTTCTAAACCCAGTTCTGATGCTCCTGTTCCTGCCCCATCCCCTGTAGTCACGGCACCAACTAATGACGAAAAGCCGCGCAGCACCCACCAACTCGTCAACCCAGGCGGACTCCACACAACAACGACTTCCACTAGAAAGCGACTCCGTCCTCGCTCCGAGTCTGTCCCACCTTCACCTGCTCAACGACTAGGTCTGATCGACACCCACTCTGCTGTCTACTCCCTACCAGCCGACGATTCTGCTGAATCCCGAAACTTGGTAAAGGGAAAGCTACTCGACCTGGACTGGCTCCACTCGATGGAGTTCGACATGTTCGAGGAGATGCTTCGCTTCCAGAACTGGATCCATCTCTTCCACGGCATTCAGACCTACCATGAGGCAGAGGCGTATCAGTTCTACCAGAATTGCGTCATTCGCAAGGGGAAGATAATGACAGAGGTACATGACAAAGCTATCCTTCTCGATTCCAACTCAATAGCAACCCATCTAGCAATTCCAACTAGCGGACTAGAATTTTATGATAGGGCTGGTTTTCCTGATCTAGGGTTTATAAGTGCAAAAGAGGTCTATGACTTCTTCCTACCAAACAGCAGAGTAGGTCACTCTCTAGACCGACCAGCTCTGTCAAATACACACCAAATGCTTCATACCTTGGTGATCAAAAACTTAGTCCCTAGAAAGGAAGAAACCAGTTTGTCCGCCCGCTAGATCTTGCTATCATGTACTGTCTGATCCACCAGCAAAAGATAAACCTCCCAAAATTAATCCTCAACCACATAGCCTCAACCATCTCCTCACCCCGACACAGCCTGGGGTACATATTCTGGCTCCCGAAAATTCTTACCCACTGTGGTGTTAACCTAGATCCCTCCAAAGCCAGTCGCATAATGGATACTACATCCTTGGTCAGATCCTGTACAACAAAACCCCTTCTTTCCAGATCAAATCGGTCTCCAAGGCAAATCCTCCTTCCAAAAAGCTAGCCCCACCAAACCCGCATCACCCCCTGACACAGCCTCTTTATCTAAAGGGTAGCAACGATTGAGAACAACCTCGCCACTCTATCCACGAAGATTGACATGCTCATCGACGTTCTCAACAAGAACCACAAACAGACGATGAACATCTTTGCAGGGGGAGTCCAGAAGCTGGTAGAGGAGTTCCGGGAGACATTTGCTGAAACTCTGGAAGCGGCTAAGCATTTGGATGGCGCTGGGATTTCGGGGGAAGATGGAGCAAGGGATGAGGACACAGGAATGGATGGAGGAGATGACTAACTCTTTACCCCAATTTTTTTAACCCCTAGGAAGTACTGACTCTCGAAAACTCTTAATTTACGCTGGTGGTTTGTTTTTCCTGACTGTTTTGGATTATGGTTTTTGGATATTTTTGTGTGTTTCCCCTGATGTTGGCAAACGGGGGAAGCGGTGTATCCCGCGGCTGGTGTCTGCGGGTAACTCTGTGTGGATACTGAGTGCCTCTGAAGGCCTCATCTACTTTGTTTGGTCGTTTTTTTTGCAACGTGGTATCTGAAGTAGTTTACGTATTATGGTTTTTATCTGTTCTTATCAACTACATTACCTTAAGGGGGAATATGTGTTTAAGGGGGAACAAACAGCAAGTTGTTCTCCCGCGATAGTTGCTCTGCCTTGTTGTCTGTTTTGTTTGCAGGTACATTCTACACAAAACCTCGAGTCACGCTGGATACACTGAGTTTGCCATCATCAGCAAAAAGGGGGAATTTGTTGAAGACTGAAGTTTTGCAGATGATTGCCTCCTCAATCAAAGTAGCGATATAGAGAGACTTGGCGTGATACAGAAAGACGTTTTACTATCACAGCTCGAACACCTCTGCAGAAGCATCTGACCGCGAATCTCTACATGCCAAGAAGCGGGACGTTACTGAAGTGGTTGCGGAAATCTCGGTTAGTTGGGAGCGCAAGCAGACGTGAGAACGTGACGCACAAGGAGCTCCATAATTCCGATACTTGCGGAACCAACTCAACAAGCCGTTTATTTACATGAAGACTTCACCGAAGATTTAGGATATAGTTGACAAGTATATAAGTGTATGGGCATAATTAGTTAAGTTGGGCATTCGAGATTATCTAGAGTAAAACACCGCCCTTGAGAGAGAAAATCTTCTTGAGAGATCTTAGTGAGATAGTGTCATTAGCTTAGTATTTATTACCTAGAGAGCACACATAGAACATTCCCCTTTACTCCTTGTTACGCATTGATCTAAGCCGAGAGTAAAGCGAGTGTTGGATGAGACAGAGTACCTCTGTCAAATCCCAAGATAGGAAGCTAGGTTGTAATTCGCATTGAATTTCAATACAAGCAAAGTGCTATCTTGTCAATTTAAAACAAAAGCTTCCGCGTTATTAGTTTCTGCATATTCATTCTTCAAGCAGAGTTGGTCTGGACTACACCTCAGACCTACTCGGTCAGCACCCCGATCCCATCATTTTCAAGCTTGGTTTTCTTTGGTAATTGGTTAATATGTTTATTAGTATAAATAAGGTCTTGTAACTCATTAGGTCTTACCCAAGCTTATCCCAAGCTTAGAACACATTTAGCCCTATTGACTTTAAGGCATTATTTGTGTTTTCTATTGTTTAAAATTGTTTACTAATGTTTCTAAGACTCTTTTTAGTCTTAATATACCATATTTAAATGTTTAAACAACATACTAAGGTTTGGGGTATTTCACCTTAGACCCAGAGAAGTTAAACCCGAATCCATTATAGATCGGTATGGAAACCAATAAAAATCCTTGAGACAGAAACTAAGCCATTAACGTGGTCAAGACTCTTCATAGATTATAAGGTAAACTAGATTGCAACAAAAACTAGAATTCCCCATGAGAATTTGAAGTAAACATCTTGAACCGAGGTTCAAGGATGATAGAAAAGGGATTACGTGGGCGTAATCCATTTTTAAGGGGGTAGGCGTGTTTCGCTTTTGCTGTTTTGTGGCTCGTTTGATGCGTTGTTGTTGGTTGTCTATGTGTGTGAACTGTGTATGGACTGTTTTTTGGATGCATTGTAGTTGTGAATGAATGACTAGTTCTCTTGATTACATAGGAGTACAGTTTATGAGTATTACTAGTACATTGCAATATTATTGAGAACTTGGTCAAGCCACAGATGTGGCGTGGTGCTTATAAGCACTAATGTGAAATAGAACTGTGGAATTTACGGGACATGTCCCTTGGTGAGAGAACGAATTTGGGACTTGATCCTTTCACTATGTGTATTCCTACAACCACACATTGGTTGGTAGGTCTAGGTATGAATTGTGCAGAACAGTGTGTGTATTGTGTTGGATGTGCTCTGTGAGATGAATGAATGTTGTGCCTTTGGTTTACACCTCAGCATGTTATATATATACATTGCTAATACCTCGGTCTACTATTAGAACTTGTGTGAAGCCACTAATATGTCATAGTGCTCATAAGCACACTTGGGTAGAGAGAATTATGGTATATGGGACTGGATCCCTTGGTTAGCGTGAATGAATGCGGGACTTGATCCCAGAGCTAACGAGAAGGAAAAACATCGGTTAAGGAAGTAAACCTTCGGGACGAGTTCCTTTAAGGGGGGTAGGCTGAAATACCCGAATAATTATCTGTTTAAATTCGAGAAGGTTAATTTAATTTAGAGTAACAATCATGATCATACTCAAATATATATTATATATATATATATGTAAATATAATAACATCGTATGTGTGTATCGGTACGTAATACGCTGTTATAAGCTCAAATAAATATGCGCACCTCTGAACCGAAAACGTCAATATAGTCACGCACATATATATATATATATACCTACGTATATACGACCAATGTTATATACATAAGCAATGATGGGGATAAATCTAGTCGTATGTATATATACATATACGACTAACAATGTGACAAAATAAAATGGTTGTGTATATAACTAATAACGCGTTATATAATTCGGACATAAAATAATTTATGAACAATTAAATTTAGTATATACGTGTCCGAAAGTGTGACGACGTTACATATTAATAAAGTCACATACTTATATATGTACGAATACGTAACGTTACGGTACTATAACGTTGTAATAATTAATAACGTCGCATAGTTATGTATAACTAAACGCTACAAAATAAAAGATCATACATATGACGTAACGAAAACTAAGTGGTCGCGTATCTAGCTAACAACGCGATATATTATATGGTCTTACATATAAATAAGCATTTATAACTTATACAAAAAAGGCAAAGGCGCTCTCCGCTGAGGTTCGAACCCCGTACCTCTCGTATGCCTAGTGAACGTCTTAACCGATTGAGCTGTGCTCGATTCGGTAGTAATCTGCACCTCTAGACATATGAAGCTACAAAGTGACAAGAAAATAGTGAAACATAATCTGCAATCGACATGTCACAGCACTAGCACAGTGTACAACCCATCCACGCGCCTCTTTGTTGCAATTCTCAACAAGTGACCTGACTCTTATTCTTTTTTTGTTCAAGCGCACGCCTTGAAGAAAAAAAAAAGAACAACAAAGAGCAGTACGCTCCTACCCTGGCCCGACTCTGCGACTGAAATGAGGCACTTCTTCTTGTTGTTTTTCTATCTCGAGCTGCAACACTATCACCAAACGACCCGCATCATTCTCCTCCTCGGTACCCAGTTTTGAATAGCAGCCGACAGCAACTCTTACTCCTTTACATGTGGGCTCAAAATTCCTCAAATCCCACTTCCCACGGGCACTGCAACAGAGTGTTATACTATACTTCTTCTGACGAGTTCCCTCCTCTGTTCGATGCGCACATCTTGGAACAAAAAAAACGACCGACAACAATATCATGATATTAGTAGCTTTTGGTCCTTTTCAGGTGGCGCTAACCCCCTTGGTCCCATACCAGAAGCAACAACGAGCATGTGATTATGGCAATAGCATGTTAACGTCTCTGTAGCAAACTCTTACCGCTTTCTTTTCAAAAACAACACCACGGTAACGCCAGCCTTCATTTTCTTCTTGTCCGTTTTCGCGACTCCCATTTGTTCCTTCTCCCCTCTACACATACGTGTGCAACCTTGACTGGTGGAGAGGCATATTGGTAAAATTCGCAAGTTGCTGTACCGTTGTGTTGCTACTCTATGTAGCATGGGACTACTCTGTGTAGCATGGAGCTGCTCTGTTTCTTTTGTTTTGGTCGTCTTTTTTTACCAACCTGGTATCAATAAAGACTACTAATCATAAAAAAAATATACGTGCATGCATCTCTTTCAATGCCTATACTGGATTATGCTCCTGTAGCCGACAACCATGCAAGCAAAGCGAACTCTTTTGTTTCATTCTTCGGAGATACTGCAATCTCCCTTCCTATTTTCTATTGTCATGCGGCAGACCCACCTTTCTCAAACAGAAGCAAGCAGCACTCCATCCTCTCCCTTCTCGATCCCAACCGGCATCAGTAGCAACTACCACTACTACTATACTCTGTTCAACCGCAACACCAGTTGAAGACTCTGGTCAGGCAGAACTTGTTCCAGGTGCTAGGTCATCTTCATTCTGCATGTCTAGAAAACATCACAAACATTCAGCACCTTTCCTTCTCTGTGAGTGGTGTGTCGACAAGTAATAAAGCAACTCAACCCTTTCACAATCTTTCACTGTTTCACGTCCTGCGCAGGCCAGGGAGGACCTCAACTTTCCCTTACTTTCTACACCTGCGGGTGTGTTTGTGGTCTTGAAAATATGGAGCCAAACAGACCAGAAGCTAGCAAGCCCACAACACTGGCTCCGTTGATCCTCTCCTGACATGGCCGAGATGGCAACACTTCTAGCGTTGGGAAACCAGCTCAGCATGCAACGCCACACTAGCTAAGCATAGCAGAGCCATGGTAATCTGCGGTACTCTCTTTTTTAAAAAAAACCGATGAGAATGCTCACATCAACCGTCCCAGAAATATTAACACCTTGGTTTTAACTCTAGTCCAAGAAGCATCTGTACGTTGGCTTGCACATCAGCTCACGGTCGGGACTTCAAAGAACTCTGTTTCATCTCCCAACTCTCCTAACCTCCAGCCAAAGGTTCCACAAGCCCAAGGAGGACTGAACATCTCTGGTCTGTCACACCAGGTAAGACTCCTAAACGAGACTTTCCCTGTTCACTTCCAACCTCATGTATTCCCCTCATTATGGCTGGACCCAACAGGGCGTTCTGACCTTTTGTATCTCCTCCTCCCATGCATACAAAACACCTCCATGCAACCTGTATGAGAGTGGAGGCCCCAAGGTCTGATCGATTGACCGGAAACCAAACGGAAAACAAGAGGAGAAAAGTCTACATGAGTGGGGCCGAGAGCATAGGAGGTCTCCAAGAAACAAATCGTCCCTGGAAGTTCAAGGGTAACACGCAACTAAATAATTCATTTCAAAGTTCTGAGTGTTTTAAATTGGTGCAATAGTAAGGCCGTAGATGAGTGAGCTTGAAAGACTGAGAAGAATTCCCTGACAAGTAAACCAGGTAACAAAGGGCTATACTTGCTTTTCAATATCTCAAAAATTACCAACTCGAATGCTGCATATACAAAAAAAAACCGAGAATGGGTGCGTGCATATATGCGTATTACAAGTTATAATGAGTAACAAATATGTATATATGTATGGGTATATATATATATTGTGTGATATTGAGCTGATAAGGCGTAGCAATTAAGGATACATATGTAATATTCTGAATTGATAATACAAAGCCAAGAGGGTTAAAAAAAATTAGAAGGAAAAAGAAATATATATTTATATATCATATATATAATTAAGGTACATGAGTGTTTATACTAAGAATACGTGAGGAAATAGTTTAAAAGACTAAAAGGGAAAAATCATGTATAAACCGTAAACTTTGGTTGAATTTGAAGACATTATAATGCCCTTATAAACTGTATTTTTGTGCTATTTTTAAGGCCATATATGTAGGCCATGTGAAGATAAGTGTTTTGTGATTTTAACGGTCATTAGCAATTTATGGAGTGATTTATGAGGATATATGAATTCTGGTGGAAAAACTATCATAATAGTAATCATAACTATCTAGTAATATCTTGGAAAAATGTGGACGTATATATATAGACTTCTATTATGACCAAATAAATTTTGGAAACCTTGCAAAATACTTTATACAAATAAATAAGTCATAATGGAGTCCAAGGTAATAAGAATTAATATAGAGTGCTAATGGTAACTTACCGAAAGGGATAATTTTAGGGATTTTATATAAGAATGAAATATGAACTTTACAAATAAAAGGGTAAATTATAAAACTAGGAAACTATGTGGTTATCTTCGTAAATACTATCAAGTGGTCAAAGAATAATTTAAGTGGTTAACCTTGACCACCTATGGAGGTTGACCAAAATTAAATGATAAGGATAATTATTCTAAGTATTTAAATTAATATTAAGTCAAAAAGAATAACAAAAATTTATTATTATGGGAGTATTGTAATTATCGAAATTTTGGGGCATAAATGGAGATTTTAATATTTGAGGGATTAGTATATAATCCTAAAAAGGTTTGGAATTTAAGTATAATATAAATTAATTAAGGGGTATAGTATAAGGGTTTAAAATAACTGAAGGTTGGTTATAAAATAACAGGGTGTTATGAGTGTGTTGCTAGTTGGATAATGAACCCAAAACCCCCCTAATGCACCCAGCTAAGTTTATGAAACATGTCGAGAAGGTTGAACACCAGCTTGCCACATTTAAGGAGAAGTTGGAAAAGGTAATTCATGAGAATTGTGTTTCAGATTGGGAACTTTAAGGGTTCAGTATGAACAGGTTTTTGAAGGTATTTTTAAGACTAGGTTGTCACGATAAAGTTAAGACATTGCCAACCCACATAGCTAAGGAGGGAACACATCTCAGGGGAATTAAAATCCACCTGAGTTAAACTTATCACATGATGATGCTTAAATACTCTAAAGCATTAGCCCGAGGAAAAGACTTAGTTAACGTGTAAAACGTCGATGTAAGTACCCTAAGAGTAAGCTAAGGGTTAAGGTTAATACTTGGAGAATCCTAAGGGCTAATATCAGTTGAACCTTCAACAAAGAAATTACCTAGGGAACAACCCCGATAAAATGTGATTACTAGGAGAATGTCACAAGGGTCATCACATGAAATTATAAACTGACAATTGTTCTTAATTAACGCCAGGGCCGTAACGAACGCCAACCGGGACCCCGTGTGTGTGAGACAACCCTTGCTTCTGATCCAGGTATGGACATGTGTGGTTCGTATGTTGCCGTGTTACACGGCTTGTTTGTTGTGTGCCTTGTGTGAAAATGACCATAAGATCAAAGCATGAAATTTGGATTGTTGATATCTTGCTTATATGATTGCTATATCCTTGTTGCATATTATTTGCGCGCACACAGTAGTTTAGTCCCTTTCTCGTTTATGAAGCTTTGAGATGGAACTTGACGAACTACAAAAACAAAACAAAAGAACTATACAAAGAGAAAACTCCTCCCTAACTGGAGGACCGCTAATGACACCCACTATGGTGTCGAGATTAAAATGATAATGAAAGGTAAAATACCAACTGGTGAAACACGAGATAACTCGGGAAGACAACAGCTCGGGCCGCACGGTATGGATGATCGGGAGTTGGCATCTGCATCGGATCCTTCGACCGTCTATGGTGAACATATTTTGGGGGTCCCTGGGTGACCCCGCCTTCTCAACACATCCTGGAGTCTAGGGGTTGACCCTTTCTCGACTCTTGGCGTCGGGAATGGAGATTGGCATTGGTGGAGCATTTATCCTGGAGTCCAGAGGCGACTCCGCTTTCTCGACGGATGACCCAGGAATGGAGGAATTCGCTATGGAGGAGACGTCCTCCGACGTGCGGTAATAAAAGAATTCACAAATAATCCTTAAAGAAACAAGGAAAGATTGGCACCTACATGATACGGTCACGGGATCTAACTATATCCCCAGACCGGGTGCATGGAAAGAGAAAGAAATACATATTATGGGAAAAGAGAAAAGAAATGAACACACAACGCTTGAATGTTCCCATAGTGAGGATCATGGGTATAACATACCTACATACACACTTTACCATTTCCATTATTGCTGTTACTATACTAGCAGCTTGTTGTGCTGGGTTGCGTGTTTGATGTCGCTATGACGCCCGAATGTTATGCTTGGTTGCTTGTTGTTAATGCTTTACTCCTTTGAGTGTGTATGAAACCATGATGTATTGTGGCCTGCTTTACTGCTTTATTATAGCATGTAAATTGACTTAATAATATTCGACCAAGTAGTCATGTGGCCCGGCAACATACGGGCTACACACGTTCATACTCAGCGTTTGCTGAGTCCTTTACACCCATTTTTTTTCAGGTATTGTGCCGGACGATAACGGAGCGTAGGCGGGATGACTACCATGGGGGTAGTCCATCAGGGCATAACTTTTGAATTGTGTAGTATGTTTAGTGTATGGGTTGTTACTAAAACCCGAGATGTAATTCTCAGATTATGATTTGTATTTTTTATTGTAGACACTCGGTATTTGGGAATTGTATTTTGAGTTGTATATGAGTTTTGTTTGAGGGCGGTTTCCAGTCATTTAGACCGTAGTTTGATGTTGGTAGTATGGTTGTGTCAACCACGTGGTGGTTGGCGTCTGTGACACCCGGATGGAGTTTATACTGCTGCGTGGTTAACCGTGATGTTATTTAGGCGCGACGTTTGTATTACTGGATGTTTATTCGGGGGTTTTACATACAAATAGATGCCATATAAATAACACTATCAGCTTGTTAATATGTATTTATAATTTATATAAGTATAAATTAACATTTTAAGATTATTTATATAATCAAGCCAAATAAAACTAAACCATTAGCGTAAATTAGAACCGCCGCGGGCTGTCCATGCCCACAATGGTGCAGTCTTGTCTATTTGTCAGCCCAGTCAGCTGCTGACTGGACTGCTTTTTTGCTGACTGAGCTATCTTTTTATTATATTAACTTTAAATAGTTGTAATTTTTAATATATAAGTCCAAAATGAAAAAAAAATTATATCATTGTTCATCTAAATTCAAGCTCTTCAAAACAAAACTAGTCATGAATATGTTTTGATAACTTAAAAAAATATATTTTTACATATATATGATGATACACTAAAATGATAATATGATTCATTTTTTTTGTATTATGATTTATCAAAATTGATATTATGATTCATTAAGTAATAAATGGTGAAATAGATTACAAACTTCGGAACCGATAAAAAATCATTATTGTTTTGTAGCGTATTATTATTGTTGTATGGTGTATTTTAAATCTTATATGATGAATCATGTATTTTCGTACATACCAAACATTGTTTTCTATTACATTTTGTTTGAAATTTTTATTTTTATATGTTTACGATGATACACTAAAATGAAGATATGATTCACTAATTTTAATATTATGATTCATTTAAATTGATATTATGATTCATTAACTAATAAGTGGTGAATTAAATAACAAACTTCAAACCGACAAAAATCATTATTGTTTTATAGTGTATTATTATTTATTATTATGGTGTATTTTAAACATTATATGTCGAATCATGTATTTCATACAACTAAATTATTTGTGTTGTATTATTGTGTAAAATTTTTTATATTCTTATATATTTGCTATGATACACTAAAATGAAGATATGATTCATTAATTTTGATATTATGATTCATTAAAAGTGATATTATGATACACTAAAAAGATGTTATGAATCATAAGTCTCATTAATATATATATTGATATATACATGTAATTAATATAAAATTTTAAAGTTCTCAAAACAATCCATGTTTGGTCTTGTTTTGAAGAGCTTGAATTTAGATTAACAATGATTAATTTTTTTTCATTTTGGACTTATATTTCAAAGATACAATAATTTAAAGTTAATATAATAAAAAGCAACCCAATCAGCAGCTGACTGGACTGTTGACTGGATCCAACTCACACAGCCGCGTACAACTTTTGTGCGGATGGCCCTGCACCATCTACCGTCCCAACCATTGATCACCCGATGTCTGATATTTAATTTTTCATATAAAAAGATTTAAAAAAGGCTGTTAACTTTTACGGTAATATGGCTTTGTTCGTCTGTTTTGCAACATATTTTCTATCAGACAGTAGATCGTACGGGACGTTTACTCCTAATATGGTGCGGCTATTATGTGGCAGTCTAGTCAGCTTGCTGACTGGACTGCTTATGTGGTATAATAAATAGTGGTAATATTTGTATTAACTTTAAATAGTCATAACTTTTAAAATATAAGTCCAAAATTAAAAATTTTCACACCATTGTTCATCTAAATTCAAGCTCTTTAAACAAGACCAATCATGGATATGTTTTGACGAGTTTAAAAATTTATGTTAGTTATATGTACATATCAACATATATCAACTTCACTTATGATTCACCACATACAGTTTAGAATACCCATATAACATTAATAATACACCACAAAACAATAATAATGAGTCATTATTTGTTCCGATTTTGTTATCTAATTTCAACCCACTTATTTTATAGAATCATACTAAATACCAATTTCTTGAATCATAATATCAATTTTAATGAATCATAATACAAACTTAATGAATCATATTATCATTTTAGTGTATAATCATATATCATTTAATTTTTTTTAAAGCTGTCAAACATATCCATGACTATACTCTTATTTTTGAAGAGCTTGAATTTATATGAACAATGATATAATTTTTTTTTTCAATTTTGGACCTATATTTAAAGTTACAATAATTTTTAAAGATTTTGTGATAAAAAAAGAAAAAAAAGAAAAAGAAAAAACATGGGCGCCACAATCTCAAATTTTTTTTAAAAAAAAAAAACCTCAAAGGCGCGGATTGTAGCAAAGATGGCTACACCCGGCTGTAGCCAAGAAATACTCTTTCATCCTAGGGTTTGCTTTATGCCATCCTTTCTTTATGAACGTTTTTGCACCGTGCCCTCCGCCTCCGTCCTTTCTTCTGTTCTCCTTCTTCGCCTCCTCCTCCGTTCTCCAATTCCAAAAAAAAAATCACTTATTTTTTTATTTGTTTATATAAAGTGTCATTGAGTAGTAGTTTTGTAAAATTTATTTACCAATACCACATTGTAACGGTAAATACTTCATTTTATTAAAATAAGGTATACAATCTCAATATTTAATATATGTACTTATAGTAATATCTGGTTTTTTAACAATAAATTGTTTATTTTTGGTATAATACATAATAAGTTCACTAATTAATTATCATACTTTCCTTTTATTCATCTGTGAAAAAATAGTTTGTGTGTTTAAACCTTGCATAGTTACAATTGTATCCATTGATAGAACTGTGGTTGATAATAGTGAATTATTTGCAAAGATCTTAAATAATGTTAATAAATATTAATTATAATTAAACTTTGTTGTTTTCCTAATTAATAAATTATGTATATATTAATTCCATATATTTGTTAATAGTTACTTTTATTTACTTCTTAACAAAAAAGTAATCTTGAATTGTAAATAAAAATTTGTGATTGTAGCCAGTAAACGCACTGCATGTAACTAACTTATTCAAATGTTAGACAAAACAATCACATGTCAAGCCAGCCAAATAGAAAATCGCAAATTCGAGCGGACGGACCATCCGCACACAATATTGGTACGAGCTGCTAACATGGCAGTCCCAGTCAGCAGCTGACTGGGATTATTTTGCTGACTGGGTTGCCTTTTTACTGTATAAGTTTAAATTGTTGTAACTTTCAATATATAAGTCCAAAATGAAAAAAAAATTATATCATCGTTCTAAAATTCAAGCTCTTCAAAATAAGACCAGTCATGGATATGTTTTGATAACTTAAAAAAAAACCTATTTTTACATATGTATGATGATACAAACTAAATCATATATGATTCATTAGTTTTGATATTATGATTCATTAGAATTGGTATTATGATTCATTAAAATTGATATTATGATTCATTAATTAATAAGTGGTGAATTAGATTACAAATTTGAACCCGATAAAATCATTATTTTTTTTGTAATGTATTAGTATTGTTGTATGGTTTATTTTAAACCATACAACAATACTAATACATTACAAAAAAAATAATGATTTTTATCGGGTTCAAATTTGTAATCTAATTCACCACTTATAATTAATGAATCATAATATCAATTTTAATGAATCATAATACCAATTCTAATGAATCATAATATCAAAACTAATGAATCATATATGATTTTTTGTATCATCATACATATGTAAAAATAGGTTTTTTTTAAGTTATCAAAACATATCCATGACTGGTCTTATTTTGAAGAGCTTGAATTTAGATGAACGATGATATTTTTTTTTTCATTTTGGACTTATATATTGAAAGTTACAACAATTTAACTTAATACAGTAAAAAGGCAACCCAGTCAGCAAAATAATCCCAGTCAGCTGCTGACTGGGACTGCCATGTTAGCAGCTCGTACCATATTTGTGTGCGGATGGTCCGTCCGCTCGAATTTGCGATTTTCTATTTGCTGGCTTGACAATGTGATTGGTTTTGTCTAACATATTTGAATAAGTTAGTTACATGCAGTGCGTTTACTGGCTACAATCACAAATTTTTATTTACAATTCAAGATACTTTTTTTGTTAAGAAGTAAATAAAGTAACTATTAACAAATATATGGATTAATATATACATAAATTATTAATTAGGAAACAACAAAGTTTAATTATAATTAAAATATTTATTAACATTTATTTTAAGATTTTGCAAATAACTTCACTATTATCAACCACAGTTCTATCAATGGATAACAATTGTAACTATGCAAGGTTTAAACACACCAAACTATTTTTCACAGATGAATAAAAGGAAAGTATGATAATTAATTAGTGAACTTTATTAATGTATTATACCAAAATAAACAATTTAATTGTTAAAAAAACCAAGATATTACGATAAGTACATATAATTAAATATTGAGATTGTATACCTTATTTTTAATAAAATGAAGTATTACCGTTACATGATGGTGGTATGGTAATAAATTTTACAAAACTACTACTCAATGACACTTTTATATAAACAAATAATAAGTGAATTTTTTTTTTGAATTAGGAGAACGGAGGAGGACGAAGGAGAACGAAGAAGGAGGAGGAGGCACGGTGCACAAACGTTCATAAAGAAAGGATGGCATAAAGCCAACCCTAGGATGAAGAGTATTTCTTGGCTACAGCCGGGTGTAGCCATCTTTGGCTACATCCCGACGCTTTGAGGTTTTTTTTTAAAAAAAAATTGAGATGTGGCGCCCATGTTTTTTTCTTTTCTTTTTTTTCTTTTTTTATCACAAATCTTTAAATTATTGTAACTTTTAATATATAGGTCCAAAATGAAAAAAAAATTATATCATTGTTCATATAAATTCAAGCTCTTCAAAATAAGAGCAGTCATGGATATGTTGACAGCTTTTAAAAAAAAATTAAATGTATATGATTATACACTAAGCGGTGAATTTGATGTTTTTACATTTTAATGTGATGATGTACATATTTTAATGTGAGAATGTACATGTTTTTATGTGACAATGTACATGTTCTAATGTGAGAATGTACATGTTCTTTAATAAACACCTGTACATGTTTTTACGGCCATATTTACATGTTTGTATGACCATCTGTACAAGTGTTCTTCCTTATATGTACAGGTTTAATCTAAGGATGTACATATTTAATGATTCGTACAGGTTTATATGACTACCTATATGTTTTTAATGCGAGGATGTAGATGTCTTTACGTGTGGATGTACATGTTTTAGTGAACATTTGTACAGGTTTGTATGACCATCTGTACAAGTTTTCTTATACGTTCTATGCTCCATATATGTAAAATAATTTTTTTAAGTTATTTGTCAAAATATATTCATGACTGGTCTTGTTTTGAAGAGCTTGAATTTAGGTGAACAATGATATAATTTTGAAACACCCTGAACAATTAATCACATAAAATCATAAACGCGAGGAGATTATCCGAAAATAACGCGTTATATAATTCGGACATAAACAATGTATGAACAATTAAATTTAGTATATACGTGCCCGAAAGCGTGACGATGTTACATATTAATATAGTCACGTACTTATATATGTACGAATACGAAATCATGTACGTGACGTTACATACGATATTGTAACGTTGTAATAAGTAATAATAACGTCGCATACTTCGTAACAAAAATAATACGATATAATATATAGTCTTACATATATATAAATAAACATGTGTATAGCTTATACAAAAAAGGGGAGCAGATACACTCCGCTGAGGTTCAAACCCCGTACCTCTCGTATACCTCGTAAACGTCTTTACCGGTTGAGCTATGCTCGAATTTGGTAACTAAAACCAACAAATTAAAACTAATATCAAATCAACTAAGCTAACTGCACAAAAAAAAAGAGAATCAAATGCATCTCTGTAGCAGTGTCGGTTTCTCCTTCCTCCTCCTCGACACAGAACCAGGTTGAAAACAGAAAAAAAAAAACAGAAACAACTCCCAGGCGACGTAATTACTTGTTTTTCCAACCACCCATAACCTCCTCTAGTAACTTGCAACCGCGCTCATGCCCTCACTTCCTGGTTGCTTAATCGACAAATACAAAGAATACCCATACAGGGAATTGTTGTCGATCCCAGGAGCAGAAGAAAAGAATTCGCTAGAGTGCTGATATTCCACACCATTCCTTATTCTCTCTGTCAATTCTCTGCAATATCGAGAACCAAGAAGACAACAAACCCAGAAAACCATATCACTTGTTTTTCAAGACTCTTGCAATCTGAAGCCACACGTGAGGCTGTCTCGATTTCAAAAAAAAATATACCAACCATGTCTGTTCTGTGTCAAAAACACACTGCTGTTCCACATGATGCCTCAGAGTTTGTGATTGCAAACTCCTACGCTACTTCCTTGTGGACAGAAATCACTAACTCCATCAATCAGTCCATATACAAACATCCCTTCCCTTCTCTTGCGTACACCAGTTCTACATGAGCAGAAACTCGTGTTAATTCCCTGGTTCCTTTCACCCGCAAGGTAAGTGTGCTAATCTGCATTGTCTTCTTCTCTTTCCACTTTGTTCCTCCTGTTTTCCTGCCTCTGATCAAACCACCACTCCCTCTAACTCTCTTTTGTTTCCTCACAAGACGTGATGCCAACTACCGAGAAGTCCTAGGGTAATCATATAACTCAATCCTCCTCAAGAGCTGCTAAGGTGAGGCTATGAGTTCAGAGAGATAGAAAAAATAAATACCTTGTGATTTCAGTTCTGTTATTCACTTCCTTTTAGTGTCTGAGATTCTCTACTGTCTAACTCTTTCCCTCCTCATTGCTTGCGTGACATTGCTTGTGAAACAACTCAAGGATAGTGCCAAAACTCTCCAGGGGGAATCCCATTTCTGTTTCAAAACACACCACATAACCAGGTAAAATCACTTATCAGTTTCCATGATCTGTCTACCTGATTTAAACCGCCGCCTGATCACTTGAGAAAAACTTTCTTAGCTATGTCGTGTGACCAAGGAGTTGAAGTCCAGTGGGCACCAAAGGATTAGATAAAGAGGAACTGTCAAGACACTCAACTGGTGAGCTAACTCTAACCTGAAACCTAATCAGAAAACAAGCCAAACTGTGGAGTTCAACCACTGAGTATTTTGGATTCTGTAAAGTTGCTTTCTCTGTAGATTTATTGGTGAAACTTAATACAACTAGTGCATTACTATCACGCCCTAGACTACTTGAGTTGGTAATGAGAGAAAACTGTGGATCAAATTCGTGAGTAAAACAAAAGAGGAAGGGATATCAGCTTCACTGTTTCAGTTTCTGAAATAGGGTGTTTTCTGTATAGTAACTTCTCAGAGTACAGTCAGTGTTGTTGAGGGTTTCTTTCGAGAATAAATCACATTAAACCAAATACCTAAGCAACCAAAGAACTTTGAAAGAAAAGTAAAAGAAATCTGAACATCTGATGTTGAAAGGTACCTGTCCAAAACTGATAACTATTGAAACCTGTAACAATGTTTTTTTTCAGTATGCTAAATGTTCTGGGTGGTATTGAGTTAATAATATAGATACAATATATACATGCACCTGACTAAGTGTCTAAACGTGGGGTTGTTGGAAGAACAAGAAACAAAAAAAAACAGAAAACAACTTCAAAGGATAGATACAGATGCACCAGTTTTGGGTTTCAGTTTCGTCTTTCTCAGTCCTGAAATGGTCTGGTCTCAGTATGAAGATAATACTGTAACACTGGCAAGTTGCTTTGGGGTTGTTTTAAAACCAAGACTATATTAAGAGATTTAATCAAATGGGTAAACCAGTAGGGGAGTTTTGAAGACAGATTAATGGTCAAAAATCTAAGACAGAAAAGCAATGTTTCAGTTCAGTTTTACAGTTTGTTCCTAGGACTGTTTAATGACGTTTCTGAGTTTAACATTCTACTAGAACTTCTAAATGAGTAGATGAGTGATCTGGAGTGGTTGAAGCCATGTCATAGCCTGACAGAAGAAGCAGAAAGGAAAATGCATCAATTCAGTTTACCAGATTTGCATTTAGTAGGTCTTTTCTGTATAAATAAGTACAGATGTTTATGTGAGGGTTAATGGGGTTTGTTGAAAATGGACTTTCAGCCTTGTTCAGCCATTTAACTAAGAGTGTAGATGCTTAGGGATATATGGAATGACAGATTCGAGAATAAACAGAAAAGAAAGACTAGAGGAAAAGAAAATGCTTCAGTTTTTACAATTTCAGTTTTTCAGTCTTGACTTCTGTTTCAGTTTGGTACAGCTTTGTACAGGAAGACTTGGAGGAGTCATATTGAGTTTCCAATGAGTCCAAATACCCCTAACATACCCTAGTAAGCTATAAGTACTTAGAGGAAGATAAGAATCAGGTGAAGACACTGATATAACAACAACAGACTGCTGCACCAATTCAGGATGTTCCAGATTTTTGGTTGTAGGTATTTCTGTGTGATTAGTGCAGGAGTTACATGAGTGTCTATTTGGGGTAAGAAAGAACGACTGAGAGTCTTTAATTGACTTAACTCGGAGTGTAAATGATTTGGAGGGAGTTGCAAATCAGTTTAGAAAACAAACAGAAAACAAAGTAGGAGAATACACCAGTTTGTGATTTCAGATTCTCTTCGATTCAGTTTAGGACATCTCAATAGCTTTGTCTAATGTAACACCCCAACTACCACCGTACACATCACATCAAACTGCAGCGGAAAACACAACTCATCACATTACTTAATTCAATGGTGTTACACGCCGTTAACCACCCACGTGGCTAACAAGGCTAATACATTTACATTGTATCGGTCTGATGGACCAGATTCCCGAGACAACCACAATACAATCCTTTATACCATTTCCAACATTTATTATACACATACATTCCACTGTACCGAGTATTTACAACTAATGCCGATAACAACTTCGGTCTTACTACGCCTACAATGCATACGCCATTTAAATGGCTACCCGTGTATAAACATCTACCCCGTCCTACTCTCGAACGGCTACCAGCTTCTCGAACCTGAAATAGAAAGGAAGAAAAGGGTGGCCCCCAAGGGGCTCAGCACCTTTGCTGGTATGGTAATCCCGTAGCCCGCATGCTACCGGGCCACGCACAACTAATTGTCGTCTTAGCATGCGGTTGATTATATTTAAATCATGCACGTAAACCATAAACCAACTTCACATTGCATGCGCCCAACAATAGGGCTCAACAAACATCCAACGCATCACACATAACAAATCATATATTGTTTCCCTTAACGCTAGGGTGACTCTCCTCTAACGGAGCTACCTCCTTAATAGACGACATTTACCCATTAACCGGGTTATCCTTAACCGCCTCCTATTATAAACCGGATATCACGTCCATATTCCATAACAACAATAACACATAACACCACAAGTACGGTTCACATTAGGAACCTTCCACCATAGTTAGTATACACCATGAGCCTAGAGATTATTGTCAACCCCATGCCAAGCTCGTTACATAACCTGTTACCGTCCTGTTATTTGAACGGTTAACTTAAACCCAAGGTGTGTCGGATATAGTGATCCCAAGCACACCGAAATAACATAGTATGCCCCTGTGGCCCGACGTGAGTCAGTAAACTAGCTTTGGATAAGCTAAGGGAAGGTTGAAACCAAATTGGAAAACAACCATACATACACCAAGAGAGTCGAACCGGATATGACATCGACTCCCGTCCTCACACGTGTGGCCGGAACATGACCGGACTCCTCACCCCCATTAGTACATTATAACTTATAAATAAGTAGTTAGAGATCCATTATGGAGCCTACCACATCCACACACCATACGGTATCATAACCGAGTTAAGCACACAAGGGAGGTTCACACACTTGCATACAACAACAATATCCAAGTAACTCACACATAGCCGTGGTTAGAACGTTCCCAAGGTTTGGGTCGTTAACTCCGAATACCGATCTCTCACGTGTTCCTAGTTCTAGTTAGCTAAGGTTCAACACTTATTTGAGGTTAAACGGTATCGGAGACCAGATGCGCCACATAAATGAATTACTATAAACTCATTACATGTTTTAATCTTACAAGGTGGCAAACACTCAGAAAAAACACATTGGCATACAAGCCGGTGTAATCCGGTAGACACAGGTTGCAAGAAAACCATACCTGTCACCGGAGTCCACTTTATCATGTCCACTTATGTTCCTCGAGCAATTCTCGAACAACTGATAACATTACATGTACTTTTATTAACATCGGGGTAACATGATTGTTTAAAGTCTAATGCTTATAACTTATCCCCGTTAATTTAGTTATAAACTTCACATTTTAACTTGTTTTACTTTTACATTTTAATACAATTTTTCCTCCACTAAATTGTCATTATAACTCACTTAACATGTCCTTAAAATTAATTTTTTTTTTAAGGTCCGACCGACCCACCGACCGACCCACCCCCTGGGTAGGTCGGCTGCAGAGAACATCCAACTTCACAGTTTCAGCCCGACCGACCCAGACTGGGGTCGGTCCCCTGGTAGGTCGGCTGCAGAAACTCTCCTAAAAATGCCTATCTTATTCCAAACTCCTCCACAAGTTCCCTTATATGTTCTAACACCATTTGGCACTTAAACCCTCTTAAATCATCCATTATACTCATTAGTTGACCCACCATCAAGCTCCTTGATCATTCACTCAAATTCTTGCAAAATTCCTAACACTTGTAATGTTTTTCCCTAAGTTCCTAAGTGGTGGTTTATACTTATGATAACAACTAACTAAAATGTTTTCTCCACCACCATCACATCTACTCCAGGCATCATTCCTCACAAACACCTCCATTACACAACTCCTTCTATATCCACAAGTTTACACTTAGACCTTCACAAGGCATTACTTTTCCTTAGTTTACCTAAACTTTAACAAGACTTAATACTTCACATATCATAACTTTGGTGTGTATAAAACACTCATTTGATTTCTAAATCCTCCAAGATTATGCCCAAGGCATCTTAACACTTAAGAACACCTTAATTCACCATCTTTACACTTAACCATTCCTAGCATCCTCTAGGTCATAAAATCTCATTACAACACATGAACTCCTTTGTTCATCAACTAAATTTTGCCATAGCTTCTCTTGTATATTCTAACATCCAAACACTTAGGTTTTTACCTTATTCCATTCAAGAACACCTAAAACCACCAAGAGTATTCTCACACACAACATTTACCAAATTACACTACATCACAATATAGTGCACAATTTAAATTGCTTGGCACTTAGGCCCTTAAATAACATGGCTCTTAGGCCCTCAAATTGCATAAACCTTAAACACTGAATTTGCACAATATATATGCCTTTGACCTGCAAATACATACACCAAGACATATGTTCTTTTACTAGTCTCCTTGAGAACACTTTACTAAGTCATTCACCATTTGCTCTTTAGGTAGTTTTAACAAGTATTATAAGCTCATTTCTCCTAAGGCATTAAACCACATTAGGTTAGTATATTTACCTCTTTTCCACCCAAACTTCTTTCTTGTTTCCTTATAAAACCGGTAAGGTATTTGATTCCTTGTCAACTACTAAACAATATACCAACATTGAAATGAGTATATAAGCTTTATGCTTCATCTCATTGTAAACCCTAGGTTTACATTGTTTCAAAAACATTAATGTAGTTGTTTTACCTTGGTCTTTGAAGAGAGTTTGAATATCTATCAAGAGAGGACTCCACCTAGTCCATGAAAGGTTGGAATGAAGCTAGAACAAAGTCCACAATGAGCACCATTAATGGTGATTTTCAGACATCACACAAACATGAAGGAAATGTCATTTTTCTTTGAGTTTCCTTACCTTGAAGCAAAGGAGAACAATAATATGTGAAAAGGTGAGCTCAAGCTCCTCCCATGGAGATTCCTCTTGGCACCGAAATGGAGCTCTTGGAATTTTGAAAGGATAGAATTGAAGAGCTTGATGAGAGGAAGAGAATGGTGGTCTTAGAATTTCATTTGGCCAAGTGAGCTAGGAGATACAAGTGGTCAAATATGGAAAATGATGGTGATATGTATTGTTGTTGTGCTATGCAAATTCCCTTGCTATGCTATGGTATATATATGTTGGATTTTTAAAATGAATGCCATGTCATCATGACAAATAGTTTGCGCGCATCCCGGTAGCCGATGGGCGGATCTCTAACTACTTATTATAAGTATATATGTACTAATGGGGGGTGAGGAGTCCGGTCATGTTCCGGCCACGCGTGTGAGGACGGGAGTCGATGTCATATCCGGTTCGACTCTCTTGGTGTATGTATGGGTTGTTTTCCAATTTGGTTTCAACCTTCCCTTAGCTTATCCAAAGCTAGTTTACTGACTCACGTCGGGCCACAGGGGCATACTATGTTATTTCGGTGTGCTTGGGATCACTATATCCGACACACCTTGGGTTTAAGTTAACCGTTCAAATAACAGGACGGTAAAGGTTATGTAACGAGCTTGGCATGGGGTTGACAATAATCTCTAGGCTCATGGTGTATACTAACTATGGTGGAAGGTTCCTAATGTGAACCGTACTTGTGGGTTATGTGTTATTGTTGTTATGGAATATGGACGTGATATCCGGTTTATAATAGGAGGCGGTTAAGGATAACCCGGTTAATGGGTAAATGTCGTCTATTAAGGAGGTAGCTCCGTTAGAGGAGAGTCACCCTAGCGTTAAGGGAAACATATATGATTTGTTATGTGTGATGCGTTGGATGTTGTTGAGCCCTATTGTTGGGCGCATGCAATGTGAAGTGTGTGTTTATGGTTTACGTGCATGATTTAAATATAATCAACCGCATGCTAAGACGACAATTAGTTGTGCGTGGCCCGGTAGCATGCGGGCTGCGGGATTACCATACCAGTAAGGTGCTGAGCCCCTTGGGGGCCACCCTTTTCTTCTTTTCTATTTCAGGTTCGAGAAGCTGGTAGCCGTTCGAGAGTAGGACGGGGTAGATGTTTATACACGGGTAGCCATTTTAAATGGTGTATGCATTGTAGGCGTAGTAGTAAGACCGAAGTTGTTATCGGCATTAGTTTGTAAATACTCGGTACAGTGGGAATGTATGTGTATAATAAATGTTGGGAAATGGTATAAGGATTGTATTGTGTGGTTGCTCGGGAATCTGGTCCATCAGACCGATACAATGTAAATGTATTAGCCTTGTTAGCCACGTGGGTGGTTAACGGCGTGTAACACCATTGAATTAAGTAATGTGATGAGTTGTGTTTTCCGCTGCAGTTTGATGTGATGTGTACGGTGGTAGTTGGGGTGTTACATCTAAGGTCTTGGGTCTATCTTTGATGTTAAAATCCTGGAGTAGAACACTTAAGTAACTGAGTCAGTACTTTGGGAAGGATTGGAAAATCAACTCGTGAACAAACAAGGAACTAGAAGAGAGAGTATAAGCTACATGTTTTAGTTTTCAGTTTTTTTTTCAGTTCTGTATAACCTTGTACCGAGAGATGTGGAGGAGTGGAACTGAGTTTCCAATGAATCTAAACACCTCTAACATACCCTATAAAGTTTATAAGTGCCTAGGGAAAAAGGAGAGGCCAGGATGATTAACTGCAAGCAAGAATTACAGAAACTGCACCGATTCCGCTTCAATTTCTTCTCTGTAATTGCCACCTCTGTATAACTGAAGTGCATGTATTATGAGAGAGTTGTGTTTGGTTTATTTAAACCCAAAACCTATCTAATGCCTTAATTGAATCTGTAAAGAAATTAGGGTGGGATTAGGAACTGATAACTAAACTACAAGGGGTGGAATGGAGGAGCATATCACGGTTTTGGTTTCAGATTTTCAGTAGCTGCAGTTTTGTGTAACTAAGTACAGAAGTTAGTGAGTGTCTTATTGGTTTAATCTTGAGTTTAGAACATTGTTAACACCCATATCTAATGGGGTAAATACAGAGGGAAAGAATTAACTACCGGTTGAACTAACTAAGAACAAGAACCAAGAAGAAATGTATAGTTATTGTTTCAGATTTCAATAATGTTGTAACTTCTGTATAACTGTGTTACACAGGTATTATAAGTGTGATTCAAGTTTAATAATGAACGCAAATAATAGCTAATAAACATAACTATGTTAGCGAAACATGTGGAGAAGGTTAAACACCAATTACAACATTAAAGTGAAATTAGATAAGGTATTACATGGGATTGTGGTTTCAGATTTGGAAACTTTTGGTCTTCTGTATAAATGGGTTTTAGGGGTATTCTATGGTCTATAGTATCATTATACAAGGGTTAAAAACATTGCTCACCTATTTAGCTAGGAGGGAATACACTTTAGACAAGTTAAATTTATCCCATATAAACATGTTACATGGTTAACGCTTAAAATGCTCTAAAACATTAACAAAGATGTGAATGTCCTAGGAGTAAGATAAGCCTAGAATTAATACTTGGGAAGTTCTAAGGGTTAATATAAACTAAGCATTTAACAACACACCTAGGGAATAACACCCGATATAAAGTGTCATCACATGAAATCATAAACTGACACATTGTCTTAATTAACGCTAGGGTCGTAGCAAACTCCGACCGGGACCCGTGTGTGAGACAACTTTCTCTCGAATAAGGTAGGATATGTGTGGTGTTGGAGTGTTGACACGTGTGTTTTGCTGTGTGCCTTGTGTGAAAATGACCATAAGATTAAAGCATGAAATGGATTGCTTGCTTATCTTGTTTATATGATTGCTATATCATTGTTGTATATTATTTGCGCGCACACAGTAGTTTAGTCCCTTCTCGTTTATGGAACTTGAGATGAAACACAACAAACTATGAAACAAAGAAAACTCTATAAAGGGAAACTCCTCTCTAACCATGGAGGACGTACCTTGACACCCACTATGGTGTCTATTCATTAGTGATAATGAAGAGCAAATCTCAACTGGTGGAACATGAGAATAACCCGGGAAGACAACATCTCGAGCCGCGCGGTATGGAATACTCGGGAGTTGGTATCTGCATCGGATCCTTCGACCATCTATGGTGGAGCACATCCTGGAGTCTAGAGGTGACTCCGCTTTCTCGACCCTGGGCGTCGGGAATGGGAGAGTGACAAATTGGTGGAGCTTATCCTGGAGTTTAGAGGCGACTCCGCTTTCTCGGCACATGACGTCGGGAATGGGGGATTAGCCATGGAGGAGACGTCCTCCAACGTGCGGTGACAAGAGAACTCACAATTAATCCATAAAGAAGCAAAGAAAGATGGGCACCTATACTATATGGTCACGGGAACTAACCTACATCCCAGACCTGGTGCAAAGAAAGAGAAAGAGAAGTACACATGGTGGAAACAAAGGAAAAAGAAATGAAAACACTCAACGTTGAATGATCCCACTGTGAGGATCATCATTATTTAAATTCTCTTGTAAGCTCTACTTGTTTTATATGCTTGAGGTGCTTGATGTTATCTCTATGCCCAACATGTTGTGAGTTGCTATGTTGATGTTGTATGCTGTGTGTTACTGCTTTATTATAGCATGCAAATTGGACTTAATCATATCGACCAAGTAGTCGTGTAGCCCGGCAACATACGGGCTACACATATTCATACTCAGCATAGTTTTGTTGAGTCCTTATTTTACAGGTATGAAACTGGAAGCAGACGGAGAGTAGGCAGGGTGACTACCATAGGGGTAGTCCATCTGGGCAAGACTTTAAGTGTAGTTTTTTATTGTATGGGTTGTGACTATGCAACACTAAACCCTAGATGTACGTTTGGTTTGTGTTGTTTAAGTTAAGAACGTATGATGTAGACTCTCGGTACTTGATTTGTATTTCCTATTGTACTTGGATGTGGTTAAGATTTAATTCCAGTCATTCAGGCTGTAGCTTGGAGTTGATAATGTTGTTGTTGTCAACCACGTGGGTGGTTGGCGTCTGTGACACCCGGATGGAGTTGTGAATCCGCTGCTTAGACTTATTGTAATATCGTTTGGCGCATTGTTCAGACTGCTATTTGGTTATTCAGGGGTGTTACAGAAAGTGGTATCAGAGCGTAGTTATGCTCTGATGACTGGAACAGAGAAGTACCGAGAATAGGAAAACCTAAATTTGGGAAACGGGGTTAAGGGTTAGTAATGTGAGGCACGACTTTACCAATTTAAACTGCCAGCAAGGGCGATAATAACTTGCAGTAAGTTCTTGTGAATGTTTCTAAACTAACAACGACATTTTAGATGTCTGGACGACGAGGTCGAGGACGAGGCCGTGGCCACATGGAGCAAGATAATATAGCTGCAGGGCAGACTATAGCTGAGATAGTAGCAGCAGCCCTAGGTCACATGGGTTTCCATCCAGGAGCCCAGCAGGCACCACCGGCACCACAACCTCACCCACCCAGGAAGACAAACTGGGTGAAGAGGTTAGTAGACCTTCGACCAGCTGAGTTCCGAGGAGAGACGGACCCCACCTACCTAGAGAACTATATCATCCTCCTGGAGACCGCCTTCAAGACTTTGAATGTTCCGGCAGAGGCTAAGGTTAGACTCGCAGCTATTACCTACGAAAGTCAGCGAGCGATTGGTGGAAACTTGTGAAGGATGCTTACCTAGCCGACCCCGAGTTTGGATGGGATGCTTACACTGCGTTACTGAGGGTTAAGTATTACCCCGCCCACCTCCGGACAAAGAAGCGGGTTGAGCTAGACACCCTGAGGTAGACCGAGGAGATGACAGTTGACAATTATTACTCGGTGTTCACTGCTCTACTCCGTGTACTTCCAGGCTTGGGATATTCAGACGAAATCTTAGTGGAGCGTTTCTATGGTGGGATGAACCACCGCATCAGATACGGCATGGGACCCAGCCATTATGTCACGATCCAGGTTGCATTTGAACTATGAATTTGAACTAAGTATTATATTGTGAAGAGTTTACTAAACCATATTTTTGTACAGGACTGCTACCATGCAGCGTCTCAGGTCGAGATCACCGTCCAGATGCGGGATGAGGAGTTCACAAGAAAAGGAAGGCAAAAGGCGATGACTCAGAGGACCGTAAACAGAAGGGTGCTGGCAGGAATAGGCGCTACCTGAACAGGAAGCGGGCGAGATACCATGGGAACAAGCCTACAGAGACACTACAGCTGAGCCGCCCAGCGATTGCGGCTAAGCCGCTACACTCCTACCCACTTCAGGGTAAGAAAGAACCAAAACTCTAATGCTTAAGTACCTTTACAGTTGTTATGACCAGTTGTCGACTAACCCAATTACATATTCAGGGACTGGGGCCAGTCCGGGCAAAAGGACCGAGCGCCGATTTATCTGTAGACGATGCTCGAAGAACCACCCCGGAGTTGACTGTCAGGGAAACGGTAGAGTGTTTTTACTGCAAGAAGAGTAGGCAGAGGGCCTTTGAGTGCTTCGCGAACCCCAAGAGCAAGAATTACAGGCCCGGATATAGTGCGAGAGGTGACCAGAGATCGGGACCCGGAGGCCAGCGTGGAGCCTAGCACACCCAGCCTATGCACGGAGCGGGATCCCGAGACTCCCAGAAGGCATCTACCTCGAGGCCAGGGAAGGCAGCCTTGCACATCATGGACCGCACCGAGGGACCGGACACACCTACAGCTGCAGGTAAACCTTGAAACCCTAAATGTTTGAAAAGCATGCCTAAATCCTTGTATGCCAAGCTGTATGACCATGAATGAAATTTGCTTGATTACTAGTACCACTAAAGAACTAGATTACCTGTAAATGCAGTAGGAACCTTTGATATGTGCTTCCCAATAAATCCAAACCTCGAACCCCACTGGTGGAACGGAAGCCTTTAATGACGGTGGTTAATCACGGCTTTAACAGAAACCGTAATTAATATGAAGGCCGGAGTTAATTAACAACGTTTATTGAATTAACCGTAAGCAATAATCGATCGGAGGTAGGCGCGCCTTTTTTAGGACGGACTTTAGATGACGGTTATCAGTGAAACCGTAATCTAAAGTCCCGTGTTGACGCGCGCTTTACGGTCAACGGACTTTAGATTACGGTTTACTAATAACCGTCAGCTAAAGTCCGTAATAAAAAGGCGTGCCTACCTCCGACTGATGGTCAACGACGTCGTTTTCACCTGACGCCAAATATTTCCGTGTTATTTGATTTTTTCGACGCCGCGCGTAATCTAAATTATAGTTAACGACGTCGTTTATCAGTGTATTTTAGATTAAAAATAACTTTTATTAATGTGTTACATATGTTTGATCGAATAAGACTCATGGCTTAATGGCCGTGGGTACATGAGTCAACACCATCGATCTTGAGTTCGAACCCCAGCATAGGCCAAATAATTTTCGCGCTATTTTTTTTATTTCGTTACACTTTAGATTACGGTTCTTTAGGAACCGTCATTTAAAGTGTGACTTTACATTACGGTTTTCATGTAAACCGTAATCTAAAGTCCTTTTAACTACAACATTTGCCCGTTTACTCTGCACACTGTACTTACAGTAGTAACTCTTCTTTCGCGCTATCTTCCTTACTGAAATCGCCTCCTCTCTCCCGTCACCTTGCTAACAGCCATCGCCGCCGTCGCTCCCACCACCTTTGTCACTCCCATCGCCGCTGGTCACCACCCATCTACCACTGGTCTCACCGTCGACCTCTCTATCGCGTATTGGGTATGCGATCGATTGATTGTCGTTTTTTTTCTAACTTTGTTCATATACATGCATTTCGATTGCAAGTTCTAACCTCGTTCTATCGAATCCTGAGAGTGTAATGGCAAATGTTCTAACCTTGTTCATATGTTTCATTTGCCCAATTCACAGTTAATTGCAACCTAGTTCGTGGGCTGATTTCTACACTACTTGCCCACTTGGTGCTTAGTAACGGTAATTTTGCAAAGCAAACTGTAAACTACTGTATTTATTTATTCTTAGCATTTAGTATTACAATTAATAAAAAATAGTGTAGTTTAAAAATGCTACTACTTAAAACTGCCACAGGAAAGAAAGTAAGTTCAAGTATATTACCGATTCTTGAAAATAGCTCATTTTCAACTGCTCAATCTGCTATGCCAGATGCTCTCTGTTTGATTCACAATCTGTGACAGGAATCAACAATGCTATTGTTATAACCACCAGAAAGAATAAGATGAGTTTCGGTATTTTAATGGTTCTAGAATGACTAGTTTCAGTCCTTCAATCTGAAGTACTGCAGAGAAGGTCATAAATAAACTCATATATAGTAGAATAAGATAAGTTTATGTATGTACTAGTTCTAGATGGTGCGTGCAAATTTGACTTTGATAAAACTGATTTGGAGACGTTAGAAATATAGGGGAGATGCTGTCGATTTTTTTCCGCGGTTTAGCTAGCATTTAACTTTTTTGGATCATTCTAATGATCGTTTTCATTTATGCATCCCCTCGCCCCCGCCTCATTTTATCTTGCATCGTTTACCTAAGATTTTATATCTATTATCAAACTACCCAACATCGTTTCCGGAATTACCTACCATCTTTTTTCGCCCTCCCTATCTATTATTTCTGTCTCGTTTATGCTTTCAATCTTAATCACAACCAGTCCCCTTTCACTCCTTTTACCTCAGATAGCATGCATGTATCATAATATTCTTTTCCCTTCCTCGATTTGCTTCTATCACACTCCACCGTGGACCTCTCCTAGATTTTTCTCTTCCCTACCTTAGATTATATCCTCCAGCTTATTCCCGCCTTTACGTTCTTCGAGAGTTGCCTTCTCTTTTTCCTTGATCTTCTCACGCCTGTTCGGAATTCACCATCCCACTTTTTAGACCTCTGTATACATATCGATTGCTTCTCCCTTCTTATCGCTTCTCTTCCCATTATCCCTCCTTTCTTTACCTTGTCCCGTTATTTGATCCCTTTCATAATTTCCTCCCTTCTTTTGCATACATATGCCTTACTCGCTACCTTGCCGTTACCCTAACCCCCTTATTATCCCCTCTCTTCCAGTTCTTCGGTTTCCTGATTTGATCTATTCTATTTAAATGGAACGCTTCTTTTTCATTCCCTTACTAGTTTTTCATCCCTAACACAATCTCGTCACCCCTCTTAGTTTCCCCTGAATCTCCAAACACGTTTTTGTTGTTTGTGTATCCCCCCCCACCACTTCACATGTCCTACCTCGCACTTTGTGCTACTACGGTTCCGCTCCTAACCTCCACTGAACGCAATCTTTCTCCCTATTATCCCGTATCATATTTAGTCACCCTCCGCCTCTCTTATTTTCCACTGTTTTTCCCGTAAATTGTTTCCTCTTCCCCTTTTAGTTCACTTAGCCGTTTCCCAGCGTAGTCTATAAGTCATTGTGTTACTTTTTTTCCGATTACCACTAAAACAGCCCTGTCCCCACTGAACCATTTGGGTACCTTATTTCATCTCTTTCCGAGCTCCCATAATCCTACCATTTTCTTCCTACTTCTTCCCCTGACACTTCACCCAGCTTCCATCTTCCGTATCTCCTTGCTGCCCGCAATCTCTCCACCTTTCTTCCTACATTCGATTTAAGCCGAACATCTTGTGGATCCCTCTACCCCCTTTTTTTCACTTTCATTCTTCTCTTGCTACTCATCCTATCCGATATCAACTATTTCTATCTTCCTGCTGACCGATGATTTTACCTTTCCGCACCACCCTCGTTCTTCTCCTGGTCACGAGCTTACTCTCAATTATACATACCTTGAAGACCCCGTATCTTTCCTCTTCCCCTTTCCCTTTTTTACCTTTTCTCTTTCCACTTTCAACGTCCCTTGGCCCTTCCTCCCCCTATCCCTCCTCCTCCCTTTTTCCCGACCTTTCACCCAGCCCCTCCTAGAGTTTCTCCAGTTTGATCTCCTCTAAACCCCCTTAGACAAAATCACCTATTTTGGTTCGAGCTATTCTTCTTTCCCCAACCCTTTCACCACCGTCCATACTGTCATTTGCTCCCGCTCCCTTTCTGGAAAGCTCCGTATTTATACCACTCACCTACAATTCAAGCTTATCCTGCTTATTTGGACTTATGGTTCGTCCTCATTCCCCCTTTCTCCGCATTCCTCAACCTTGATTTTTTGATGAATCTAATGTTGTCGTTTTTCATTTATGCATCAGGGACACGACTTTATTTAGCTTCCGACCTCAACCTTCTTGCATCGGCTAATCGTCTAAGAGTAAGATTTATATATATACATATAATTTGACAAACTACCAAAATAGTTATCCGCCCAAGATTACCTAATAGAGGTTATATTTCGGCAGTCCCTGTCGGGACGTCCACGATTGTAAATCACCACCTAGGGTGTGAATGTGATTTTAATATGTACTTATTGAGTATTTCAGCCGTATCTCTTTATTGTTCTTCGATGCAGTATATTATTGATTAATATCAAATATCGTGCATTTGAAGAACTGTAGGGAGATGCTGGCCGAAATTTCAATAAATTACATATTAAAAACCCGTTCACCGGTGGGATTTAATACTCATGGATGGATTTAGGTTGATAATAAGATACAAAAGTGTAAGACTCTGCCCCGGGTGACGGTTATGAAAATGGCTGCCTCATATAAATAGCTAGAAGGAGATGGAACGTTCGTGGTTTACAGCGGAAATTTGGACGACAAGTTTTAGAAGGAGTTGATAAGTTATGCACGGTGTTGGAGAACAATCTGAAACCTACAGACAGGGATACATATTTTGTCCGTGTATCGACGCCAAAACAATCTAAGATATCGCTGGCGTTTGAAACAATAAGGACATCTGATCCGCCGCGGTTTTACAAAGATTTCCAAGACATAATCCGAGGCATGGTCAGAGTGCGTTCGGTTATTAAGCCTGACGAAAGGGAATAATGGTCAGGCAACACAGAACAGAACTTGGAGATGATACAGTTGCTGGTGATCCAGAAGACGTTACAGCGAATGTTGTGCCAGATTTCTGGGATGATGACATTGAGACTATGCTTGAAGATGTGGAACGACATTACTCTAACACGCCAGACAAGCATGAAAATTTGTTGGATTCATCCAAAACACCGTTGTACCCCGGGTGTGACCCTACAAAGTTAAGCAAGTTGAGTGTCGTCCTCAAGCTATTCAACTTAAAGCGAAACATGGCTGGAGCGACGTAAGTTTCACTGACCTCCTGGAACTATTGAAATACGTTCTTCCGGTGGACAACGTTTTACCAACGACTACGTACTCAGCCAAAAAAATGATGTGCCCAATGGGTATGGGGTACCAGAAAATTCATGCTTGTCCAAATGGTTGCATGCTGTTTTGGAAATCGGATGAATTTGCTGAAAGCTGTTCAGCATGTGGAGTGTCACCCGGGTAATAAGAACAACAAACTCACATCAGCGGTAGTAAGAAAGGTTCACCAGCTAAGGTATTGTGGTACCTGCCCATCATTCCAAGGTTCAGACGTTTGTTCTCCATTGAGAAAGACGCAGAGAAATCTTCGGTGGCATTCATTCACAGGAAAAAGGATGGCAGATTGAGACATCCCGCTGATGCACCACAGTGGAGAAACATAGACGTAAAATTTCCTGAGTTTGGTAACGAACCGAGGAAACCTAAGGCTAGGCTTGTGCACGGATGGGATGAACCCTTACGGTACTTTGAGTAGCATACACAGTACCTGGCCTATGCTTTTGGTTATTTACAATCTACCGCCGTGGTTATGCATGAAACCAAGACACATCTGTTGTCTTTGTTAATATCTGTCCAAAGCAACCGGCAACAAAATTGACGTATTCCTACAACCTTTGATAGAGGATCTACAACTCTTGTGGAATGAAGGGGCTACGGTTTACTACCATTCAGTAAAGAGGACTTCAATTTGCGTGCTTGTTGTAACTGCAATCATCATGATTTCCCCGCCTATGGTAATCTTTCAGGCTATTCAATCAAGGGGGCGTTGGCGTGTCCGATTTGTGGTGAAAACACTTGTAGCATTCGCTTGAAACATAGTGGGAAACCGTGTATATGGGCCACCGAAAAATGCTTCCAAAAGGACATAAGTATCGAAAGATGGCGAAAGAGTTCGATGGGAAAACTGATCACAGCATGGCGCGCCAGCCTTTGACAGGTACAGAGATTTACAAAAAGTTGGATAATATTGTGAACAACTTCGGGCCGCCAACCAAAAGTGGTGAAAAAAGTGTCTGGAAAAAGAAATCAATATTTTGGGAACTACAGTACTGGCAGCATCTGGAGGTTAGACATTGTATCGATGGGATGCATGTCGAGAAGAACGTGGGTGAAAGTTTCACTAGCACCCTTTGAACATAAAAGGAAAGACAAGGATCATTTGAAGGAAGAAAAGATTTAATTGAGTTGGGCATACGCACAGAGCTTGGCCCGCAAGAACGTGGAAAACGCACATTCTTGCCTCCTGCCTGTCACACTCTGTCTAAAGAAGAGAAACATAGTCTATGCAGTACCCTTTACAACATCAAGGTGCCATCAGGTTACTCCTCAAACATAAGAAACCTAGTGTCCATGACAGATTTCAAATTAGTAGGAATGAAATCTCACGATTATCATGTCCTACTTCAAGAATTTTTGCCAATTGCACTATGTGGGATCTTGCCGGATGCTGTCAGACACACAATCACAAACGTCAGTGTCTTCCTCAAATCCATTCGTCTAAGGTTCTGATGTGGACACTCTGTCTAAATTACAAAAGGATCTTATTGTGACAATGTGCCAGCTGGAGATGTATTTTCCTCCATCGTTCTTCGACATAATGATACATCTCCTCGTGCATCTTGTAAGAGAGATTCTGAAGTGTGGTCCTTTGTACCTTCGCTACATGTATCCGTTCGAAAGGTACATGGGTGTCCTGAAGAAGAAAATGAAGAACCGTCGTCACCCAGAGGGTAGTATTATAGAGGGCACTATCACAGAGGAAGTTGTAGACTTCTGCACCAATTACCTAGAAGGTGTCGATACCATTGGACTTCCACATTCTAGACACGAGGGCAGATTGAAGGGTGTTGGCACGGTTGGAAGGAAACTGAAAAGAATTGACATAGACACTCTTAACAAAGCTCATTTAGTTGTGCTAAGTCATCTTGAAGATGTTGAACCATACTTTGATGAACACTTTGTGTTTTAAGAGCACAATATCCAAACATGAGTGACGTCAGACTACAAAATGAGCAGAATAGGACATTTGTCCGATGGTTCAAAGAGAGAGTGTTGTCCGATCAGTCCACGAATGTGCCTGAACTGATTAAAGTAGTTGCATTTGGACCAAATCTGGATGTAATTTCTTATGACGGGTACGATGTCAACGGATTCACCTTTTTCACAGAACGTCAGGATCAGAAGTCAACGAATCAAAACAGTGGTGTAGAGCTTGAAGCTTATCAAAACTATATGACGTCGGTGTCGTGGGTCATAGTCCTGTCTCAGTACAACAATCATATTTCGGTGTTATACAAGACATCTGGGTATTGGACTACAACAGCTATGAAATGTGTGTTTTCCGCTGTAACTGGGTTAACAACATTCATGGCTACCGTGAGGAGGAGCATGGTATGAAACTGGTTGATCTGTCTAGAGCTACTCCCACGGTTGAGCCATTCGTTGTTGAGACGAAGGTTAAGCAGATATTTTATGTAACTGATCCCTGTAATCCTAGATGGTCTGTTGTGCTTAAAGGGAGAAGAGGAATATGTTGGGTGGATGTGTGGTTGATGAGGATGAGTATGATGCAGAAGATGAACCTCCAACTGTTCCTATTTCATTGGAAGAGGCTGAGGTCACAGGTCATCGTGAGTATATACGATCAGACCCATAACGAGGGAATGTGGGTTGAGAGATAATGGTGTATGTAAGTTATTACTATAAAAATTTATATGAAATTACCACTCTTTTATTTATTGCTTGTTTATGACCATTATGAAATGCTTAATTTAATTCAAATTGTATTTCAATCCTTGCAGGCATGGCTGATCAGGACATGGCTGATGCAGAGTTCGATTTATTTTGTCGTGAGGAGGAAAATGAGCAGCGAATGGTACCGGTCCCATCTACATCTGCCGCTGCTGCTGTTGCCCCCATCCACATCTGCCGCTGCTACTGTTGTCCCATCCACATCTGCCGCTGATGCTGTTGGCCCTTCCATGAGTGCACCTTTCTACGAGTGCTACTCAGAGACCCAGAGGTAGAGGTCCGACCCGTGGGTTGAAACTGCAGAAAGAGGATCAGATTAGTCTTCTGTGGGACCAGTATGGGAGGTATGGTGGGGGCAGTAGGTCAGAGTTCGGTAGTATGCTAGGGACTCTGGCCAGATCACATTGCTGCATCAACCACACATGGAAAAAGTCCCGCAAGAAGTAAAGGAGACCATCTGGAAGAAGGTGCAAGAACGGTACAAGATCCCAGAAGAAGTGAAGAAGACCGTTCTTTCTATGGTGGCCGGCAAAGCTAAATCATTCCGCACTACTTGGTTGAGCATTGGATCAACAGGGTGCCCCCACGTGAGCCTCCGCCGTATGTTGTGTACAACGGCATGATCACTGAAGAGGAGTGGAAGGAGTTCGTTGAGCGGCACGCCACCCCGAGTTCAGGGTATGTTTGTGTGTAATCTTTTCTTAATTAATGCTCATAATGCTTTATCCCCTGATTTTCTAATTAATTTCCTGTTGTACTTTCTTAACAGCAAGTACAAGAACAAGCACGGCAAAACCGTGAAGCTAATCTCTAGCCCCACACCATGGACGAAGGGGATATGTGGGCACCTCGAGGGATGGAAAGAAGCTGGTTTGGCTGACCGGAGGAACGAGGATGGAAGTGAATGCCCGATCGAGGATGTCTCTGAGGCGAGGAGGGTGCAGATGTACATACTGGGACGCCAGAAAACGACCAGCGAAGGTCAGAGGATATTTCCTAATGCTGCGATGGAAAACTGGCTAACCAAATTGTAAGTATTTGAAAGTAGCTGTTAAATAATTTACTTATAACTCAAGTGTTTGTTGATCTTAAATTTAGTGTTAACTTCTTGAAAATTGGACAGTACGAAGCGGCACAGAGAGGAGAAGTAGACTTACACGCTCCTCCTTCTCAAGACGACGCGCTCAATCAAATGCTTGGGAAGAAGGATCACCCGGGGCGTGTTAGAGGATTTGGGGGAGAAGTACGTCAGAAGAACGTATTCCCGCCATCTGCTAGGAAGGGTCAGATGAGTGCTGCTGAAGTCGAGGCGATGGTAGAGCGTAAGTTCGCTGCTGAGCGCCAAGCTAATGACGAGAAACAGGCTGCTGAGCGCCGGGCTATCGAGGAGAGGCTGCAGGAAGCGTTGAATGCGATTGCACATGCGACTACTCAGCAGCAGCAGCTAGATCCTCCTCGACTGTCTTCCTCGTCTAGTTGTGCTCCGGCCGCTGACCCGTACCCGTTTGCCAACATCCAGGTTAACTTTGTTTAACTATTTTCTCCTAAAATAAAGTTTTAAATAGTATTAGATTGGACTCACTTATTTATTTCACGTATTATCTCTGTTTATTAAAGGAGCAAAAAAAATGTCGTCTCCAAATACTATGGGTGTTCATGGAAAACCGGAACCGCCAACCGAACCGGAACCGGTGAAACCGAAACCGGAAACCCGGTTAACCAATGTCGTTTGCCGGTTTCGGTTACCGAACCGTTTAGTTTCCCGGTCCGGTTCCGGTTACGGTTATTGATTTTGACGATCCGTTTACCGGAAAAACCGTTTTAAACATTTAATTTATTAATTTTTTAATTTTTTTGTGAGTATAAGTATAAAACTATATGGTTAATTATTAGATTTACCAAAAATAAATATACAATTATATAGTTAATGGTTAGAATTATACCAAAACCAATAAAATCTTATCAAAATCGGTGGTTAACCGGTTAATATCGCAACAAAACCAGAAAATCGCACATTGTTTAATAATTATACGAAAAAATACATAAATCTACATCATTTCGGTTAACCGTTAAACCGGTAAAAACCGCACCGAAACCGAACCGACCGTAACCGGTCCCGGTTAACCGCTTAATGAACAGGGTTACGGTTATTAAATATTACTAACCGCCAATCCGGTTACCGAAAAGCCGGTTAACCGGTTATGAACACCCCTACCAAATACCATTAGACGGCACCCTGTAGATGCGGCCTACGGGACGGTGTTGCCATCAGGTCCACTCACGCTCATCAGTTTCGTACGTCTACCCCCATTCTATGCGCGTGTGACCTTGGACCTGATAGTTGATGGATTTGAGCATGCATACCTTCCGATGGCGTTTGACAACAAATGCACGCTGATTGAAGCGAAGGGAGACATATTGCCCTGGCCAGCATGTTATATTGTTGTCACCGATGAGGTAAGACTGTTTGACAACCATTTAGTATCTAATAAAATGCATTATTTAGCATTAAGTGTCTAATCTAATCTATTATAGATCCCTGAGCTTCCTCGCCGCGTAACCCGGCCCAGACTAGAAGAGACCAGCGCGCCGGCGAATCCTGATCTCCCTGAGCTTCCTCGCCGCGTATCCCGGCCCAGAGAAGAAGAGATCTGCGCGCCGGCGAATCCTGTCAGAAGTACAAGGGTATGTTCTAGATAATTGTTTAATGTTACTATAATAATCAATTAGTAATTATCTTTACATTGATGCTTTACTGTTTGTGTGTGAAGGGTAAGAATCCAGTGAGTCGGGGTGCGAAAGGTAAGAATCCAGCGCCCGTCCGGTAGGGGTGTTCATAAAAAACCGTAACCGTATAACCGATACCGAAACCGAGAAAACCGCACCGAAAATCCGGTTAACCGCACTGATTTTCCGGTTTCGGTTAACCGACCAGCTAAATTAGCCGGTTTCGGTTACGGTTTCGGTTATCATATTTTGTCTATCCGGTTAACCGGACTAACCGGCTAATTATACATATTAATTATATTTTTTAAAATTACTCTTCCCAAAACTTTTTCATTGCAACCCTAACAACGCGGACAACTTCTCTCACCCATCATTCACGCCGCTTCTTCATTCTCTTTCTCTTCAATCTTCCTCACTCAACATCTCCCTCACCAGTCAGCAAACTCTCGGCAGCTTGTAGTAAGGAGGATCATCTCAGTTTGGGTAAAAGAAAAGGAAGGGGAATAATGTTTCTCAAAGAACAGTGGAGCCCGGCTTTAACTATTTCAAAGGTGATCTTTCATTTTATCTGTAACCTCTGTTTTGCATTTTAAACCTCCTCTGCGCTCAAGCGAACTATGGTTCGGGAGGAGACCCCAATTTCTTACTGCGTTAATATTAACTCCCAACCAAGTGGCAGAGATTTTGATATTTTTCTCCGATTTTGATCGTTTAAACTCGGAGATGTTGACCGGAAGTGGAGTAATACTATGCTAATTTGCTGTGTAGTTGCGGATCTCTTTGCTTCTTCCTTGTCTGAGCTAATTACACTAGTGCTGCAGCAACGAAGATACTAGATCATTTCTTAGCCATTGATTTTTTTTTTTGAAATCGACTTCTTAGCCATTGATGAAGATAGATAGTTATTCAGAAGTCTTGTCTCAATAATTGAATTACGGGGTCGGTGGTCTAATTTAATGGAAGTTTAGTAAATTCTGAAATTGTTTTTTTTCATTATCCGGTTTACGGTTAACCGATAAAACCGCACCGAAACCGGCGGTTAACCGTTCCCGGTTAACCGTTGCTAAATGAAGCGGTTAAGGTTATTAATATTGACTAACCGTCAATGCGGTTAACCGAATTCCGGTTAACCGATTAGCCGTAACCGGCCATGAACACCCCTACCGTCCGGGGTCGCACCAGGACTTCTGAGGCGCCTAAAAATAAGCTCGCACTGCCACAAAAAACTTGTTAATGTTTTGGGGGCCAAGCAGATGAATCTCTACGACAAGATCATGTTGAAGTCATCTCAAACTAACAACTTCATGATGACGCTTCCAAAGTCGATGTTTCACTACGAAGAAGATATGATGACGGCAATCAACTTTGAGGACATCAGAGAGATGATGTGTGGAGATTATCTGAACATTAACATTATTCAAGCTTATCTAAAGTAAGTGTTCTTTCCTCATACTGTAAAAACATATAGAATAAGTATCTATGAAGTTGCATTGGCTAACTTTTTATAGTACATGTGATATAATAGATGTCTGCTTGAGAGATGTGCTGAGAAGGACATGACCTCCATTACTGCGGTGTGCCCGGAGCGTTTATCGTACGACTCAGTCACTACTAGGGACCCGGGGAGGTTTTGTGAATACATGATTCATTGCTTCAATGTTGTTGATCAACAGAATAAATTATTCATTCTAATGCCGTATCACCAAACGTGAGTTCTAATATAAAATTACATACTAATTAGCTAACTTTTTTACCTTCATTTCTCATTTCATTTTGTATTTGACATTATAGCCACCACTGGGCTTTGTTTATATTCTGCGCTGCCACCGCTACTCTGCTCGTTCTAGATCCACTAGGGCAGTGGACAGAATTCAACACTGAAGACTTAATCAAAGAGTAAGTTTTTATACTATTTAATTGTTGTAAGTTTTTGAACCAAATTAATGTACTTGTTCATTTGCTAAACGCTTTTGTTAATATATGTAACAGTTTATTATAAAAAAACCCCTCAGGGAGAGTTGGTGATTTGACCGTCAATTACATCAAGGTTTGGTAATTCATGTATTTCATTCGTGCTGCTATTATCTTTGTACAATTGTTTTACATTTGTGAATTTTGGTGATTTAGTGCCCTACCCAAAAGGATTCTAAGAGTTGCGGGTACTACGTGATGCGGTATATGTCGAGTTTTCTACGGGTACTTCCCAAGTTTTAAGAATGATATTGACAAGGTAATACGAACGCTGTCTTGTATTTAATTCTTTCGGCAGATTTTTTGTGTCTTTATCTTAATCTCATTATGTGTTCCATTCCTTTTCTTGTTGCAGATTAAAGAGCATTATGCCAGATTCAAGACTTATGCTCCTGCCGACTTGTTGCATGTCAGAGAGAGCATGGCAGCCATGTTTATGAGAATGGAGTGGTAGACTAGCTAGCTGCTGCTGTAACATATATTTTTGTTAGTTGCTGCTCTGATTCTGTTAGTTGCTGCTGCAACAGATTATATTGTGTAACAAATTATATTTTTTGTTAGTTGCTCTGATTCTGTTTGTAATGAATTATGCTAGCTGCTGCTGTAACAGATTCTAGCTGTTGTATTGAATGTTTCTGTTGCAATTGTGCGCAGAAATGAATTTGCAATTGTATCTCTGTTGCAATTGTGTAACAGATTGAATATGTTACAGATTTTCGATCTGGTGCTTTATTAGATGTTATCTCTGTTGCAATTGTGTAACAGATTGAATATGTTACAGATTTTCGATCTGGTGCTTTATTAGATGTTATCTCTGTTGCAATTGTGCGCAGAGAATGAATTTGTGTTTGTTGGTATTTGATTCAGGTGGTTCAATTGTGCAGTTTCTGCCCTCTGTTGCTTATCTGTTACAATTCTGTCTCTGTTGCAATTGTGTAGATTTGTAAAAAAAAAATAAAAAAAAAAATTACACTTTAGATTACGGTTCTAACAATAACCGTAATCTAAAGTCCTTTGGGCGCGCGCGCCAAAGACTTTAGATGACGGTTATTGCCAAAACCGTCATCTAAAGTGTCGACTTTACATTACGGTTATTTGTAAAACCGTGATCTAAAGTCCTTTGGTTCGCGCGCGCCAAAGGACTTTAGATCACGGTTTTACAAATAACCGTAATGTAAAGTCAATGACACGCGGGCCGGAAAAGGGACTTTAATTACGGTTTTAAACCGTAATTAAAGAAACGCCATCTTTATTGACGCCCGCATAGATTACGGTCCAGAACCGTAATTATACACGGTTTTGGACCGTAATTAATGGGTCGCGTTCCACCAGTGCCCGATGAGTACAGCCTTGAGAATCCCCACTACCCAAGCGAAAAGTGCCAAGTTATCCAGCCCGGAATGATTCTACTACCAGGATACCTAACACCCGAAGCTCAAGTAGCCATTGTTCGAAGATGTCGTAAGTTCGGAGTGGGACCAGGCGGGTTCTACACCCGACGTACCCCGGAGGAAGGATGAATATGAAACTAAGAATGATGTGCCTCGGTAAGATTTGGAACCCATATACGAAGAGCTATCACACGAAGGAGCACATGCACCACCAATTCCCGAAGACTTTCTATCCTAATTACGGCAACCCCTACGCGTTGCACAAGCAACACGAAGACCATCAGTGCCAGACCTACAAGCCGACATCTGCATCATCAACTTCTATGAGAGGAAGGCCGACCTGGATTACACCAAGACAAGGACGAGACGCGGGAGGTCCCTAGACCAAGGGATACCCATCGTGTCTGTGTCCATCGGAGATGATGCTGAGTTCCTCTATGGTGAAGAAAAGAGGATTGACCGAGCTATGAGATCTAGCTAAAATCCGGTGACGTGTGATCATAGTCAGGCCATCAAGAATGTTATACCACGGGATTAAAAGAATCAAACCGAACACAGCACCTTCAACAGTGATAAACGCATACCCATATGAAGCCTGGAGGCCTCAACTAACCTTTAGGAAATATTAGCCATGTCCTTTGTATTAAGTTATGTAATGGAATGGAACATGTAATGTTGGAAAGATGAATAAAGAAAGGCTGATTATCTACAATTCTCTACGTACATCACTAATTATACTATAAACGTATTTTTGGGAATAGTGTTAACCCTGGAGGGAGGGTACCCTAGCTTCTCACCCAGGTCAGGCGGCGACAAGGGCCATATTATCACTTGTACCTTTGCAGACGGGTAATGTGGAAGGGTGGTAAACTGGTGTAAAATAAAAGAAAAGAAATTAAAACTCAAAATAAACGTCGGGCTGCAAAACAAATCCCGGTCGTGGTAGTATAGTAAAAATGTAAGCGACCGGATGTCGACCGTGGGACTAATGTGCATATAATAGTACCTAAGCGTGTCACAAGAGGGGGATTAATTGACTTGTTTTTATAAATAAAAGGAAAGATAAAATAAACTAAATTAAAAGATAAACTAAATGGGACTCTGGTTCAGATTAATATTATCTGCTCTTTCATGCTAGGTCTACTGGTTTAATTATAATTGTTTGGCAAGATCTGTTTTTTTCTTAAGGACTAAATCATAGCCTCAAAAGAACTCGTTCCAGTTGTGCAAGGTCGATGAAAACTCAAGCACCCACTGGTGGACGGCAGAGGAGTATGAGGATTTTATTCTTGCAACCTGAAAATACTAACTCATTAAATTCATAATAAGCTTTCTCCACTTATACGGCTTAATTAACCTATCTATTTATCACCTGGTCTGATCAAAATAGACTTAGAAAAGCAATTTAATAAACTCATGACATTTATTAAAAAGATGCAAGAAAACCTTTAAGCGTAACAACTTCATTAAAATTAAAACCAGTAAAACATATTGCATAACTAATACAGATACATAATAATTATTCCCAGAGTATACGTAAACTAATGAAATGGAAAGAAAACAAATGGAGCAGCGGGAGATTAGAAATGGAATGAACGAGTGAGTGAAGGTGAAGTGATTCGAAGATGGATTGATGGGTTGAATTGGAACTCCGGAAGGAACCACAGAAGGAGCCTCCGGAAGACGCTGGATGGAGAAGGTGAGTGGAGCGTGGTATTATAGAGGAAGAAGAGAAGTAGAGTTGCAGCTCATTGATTGCAGGGGACAGAGCTGCAACGCGTGAGCGATTTATGGTAGGCGGTGGCGGAGTAGGTGGATAAGGAGAATAAGTCAAGGCGAAGTCGACGGAAGAAGATAACCCTACACATGTCCGCTACTTATGGGGCGGTCTTCTCTCACGTACATTCTCCTCTCTTGTCCGCATGTTAATAGGCGGTTTGCATTTAGAGTTGTCCGCCCAATAAGGGGCGGTTCTCTCCTTCTCCTTCCCGTCCGCTCAATATGGGGCGGTTGCCCCCTCTAACTTGTCCGCATGTTATGGGGCGGTGCCCCCTCTACTTGTCCGCATGTTATGAAGCGGTACAGGGGCGGTCACGGCACATAAATAAGCCACTGCGTGCTTCTCGCGTGGCTTGTTTAATCCTTATAATATATGTCTTTATTGGCATTTTTCCTACAATTAACACATATAAAACATCAGTAATATAACAAACATAATTATAGGAAAAAACCAAGATAAGTGAGAAACATTACTAAACATGGTGCAATTTATAAGGTGATTAAACCTTAAATAGTCTATATATTTTGCATTATCAAACTTCCTCACACTTGACTTTTGCTAGTCCTCGAGCAAATAAGGAATTAACTATCTCTAAGCCATAATAATAAAACAAGATTAAATAAGTGTAGAAGGGAATTTAGACAAAGTGACAATTGAAAGAATAATTCTGCTCCTAGAAGTAGGTTTTTATAAACAGTGAAGAAGAACAATTTAAAAAAGCATAGAAAAACTAGACTGCAGAAAACAAGTTAGATTAACCTGGGATTTAAACCAATTTCAATTCTCTAACCCGGGATGACAAGGGGTGTGAAGTAATGCCTTATTCCGTAATACCTTTCAACACCACGTACTCATGTTTATAAATATAAATTGCAATTTATTATTTACATTTTTTTTAATGCGAAGATTGTATATACAAAACATACATTTTTTTTAATTGCATTATTTTTCTGTACCCCAGACTTTTCTCTCTATCCTTGTAGCGGTGTGGGTCTTCTATCCCAGATCACGAGACTTAGGTAGATAGGTGTTAAAGCACCCCGAAGAACTTAATAACCGGATAGACGAGGCCTGTTTTTGGTTAGAAAAATTCAAATAACAGCGGAGTACCTTGTCTTTATCCTTTTCTTTCCTTGACTTTCCACATATTTCCATAATCCCAAGCTAACTAAATTGGTTTTTACAATCAGCAGATCTATCATTTTGAGTGAAAATAGAGTATTTGAAGGAAAATAATTTATACAAACTCCTCTAAATAAAACTATCTTTCAGTTGTCACTTGACATAATTTCAGACACTTCTACAATTATTTTACCTCATTTTCATTTTTTATAGCAGTTTAGAGTAGCAAAAGCGAGTGTGGCATTATCGAACAACTGTCATATTTTCAGGGAAAGGTCTCTCCTTCCTCACACTTAAGAGGAGCAATGTCCTCATTGTTCAGAATAAATTCAAGAAAAGGACCTTTCAAAATATGACAGACTCATAAAGGATTAAATATAGGTTGAACATTAGTATAATAAAGGAAGAACTGAAACTCCCCTTGTATCGTAGATTGAGGAAGGTATCCTTCCTCACACTTAAAGCTTGGTAGGGGTGAGTCGTTCCTCACACTTAAGTTCGCGCAAGTGTTCAACCGAAGATCGAAATTCCAAAGCAACTGAGGTTGCTTTCATAGGCGAGTTCAGCTATATGTTCGAATATAGAATTTATTCTGAAAAGGGAAACATATATAGCCAGCAGAACTCAAGTGGCACCAAAAGAAAATAATAATATGAAAAACATAAATAAATAGGCATAAATATTAAAGCACTGCATAAAACAAAAACATAAAGTAAAATTAACTGTTACCTTCCTGTATGTAACAAAATTTTACAAGGTTAAAACAGTATGAGTCTACAAAATGTTAGTAAACAACAGAGAAATATGAAAATAAAGATAACAAAAATAAAAAATGGCAATCTGAAGAGGAGGGGAGCTCGCGCGCCTTTGTTCTCTTCGGGTTGTAGTCGAGAGCAATTGAGCAGATTTGGGGAAGAGCAGAATGAAATGAAACGCGGCGTGCAGGTCTTTTTTTTTTTTGAAACGGGACACGTCCGCTTGGACAACCGGTCTAATGAGGCGGACACGGGGCGGACTGGAGTATGTGTCGTCCGCGTCTGTTGAGACGGGGCGGACGTCCATGCGGACAGCCCCCTGTAACGTTTTTTTTTTCCTTATTTAAACAACAACAAAATTATAATATCATAAAATTATAAGTTAGTAATAAAATGACATAAATTACAAGTTAGAAGTTAAAATGACATAAAATTAAATGTTAAGGACAATGGAAATTAAATGTTAAGGACAATGGAAATTAAATGTTAGGGACAATGGAAATTAAATGTTAGGGACAATGGAAATTAAATGTTAGAGACAATGGAAATTAAATGACAGAAAATTAAATGACAGAAATTATAGGTTAGTAGTTAGTATACTGGAAATTGAAGGACAAGAAAGAAATGACAATATATAAGAGTTAGTAATAGATGTCAGAAGTTAGATGTCCGTAGTCAAATGTCCATAGTCAGGTGTCCAATTAATATTAACAGATTATTAGATAATTAATATTAACAAAATATAGTAGATAATTAATATTAACAATAAACAAAATATTATAGACATAATATCAGAATAAAGAGAACAGAATTTTATAATTAACAGGTGAATAATCCAGGGCTTAGGAACTAGAATAAATCTAGTCCCCGGCAACGGCGCCATTTTGCAGACGTTGTATGGTGAGTGGTTAAACTGGTGTAAAATAAAAGAAAAGAAATTAAAACTCAAAATAAACATCGGGCTGCAAAACAAAATCCCGGTCGGGTAGTATAGTAAAAATGTAAGCGACCGGATGTCGAACCGTGGGACTAATGTGCATATAATAGTACCTAAGCGTGTCACAAGAGGGGGATTAATTGACTTGTTTTATAAATAAAAGGAAAGATAAAATAAACTAAATTAACAGATAAACTAAATGGGACTCTGGTTCAGATTAAATTATCGCTCTTCATGCTAGGTCTACTGGTTAATTATATTGTTTGCAAGATCCTTGTTTATTCTTAAGGACTAAATCATAGCCTCAAAAGAAGTCTTAAGTGTTTGTTAACAAGGTCAGGATATAGAAGACTTAACCCACTAAGCGAAGTAGCATGAGCTCGTCAAAATTGCTCCAATGAAAACTCCGATAATCAAACCACTGGTGGAACGGCAGAGGAGTATGAGGATTTTATTCTTGCAACTGAAAATACTAACTCATTAAATCATATAAGCTTTCTCCACTTATACGGCTTAATTAACCTATCTTTTATCACCTGGTCTGATCAAAATAGACTTAGAAAAGCAATTTAATAAACTCATGACATTTATTAAAAAGATGCAAGAAAACCTTTAAGCGTAACAAACTTCATTAAAATTAAACCAGTAAAAACATATTGCATAATTAATACAGATACATAATAATTATTCCCAGAGTATACGTAAAACTAATGAAATGGAAAGAAAACAAATGGAGAAGCGGGAGATTAGAAATGGAATGAACGAGTGAGTGAAGGTGAAGTGATTCGAAGATGGATTGATGGGGTGAATTGGAACTCCGAAAGGAACCACGGAAGGAGCCTCGGAAGGACGCTGGAGAAGGTGAGTGGAGCGTGGTATTTATAGAGGAAGAAGAAGCAGAGTTGCAGCTCATTGATTGCAGGGGACAGAGCTGCAACGCGTGTGAGCGATTTATGGTAGGCGGTGGGCGGAGTAGGTGGATAAGGCAGAAACAAGTCGACGGGCGAAGTCGACGGAAGAAGATAACCTTACACATGTCCGCTACTTATGGGCGGTCTTCTCTCACGTACATTCTCCTCTCTTGTCCGCATGTTAATAGGCGGTTTGCATTTAGAGTTGTCCGCCCAATAAGGGGCGGTTCTCTCCTCTCCTCTCACGTCCGCTCAATATGGGGCGGTTGCCCCCTCTACCTTGTCCGCATGTTTATGGGGCGGTTTGCCCCCTCTACCTTGTCCGCATGTTATGAAGCGGTACAGGGGCGGTCACGGCACCACTGTGTGCTTCTCGCGTGGCTCTGTTTAATCCTTTATAATATATGTCTTTATTTGGCATTTTTCCTACAATTTAACACATATAATACATCAGTTAATATAAACAACATAATTATAGGAAAAACCCAGATAAGTGAGAAAACATTACTAAACATGCTGCAATTTATAAGGTGATTAAACCTTAAATAGTCTATATATTTTGCACTTATTAACCTTCCCGGTGAACGGAGTCCCAGCCTAGTATTATTTGACTCCGGAGCCTCACACTCATTTGTATCCCCGACATTAGCAGAGCAGTTGCATCTTGACCTAGTGGAATTAGAAGATTTCAGGGTGACACTACCTTCCAAAGAAAGAGTTCGTTGTACCCGGTATTTCCGAGGAGCCACCATCAGAATCCGAGAGGAGGATTTCCCGTTGGACCTGATAGAGTTCTGAGGCCTGGGTTTTGACGTCATTGTGGGCATGAATTGGTTAGGGAAACACCGAGGTCGTATAATGTGTGCCAAGCATAGATTACTGCTAAAGAGGTCGTCCGGCGTAACCGTATCATACCGCCAGAACCCCCGACATCCGTCCGTGAAAATCATTTCAGCCATGACCATGGCCAAAGAGATTCAGAAGCGGCAGGAGGTGTACCTCTGTTATGTACAAGATACTCAGCAAGACCCAGAGTTTAATCCAGATGTACCCGGTTGGGGAGTTTCCAGACCTCTTCCCTAAGGAGCTTCCCGGTATGCCACCACCACGAGAGGTCGAGTTCACTATTGACTTAGTACCTGGGACAGGACCTATCGCCAAAGCCCCGTACAGAATGGCCCCGGCGGAGATGGCTGAGTTAAAGGAGCAATTGAAGGAGTTGTTAGATTAAGGATTCATACGCCCGAGCGTATCCCCTTGGGGCGCACCCGTTCTATTTGTCAAGAAGAAAGACGACAATCTCCGGTATGCATTGATTATCGAGAGATGAATACAGTGACAGTGAAGAACCGCTACCCTTTACCACGCATAGATGATCTGTTCGACCAACTCAGAGGAGCGACAGTATTTTCGAAGATAGATCTCAGATCAGGATACCATCAGATCCCAGTGAAGGAGAGCGACATCAAAAAGACCGCATTTAGGACCCGATACGGCCACTACGAATTCACAGTTATGCCGTTTGGACTGACTAATGCTCCAGCAAAATTATGGACTTGATGCACCGAGTTTTCAGAGATCAGTTGGAAAAGACAGTTATGGTATTTATTGATGATATACTGGTTTATTCGAGAACCAAGGAAGAACATCAACACCATCTCAGACAGGTACTCGAGATTCTTAGAGCCAACCAGTTGTACGCCAAATTTTCTAAGTGTGAATTTTGGTTAGATCAGGTAGCATTTCTTGGACATATCATTTCTGTTGCCGGGATAGCAGTTGATCCGGCCAAAGTGGAGGTAGTACGTACATGGCCGAGACCGAAGTCTGTGACAGATATACGAAGTTTCCTTGGTCTAGCAGGCTACTACAGATGGTTTTTAAGGACTTCTCCCGCATCGCAAAACCAATGACAAACCTCATCAAGAAAGATACCCCTTTCACGTGGACAGGAGACTGTGAGGCAGCATTTCAGAAGTTGAAAGACGCATTGACCTCAGCCCCCATCCTCACGATTCCCGAAGGTACTGATGGATATGAAGTCTACTGTGATGCATCCGGTATGGGTATGGGATGTGTCCTCATGCAGCACGGGAAGGTTGTCGCCTATGCCTCCCGACAGCTGAAGAAGCACGAGGAGCACTACCCTACACATGATCTTGAGCTAGGAGCAGTCGTGTTTGCACTCAAAATTTGGCGCCATTACCTCTAGGGTGCCCAGATCACCATCTACTCCGACCACAAAAGCTTGAAGTATGTATTCACCCAAAAAGAACTGAATATGAGACAGCGCATATGGATGGAGTTCCTCAAAGACTATGATATTAACCTTCAGTATAAGGAAGGCAAAGCCAATGTAGTTGCCGATGCACTTAGCCGCCGAGCACACATTGCATACACTCATGGCAGGCACCAGCCTAGTTGAAGAAGTGTGTAATGCTCAGCAGAACGACAGAGTGATGGCTGATATTAGACGGAAGTTAATTGATGGCACGCTAGATAAGAAGAAATATGACTACCGACTTCATGAAGATGGCCTGATTCGTGTGAATGGCAGATTATGTATTCCCCACGAGAGCGCAGAGCTCAAGGAACGCATCATGAGAGAGTCTCATACTTCTACTACCTCTATTCACCCTGGAGCTTCAAAAATGTACAAAGACATGAAGCGATACTTTTGGTGGGTTGGCATGAAGAACGACGTCTTGAACTTCGTTATCAGATGCCTCACCTGTCAGAAAATAAAATTTGAACACCGAAAACCTGGAGGCACAGTTCAGCCAATGCCTATCCCATAGTGGAAATTCTATGATCTATCGATGGATTTTGTAGTTGGACTGCCACCGACCAGAGGAGGATTGAATATGATATGGGTAATTGTTGATCGCCTTACAAGGTAGCACGATTCATTCCAATGAAGGACACATGGAAAGTGTCGAAACTAGCCGAGCTTTTTGATAAAGAGATTTTAAGACACCATGGAGTGCCAAAGACCATAGTGTTAGATAGGGACACGAGATTTCTTTCAAGATACTGGAGAGCTTCACGAGAAGCGTTAGGCACCGAGCTGAAGCTCAGCACTGCTTTTCACCCGCAGACTGATGGTCAGACGGAGAGAACCATTCAAACCCTAGAGGACATGCTTAGAGCATGTGCCTTAGATTTCCAGGGCAGTTGGTTGGATAAGTTACACCTTATCGAGTTTGCATATAATAACAGTTATCACGCCTCAATCAAGATGCCACCTTTTCAGGCGTTATATGGTAGACCTTGCCGTACACCGTTGTGCTGGGACGAGTCCAGTGAAGCTTTTATCATAGGCCCATACTATTTGCAGCAGGTTCAGGCTGAGGTTCAGCAGATCAGAAGAACATAAAGGCCGCACAGGATAGACAGAAAGCATACGCAGATAACAGACGTCGAGACCTAGAGTTCGCCGTAGGCGACCAGGTATATCTTGCGAGTGTCGCCGATGAAAGGAATTTTCAGATTTGGGAAAAAGGGAAAGTTGAGCCCGAAATTTGTAGGCCCCTACAGTATTAGGGAGCGTGGGGCCCAGTTGCTTATCGACTTGATTTACCCTCAGAGTTGGGAAGAGTTCATGATATTTTCCACATCTCTCAGCTAAAGAAATACATGCCTGATCCCTCACATGTACTACAGCCCGAGAGACTAGTCTAGAGCCCACATTGAGATCCGTGGACCCCTCAAAGAATTCTAGACACTAAGACCCGGGAGACCCGGAATAAGACAATTAGACTAGTGAATGTTATGGTCAAACCAAGATATGGAGAAGCCACATGGAGCTGGAAGATAAGATGAGAGATATGTACCCCCATCTTTTCACCGATACTTCGGTTTAGTGTAGGGTACGAGGGCGTACCCCTCTTTTTAAGGGGGGTAAGCGTGTTTCGTTTTGGATGTTTTGCGTGTGTCACTATGTGTTAATCCTCAATAATTCTACAACCACACGTTGATGGTTGGTAGACTTGTGTGTGAGAATGTCATGAACAGATGTACGCTCTGTATGAATGAATGTTGTGTGCCTTGGTTTGCACTTTAGCATGTTATATGCTCTGTAGAATGATGTTTGTGTGCCTTGGCTTGCATTTTAGCATGTTTATACATTGGCAGCATCTTGGTCTACTATGAGAACTTGTGTGAAGCCACTGATGTGGCATGGTGCTTAGAAGTGCTGAGAATTATAATTAGGGACTTATCCCTTGGGTTATCGTGAATGAATGTGGGACTGGATCCCTAAGATTACAAGGAGTGGAAAATACAAGTAAATGAAGTAAGACTTCGGGACGAAGTCTCTTTTAAGGGGGTAAGTTGAAACACCCCTGACAATTAATCACATAAAATCATAAACGCGAGGAGATTATCCGAAAATAGCGCGTTATATATTCGGACATAAAACAATGTGAACATTAAATTTAGTATATACGTGCCCGAAAGCGTGACGACGTTACATATTAATATAGTCACGTACTTATATATGTACGAATACGAAAATACATGTACGTGACGTTACGATATTGTAACGTTGTAATAAGTAATAATAACGTCGCATAACTTCGTAACAAAAATAATACGATATAATATATAGTCTTACATATATATAAATAAACATGTGTATAGCTTATACAAAAAAGGGGGAGCAGATACACTCCCGCTGAGGTTCGAACCCTGTACCTCTCGTATACCTCGTGAACGTCTTTACCAATTGAGCTATGCTCGAATTCGAACTAAAACCAACAAATTAAACTAATATCAAATCAACTAAGCTAACTACAACAAAAAAAAAGAATCAAATGCATCTCTGTAGTAGTGTTGGTTTCTCCTTCCTCCTCCTCGACACAGAACCGGTTGAAAACAGAAAAAAAACAGAACAACTCCCAGGCGACATAATTACTTGTTTTTTCCAACCACCCATAACCTCCTCTATAACTTGCAACCGCGCTCATGCCCTCACTTCCTGGTTGCTAATCGACAAATCAAAAATACCCAGACAGGGAATTGTTGTCGATCCCAGGAGCAGAAGAAAAGAATTCGCCAGAGTGCTGATATTCCCACACCATTCCTTATTCTCTCTGTCCATTCTCTGCTATATCGGGAACCAAGAAGACAACAAACCCAGAACACCATACTCACTTGTTTTTCAAGACTCCTGCAATCTGAAGCATAACGTGAGCTGTCTCGATTTCAAAAAAAAATACCAACCATGTCTGTTTCTGTGTCAAAACACACTGCTGTTCCACATGATGCCTCAGAGTTTGTGATTGCAAACTCCTACGCTACTGCCTTGTGGACAGAAATCACTAACTCCATCAATCAGTCCATATACAAAACATCTCTTCCCTTCTCTAGCGTACACCATTTCTGCATGAGCAGAAACTCGTGTTAATTCCCCTGGTTCCTTTCACCCGCAAGGTAAGTGTGCTAATCTGCATTGTCTTCTTCTCTTTCCACTTCTGTTCCTCCTGTTTTCCTGCCTCTGATCAAACCACCACTCCCTCTAACTCTCTTTTGTTTCCTCACAAGACGTGCATGCCAACTACCGAGGAAGTCCTAGGGTAATCATAAAACTCAATCCTCCTCGAAGAGCTGCTAAGGTGAGGCTATGAGTTCAGAGAGAAAGAAAAATAAATACCTTACGATTTCAGTTCTGTTATTCTCTTCCTTTTAGTGTCTGAGATCTCTACTGTCTAACTCTTTCCCTCCTCATTGCTTGCGTGACATTGCTTGTGAAAAAACTCAAGGATAGTGCCAAAACTCTCCAGGGGGAATCCCATTTCTGTTTCAAAACACACCACATAACCAAGTAAAATCTCTTATAAGTTTCCATGATCTGTCTACCTGATTTAAACTGGCCTGACCACTTGAGAAAAACTTTCTCAGCTGTGTCGAGTGACCAAGGAGTTGAAGTCCAGTGGGCACCAAAGGATTAGACAAAGAGGAACTGTCAAGACACTCAACTGGTGAGCTAACTCTAACCTGAAACCTTAATCAGAAACAAGCCAAACTGTGGAGTTCAACCACTGAGTATTTTGGATTCTGTAAAGTTGCTTTCTTTGTAGATTTATTGGTGAACTTAATACAACAAGTGCATTACTATCACACCCTAGACTACTTGAGTTGGTAATGAGAGAAAACTGTGGATCAAATTCGTGAGTAAAACAGAAGAGGAAGGGATATCAGCTTCACTGTTTCAATTTCTGAAATAGGGTGTTTTCTGTATAGTAACTTCTCAGAGTACAGTCAGTGTTGTGAGGGTTTCTTTCGAGAATAAAATCACATTAAACGAACTACCTAAGCAACTAAAGAACTTTGAAGAAAAGTAAAAGAAACCTGAACAATCTGATGTTGAAAGGTACCTGTCCAAAACTGATAACTATTTGAAACTTGTAACAATGTTTTTTTTTCAGTATGCTAAATGTTCTGGGTGGTATCGAGTTAATAATACAGATACAATATTATACATGCACCTGACTAAGTGTCTAAACGTGGGGTTGTTGGAAGAACAAGAACACAAAAAAAAACAGAAAACAACTTCAAAGGATAGATAACAGATGCACCAGTTTTGGTGTTTCAGTTCTGTCTTCTCAGTTCCTGAAATGGTCTGGTCTCAGTATGAAGATAATACTGTAACACTGGCAAGTTGCTTTGGGGTTGTTTTTAAAACCAAGACTATATTAAGAGATTTAATCAAATGGGTAAACCAGTAGAGAGAGTTTTTGAAGACAGATTAATGGTCAAAAATCTAAGACAGAAAAGCAATGTTTCAGTTTCAGTTTTACAGTTTGTTCCTAGGACTGGTTAATGACGTTTCTGAGTTTAAAATTCTGCTAGAACTTCTAAATGAGTAGATGAGTGATCTGGGAGTGGTTGAAGCCATGTCATAGCCTGACAGAAGAAGCGGAAAGGAAAATGCATCAATTCAGTTTACCAGATTTGCATTAGTAGGTCTTTTCTGTATAAATAAGTACAGATGTTATGTGAGGGTTAATTGGGTTTGAAAATGGACTTTCAGCCTTGTTCAGCCATTTAACTAAGAGTGTAGATGCTTAGGGATATATGGAATGACAGATTCGAGAATAAACAGAAAAGAAAGACTAGAGGAAAAGAAAATGCTTCAGTTTTACAATTTCAGTTTTTCAGTCTTGACTTCTGTTTCAGTTTGGTATAGCTTTGTACAGGAAGACTTGGAGGAGTCATATTGAGTTGCCAATGAGTCCAAAATACCCCTAACTTACCCTAGTAAGCTATAAGTACTTAGAGGAAGATTAAGAATCAGGTGAAGACACTGATATAACAAATAGACAGAGCTGCACTAATTCAGGATGTTCCAGATTTTGGTTGTAGGTATTTCTGTGTGATTAGTGCAGGAGTTACATGAGTGTCTATTTGGGGTAAGAAGGAACTGAGAGTCTTTAATTGACTTAACTCGGAGTGTAAATGATTTGGGGAGTTGCAAATCAGTTTAGAAAACAAACAGAAACAAAGTAGGAGAATACATCAGTTTGTGATTTCAGATTCTCTTCGATTCAGTTTAGGACATCTCAATAGCTTTGTCTAAGGTCTTGGGTCTATCTTTGATGTTAAAATCCTGGAGTAGAACACTTAAGTAACTGAGTCAGTACTTTGGGAAGGATTGGAAAATCAACTCGTGAACAAACAAGGAACTAGAAGAGAGAGTATAAGCTACATGTTTTAGTTTTCAGTTTTTTTTTCAGTTCTGTATAACCTTGTACAGAGAGATGTGGAGGAGTGGAACTGAGTTTCCAATGAATCTAAACACCTCTAACATACCCTATAAAGTTATAAGTGCCTAGGGAAAAAGGAGAGGCCAGGATGATTAACTGCAAGCAAGAATCACAGAAACTGCACCGATTCCGCTTCAATTTCTTCTCTGTAATTGCCACCTCTGTATAACTGAAGTGCAGGTATTATGAGAGAGTTGTGTTGGTTTATTATTAAACCCAAAACCTATCTAATGCCTTAATTGAATCTGTAAAGAAATTAGGGTGGGATTAGGAACTGAAAACTAAACTACAAGAGGAGGAATGGAGGAGCATATCACTGGTTTTGGTTTCAGATTTTCAGTAGCTGCTGTTTTGTGTAACTAAGTACAGAAGTTATTGAGTGTCTTATTGGTTTAATCTTGAGTTTAAAACATTGTTAACACCCATATATAGTGGGGTAAATACAGAGGGAAAGAATTAACTACCTGTTGAACTAACTAAGAACAAGAACCAAGAAGAAATGTATAGTTGTTGTTTCAGATTTCAATAATGTTGTAACTTCTGTATAACTGTGTTACAAGGGTATTATAAGTGTGATTCAAGTTTAATAATGAACCCAAATAATAGCTAATAAACATAACTATGTTAGCGAAACATGTGGAGAAGGTTAAACACCAATTACTACATTAAAAGTGAAATTAGATAAGGTATTACATGGGAATTGTGTTTCAGATTTGGAAACTTTTGGGCTTCTGTATAAATGGGTTTTAGGGGTATTCTATGGTCTATAGTATCATTATACAAGGTTAAAAATTGCTCACCTATTTATCTAGGAGGGAATACACTTTAGACAAGTTAAATTTATCCCATATAAACATGCTACATGGTTAACGCTTAAAATGCTCTAAAACATTAACAAAGATGTGAATGTCCTAGGAGTAAGATAAGCCTAGAAAAAATACTTGGGAAGTTCTAAGGGTTAATAAAACTAAGCATTTAACAACACACCTAGGGAATAACACCCGATATAAAGTGTCATCACATGAAATCATAAACGGACACATTGTCTTAATTAACGCTAGGGCCGTAGCGAACTCCGACCGGGACCCCGTGTGTGAGACAACTCGTACTCTCGAATAAGGTATGGATATGTGTGGTCCGTATGTTGCCGTGTTACACGGCTTGTTTGCTGTGTGCCTTGTGTGAAAATGACCATAAGATTAAAGCATGAAATTGGATTGCTTGCTTATCTTGTTTATATGATTGCTATATCATTGTTGTATATTATTTGCGCGCACACAGTAGTTTAGTCCCTTCTCATTTATGGAACTTGAGATGAAACACAACGAACTATGAAAACAAAGAAAACTCTATAAAGGAAACTCCTCTCTAACCATGGAGGACGTACCTTGACACCCACTATGGTGTCTATTCATTAGTGATAATGAAGAGCAAATCTCAACTGGTGGAACATGAGAATAACCCGGAAAGACAACATCTCGGGCCGCGCGGTATGGAATACTCGGGAGTTGGTATCTGCATCGGATCCTTCGACCATCTATGGTGGAGCACATCCTGGAGTCTAGAGGTGACTCCGCTTTCTCGACCCTGGGCGTCGGGAATGGGGGAGTGACAAATTGGTGGAGCTTATCCTGAAGTCTAGAGGCGACTAGAGGCGCTTCGCTTTCGGCACACGACGTCGGGAATGGGGGATTATCCATGGAGGAGACGTCCTCCAACGTGCGGTGACAAGAGAACTCACAATTAATCCATAAAAAAGCAAAGAAAGATGGGCACCTATACTATATGGTCACGGGAACTAACCTACATCCCCAGACCTGGTGCAAAGAAAGAGAAAGAGAAGTACACATGGTGGAAACAAAGGAAAAAGAAATGAAAACACTTAACGTTGAATGATCCCACTGTGAGGATCATCATTATTTAAATTCTCTTGTAAGCTCTACTTGTTTTATATGCTTGAGGTGCTTGATGTTATCTCTATGCCCAACATGTTGTGAGTTGCTATGTTGATGTTGTATGTTGTGTGTTACTACTTTATTATAGCATGCAAATTGGACTTAATCATATTCGACCAAGTAGTCGTGTAGCCCGGCAACATACGGGCTACACATATTCATACTCAGCATAGTTTTGATGAGTCCTTTATTTTTACAGGTATGAACTGGAAGCAGGCAGAGAGTAGGCAGGGTGACTACCATAGGGTAGTATCTGGGTAGTCTGGGCAAGACTTTAAGTAGTATGTTTTTATTGTATGGCTTGTGACTATGTAACACTAAACCCTAGATGTACGTTTCGGTTTTGGTTGTTTAAGTTAAGAACTTATGATGTAGACTCTCGGTACTTGATTTGTATTTCCTGTTGTACTTGGATGTGGTTAAGATTTAAATTCCAGTCATTCAGACCGTAGCTTGGAGTTGATAATGTTGTTGTGTCAACCACGTGGGTGGTTGGCGTCTGTGACACCCGGATGGAGTTGTGAATCCGCTGCTTAGACTTATTGTAATATCGTTTGGCGCATTGTTCAGACTGCTGTTTGGTTATTCGGGGGTGTTACAAATTTTTTTTCATTTTGGACTTATATATTAAAAGTTACAACAATTTAAAACTTTTATGATAAAGAAAATAAAAGAGATAAAAAGTCTTTAAAAAAATAATAATAAAAGGAGCGGCGCCTCTTAATTTTTTTTTTAAAAAAAACAACGAACCGTTACATCCACCTGTAGCTCAGACTCAGTGAGGATGAAATGTGTTCACCGAACCGTCAATTATTGACTGGGGCACTTTGGCCAAAAATGCCAACACCCGAAATGACATATAAATGCCACCCAAAAGCCAAGCCTGAAGATTCCATATATGCTTCAAAATTTGTTGAAGAACTTTTAAACTTAGATAAATCAACTTATTATATGGTATTGAAAATTATGAATATTGAGTCATTACCAACTTATTCTACATGAAACTTGACTATGTTATCTTTAAAAAAAACTAATGATTATATAAAGTTAAAATTTAAGCGAAGGGATCAAAATTATATACAATTTAATTAAAAACTGAGTATATACGCATATTTGACAATGGTTTGTGCGGTTCGTATATGCTAACTGGACTGCTTATGTGGCACATGGGGTAAGAAGAATATTTGTATTAACTTTAAATGTTGTAAGTTTTAATATATAAGTTCAAAATAAAAAAAAATGTATCATTGTTCATCTAAATTCAAGCTCTGCAAAACAGACCAGTCATGTATATGTTTTGATAACTTAAAAAAATACATGTTTATGATGATACACTAAAATGATAATATGATTCATTAATTATGATATTATGATTCATTAAAATTGATATTATGATTCATTAACTAATCGGTGGTTAATTAGAAAACAAACTTCAGAACCAATAAAAAATCATTTTTGTTTTGTAGTGTATTATTATTATTATTATTATTATTATTATATTATTATTATTTATTATTATTATATTATTATTATTATTATTATTATTATTATTATTATTATTATTATGTATTATATGTGTATTTTAAACCTTTATGGTGAATCATGCATTTGTCATACATACCAAATATTGTTTTATGTTGTATTAGTGTCTAATTTTTTTTTTTTTATGTTTACGATGATACACTAAAGTGTTGATATGATTCATTAACTTTGATATTATGATTCATTAAAATTGATTTCATGATTTATTATCTAATAAGTGGTGAATTAGATAACAAACTTCGGAACCAATAAAAAATCATTATTTTTTGTACTATATTATTATTGTTGCATGATGTATTTTAAACCTTGTATGGTAAATCATGTATGTTCAATTGTTTTATGTTGTTTATTGTTTATTTTTTTTTTATGTTTACGATGATACACTAAAATGAAGATATGATTCATTTATTTTGATATTATGATTTATTAAAGAGTAAATTACTAGGAACCCCTTAATGAATTGTAAGAGAAGCAAGGATTTGTAAGTTTGATCATTCAACTTCGTCTTTCTATATGACCAAATAATCGCATTTGTTGTCATTTTCACCCAAAAAATCAATTATTTTAGGTCTTAGCTCTACATTGGAATTAGTTAAGTTATTACAGCTTTAAGTTTTCCAACTAGCAAACATGTTATAAGAGCATCCACGTTGGTGATTCGCCTAGGTTTTTAACAAGTGAACAAACAAAAGTGATGATGTAATGAGAGTGATATAAAATTGATGAACTATATAGATTTTATCATTTATGGAAAAGAAAAAGGGAGAGTTATTTACCTACTTATGTTGTATTCGCTTTTAACACTATAATTGGTATTGTGTTTTCTCATGTACTCATTCTTCGTGAAACATTAGCTAGAGAAGTAATTCATAATTCTAATTTATTTTTCCTCCTAGTCCACACTCACATGCATGTTTTAGACTCACTATAACCCAATACTTCTTGACTTAGTCAATCTTGTTCATAGATGAATACTGTTAACAACTATGTCTGCATTTGATAACTTACAGTTATTAAGGTACGTAGAGGTATTTGTTAATGTAAGCCTTCCAACACGAGAAGGATACCTTGTTTTTTAACAACAAAAAAAACTTTCTCTACCTTGTTAAATCATCAACAACATGCTCCTTACGTCTTATCCCGTAATACATAATAGCCCAAATGTGTTTCCAACTGTATTGGTCAAAAATTACGTGCTTTCGTATTCGTAATGGGAGCCTTACTTGTAGACGTATAATTTCAATCACCAATACTAAGCAAATTCCCACAGGCACCATTTCATAACTTGGCATTGTTTTACGGCAGTTTCACAGAACAAAACTAGCTAAGTTTTCAACAAAGAAAAGGTGATATAAATGGTGTCACCGTTTCTACTTGCTTCAATTGTTTCTTTTCAACCAATTCATGTATCACATGGAGCTATCTTTTTAGCACAAAATACTAAGGTGTAGGGTGAGAAGGGTCACTCGATTTAACCCCTTTAGTATGTTAGAGCTGACCAAAGGTTTCATTATTCCATAACACTTGAAAACCATAAGAAGTTATGCAATGCTTGACATGGTTTACAAACTTGACGAGGGAGGTTGAGAAATGAGAGGGTATCCTTGATCAAGTTTCAACATAGAGTAGCATTGATAAAGATTCATTTGAGCATACCTTAAGACCTTTTTAGGTCCATTAGCATACCATTTACTTCATTGGAAATTTTTATAGCATGAAGTAGTTTCTGCGTAAGAACCACTCTATTAGACATTTGTTTATCTTGAATAAAACTTGTTTCCACTATGGATAGGATATGGTCTTGAGCAGGGTATCAAATAAACTAAGTAAAGACATGCATTGTAAGAAACATTACAAATATAACAGGTAGCCTATTATCTATCATATTGGTAGGATGCTCCATATAGCTTGGAAATAATTATGAGGTATGGTTGATCTTAGAGTTGAGATGATCAGCATGGAAACATATCTCACACGCTTAAACGTTGTACTCGCTACAAAATTTTGTAGAAGAATCGGGAAACCAACTTTACATGGTGTCATGAGGAGCTCATATCCACGGTAGCAAATCTTATATCTTTCTTGGTAACATGCAATTCAAGTTTGTGCAAGCATTCTCTCGCACCACAATAAAATAATTGAACGAAAAAAAAAAAAAGGAGATGGAACAAGTCATCCTCTCTAAGTGTTGTGATAAGATGAAGTTATCTTATGTTCTAGCAGTCCAAAAAAGGTAACCTTTTTTTTTTACCGAAACCACACATGATCTTCTTTGAGAAGTCATATTTCAAGCTTTTTCTTTAGTCTGATCTCTTGGATAACAAGGTGATCACTGCTATTCCTTTTAATATACCCCCTATTTGAGCAATAATTTGTTGTCATTTGGGTTTTATATCTAAAAAGAAACCAATTTGAGTGTGTAACATCTCATAAGTAGTACATGATAAATAGTCTTATAACTAGTTATAAAAAACTAGTATTACTTATTATAATAATAAGATCGTAGCAGAAATAAAACTTAACATATGATGCTACGTCACACCCTCAATTGGTGTCAGTGCTAAAGCACAACTATAAAACTTTATCTTTCAAAAAAAAACTATAAAAACTTTGTAGGGAGTAATTCATGGTGACCAACGACAGTAACTCCAAATAGTTTGAGGACAGCCCTGAAGATTTGCCAGAATATGCCACAAAAGGTGAACGTGGTGTGAATGCAATACCAGATGAGAATGAGAAGATGAATGAGGGTGGCACAGAGGAGAAATCATTTCAGGATAGGAAATTAATCCGAGTCAAACACCAGTGAGTTCCAGAATGAAGAAAAAAAAGACATATGATGAAATTGTGGAGATGATGAGAGATGTTGACAGAAAAGACCCGAGTGAAGATAAACCTGCCTGAAGAGAGTGAGAACAACACATCATCCAGTGACGATGGGACTAAGACTTATGAGAGTTTGGTTGATAAGGAGGCTCGAAAAGAGGAAGGTCAGATAGAAGAGAATGTCGATCCAAATTTAAACAAAGAAACAGGTGAAAGCTTTGGGGAGGAGGTTAAACCCAAGGATGAGATTTCCAAAGTGGTGTTCCCTTTTGGGGCCCAATCAGAGCTGTTGTATCAGTCAACTGCCTAGAATGGGTCATGGTCAACTCTAGCAGTCGAGTCAAAGAAGGAGAAGGAAGGGAAAGCTTCAGAATTGAACCAAACTAGTGGCTCAAGCTGGAAGTTATGTGAGACCAGTGCTGGGCCTAATTTTATTCCTTGCCTTGATAACCTGGATGCTATTGGATACCTTAGATCTATAAGGCATTTAGAGCATTAGGAAAGGCATTGCCCTGTTGAGCCACCTACATGTCTTGTTCCTTTTCCATAAGGGTGCAAGATCCATGTTGGATGGCCAAAAAGCAGGGCCAATATTTGGTACACTAATGTTCACACCAAGCTAATAGAGATTGAAGGATATCATTGGATTAACGTGAGTGGCGGGTATCTTACTTTTCTTGGTGGTGGAACTCAGTTCCAACAAGGTGCCCTCCATTACATTAAATTCATAGAAAATATTTTGCTTTTGATTTCAAGTGGGGAAAGAGTCCGTCCACGAGTTGTGTTGGATGTTTGGTATGGTGTTAGCAGCTTTGGGGGCTTCCTCTTTGAAAAAGATGTGTTGACGATGTCCTTTGCTCCTAAACATGAACGTGAGGCTCAAGTACAATTTTCTCTTGAGAGGGAAATTCCTGCAATACTTAGGCATAATTAGGCTACCATTCCCCGACATAGTATTTGATGTTGTCCACTATGCGCCTTGTAGAGTTCCATGGCTTGTTCATGGCTGGAAGTTTCTATTGGAGCTAAGTCGTGTGCTCCGTCCTAGTGGTTTCTTCATTTGGTCCTCTGTTGGAACCCAAGGTTTTGCTGATAATGGCAACAGGGTAAGTCTGGTGACAGAAGAAGTATCACTGATAATAGCATCAGAGTAAGTCTAGGCGACGAAGGAGTCGTTCTGCGACATAATATTCTCTTGGAAAGTTCTAGAAGCTATGAGGCAAATCTCTACTGTTAAAACGTGGAGAAATTCAAGGAAATAACTTCTACACACGTTCATATATAACCAGCTCCGAAAATCAAGGCGTTCAAGGTTAAAGAGCACCAGAATGAGTCCCTCTACAGAGCAGTTGAGATATTTTCCGCCCAATGTGTAGTGGGAAGACGTGGGACTTCGTGGAAACACATTTTTACACATCATGGGAGCAGTTACTTCAGGTTTTATCAGTATTTAAGCAGATAGAAGTCATTTGCAATACTTGAAGCTTTCACTTCCAAATTTTGAGAGAGAGAGAGAGAGTCATATCGAGAGAGAAAGCATTTTCGAGAGATCTTAGTGAGACTTTGTCATTTTAGCTTAGGTATTTATTACCTATAGAGCACACAAAACACTCCCTTAACTCCTTAATCCATATTGATCTACTTCTAGAGTAGAGCGAGTGTTGGATGAGATAGAATACCTCTATCGAATCCCAAGATAGGAAGCTAGGTTGTAATTCACCTTGAATTTCAATATAAGCAGAATTCTATCTTGTTAAGTTTATACAAAAGCTTCTGTGTTATCATCATTTACAAATACTTGTCTTCAAGTAGGGTTGGTCTGACACTAACACTTCAGACCTACTCGGTCAGCACCCCGATCCTATCAAGTGGTATCAGAGCCTGCGTTGGCTGACAAATCTCATAAGATGACAGAAAGTTCCTACTCAGAAAAGGTTGAGTCAGGCACCACCAGTTTGGCTTGATGGCTCATAATGGTGAGAAAACCGCTCACGATCAGGTAAGTGAGACTCCCTCTGCGATGAAAATTTGCAGATATTGTGGTTATGATGGCCACACGGACTCTTCCTGTAATAAACTTTGTCATGATTTGTCATTTAATATATCTCATGTGTCTGCAATTATCAAAGCTCGTGATCTTTACTATAGTCTTCTTCATTATCGTCTACGAGGGGACACAAGTACATCTGGGTTCCCAAAACTAACCAGTAGATTTTTACAGACAGAGTGGCTCGGAACAATGACTCTTGGTTTCTGGACAGTGGTTGTTCAAGATATATGACAGGAAACCAAATTGAGTTTACGACTCACTCTGACCATCAAGGGGGAAAAGTTACTTTTAGAGACAACATGTACGAAAAAAAATAATAAGAATTGGCTCCATTGGTAACCCTTCTTTATTTAAAGTTGAAAATGTTAACTTAGTTGCTATTTTTGGACATAGTCTCTCAAGTGTCTCTCAAATTTGTGATTTCTCTAAACTTATGTTATAAGATTTATGATTCTATCACTCGTGATCGTAAGGAAATATGGTGTACGACTCTAATACTGGTGATCTTAAGGTAATATGGCATGTGTTGATATGAATATCCAATATATATATTAGAATCTCGTGCAGAAAGCAAGCAGACTCGGTCTGTAAATCATGTGTAGAAGCAAGCCGACTATCTCTGCGAATCTTGTGCAGAAAGCAAGCTGACTCGCTCCAGCTTCAAGTACTTTGAAGACTACGGTATTTTTGATCAAAATGTTACCATTATGTATGATAATACCAGCTAAGGTTGTCAAATTCTCTAAATTTCATGCTCGCACTAAATTTATATACTTGAGTTCTCATTTGTTACGAGATCATGTGGAGATGAACTTAATCTAATTAAACTATGTTTCCACAGACCCCAGCTTGCTGATATCATCACCAAGGCATCACACATGCTTGCATTTGAGCTTTTTCGCACACACCATGGCATGACTCGTTTTGACTGAGGGTGGTTGTATCTCCTCTCCCTCTTGGAGGCAGAGTCTGGGTACTCAGGTATAGTCTCTCTGGCACCATACTCTCCTTGGTTAAGTAGTTCAACTTAACTTTGTCTGCAAATTTTTGTTTGAAAACCCGTAAGATTTTCCATACCAATTCGACCAAAGCACCCACATCAACCATCTCACTATTCCAAAACCTAACTTCGTCGTCCTTGAAACCATTGCTATTTTACCTTCACAATCAACCCACAAATTATCCTAACCCTCAAACCATTTCTACTCACTCTCCCACTCAAAGCCGAAAACCCTCCAAACAAGGCACTATTGTTATCCCAACTCCCGAAACCATCACTAAGTCTCCCATGGCCGTCTCACCATACAAAAATCCCATCCACTTTGGGTCATCATTACTAATGCCCAACTCACCCTACAACTCTAGTCGATTACCCAACCTACCTTGCCCAAGCTCCAACCTTTTCTCTATAATTTTTTCCATGGCCACTAACAAAACTTTTACCACTCTTAAAGTTGTCACCCTCGACTTATAACAACTCCAAGCTTTGATCCTACAACTCGCAACTAAAACAAACCTCCACCGGCTCCACTACTATCTCTGTTGAAGCCCTTGCCACTCTTACCAAACCCACTGCCACTACCACTGAAGCAAAACCCACTATCTCTCTTACCACCTAAGTCCATCACAACCCCTTCCCTTCATTCGACCAAGAAATACTGCTAGAGTCAATACCAAGATGCAGACCAAGTCCCTCACCCCATTTCCTTGCCTACACCCCAGACCATACTTTTAACCTATCTCAAACTTTGTTTATCTTGGCGGTGTTTTTTATCAAACTTTGGTAGACTCTGTCGGTTGACTATTTAGCCATGTGATTGCCTCTGGATGTCAGGCAGACTCACCCTATTTTGCCAGATGATGTCAAAAAGGGGGAAAGCGGTGAATCCCACTCCCAGTAAGACGAATTAATGTTTCTGGTGGTAGGAAGACTTGAATTGCACTTATGGATTTTGCCCTGATTGATGGTCAAGCAGACTGTTTCTGTTTAAGCTTAGTTTAATTCTATTATGCTCTTCTCTTACTGGTCTTGTCTTAAATGACATGCTCAAACTTAGGGGGATAATGGACTAAGGGGGAATCAATCAACGAGAGGTTGGTTCTTCCAAGATTCTTTGCTTGTGTGACTTTTTTGCGGGTTAACTCTTGCTACGGGATTCACTCGAGTGATTTTTGGCATCATCAGCAAAAAGGGGGGAAATGTATGAAGATATTAGAGTTTTGTTGAAGATTGCCAAAGCTTAGCTGCCAGCAAGAGTCGGTCTGAGAAATTGATGCAACGAAAAGAGACCAAGTCAAAGAGAGTATGAGTTTAACGAACAGTAACTCCCACTGTAGAGAACAAGTCATCCAGAGCCTGCCCACAGACAAAGAGTCACGACAGACATAGTTTGGTTGTCAACCGACTCGATCTGTCAAGCGGTTTGCATTTATCTCACCTTATAAATGATGCTTAACTTAAGGGGGAACTTTATCTCATCTTGACTGAGTTGATTTCCTTTGCCATCATCAGCAAAAAGGGTGAAATTGTTGGAACCCAAGGTTTTGCTGATAATGGCGAAAGAGTAAGTCTGGTGACAAAAGAAGTATCATTGATAATAGCATCATAGTAAGTCTGGGCGACGAAGGAGTCTGACTGCGGAAGAAGTCGTTCCGCGACATAATATTCTCCTGGAAAGTTCTAGAAGCTATGAGGCGAACATCTACTGTTAAAACATGGAGAAATTTAAGGAAATAACTGCTACACACGTTCACATATAATCAACTCTGAAAATCAAGGCGGTCAAGGTTAAAAAGTGCCAGAACAAGTCCCTCTACCAGTTTAGATATTTCCCGCCCAATGCGTAGTGGGAAGACGTGGGACGTCGGGGAAACACCATTTTACACATCATGGGAGCAGTTACTTCGGGTTTTATCAGTATTTAAGCAGGTAGAAGTCATTTGCAATACTTGGGGCTTTCACTTCCAAATTTCCTAGAGAGAGAGAGTCATATTGAGAGAGATAATATTTTTGAGAGATCTTAGTGAGACTTTGTCATTTTAGCTTAGGTATTTATTACCTATAGAGCACACAAAACACTCCCTTTACTCCTTATTCCGTATTGATCTACTTCTAGAGTAGAGCGAGTGTTGGATGAGACAGAATACCTCTGTCAAATCCCAAGATAGGAAGCTAGGTTGTAATTCACATTGAATAAGCAAAATCATGTCTTGTTAAGTTTCATACAAAAGCTTCCACGTTATTATCTTTGGAAAATACTTGTCCAAGCATGGTTGGTCTGAGACTAACACCTCATACCTACTCGATCAGCACCCTGATCCTATCATCCTCCACTTCTGTTTACCAGAAACTGGATGAAAATTTGGAAAGCGATGTCCAAATTAACCAAAGTAATGTGTTGGGAACTTATGCAAAGGAGAAGGATCCTGTGAATGGTGTCGATGTGGCAGTATATAGGAGCCTACTACTAATGAGTGCTATTAGAAGAGGTCACAAAAGGAACCTCCTATGTGCCCAGAATCTTATGATCCGCATGCAGCATGGAATGTCTCGCTGCAAGCATGCATGCACTAAGTGCCCATGGGTGACTCAGAACGTGGGTCACAGTGGCCAACGAATTGGCCAGCAAGAGTTGAGAGCCCCCATGTTGGTTGACAAGCTCGCAGGTTGGAGTATATGGAAAGTCAGCACCATAAGATTTCACTGATGATTATGAGCACTGGAAGCATGTTGTATCACAGTCATGTCTGACAAGGTTGGGAATCGACTGGTCCACAGTCAGAAATGTAATGGACATGAGATCCATCTATGAGGATTTGCAACTGCTTAGAAAGAACTAAAAGTTTGGGTTATGAATGTGGTGACAGTATATTCACCGGGTACGCTTCCCATCATCTATGAACGTGGGATCTTAGGAAAGTATCATGATTGGTGTGAATTATTTAGCACATACCCAAGATCCTATGATCTGCTCCACACAGATCACCTCTTCTCCATGATAAAGAAGTGCAGTTTCCTTGGACTCGTTGCAGAGTTGATCGAACTTTAAGACCATGTGGTAAGCTTATTGTCCTAGACAATGTGGAGGTGATCAATGAGCTTGAGGACACATTAAGATCCATGAAGTGGCAGATTAGGATGATATACTCCAAGGACAAGGAAGGTATGTTGTGTGCTCAAAATACCATGTGGCGTCCCAAGGAAACTGAGAGGCTTCGGTATGCCTTCTTGTGTGGTTTTGGTTTTCTGTGATTTCCTGCGTTGGCCCATTACAAACAAATATTATGACACAACAGTGAGATTAGGTATTCTTCAAATTGATATTTCTAGTTTTGCGTCGTAGACATATGTTCCCTTTCTTCCCTCCTTCTTCCCCCTGCTTCAAGTGTATATTGTCTTGTTTTTAGAGTTTGTAATATTTGCTCTTTAATTTTACTATCTTTCTGGATTCTGATACTAAGGTTTTGCTCATAATTGATTAGTTCAAAAAAAAATTGAGTGTCACGCTTGTAATCCCCTTAATCAAGTCAAAAGACACTGCTAGCTACGCACAACACAAATCGTTTTTTTTTTCGAAGAGTTATGCAAATCAAGGACACTTTGAACTTGTGAATCTAACTAACAATTATTCATCAGTTTTATATAAAATAGAGAAATTTCCTATTATATTTATAGCTAATTCATGAAATGCTTCAAAATAAAAAGAAAGTCATAAAATATTACTACATTTTTGCAAATATCCATGAAATGTCATTATATCATTGACCAAAAAGAAAAAGGCACCTACTAATTAACAAAGTATTTTTAAAGTTCATAATATGCTCTAAGTATTTCAAAATTCACAAAAAATTCAAAATATTAGTATACAAATATAGATAACTATAAAATATATTTTAAATATTATAAAAATTGAAAAATAAAATATAAAATATATTAAAATATAATAAATATTATAAAAAGTTAAATATCTCTTAGATTTTTTAAAAAGTTATTAATACCATAAAAAAGAACATAGTGTTTTAAACACATAATTTATACCAATTACGTCCCATAATTTATACGATTTAAAATACCATATTTTTACCTTACATCTTTTAGATTATTTTTTCTACCAATTCAAATTATTTATTCAAAATCAATCATCTTAATATTTAGCACTTTTTTTAATTTATAATCTATTTTCTAGATAAATTTATGGTATAATATTTTTTGTTATCTACAAAATACTGTCATAAAGTTATCCAGAAAATAGAATACAAATTTTTTAAATAATTTACTTGAGTTTTAGTAAAAAAAAGTATTTTATAGTTTATTTTGAATAAATAATTTATATTTTTTAAAAAAGATAATAAAATATTACTCACCAACTAATATATACCTTCATACATCACTTGCAGAAGTTATCAACTCCTCATTTACGTTACATGGTTTAGAAGGCTTTTATGACCTATTTTATTTTGTTTAATTATATTATTCTCTTAAACGGGGCGGCAGTCCTGCAAATAACAAACTTCCTTTAGCGGGGTGGCAGTTTTAATAAACATCGTGAGCGATTAACATTCGGTCTATTTAGCAATAAACATCTCATTTCAACTTATCAAGCGATCAATATCTTACTGATTTTGTTATGCCACTGGGTAAATAGCTTATCAACCGGCCAGAGTTAATGTGACGGAAGACATAATTCCGTCAGTGACGGAAACAAATCAGACCATCCAATGAAGAGAGGTGGTGCAGACCAACGGTTGCGATTATATAACAAAGAATAAATTACATCCTTTATTACTGTAGCAATAAATCAGAGACAAGACAGTGTCTCGACACACGCCAGTCAACTTCTAAACCAAGTAATTGTTATTAATTTCTTATTTAGAAGTTCAGCCCAATGAGCTTCACTATCTGTCATTTTTTTAACTAAATACTAGTATTAAACAGTTTTTGTACAAAAATTATAAAATGTAGAAACTATATTTCGTTTGTATATCTTATTTTAATTTAATATATTGTACTAATACTTTTATTTATGTTTTTTAATATTTATTTAATATGTATAACATAATTATTATAGTATATTTCATAATTACATATAATCTTTCTATAAAATCATATATCACCGTACTTTCTTAATTCTATAATACACATATGCAAAAAAAATGAGTCTACATCAATAATACTTTCTTGATATATGTGAAGGCTATAAATAAGGTTTGTAAACTATAAATTGAGTTGTTGAAGTCGATTTTACATATTCATTCAATCTTGATTTTTACGTATCTACTATAATTTATAAACGTATCATTGATGATTAGAAACATATACATATCTTTCTATATTCGTGTCCATCATGATTTTAAAAAAGATGACACTACCTGTTATATATCTTACTTTTTGTCGTTCTTATCGAATCATTGTGTATACGAATATTTTCCTACCATTTATAAGTTTACAAAACTTAAGTGATTGATTGATTGAAGAGATTCAAACCATGAAAAAACTAAAAACCATAAACCATTTAAATACTTGTAAATCTATGTACTAAATAACCATAATTATTCTAATAAAATTAGGCTCACATACACTTTATATTGTCTCAACTGACTTGACAGTTTTTTAGGGTTTGTAGTTTAGGGTCTAACGACCCTAAACCATGCACTACAAACCATAAAAATGTCTTCGACGTTTTAGCATTCCTAGGGTGGTTTTTAGGGTGTTTGGGGGTAGGGTAATCTTTTTGGCATTAGTTCTATGCTTTATATTGTCGCCACTAACTCGACAGATTTTTAGGGTTTGTGACCCGAAACCCTGTACTACAAACCCTAAAAATGCCTTCGACGTTTTAAGCTATCCTAGGGTGTTTTTTGGGTGTTTGGGGGGTAGGGTAATCTTTTTAGCATTAGTTCTACGCTTTATATTATCGCCACTGACTCGACAGTTTTTTAGGGTTTGTGGTTTAGGGTTTAGGGTCGTTAGACCCTAAACCCTGCACTACAAACCATAAAAATGCCTTCGACGTTTTTAGCTATCCTATGATGTTTTTTGGGTGTTTGGGGGGGGGGGGGGGTAGGGTAATCTTTTTGGCATTAGTTCTACGCTTTATATTGTCGCCACTAACTCGACAGTTTTTTAGGGTTTGTGGTTCAGGGTTTAGGGTCGTTAGACCCTAAACCCTGCACTACAAACCATAAAACTGTCTTCGACGTTTTTAGCTATCCAAGGGTGGTTTTTTGGGTGTTTGGGGCGTAGGGTAATCTTTTTGACATTAGTTCTACACTTTATATTGTTGTCACTAACTCGATAGATTTCCACACCACAATTATAAATAATGTTTCCAACGTTTTACATAAAGGTGTCCACAAATTCAAATAAATGTTTCCACATGTTCATTTAAATGTTTCCATGTTTCTACAATTCCATGATTATCTATAATGTTTCCACACCACGAGTACATATAAACATTTCCACAACATGATTATATATAAACATTTTTATAATTATATATGATGTTTCCACGCACAAGTATATAATGTTTCCACTGTTATACATAAATGAGTCCACGAGTTCGGATAATGTTTCCACTTTTTATTTAAACGTTTCCACCTTTTTATTTAAATATTTCCACGTTGTTATATATACGTTTCCACATTTTTATTTCAACGTTTCCCCGTTTTTACGATTCCATGATTATATATAACGTTTCCATGGCATGAATATATGATTGTTTCCATGCCACAATACGATTCCATGATGTATATATAAACGTTTACACGCCATGATTACATATATACGTTTACCCAATTATATATTTCATGCCACAATTAAATATAATGTTTCTAAAACACATTTCCACACCACAATCAAGTATAACGTTTCCACCGTTATGCATAAACGTATCCACTAGTTTATATAAACGTTTCCACATTTTTTTTATAAACGTTTCAATGTTTTTATATAAACGCTTCCACGTTTCTATGATTCCATTATTATATATAAACGATTCCACGTCATGATTATATATAACATTTCCAACATTATATAATAAACCGAATTGTTGGAGTCGACTTTACGTAATTATTAACATTTGATTTTTACATATGCACTACACGATAACTTATAACATGAAGGTTAAAAAATTAATCGGCAATATTTTTTAAAAATATCATACATCAATTTTTTTAATTTCAAAAATAATATAAATTTTAGCTTGGTATTTGTTTTGTATTAGCAATTTACTTAATTTTAATCAGTGGATTGATGTATTTTGAATTGCTATACTCTAGTTTTTATATATATGTATCAACAACAAATATTATAAGATTTCTAATCATAATACAATAGCAATAACATTCAGTTTTTTTCTTTAAAAAGTATAAATATTTAACTTGGTGTTCAAATTTTATACACAAATAAAATGTGGAAAATTAAATCCTTCACTTATAAGTGTCTTCATAATAGATGTAGAGACATTAGAGATCTTTGTATTTTATATATACATATTTGTACCTACATTTAGCATAAGCTCTTATTATATAGTTCTACACAAACAAGTGTAACTAAATAAAGTGGTTATATTAAAAAATTTACTACACTTTATTAAGTGAGATTAAAAAAATGCCATTATCTATATTTTTTGTAGTAGTGATGGTTTTAAATTAGTATTTTTTTAAAAAAAAATATTCGATTGATTAAGATATATATTTGAATTAATATGTGCTCTATTATTTATATGTATTTATAACCCACCAGTATTATTAGATTTAAAAGCTGCTAGCTATTATACAATATGTACAATCATGTAGTTTAATATAATTGATGAATTGTTATAACGATATAATTAGTAATGTTAGTAAGAAATTGCAAAAAAAAAAATATATACAAACACCACCTATCACTGACTTCTGAGTTCACGTGCTCTGTAATAAAAGAAATATTCCGTCGGGGACGGAGAATTCCTTTCTGTCATGTAATCCTCGACACTGTTCCGAGTTTCAGTGCCAGTGACAGACCTGTTGCACTTTGTCTAGTGCCCCCAAGTAGGGGTGTTCATGGAAAACCGGACCGAAACCGGTGAAACCGAAACCAGAAACCCGGTTAACCAAAGTCGTTTGCCGGTTCGGTTAGCCAAACCGTTTAGTTTCCCGATCCCGGTTCCGGTTATTGATTTTGACGAATCCGGTTAACCGAAAAAACCGTTTAAGCATTTAATTTATTAGTTTTTTTAATTTTTTGAGTATAAGTATAAAACTATATGGTTAATTATGAGATTTATCAAAAATAATTATACAATTATAAAATTAATGATTAGAATTATACCAAAACCAATAAAATCCTATCAAAATCGGCGGTTAACTGGTTTAATATCACACCAAAACCAGAAAACCACACATTGTTTACTAATTATAAGAAAAAAACACATAAATCTACATCATTTAGGTTAACCGCTTCTAAATGAACCGGTTACGATTATCAAATTTGACTAACCAACAATCCGGTTAACCGGTTTCCGGTTAACCAAAAAGCCGGTTAACCGGTTATGAATACCCCTACCCCCAAGCCTTTATTCTGCTTATCAGTCCATAAACAGCCATTTTGTGATAAAAACAAAATAGTTGAAACAAGATGAATGATGCTGTGGCATTGATATAATCGGCTATATGGTTCGAAATATCATGTTTGTTCCACACGCCCTAGTGCATGCGACAGCAGCATCAGCTGCACAATCAGGACAAGACCCTGCTAAGGAACATCATATAAAGCTAGCCAAAACCCCAACTTGCTGTGCTAATTTGTCCCAGTTGAGTACATGGGACATCCTTTCAATTATGACCCACATGTGACGTTACAGCGTGAGCATGAGTACATCTTCTTACCCAATATCACCGCAACTTTGTATCTGTTGTTTTGTTGCCTCGGAATGCAGATAGAGAGAAGAATGACCTCGATGCTGGAAAAACCCACGAATTTGGTGTTTCATATGTTAGTAAGATTTCTGTATAAGATGACCCAAATGGAGACCAAATAGAGTGACAGACCAACCTTTTGATGTGGTTGAGCTAGAACTCTGAAACGAGCTGTTACTCGCATTCGATCGTGCTACATGATACACAGGTATTAATTAGCATAAAAACTTCAAATCAGAAGCGAAAAGCTTACATCAAACATACCGAAGTCATGTTACACATGACATTTATCACTAGTCCTGGAAATGTAAACGCGCAGCAGCTACACACCTGAGAGAGGCTCAGGATCCGCCAAATTTTTATCATAACCATCTGATGAGATCCCATACTGTCCATGATGAGTAGCATTTAGGGCCGCCTTCTTCAACAAGTTATCAGAGTTCTTCCTACCCAACCCTTTGCACTCGTCACCATCATCTTCTCCTTCAGATGTGTATGGGCTTGCACCTGCCACATTTGCTTCTCCCTTACTTTTCCTAGCAAACTTCAACAACCTCTTCAGCCCTTTGGGAGCATCTTTATGGAACACCATTGAAGGAGGATTCTCCGCATTTCCCCACTCAATTATGTCGGATTCGCTACTTTCCTCCAAGAGCATCTGGGAGAGTGAATGGCGGACCCGGGAACCAGATGATCCCACTTCAGCCTGGTTAGTCAAAGAAGCCAATTCAGAAGCAGTTTCAGAGCTCGGGATATCCTGTTTACCATTTTCCACCCAGGCTGTGGGTGAAATGATTGGCTCCTCTTCATACTGGATCTCAACTTCAGAGGTCTCTACTATGATTCTTTCATCTTTATCGTCACATGTTGGAGGGTTTTCACTTAGAACCTCCTCCTCATACCCACAATGTGGAAGGGTTTCAACAAGTAGATGAGATTCGGGTTCGAAGTCAACATGACCAATTTCAGAGGTTTGTGCCTCCTCCACGGTTTGATTAGTTGGTTCAGAAGCTCTGAGATGAATAGCCTCATCATCTAGATCAGGTACTAGTGTTTCACACTTGGGCACAGGCGTTTCTTGAGGACTTTTAGGCTTGCTTGGACGTTCTTTAGCTGAAGGGCTACCTCTCTTTTTAGGAGTAGAGGTCTTGGCAGGACTGGTTATGGAGGCTTTAGGAGTAGAGCTCTTGGCAGGACTGGCTATGGAGGCTTTACGCGGAGTAGTGTTGGATGCTTTCGACTCCAAAGGAACCACACTGCTCTTTTTTGTGACTACATTCTTTCTCAGCCCAGGTTTTACTGGAACCTTGGGACCATTCTCGTCAGACACAGAAATCACTTTTGCTTTTGTTGTCTTAGAAACCTTGGGAGCCATTAGTGTTTTATTTTCATCCATCATTTTTGGAGTTCTTTTATTCTCAACCTTGCTTTTTCTTGCCTCTTTCCTTTGCGACTGAGGTGCTTCAACTTTAGGAGCTGAACAAGAAAGAGGAGCTGATAACTGACCTCTCTGGCGCGAAGATGCAAGTCCAGATGAATTTATGCTCGGTGCAGTCCTTATTGCACCAGTCCGAGAAGCAACTGAAGAAGGCGCCGACGGCCAAGACTTTCTTGTGGCTGGGAGAGAAGAAGGTTTAGGTGGAGCCTTCTGAGCGAGCTCCCTTTTTGTGTTTGATGTCAAAGGAGATCTTTTAACCACTCTCTCTTTCTGGGCAACGACTGATGCTTGTTTCTTCGCCACACCTGTGGCAATTGCAAAAGATGTATCATTTTTAGAGGTCCTATCAAGAGATTTTCGCACTGTTCTAGTGGGCCCTTGCTTGTCTGTCTTCTTCACAACTTGTTTTATAGTTTTCTTCTCAGCATCATCTCCTTGGAGTCTTTGGATTCTCTGATCTTTGTACTGGATAAGCCCGCTTTTCCGTTTCTGAGAGCCAGGTTTTCTGCTATCTTCAGACTCTATTTTCTGATACTTGCTGGTAGGCTTGCAAAGTGCAAATTTTACCAGCATCTGGTTCAACTCTTCCTCTTTTTGCTTGCTCCACTCAGCTGAATCGAGTTTTTCATCAGTTCCTTCCTCTAGAGATCCAGCTACATCTATGTGATTTGACAATACCGACCCTACATTACCACTTTCCAATTGTCCACAAGTTTGAACAGCTTGCTGTCCTGCTGTAGACAGATTAGAAGCAGGGCCTCTTTCTTGTTGAATTTCTTGAGCATCATCAGCGGTCTCACCTTCATCCATAGCTCTATCAGTATCACTACAAGCTTCTACCTTGTTTTGAGTACTTTGATCTAAGAATTGAGCAGATGATTCACCCATCCCCGAGCTCCATCTTCTTAGCACTGGCTTTACAGGTTTATCGTCTTGTGACTTCTTTGGCTGGACATCAGTGGTGGATTGATCTTTCTGTTTCTTCTCAAAGAGACTAATAGCATCTTGAACACTCATCCTTCTCACATTGCTTTGTGCAACTTTACTGGCCCGCTCAGATCTGACTTCCTCATTGTCATCATCTTCATCACCAGTGTCTCTAGAAGGGAATCTTCCAGGGAAGTAACTTAGGCTCTTAATGGCAATTGCAGGAGTACGACGTGGTCCAGATTTTCCAATCTGTACTCTCCTCATTGGAGAAGCTGATCTTCTTGGGGTAGCAGATCTTGTGAGAGAACGACTTCTTTCAGTAGAGGGCTGACTTTCCTCCTCACTAGAATTGGAGGAATCTTCACTATCAGTTAAGGTCATGCGTTCAGCTAGAGCGGCCTTGGCTGGAGAAGCATTGTATTTTACAGGTTGGTCTAAATTTGATGGCAGCAAGATCTTCGTATCACCAGTTGTCTTGTTTACAGGATTAGACTGAGTATAACGCATCATTGTATGCTCCTTACAATCTAAGGAATCACCAACTTTGCTGTTTTGACTTGAATCTAGTAACTTGCAAAAAGTGTTCCTACAATAACGGGGAGCGAAACAAAGAACTCGTATGAATGCAATATAGCAGTCAGCAACACCAGCATTTCCATAAACTGGGAAAAGGACATGTGACTTTCTTTCTAGTATCAAGCCAATCCAAATACCTTAAAGTACTGCGCCCAAAGTGTTCAGAGAACTTTTTCAAACCCTCAATCTCCTTGTTAGAGCAGACCTCTTCAGCTGCTTGATTGAAAGTTGTAGTAAGCTCTTCCCTTAGGGCTTTAAGCCTCAAGTTCATCGCTCGAAGAAGCTCATTCCTGAGAAAAAAGGTAGCCATAAGAGTCGTAAGACCAGAACTCACACATTTTAAATGTAGGAAAAGAATTAAGACCTCAGATAACTCACTTTGAGTCATCTGAAGATTGAACCTGCTTCTCTGCCTGTCCAGAAGCAGTAGATTATGTTAGCAGAAATAAAATGATAGAACAAACGACAGAATCACAAACTACAAAATACGCAAACAAAAAGAAAAAAAGGTTGGTCATTACACTCAGATGGAAGTATATGCGGTTAGAATATCCAGTCATGGGCAAAGGAGCTACCTGGCTATATAAAGAGAGATGGAATCCTCTAGTCTCCTCCAACTGAGAGATTTCATTGTTTAAGGCCACCATTTTTTTTAGTGCATCAGGGGAGTCAATCATCTTAAACATCCTGATGGTAAGGGAATTAACAAAAAGAAACCCTTCATCACCAGGTTCGATCAAGTTTCTAAACTGTAAAACATTTTTATACACCAAATACTAGCCAGAGACTTCTGTGTACTGATAATTGAGATGCAATCAGACATCAGATATGCATCGAATGCCACTTATCAGTAGAGCACATACTCAGCGTTAAGGGTTCAAACCATAATTCAAACAAGTTCAAGGTATAAAGACCTCATGAGTGTGGCTTTTGTGAACCATGTGTTGTCTCCAAGATCCTCTGGCAAACGTAGCAGCATGTTATTGTGGGATTGTTCCAATAATGATCCTGTAGGTGACAAGTATGCCAGTATTTGCTCCGTGGGAGAACATCCAACTTTCTCCTCCACTTCACCACAGCATATAAACACATCATAGCTGAGACAAGAAAAATGGAATGACGGTTTCAATCTTTTTGCAACAAGAACTTATGAAAAAATAAGCAAAGAAAACCATGCTCTAAAGAACTATCCACTTTCACTTATTAAGTGGCCATCACCAAAATTATAGTTTTGCTATTAAGAAGTTGTCTTTCTAATGTTCAAACCATGGTTCTTGTCTTAGACAGACCACCTGTAATGCATCTAGAAACATGAAGCTGATGCACCATTTCATTGCCGAATTCCAAGTCACCATCCTTTTGGACTGATAACTAATCTTTCCTATGCCCGTCTTCTCTAATTATTTTCCGACATCATCATGGGCACAAACCTTAACAAGGTGATTCTTTTACACTCCAAAAATGCAGACTTGCATATGTCTTATATCAAGCAGCTAAAGAAAGGGTTTTTTTTTTATCATTCTATTGAATTTATCAACGGGACCTTCATTTAATCCAACATGGACCCATTTGCTTTACTAACCCAGCTGGCAGTATCACTTCACATCAGAACAGGCTAATTGGGAAGAGAGCTAAAAAGCAGAAATTGTACGAAGAGGAAGAGGAAGAGGAAGAGGGTGCACACTTGTTTGGAGGCGAAATACGAAAATCAATAAAATCCAATGCAGAATCAGCTTCAATCTGCTGCTCCATAGCTTGAATCAATTAGAACCCACCCAGGAGCCTGAAAAAGAAGGATTGAGAGCGCGAATTACAGTTACAGAAGCGAGAAAAATAATTAATGTTTCCAGCTTCACCATATTCGAATTCATAAGCTCTGAACTAAAAAAAAATTCAATCGCACCCAAGAACGAGCCCAAAAGATAAATGTCCGACGAGAGATGACAGCAGAAAAAGAATTCAGATCTAAGCAAACAATAGCGTGACATTGAAGGCAGCTCACCGACAGGAGTCAAAACGACGCTAAATAGTACAATGAAGAGAGAAATTGCCTGGGTTCCTTCTTTAGCTGACCACTCTGAGAGCCTAAAGCCCCCACCTACCCCAACCCAGGTAGAAACTCGGATAATCAATTTCGGTCACGAAATCCCGTAATTTCAAAGCCCGTTTCGATCAGAAATGACTCTGGTCGATGAAGAAGCTTTCTCCACCGGAAGCGTTCGTCTTTCCCCTTCCCCTTCACCTTTATTGGGGAGGTATCAAGAGTATAGGATGCTCTGACGGCGGTGGAGATGAAGATGGCAGATCTTACAAAAGAGCTCAAACCGAATGCATGTGCTCACTCCCCTGTCTCTTTCTCTCTTCCCTGTCTGTCTACTCTCCCTCCTCAAACAGGTGCTAGTTCCTGTTTGGCCGTATATATTTATTTTTCCTCTACCAGACTACTACCGCAGAATCTCGCTTTAATTCTGAGTAGGCATAGAAAGATGATGATGACTCCGAAGGACCAAATAATGGGAGTAGGAGGATGAGAGAGAACGACTACCACGTGCTAGCCAAATATAGCTACGTACTACTATTGATTTGTCTTTGTTTTCGTATATGGTTGTTAGCTGGATTTTAAACAAAAAAAAAGTTTATGGTTGTTTGCTGTTGATTTGTATATTATTGTAGTTATTAGTTTTGAGAAACATTAATAGTTATAATTAAAATTTTTTTTTTTAAGTTAGTAAATACTACCTCCATCCTGAATTGACCATCTTGTTTACTTTATAGCATGCTTTCAATATTAAGTATATAAGTTAAAATAATTTTATAAAACTAAATTTTCACTACAACAATATTGTGCTTTTGGGGCAAGTTTAGATTATCATTTAGTGCAACTGAAAGGTTGCACCAAAAGTTAGAACAAACAGTGCAAAGTTGAAGTGCACTACTTGATTACAACAAATGGTGCACAAAAACAAAACTTGCACCAATAGATATGACCAAACAGGGCACAGAGAAACTTGCACTAACTGATCATATCAATTGGAGCAACTATTTACGTTGCCCTATTTGTTGATGTCATCCCAAAACCATATACACTACGGGCATAATCAAGCGGGGCAGATAGAAATTTTGGCTCCAATAGAGTTAATCAATTAGTGCAACTTCAGTTTTTGCACTAATTGATAGTGTCTAATAGTGCATTTCGTCTAGTTGCACCAGTAGAACTAACTATCAGTCGGTGCACACTTTATCTTGCACTAATAGGTAGTATCAATTGGTGCAATTCTATTACATTCGCTCTATTTGTCTAATGGTTAAATAGTGCAACTATTCTTTTGCACTATTTGGTTTAGTCAAATAGTGGATCTATGTACTGGTCTCCCTATTAGTACAAAACATAAGTTAGTGCATTTTAAATTTGCACTAATTGATACCATCAAATAGGAGCAACAGATGTTATGCCCTATTAGATATGCACAATTGGTGCAAAAATTTTATTTCGCACTAATACCCTAATTCTATTTTGCAACCAAGATATAACTTCTATCTATCACGGTTTCTTCACTCAATTTTTAAAAAATATTTTCTTTTCACTCAGGTTCATCTTCATTCTCGCACTATTCATTGACGGAAGTCTTCTTCTCTTTCACTCACGGTATCTTCATTCTTGAACACCAGATTGAAGACGAGGCTGAATAATCTTGGAACCGGTAATTTACTCAAATCTATCTTTTTTCTACACTCACGGTAATTTTGCAAGCCCAGGCTGGAGAACAAGGAACATATATGCTCAAAACCACCAAATTGAATCGTTAGTCACTGATTCTTCTCTTCACTACGGTCGCCTTCTTCCTCGCACACCAGATTGAAGGCGGGGCTGAAAAAACTTTGAATTCTAACTGGTATCTTCTTCTCTTCACTCACGGTCACCTTCTTCTCTTCACTCACGCTCGCCTTCTTCTCTTCACTCACGGTCATGCTCTTCCTCGCACACCAGATCGGGGCTTAAAACACTTCGAATTCATAACGGATGATCCCGGTTGACAGTAGTGGGTGTTTTGAGAATCTGTTGCTTACGACCATGTAATAATCCATGGGCTTTTGGTTAGCGGTGACAAGGACGGAGTAGCATTGTCCGAGATGAATATCGAGTGAGTCATACATGCTTTGACCGGTGTGGGACCCTTCAATCTCTACTAATTTCATTCTATGGCCTTGGATTCTGAAATTGAGGGAGTACTTATTACCAACGTTGCAGATTCTGTAACGGTAAGTCTTTCCTGGTTTCATGGTGAAATGTGGCTTCTCGTCGACGGAATTACCGTCAACATTTCCATGTTTCCCGTTAATCAGTAAACCGTCGGGGCTGCCGAGGGTGGCACCACTGTCCAGTTGTACTCATCCAGTTGGAGAATCTTCCCAAATTGTACTCATCCAGTTGTAGAGTGTTCAAGTATGAAGAGCTACAAAGGGCTACATCAGATTTCGCACCAGGTTCGATGTTGTTAATAGACGAGTGTTTTTTGTTCCATTCAAAAGTATGAATACTTTATGTTTTACTCATTCAGAGGTTCTACTTCCTGATGACAAGAATCTTCTGATGGTGTAGAAAATTTAATTGGAAAAGGAGGAAGCAGTAAGGTATACAGAGGTTCACTTCCTGATGGAAATCAACTTGCGGTGAAGATTTTAAGGCCATCTGCGGATATTATGAAGGAGTTCATCCTGGAAATTGAGATCATCACCTCGCTGCGGCACAGGAATGTGATATCTCTTTTCGGTTTCTGTTGAGGAGAATCTCCATGGTAGAGCTATTCTGAATACATGAATAATGCTTTCATTTCTGGGTTTCTCTTCAAAATGAACTTATTTAAAATGTATCATTGGCAATGCCGACAACAGGAAGCAAGAAGGACCTGCAAGCTTTTGGTTGGAATGAGAGGTACAAGGTGGCTGTTGGGGTTGCAGAGGCGATCAATTATCTTCATAACCTTGCTAGCCGGTCTCTGATTCACAGGGATGTGAAATCATCAAACATATTGTTATCTGATGATTTTGAGCCCCAGGTACTATCTTAAATCCTGAAAATTCAATTGCATGTTTCTCTGGCTTTCCATCTCATTGCATTGCAGCATGATCATTGACCTTTCTTCTTATTTTTCTCGTTTGTCTGGGTATTCCAAAGCTCTCCGACTTTGGTCTTGCCCAATGGTCATCACACGGAACCCTTGACTAAACCAATGTCTGTTTTCTTTTCTTAATTTTACTGAAGTTCTGTTTTATTGCACCTATGTAAAAGTTGAAGCGTTGCAACTAAACATGGAAATAAAGAATGTCAGCACTAAAGTGATCACGATGATGATAAATTTTGCTTTTTTTCAAACTGGGCAAATGCTTTTGCATACTCATATGAAAACTTCAGTTAACTCAGCATGTATATCACATCAGGGCTCTGGAGATTCTTTTGTACTTTTACCTTTTCTGATTTTTACTTCTCAATATCAGCGGAAAGTTAAATTTTCTTGACTCAACAACCATTTCTCTTGTCTTGCAGTTAGTCACTTTTTTATTTACATGTGATAAACTTCTAATTAGACAGGTTGCTGATCTTCTTCTCTGCCGCACTTTGTTGCTTCCTAATGAATTCATCGTCATGTGTAAGTTATTCATTCAGCTGATGAATTTCATCTTGAAGTTTCTTTTCCTGATATAAAAAGTGTGAAATAGAACCTTGCTTGGAGATTTTCTTTTCAAGCCATTTACCACGATATCCTTTAGCATTCTTAACTGATTTAACATCTCATTAGGTTGATAGAGTGTACCTAGGTTCATCAGATGCGGTTTCCCTCTTTGATCATGGCAAGAGAAGAACATATTCAATAGCAAAGCAAGGACTTCCTGATACAGGTATCGTTATTCAGCTATTATTGGTAGTATTAATTGATGATGATATCATCTGCTAGTAGATATATGTAAACCCGTAACTCCGATCTCTCAATAAATAATGTATATACAGAGATAGATTTTGTTGCTTATTAATACTTTCTGCTCTGTTGATATTTCGACTTATTTGACCTGTGATTGCAGCAGAATGAAGTATTTGTTCCTTATCAATACTTTCTGCTCTGTTGATTGTTCCGTTTATTCTTTGTTTATGCTTGATTGCTTATTGGACCTGCAAAGTGCAAAAGCTAGTTGTTATCATCTCTTTGGTGCTAATTCTAATTGTAAATTACATGATTGTTAGTGCTTTCTGCTAACAGCTAATGCTTATTTGACTAAGATGTCCTCTCTTTAATTTCCTTTTTCAGTGGTTGCTGCCCCAGATGTCACTAAAATTGAAAATAAAGATGAGGGACTTCCGGTTGACATTAAACTGCCTGTTCGGCGTGTCCTATCCAAGGAGCTTCAGGTGCGGGCTATTTGTGGCTAGATCATTTATATTATTTTCAAACTTGACTCATGCCTGATTAATGGCCCGATTAAAAATCCATGTGTTACATGCGAATGATTCATATTACCATTTGATTGATGATGACATTTTTTTCTTCGGTACAGTTATTTTATCAAGTTATTGATAGAGAAGAAGTATTCATTGTCATACCACGTGGTTGCCGCATTGGTGGCTCATTTCATGAGATTCCGTGATGATGTTAGGAGAATGCCTGTGATATGGCATCAGACACTTCTTGCCTTTGTTGAAAGGTTGGTGGTCTGGTTGTGACAAGGATTTCATTTTTATTGTCCTAAATTTCTTTCACTTTTAGCAGCAGTTTATGCTTGGACTCCTTCATATCTATTGTTGGTCATTTTACATCTTCCCTTTTATTTGTTTTTCTTTATCGGTATTATTCACCATGTTTTGTGGTTTTTCTCTTCTTTATCTGACTAAGATGGTCACAACAGATCAGCAGACACCATCGTTCTTTCTTTTTTCTTCTCAAAGTGTTGTACTATATTAACACTTTCATTGCGGACATTTCCAGTGATGATATGGTTTGAAAGATGTGCTATCATGTTGGATTTTTTTTTTCTGAAACGGTATCTACAATTGGGAGTGACGGTGTGGCCTTTCATATTTGATATGATGTTACAATCGATGCTAGGAGATGGCATACTTGTATATGATTCTTATATGCTACTGATGTTCGCTTGGAATTCTAATTCATACATGTTTCCTTTTTCTGTTTCATTCTGTGTCAACAGATACAAGCATCATCTACTGGAGGAGGATAAAGACAACCTCAGGGAATTGGTCGATAAGCAGAACCATTATCAAGTGAGACCATGATTGATTGTATCATTCAGGAGGAAGAGCTCTCAAAGACAGGCAACAAACTAAGTAATGAAGGTGACCAATTCACTCACTCACTTTATGTTAAGGTTAATTTCATTGATCGTGGTTGTGGCAATTAAAAGGGTTGCAATTCAGGAGGAAGAGCTCTCAAAGCTTGTGTTGATCTTCAGAATGGAGTTAAGCTCTTAAACTTCTCACAAAGCTTCAGACAAACAGCAGAACAAGAAATGATGTGTTATTGTAATAGCAAGCTTAACTTGTTTACTGTGATTTGGTAAGTTCTTTGTTCATAACAACTCTTTTTGGTAAGTTTTTTGTGTAACTTGTATTGTGTAATCGTGATTCTACATTTACTCTCAGTTATGCAGAGGACATCAAATTGTTGAAGCAGCTATTGTTGCCGGGACTCATCTTTTAGAAATTTTATGTTTTGAGCAGTTGAAGTAATTATATTGTGTTTTCCAGAACAGTTTTTGTATGATACATTGATGTGTAGAAACATGAAAATTATCTATGTGTAGAAAATCCAAAGTTACCATTGTGTAGAAACAGAATGATATTATATTGTTTGTGGTAAATATATATAATATTTTCTCATTTTTTTAATTTTCATGTTTTGTTAATATAATATAAAAGATTAAACAGAGTACTAACAATAAAAGATCAAATAGAATGAAAATTACAGTGCAGGATTTTCTTTTTTTTTTCAATTCTAAAAGATCAAATAGGGCAACTCATTTTTGCACCAAATATGATATCGAAAAGAGCAATAATAGTCAAATGCACTAATGGAAGGATACAAATAGTGCAACTTTTAAGCTTTGCTCTTTTAGTGTATGATAGTGTGTAAGCATGTTCATGCACCAAGTGGTGCAATGTCCTTAATGCCCTATTTGTAAATATCAAATGGTGCAAGAATCAGATGTTGCACCAATTGTTAACCTTCTAACGGTGCAAGAAATAGACTTTGCACCAATAGTTAACTATCAAATGGTGCAAGAAATATACTTTGCACTAATAGTTAACTATCAAATGGTGCAATAAGTAGACTTGCACCAATTGTTAACTAGTTATGTCGTAGTAGAAGGAGATCAAACGGGGCAACAAAAAAAATTTGCACTATTTGGTATTGCCCAAACGGTGCAACAACATATTTGCACCCTTTGGTATTTATCAAATGGTGCGACCCAACGAACTTGCACTAATAGACTAGCATCATTTAGTGCAATATTTAAGTGCACTGTTTGGGTTTTATCAATTGGTGCAAGTAGTCTTGCACCCATAGAGCTTTTCAAATGGTGCACCCTAAAAAATTGCCCAATGTCTTGTTGGTGCGCATCTACAGGTGCAACCTTGAAGCAACATTAAAATTGCACCAATTATCTTGTTGGTGCAAAATATTGATCTATTGGGGGCAACAAAAATGCCCTAATTGCACTTATATCTTGTAGTGTTTGTAACATGTAGAGTTATCATGTAAGGAATTTGTGTAAACTTAAATTTTAAAATTATTTTATCTTATATATTAAATATTGAAATCAAACAACATAAACAAGACAGTTAATTTAGGATGAAATATATATTTTATATATCTAGTTAAAACTTGTTTTATACGAGGTATACATTTAGGGTGCGTTCACTTCGAAGCGAGGAAACGGAATGAAATCAAGAAAGGGAATGGAAAGGAAAGGAAAGGGATTCCCCGAATCAAGAAGTCTGTTTGATTTTACACGGAAACATAATAGAATTCTCAATGAGTGTCTTTGTTGTTGTTTGGTTTAAACAGAGAAGTTAATACATATTTACACTATGAATAATATATATTAATATTTATCTAATTTGATGCAACATATACTAATATTTATATAAATTATATAGCATATATAAATAGTTTTAAAATTATAATGACATATTTAATATATATAGTTTATATTATGTATAATTTTTTTTAAAAAAATTATCTATATATATAATTTTAATTTTATAGTATTTAGGTTTAAAAAGTATTTATTAATATATATTATATAATAGTTATTTTAAACTATAAAACAATATAAATAGAATTGATATAAAGTAGATATACGATATTTTTTGTGTATTTAGGATTTAAATTTAAATAATTTATGTAACAATATTTAAAAAATATAAATATATATATAAATATTTTATATATTATATAATTCTATTTAAATTTATAAACAATATATAATATATATACTATATATTATTATATCATTTAAAGGATAAATAATATTTATTAATATTAATTATATATTATAGTAGAATTTTATTCTATTTATTTAAATTATAACTAATATGCATAAATGATGATATATCTTAATTTTATTGAAATAATATATATTATTATTTTAATGTAATTAAAATTAATTATATATATATTATTTGTTCATTTATTTCAATATAAATAATAATAATATTACCATTATTATATAGTATATATATTATTTTTAAATATAAAATGTTATATATTTAAAATTTATAATTAGATATATTATATTCATATATCTATATTTATATAAAGTATAAATAAATATTTGTATTTCTATTAGTAAAAATATTGTTTATTAATATTTATAAAAATTATATAACATATATTAGTTTATATAAATTATATTATATATATATATATATATATATATATATATATATTAATATTTGTTTATGGTAAAGATGATGATAGGGGTAAGAGGGAGGAAAGGGAATACCTTTCCCTGGCATATTGGGGGGAATCACCAAAAGGGAATTGGGGGCTTTTGAAACCTGAAGTGGGGGAAGCAGAATCATTAAAAATACAACACAAACAACCACAAACGGAATGATTCCGTTTCCCTTTGTTGATTACCCCGAAGTGAACGTCCCTTAGTTCAATCATTTTAAAGTATTATTATAAGGATTTGATCGGTATATTACAATTAATGTATATTAACTTTATAATCCTAATTCATAATTTAATTATCTTAACTTATTATATATAATCATATACACAAAAAAATACGAAAAAAGTAACGTGTTTTTTAACGGAACAAAAAAGTTACATTCAAACAAAGAATAAACCGAAATGATATTATAGTGAAGTATATAGCATATATAAGTAATACATACATAGTTTTTAGGAAAATCATATTAAGGCCAAAAGTTTATAAAAAATACTTGTGGCATATAGAAAAATAGAATTTGTGAGTTTAAACTACAGTTAATAATATACGTATGCAAAAAAAATTATAATATATTATAACATATATATAAAAAAACCTAATCATATTTATGTTATATCGGGCACTACTTAGTTTAGAAAAAACACAGGCAACTTAAAAAAAAAAAACTAGTAACTATTTAATGTGATGAAGATGTGAGGAACATTCAAATGATATAATGTATGAATTCGGACTAGTTAATAACTTACTTACATAAATTTAATATAGTTAATGTACTCCTAAATAAAATATAAAGAAGAAAAGCTCTAGGCAAAATAAGACCATAAAATTAACTCTATATGCTCTTCATGTGTTACTTGTGCCTCCATATCTTTCTCCCTCTAGCATGAGCATTTCTTTTCTATGGTTGTGTCTCCTTGTTTTCCACCCGTTGTTCTTGAATCAAGGTGGTTCCTTTATCTTTCATCTACCGATATTGGTAATGACGCTGGTGATTAGAGCTTCCTTGAGGGAGTGAGAATAATCTTCCCTTTCGTCTTCTTTCGTTAGATTCAAGCGATAATCTTCCTCTCACTCTGCCCATCACCCTATTCCTTCTCTTCATCAGTTGTGCATGCAGTATCTAGGTCACACTTCAATCGAGCTATTTTACACTCTCTTACATGTATCATTTGGGCTTAAAAATCATTTGTGCACTCACCCACCGTCTATTATCTATTACAAACTCTTCATCCCCATCTAGTTTTTCCTGTTTTCGCTTTCTCCCATTTTATTAATACAACTAGTTTTCTTTTCAAAAAACTAGCTAGGGTTCTTTAACATGATGATAATCTTAGGATTTTATGGTGATCTATTGCCTACCACCGTTGTCTTCTGAGCCAACTATTCTCAGCTCAACAAATTAGTTCCAGTTTGCTCGCCATTACATTATGCAAGCACTGGAGTGTGTTTGGTGGCTTTCAGTTCTACAAGATTGAGCCTAACTTCATCAGTGAGTTTGAAATTCTAAGGCGATGCAATCAATTTTGGTTCGAGGGTCGTGGATGGTGAATAACTCCCTCTTTGCGATGCAAAGTTTGGATCTATAGAAGTCCATTTAGGAGCACGAGTTCAAGTGAGTACTTTTCTTGGTGCACATTTATGATATTCCACGAGCTTTCCACAACATCCATTTTGCAGAATGTGTGGCGCTTAAACTTGCTTTTACATGGTTGTAGTGGTCTCAGATTTACTAAGGTAGGTTAATCACTCTTGACTTGGCGAAAGATAGTCTAGATGGTCACTCTATAGGCAGTGACGAGCAAGAGGGTATACCTCAGGATCTATTTTGCATATGAGGGCCATGCAAATCGGCTCCCCGACATCTTCATAATACTCGCAAGCGCAAATTTGATCATCTGTTAATCGAAGCTTCATGGGAAGACTTTTGGGATCTACGTTTGTCGGAAATGGATCGCAAGGGGAAGAAGCCCATGGTTCAACCTACACTTGACTTTGGAAACCCCTCAAGGAAGTATGAATATGAAGGCAATGGGTGAGAAAACGACGTAGCGGACTTCTCTGGGTTGCCAAGGAAAATAATCATTTAGCTCACTAACTGCATGAGGAAGGACATGTCTCATGGAGTTAGGCCTTTTTGGAACACTTGGTTCATAACAGTATCCATTTTGGATGCTCGGTATTCTCTACTCCAGTATGATATCCATCTGCTTTTGTCTCTTTTGCTTAGTCTTTCATGTTCTCACATGTTGTCCCTTCCCAAACCCTCATTTTGGCTAGTTGGTATGTTAATATATATAGTGCAGTTGGAGGATTCCCTCTTAAATCTTGTTGTAGATGTTGTTAGAAGCTAGAAGGGATTCATGAGGCAATCATTGGTGATGGATTGCCTCTTAATTGCTGCTATTACAACCTTCTATAGGAGTCAATTGCGCAAAGTAGATTGGTGTGTTTGGCTTTTTGGGTGGTGGCATGAGGGAATGTTTACTTAACCTCCAAATGTCTTGTTCTTTTTAGGTTTCAAAGTTATTATCTTATTTTTGAGACACTTGTTATATTATGCTTCTTAGATATGTAATAGCTTAATCAATATATGCAAGGTTGGTGGATTCTAAAAAAATACCATCAAATTGAGCATCATATGGTCCAACCATCCTTGTGAGTGTTAGCTTATCTTGTAACTAATTTGGGTTAAATTATGCTTGATATTTTTTATTGTATAATTATACTCCTCCGCCTATCTTGTCCGTCATGTTTACTATTTGGGCATGTCGTTGGACTTCAATATTTAACATATAAGATAATAGAAGTTTACAAATTTAAATTTTACAATTGTTTCCTTAATTGATAATCTATATATTGTAAAACTTAGTTTTATAAAATTAATTTATCTTATGTGTTCAATATTAAAGTAGAAAAACGTGCCAAAAAGCAAACATAGCTGCAATGTCCTACAGTCTGATGGGGTCATCTGCCTCACCTCTTCGGTCTCGGCCTCTACCTTGGCCTCGCCCAGACATCTGCATAATGCCTTTACATATCAGTTCTTGTGTTAACACACTTAGGTTTGGACAGTTGTTAACACCCTTTTCGGTAGAATGTTACTACTATCACTCAACCCTTAACCCAAGGCTTGGAAATCTTAAAGTCGGTAGTATCTAGTCATCACAGTGTTACTACGCTCTGATACCACTTTTGTAACATCCCAACCACTAATTCGCAATTGATGATAATAAAGACGCCCAACATAATAGAAAATCACAGCGGAAAATAATAAAGAACTCCCGGGTGCTACTGCCGTTAGCCACCCACGTGACTAACTAGGCCTTACCAACTCCATATAACGGTCTGACGAACTGAATACACTACCGGATAACGTCCACAAAATAATACTGATCCCCAAAAGATTACATACCGAGTTTCCAAAGTGCTGGAACAAATACAAGTTTAAGATGGAAGTTCCATATACCAAAATGCGGGTATAACCTAGCTAAGGTATAATAAAAACAAAAGTATACCCCATACCCTATGTCTACCCCACCTACTCTCGGTCGGGTCTCCTCAGTATCCGGTACCTGAAATGGGGGTGCCCGAAGGCTCAGCAACAACGCTGGTATGAAAACGTGCAGCCTGCAAGCTACCGGGCCACACCAACTAATTGGTCGTTAACATGCAATTCATTTTACAGTATTATAAATAAACTGGAAACACACAACACGAAAGCATACCACTCAATCAATTCATCAAAGGAGATATACACCAAACATAAACGAGACAGTAGTAAGTTAGGTCAGTGTTCCGTTCTAATATTGGCCTTGAGAATATTGAAATCCCGTTATAGGCTTTATTTGTTTATTGAGGACGATCCACACAGTGGAATTGTCAGATCCTGATTCAACGTGGTTAAACAACATAGTTGTAATTAATTGGGTTAGATGGGTACATAAACCTTGATGAACCACCGTCTCAAAAACGCTTATTAGGTCAGGTACGAATAAACCCTTCAGATGAGATTGGGACTCTCGTGAATTGTAAGTGGGTAGTTAGCCCCGCAGGAGGATGTAGCCTCCTCCTGGCCTCAATTGTGTTTGGGTAGTTAGCCCCGCAGGGGATAGTAGTCTCCACCTGGCCTCATTATATGTGGGTAGTTAACCCCGCAGGAGAACGTAGTCATCTCCTGGCCTCCGTCGCGACGTATATATCTGGAAGTCGACCTGATGCAGGTACGGCCTCTGGAATTTGCATGCACCTGAAACATCTGGGCTCCTCGCTTCCCGTATCTCGAACGTATTAGAAGTCGCATATGGACCTTCATCCTAAATCTAGGGTGATTAGTCAAATACCACGTTTGATAAGTGTGAACCATCATGGTTTTATTAGTGCTAAATTCTTAATTTATGCAACATTTTGGGCGCTTTCTCACACTTATCCTATGCGTTTCATGATTCTTACTTTAGGCAAGAACTGATGCCAATTTATATGTTTAAAGCAGAAAAATGATGGTGAAAATGCATAGTTCTCCTCACGAGCTTTCCAATGCCGCAAACGGGGAACAAATCGGAGCTAAAACGAAGAATATGAACCCTGTTGAAGTTTGTGGAGAAAATTAGCACAGATATATACAGACGTCTGGACTTCACGTCCGACCCAGTCACCCGGACAGGCCGTCAGTGGGCCCGAACAGGGGTTATTAATATCTTTTAGTATTTATTGATAAGTCATAGTAGTTAGGATAGTTTCTATTGTAAGTTTGAATATCTTTTATTATTAGTTTGAATAGGATTAGGATCTTAGCATTTATTAGGATAGATATTACGCTTAGCATTTATTGTTAGTTTGAATCATTTATTGATAGTTTGAATAGGACTAGGATTTTGACTAGTATGTTAGTATAAATAAAGGTTGGGGTTGTATCCAGAAGACATCCACTTGTCCACAATTCACATTCACATCCCTTCATATCATATTTTCCACGCCGCAAAGGAGACTTACACAGAGGAAGCTTGGGCAAGAGACTCCACCACCACCTTCATCTTCATCTTTCAACCTCAGCCTTGCAAATTTCAGATCTGGACAGAAGAGTAGATTCAGGAGTTCTCTATTTCCTTTATATGAATTCTCAACTCTTTCCTTCTGTTATCTCTGCAAATATGTCTGGCTAGGTAGGAATTACTCGGGGGATGGTTGTTTGTAACTAGAGATGATTTAGTAACGTATTTTTGCAGTTACTATTCGGATGATTTATTAGATTGTTTGGATTAAAATATTCTTCTCTTCTCAATTAATCTCATGGGTGTTTTTGTGAGTTTTTACAAACTTGATCGATCGTGAGTAATAAGAGGGTCAAATTTAAAAAAATCTGTGGAAAACTAAATGGATAGATTATGTTTTCCTTCAGCTGCTAATAATTCTTTACGCCTAATCCACCTATATGTGTTTTGCTTGTTTCTGGATTAGAACTCGCATGTTCTGATAGGTGAGCTTTTCTGAAACTAGGATTTAGTGGCAGAAAAGAAATTTAAAGAATTACAGCCCAAATCGACAAACTCTCGAAATCTATCTAAAAAGAAACCAACCTGAACCCCAGAGTCGCCTCTTCTATATAAATTTCATCACATTTTATTTAATTGGCTAGTTTATTCCTTTGCTTAATTTTATTTTAATTTTTCTAAAAACAGCCAACAAAAACCCTCTTGATTTCCTGGTGCTTTTAGGATTAGACTTATTTCTTTCGAGTCCCACGATTCCGGTTGCTTTGCTATTCCTATATTACTATGACCGGGATTTTGCATCCCGAAGGCGTTTGATTTATTAATTTCTAGGTTTAATTTACAGTTTTTAGTAGATCAAATTTCTTGTTTGCAACGTTACGGATATTGACTTGTGTTATTAGGGAAGTTAGTGAGAAACTTGAGTGCAAGTTCTCTTAACTCAAGCGCACAACATTAATCCACTTGTTTTATCGTATGTACGTATGTGTAACTTGATTGTTCCCAAAGGCATGGAAAATCAATTAAAGTCAGTCACGAATAACACACAATCACATACACATATAGTCATTTTACATGCATTAATCTTGGTCATTAATTCACACAACAAATAGCACACAAGCTGGTATAAACCGTTAGCAAACACGCTGCAAGAATCCATACCTTACACCGAAGTTGGCCCTCGCCTAAACCCGATCTACGTCCCGTATGTCACGACCTATAATTAATAATTGAGAGTGTTAATTATTAATCACTCTCGTATGAATTTAATCTCAGTGTGAAATGTTTATTCATTCCCCTTTATTATTTCATGTGTTTTACATAATTACCCCTTATTCTTAGTCAACTCTTAATCTTACTCATAGCTAAGGTATTATTTCATGTGATTTAAATCTTTCGTTCTTTACCCACATGATTTTTATTCTTAGATTGTAACTATCCCCATAACCTTTTGATTTATTAAATATTAACCCAAAGTAACACTTAACATTTACAGATTAATCGTTATGTTTGTATAACCTATAGTTTCCACCCCTTTATTTAATTATTCCAAGGTTTCATTTCTGATTTCCTTCCAATATTTCCAAGCAGCCCTTTAACTTCTCTTATTTACGAATTTAGCCCACAATTTTGGTTATTGTATCCTAACCACTTTAATTTCACAATCTTCACATTTTACCACTTGTTACATTTTATTGTATCTCTTTAATCCTACCTTATAAAATTCTAATCTTTCCCTCTAATTTTTGAAAATTGTTATATAGCCCCAACTAATTTTCGGTATTATTCCAACTTATCATTAATCATATTTTTGACCCCACAATTTATAATAATTATATTTTTAGCACTATTCTTATTCAACCTATAGTTTCCTTTAACTCATTTATTTAATTGATTACAACTTATAACCTAACACTTAAATATTTACAAAGCAAACCCACTAACTCGGCTTTCACCTATGATCTCCCTTTAATTACGAGTTTGCCACAAATTCTATAATCTTTATATTTCATGTTATATTTCACATTTAATCCTAAGTTTTAATATTCAATCCCAAACTTTGGTCAACCCTTGACCAGCATTATATCTAATTACTTATTACCCTTATACACCCAAACTTAATAGTATTACGGTTTTCCCCATTAACTTTCCATAAATTATAATTTAGCCCCATAAATCTCCTTAACTTATATCCTCTCATTCCTAACCAAACTAACCTTATATTTTCGACTTAATTACAGCCTAGCAACCATATTTTACATTCTATACATTTTATAACTTTTAATAGCCCAAGGTTCACTTGATTCTTACATAGACTCCTAATTCATTTTTAAGGTAGTTTCTTACACTTAAATTCTACTAAGCAACCTCTAACCACTTAGATATTTTCCCTAAGTCCCCAATATGATTTATTTCACCTAAATGACCCTAATTCTTGGCTTACCATTTAGGCCCAAACTCACTAAACTTATCATTTTAATCCTTAACTCTTACTCCCTCCGTTCAACAATAACTGTCATTTTAGAAACTTACACACTTATTAAGAAAAGTAGGACAATGACGCATGTGCCCTACTTTTTACTTTTCTATTTAGATAATAATTACTTTTTATTGAATAGTAGGGTAAAAGGTAAAAGTGAAGAAGTGTGTCAAAAAACTAGAATGACAGATATTTTGAACAAGAATCACATCCTAAAACGACAGATATTAATGAACGGAGGGAGTATCTAACTTAGCCAAAACTTATAATGTAATCTTATAATCATATTTAGGCCATTATTAACTCTAAACCACGGTAGTTCTCGACCTATTACCACCCTTACCCCAAACTTTATAAAATTATATTTTTAACCAGATAACTTAATAAGCTTGTCATTTTAAACCTTTAACACTTAGTTAAAATATCCAAAACTTATAATATAAGTTTATAATCATATTGGGTCATTATAAACCTTAAATTACAGTACACTTTTGGTCATTTACAGATTTGACACCTAACTTTATAAAAATCACATTTTAGCCACATAACTTAATAAACTTGTATTTAAACACCTAAACTTTATTTTAACTTATCCAAAACTTATAATATAAGTTTATAAACATTTTTAGGTCATTATGAGTCATTTTATACAGAAACATTTCGGCCCTATATAGAACTAACCCCATAGTTTTCAAAAATTGCATTTTAGCCCCTTTTTACTTATTCCTTTGTACATATACAGAAGTTAAACAGTATGCTCTCGGCCTTGATGGTTACAACACCAAAACATCATTAAAATGACATTAAATCCTAACTTAAGGTGTTTACCTCTTAATGCCCAAAAGTTGATTTTTCAAGGAGACTTGTAGCTTGGTTCCTTCCTTGTTATCGGCCCTATTATACATAGGAGGGTTCATTAAAACCTTGTACAAGTTTAATTCTTAATGAAACCTTAACCACCAAGGATTAGCTTAAAAGGCTTTATCTTTCTAAAATATGACTTCTCACACTTGATCTTCTTGGTTTCGATTCGGTTTTGAGAGTTTAGGGACTCCAAATGTTTGGAAATGTTACAAGGAAGAAGAGAGTTCCAAGGTTAGGACTTTCTATGCTTCATAATCAAAGATAGAACCTCAAAGCATACAAATGGGGTTTTAAATGTTGTTCTCACCTTAAGGAGTCAAAATGGAGACTTGGCTGCTCCAAAGTTTCGACTTGCTAGGGGGGACACTTAGAGGTGAGTTCTTGGTAGATCCATGGAAGGGACATAGATATTAAACACTAAGAATCTAGTTTTTGAAGAGATTTACCTTAGTAGAACCCTAGGAGATTTCGGCCCCTTCTTGAAGATGGAAGAAGCTCCAAGTTTGAGCATGAAACAAGGGGGAAAAATGAGTTTAGAGAGGCTTGGAACTTTCGGCCATATTGAAGGAGGAAGGAAAAATGAAGTTTTAGAGCACATTTTTACCTTTTGAGATGAAGAGACTTAGTCTAGCCCCATGTCCATGTTAATGCCGAGTTGATTGGTCTTGAGAAGTGTTGGAACTTTGTGATTTTTTTTGGAGTTTGTAGATCTATAATCTCCTTGAGGAGTATGTGAAGAAAATGGAAGTTTTGTGAGAAAGGGGCTTAGAACACTAAACCACCATGAATGAGTTCTTGGAAGAGCTTGAGGTTGAAGATGAGAGAAAGGAGGGTGTGAAAACGGCACACACATGAGAGAGAATCAGAAGTTTTCTCTAATATTTACCTAATGGTTTCTTAAGTGAGAGAGGAGTCACAAGATGATGTCATGTCATCAATCCCATACTAATTGCCTCTACTTTTAATCTAAGCCATTGGATGGCTCTTTGGGTACTTAAATTCCGCCCCCATACAAGGAGAGGAGGGTAATTGTGTCTTTGTTGTGTTTTTTAAATATTAAGGCTTATAAGTTGTACATTATGACTTGTTTTATGTGTTAGATTGTAACACATGTTGTTACCTTGTATTAATGTGTTTATAGGTGATTATCAACCTTATAAACTGTTGTTACAATACAAATTATGGTATATAATATTTCTCATGATTTAGGTATTTAATTCTTGTCTTAAATGTATTATATGTTACATTAATCTTAGGAGTATAATTTCTCCTTATAATTGTTCTCTATTTAATCCATTATATATATATATAATATATATATATATATATATATCCAAGTATATATATTAAGAGGTTGTATATTCCTTAATGGATTTAAGGTTTATTAGTCTTTATGATTTAATGACTAACCTTTGATTAAACACCTATATTTAATTAATCCCTGATTAATTAATGTAGTTAAGGTTTGGGGTATTTCATTATTAGAGATGAAGTAGATGATTCTAGAGTCGAGCAGTTTCAAAACTTCTTCCTTCACCACCTTCTTCATGTTTGGATTCAACCTTCTCTGTGGTTGGACCAAAGGCTTGTAGTCATCCTCTATAAAGATGTGGTGACTGTAGAAACGGGGGTCAATGCCTTTGATATTCGAGATGGACCAACCAATAGCCCTTTTGTGGCTTCGAAGCACCTTCAAGAGACTTTTCTCTTGTGCACCTGTTAGAGAGGAGGAGATAATCATGGGTAGAACACAGGGGTCAGTCGGATAAACATATTTCAAGTGCGAAGGTAAGGGTTTCATCTCCACGATGGGAGACTTCTCAACCAATGGTGGAGGTTTTTGAGTGGATCACTCTAATGGTTTTAGTGGTGGGTAACGTGGTCTAACATAGAATTTTCTACTATCCAAGGTCGTTACCATCTCTACCACCTTTGGGTTCATCACCTGATCATCGCAAGAGCGGCAAGACTCAAGTGGAGCAAGTTTAAGAGCATCATAGCAAATGAGAGAAGACAAAATATCTTGCACAATAGAGTCAACAATATCCGTAGCAAAAAAAGCTTCCCATGTGCGAGTTTCCTTACTACCTTAGACATGTCATACTCTAGTGTTTCATCATGAAGCCTTAATATGTTTCCCTTCTCAACATCTATCAAAGCCCTAGCAGTTCTCTTGAAGGGACGACCTAGAATCAAGAATACCCTTGCATCCTCTTACATATCAATTACAACAAAATCAGTAGGGAACACAAAGGTTTCAACAATTACAACCAAGTCCTCCACTATCCCTTTCAGGAACACTAAGGACCTATAAGCTAATTGCAATTGTATTGAGGCAGGCATGCATTCACCAATCTAGAGTTATTAAAAATTGAAAGTGGCATCAAATTAATGCTAGCTCCTAGATCACAAAGTCCACTACCACAGTCAATATCATCAATAGAACAGGGAAGATTTGCAATCTAGGGTCTCCAAGTTTTGGACAGAGGCTCTTCAGCAGCACAGCCGATACTTCCTGTGTGAGGTGCACAGTCTTCACCTCTTCCAATGATCTTATGTTGGGTGATGATATCCTTCATGAATTTTGCATAGATCGGCATTTGTTTCAAAGCATTTGCAAATGGAATTAATCATCGATTTCCTGAAATGGATTAGAAACTTTCCAAATTGTTCATCAAGAGTTTTCTTTTTCATTTTGTTTGGAAAATAAAGTGGAGGAAGAATCTTAGTGCGAGTGGAAGGAGTAGAAGTTTCAGGAGACTCCTTCTCCTTGTAAGTGTTTTCGGAGGAGGAGGAGCTTCCTCAAAGATCTCTTGATCTTCCTCTTGAACTTCTTAAGATTCTTGATACTCGTTTTCAGCTTGTGGGAAGGATGATACAAGTGGCCTCCCACTTCTCAGTATCACTGCTTTCGCTTACTCTCTTGGATTTTGCTTGGGCTTACTTGGGAAAGTGCCCGGTGGCTTTTGTGCAAGTTGTTCCGAGATTTGGTCAAGTTGAGTTTTGAGGTCCTGGTTGAATGTTAACTAGTTGGTTTTGAAAACTTCTTGATTTGCCTTGACTATGAGAATTTTGTTTGAGCAACGGAGATGAAGTTCTCCATCAAACTTTGAATTCCCACTAGAATAAGATGAAGTGGGTTGATTTTGTTGTTGTTGTTGGAATCTAGGAGGAACACCTTGAGGTCTATAACCATTTGAGAATTTGTTGCTTGATGAGGATATTGGGTTTATAGCCTTGAGAATAGTTTGAATAACTACTTGGCCCTCCACGAGTTTGCTCATTGTTCCTCCATGAAAATTTTGGGTGATTTCTCCATGGGGCATTGTTGTTATTGTAGGAGTTTTTTGGCCGGTTACCAACAAAATTTGCCTCCTCTTGATTACCCATGTAACCTATCCCTTTGTTGGAGAAATATGACTACTTCTACAACCTAGGCAGTGTACCTATCGTTTTGCGGAATAGTGGAATTGTGTGGGGTGTCGAACTCTTGGGGACCTTGCTGTGGTTTAACTGATAGTGTAAATTAACTAAGAATTCTAATTAATTAGATTGTTGAATAGAAACTTATCACTTTTTTAGGGAGATTGTGGTTTAACACTTAATGCAAACAAAATAATAAAAAGAACAATTAATCAGAACAAAATAATAATAGCGGTTTATAAAACTCTTTTGTTTTAAGAAGCACCCTGGGTTGTTCTGCTCACCTATTTTATTCAATTATATTACTATAAACTTCTACCATTTAGCAATAAACTCAGGAAGAGAAGCAGTACCATGAGAATTCTGCTTTTAACCCTGAGCCAATCCACCATTTTCTTTCACATTTCCTTTGAACGACAAGGGGCATGAAGTAAAATCTTATTCCATTATACCTTTCAATGCCACATACTCATGATCCATGAAGAAGTTTTTTATCATTTGGTACAGAATGCACAGATACTTCAATTTTGAAGTTCATTTTCTTTTACCTCAGACTTTTCTCTCCACCCTTGTAGCGGGTTTGGGTCTACTATCCCAGATACCGAGTACCTTAGGTAGCCGGGTGATGAAGCACCCCTAAGAACTTAATAACCGAGTGGACGAGGCCTGTAGGATCGGGTGGCTGACTCAAACCAACTCAAGGGTGAGTCTAAGAGTTGGTTTGACTCAATCGGTCTTTGAAAGTAAGAAACACTCTGTGATGTAGAGGCACTCAATCGAACTTGTATGTGACAACACTTGAGACGTAGAAACACTTAGCCGAACTAAGTGCGCGGAAGCAGTTGCTCAAGGTAGTGAAGTAAGATAGACTTAGCGGAGCTAAATGGATTAACACTCGAAAGGTGGAGGACTCTGTCGAACTCAGCAGGATACACAATATAAGTTATTTTATTTCCTGGTCAAAACAAAACAACTTATAATGCCCACTCAGTAGATGAGATCTACTTCGTGGTTTTCACTCACTCACCCAATACAATCTCTGATCAGCTCAATGATAAGTGTAGTGAAAACTAGGTCCTACCTAGAAAGAGTCTATCGATATGCACAAACGAATCTAGTACTTCTCTCTCTCTTTTTCTCTCTCTAAAATAGGCAAAACTTTCTCTAAAACAAATGCTCTGAATGATTCTCTTTGGAAAGCTGCATAAGAAAGAGAAAAATGACAACTCTCTTATATAGTTTAGCCGGTGAGGGAGTCTGCTTCCGAAATTTCTGCCATCTGAACGTTGTAGTTGCTTAAAATTCGGTCCTAACTTCTTTATGAACGTTGCTAAGCCTTGGCCCTTAATTTTCGGACAATTACCAATCCATTGGACGACTTGGTAACATTCAATTATGACTTTCACGTCTGATGTAGTAGACTGACTTTGTCAGTTCCGAAATTTCAGGAACCAATGACTCTTTCCTTGAATTTCGGAAGCTGGAGCCATATTTCGGAAGCTGAAGCCAAGTCTTCTGATTAGTGCCATGTTGAGAATTTTGGTCCAAGTCTGAACGTTGATGACCGTTGTAAGTCAATGTAGTTGCTGTACTTGCTCCTTAATTTTCGCAACTGACCGACAGACTCCTCGAATTACCAGAAAGTCAAGGCTTTGGATTTTGCTCATATTTTGCATGAATTTCGGCCCAAGGATGATAGTTGATGACTGTTATGGTTTAGTGGACGTTGCTCCTTGAATTTCGTTACTGATTGATGAATTCACATGGATGGACTCTCTCGCTCTTTCGGTAAGGACAGAGACTCATTCGATCTTTCAAGGTTGACAGACTCTGTCTTGTTTTGAGAAGTGTGATTGACTCGTTTGATCTGGTTGACTATCTCAGCAACACCTTCATACTCCAACAGTTTCCCCCTTGTTGCTGATGATAGCAAAACTCTTTTTGTGAATCCTGAATGAGTCAATCTGCAAAACAAGACAAGGGAAAAAAAAAGTATTTTGGGGAACCGACCCTGTCCAAGTTCCCCCTTAATCACAACATAGATTGAGTAACTCTTGTTAGAGTTCCCCCTGAATCGATGAGCACAATTTGGCTTACTAAAAGAGATTGAAAAGGGGAATATATGACTAAGTTAAGAAAACTGCAACCAACATGATCTAGTACCAACAGAGTAAAAACGAAACAGAATATCCAAACTTCACCTAAGACCTAGTCACATAGAGACAGAGTCAATCCAGAACATAGCCAGAGTGACTCGTTCGTGAGAGACGGGATTCACTACTTCCCCCTTTTTGCTGTCATCAGTAAGGGAAGTTTGCAACAGAGTCTAAGTCAATCCGTACATTAAAAAACAAATAGACTGTATCCATAACGCAAACATACTCATGGACGACAAGGGGCAAGAAGTATTGTCATATTCACAAAACCTTTCATTGCCACATACTCATAACTTGTAATGATCCCTGTTGCATTGCATTGTATTTTTGAAGACTTTATAGCTCTATATTTGTAATGCATAGATATTTAACAAGTTTGAGCACACAGGGACTGTCTCCATCCCCCAGACTTTTCTCTCCACCCATGTAACAGCTTTGGGCCAACTTTCCCAGGTTTCGCATCCTTAGGAAGTTAGGTGATAAAGCACCCTTAAAGGCTTAATAACTGAGTGGACGAGGTCCGTTTTGGTTCAGGAGAAACAAGTTAGCGAGTGAGTACCTTGCCTTTGTCCTCTCCCCCTTTTTTTTTAGGAGAAAATCACAAAGGGACACAAAGACCAGGCACAGTCTATCAATATGAGAACACGGATTGACTCAAACAGTACGCAAACAACACCTACTAATTATACAGCCAAAGAAGGAGAGAGACTACCGTCTTACGTTGATTGAGTCATTCCAATTGCTGAACGGAGTGCCTCGAATCTGGTGGTAGGAAGAGGCTTGGCAAAGATATCTGCTAGCTGATCCTCTATTGGAACAAAGTCAAGTTGAATTAGCCTTTTCTCGACACAGTCCTTCAAGAAATGGAAACATATTTCAATGTGTCTGGTTCTCGAATATTGGATTGGGTTCCAGAGATTTTACATGTGCAATTGTTATCACAAAAAATACCAATTTGATCTCAGCAAAATTTGCTTTGTAGAGGGCCAAGAGACTAAGCATGGGCCAAGGAATTGTGCATTGCTAGATGCACTCTTTCGATCATAGAGGGAATCTGTCCAATCAGAATCACTAAAACCAGATAAAATAATATAGGGGAACGAATGTACCATAGATGAAGTTGACTGGTTCCTTTTAAGTATCGAATGATTCGCTTGACCGCCTTGAGATGGGACTGTTTGGGTGCTGCTTGAAAGCGAGCACATAGACAGACTTGGTCGTCAGAATGTATGGCATTTAGACACTTCTTGTACTTATTTCCTTCTTTACGTCCTGTGGTTCTAGAGATCCTGTACGTTCATCAAAAACTTTGCAAACGACATATGAGAGAAGTACTAAATTGAATCTTTCACAAATTTGAAAAATGCTTAACAGACTAGGTTGAAGTCCAGTGACCAGATGGACTCCATCTACCTTAAACTTGGAGGGGTTACCTATGGTGCCAACTCCCACGATTTCACCTTGGTTGTTGTTTCCAAAGGTGACCTTACCTCCTTTGTAGGATGAAAGCGAGCTGAATTTGTCGGGATTTCCAGTTGTGGAGCACCCTCTGTCCAAGTACACATAGTCCATCTCCACGCTCGCTTCCACCTGCAAAAAAATCACTTGGTATTTTTGGGAACCCAAATATACTTGGGTCCCTTTTTGAACCAGATTTTTTCAGCTTTTCTCGTGCCTCAAGGATAAGATTGAGTCGCTTGATATTAAATGACACATCCTTGTGAAGCTTTTCACAGGCACTATCTCGATGTCCAAGACTCCCGCAATAACCACAAATCTTAGTGGAGGAAGAAGATTGACATATTTTGCTGTCCTTTCCACCAAGAATCAAAATTTTCTTTTTGTTGCTGGCGCTTGGGTTTGTTGTTGGATTTGGACATATTTTTAGGGATATCGAATTTACCTTTATGCCACTTGGGCTTCGATTGAGTGGATCCAACTCCAGATCGTATATTGACTATCTCCTGGGAGAGTTTTTCAACTTCCTTTCGAAGATTATCACGATCTTGACTAACTTCCTTGATCTTGGAGTTGGCCCACTCGGGCAATTCTGATGGAGTGACCTGTTTGATGAAATTGACTGGTTTGAGAGAGAGTGCATGTTCCTTTTCTTTCAATTTTCGAGAGAGTTGCTCAACAGAAGAGGTTAGAGACATAACTTGAGATTCTGAACTATTTAACTCATTCTGCAAAGAACAACACTTGTTAGCGAAAATAGTTAGATCCATTTTGAGAGAGTCAATCTGAGTGAGTGACTCTTCTTGTTCCCTTTGGTTGGATTCAGTAAGACTCTTAGTGTTGTTGAGTTCCTTTTTAAGGGAGTCAACATGACGCGAGAGTCTTGCAGATCCAATCTAAGTGAGCAAGAAATAGTCTTATGCTCCTCAGCTTCATCTCTTAGAGCATACATAAGACTTTTTGAGATCTCAAGTTCCTCACTTAACTCGGAAATTTTTCTGTTAAGATCAGCTTTAAGAGAGTTAGTTTCTGAAGCCATTTTAGCAATCAAAGTCATAAAACCCATAGGAGATATACGATAAAGATCTGTCTCAAGATGAGAGCGAGTTACCTCATTGTCGGGGATCATGGACTCAGTCGCATCATGTGCCATGAGACATACTAGGCCGCTGGACTCTGTGTCTTGATCGTCGGAGTCTGAGTCACCCCAACCGACGGCTGCCATTTCTCGTTGATTGACTGTCAGCCTAAGCAAGGCTCTGATACCACATGTAGGATCGGGTGGCTGACTCAAACCAACTCAAGGAAGGTGTGAGTCTAAGAGTTGGTTTGACTCAATCGGTCTTTGAAAGTAAGAAACACTCTGTGATGTAGAGGCACTCAATCGAACTTTGTATGTGACAACACTTGAGACGTAGAAACACTTAGCCGATCTAAGTGCGCGGAAGCAGTTGCTCAAGGTAGTGAAGTAAGATAGACTTAGCGGAGCTAAATGGATTAACACTCGAAAGGTGGAGGACTCTGTCGAACTCAGCAGGATACACAATATAAGTTATTTTATTTCCTGGTCAAAACAAAACAACTTATAATGCCCACTCAGTAGATGAGATCTACTTCGTGGTTTTCACTCACTCACCCAATACAATCTCTGATCAGCTCAATGATAAGTGTAGTGAAAACTAGGTCCTACCTAGAAAGAGTCTATCGATATGCACAAACGAATCTAGTACTTCTCTCTCTCTTTTTCTCTCTCTAAAATAGGCAAAGCTTTCTCTAAACAAATGCTCTGAATGATTCTCTTTGGAAAGCTGCAATAAGAAACGAAATGACAACTCTCTTATATAGTGGAGCGCGGTGAGGGAGTCTGCTTCCGAAATTTCTGCCATCTGAACGTTGTAGTTGCTTAAAATCGGTCCTAACTTCTTTATGAACGTTGCTAAGCCTTGGCCTTAATTTTCGGACAATTACCAATCCATTGGACGACTTGGTAACATTCAATTATGACTTTCACGTCTGATGTAGTAGACTGACTTTGTCAGTTCCGAAATTTCAGGAACCAATGACTCTTTCCTTGAATTTCGGAAGCTGGAGCCATATTTCGGAAGCTGAAGCCAAGTCTTCTGATTAGTGCCATGTTGAGAGAATTTTGGTCCAAGTCTGAACGTTGATGACCGTTGTAAGTCAATGTAGTTGCTGTACTTGCTCCTTAATTTTCGCAACTGACCGACAGACTCCTCGAATTACCAGAAAGTCAAGGCTTTGGATTTTGCTCATATTTTGCATGAATTTCGGCCCAAGGATGATAGTTGATGACTGTTATGGTTTAGTGGACGTTGCTCCTTGAATTTCGTTACTGATTGATGAATTCACATGGATGGACTCTCTCGCTCTTTCGGTAAGGACAGAGACTCATTCGATCTTTCAAGGTTGACAGACTCTGTCTTGTTTTGAGAAGTGTGATTGACTCGTTGATCTGGTTGACTATCTCAGCAACACCTTCATACTCCAACAAGGCCTGTTTAGGATCAGAATATGCCTGTTTGGATCAGAGGAGTACCTTGCCTGTTCTTTTTCCACCATTTCTTTCCAAATCAAATCCAGGCTCAAAGTCAAAACAAAATTCAAAAATTATAATTCCTCAGAATTTTTTAGCATTGAGTAAGGAGCAGAGTGGTAAATTTTTTTTGTATGTACCCTTTAAACCCGTTAACACCGACATTACTCCCTATATGGCTCCTTCTTTGATTATTAATCACTTAACAAATCAAACACAGTGTCGAAAAAGAGACAAACTTAAGAGCAAGCTTTTTATTATTATATAACTCCCCCATACTTGAACCAAAGCAATGCCCTCATTGCATAGAAAGAATTAAAATAACAGGGCATGCAAACTACCTGTGTAATGATCACAAAGCATGGTAATAGGAAATATTGAAAATTTAAAGAGCAAGGTAAAGATAGTGTACTCCCCAGATTTATGCAGAATATGTAGTGTAGCTCCCCCACACTTGAGTTCGGCTGTATAGATGTGCAAGATGTTCCTGGAATAAATATTCTAAATAGCCAGAAGAACTCAAGTTAATTCTCCTCGTTCTCTCTCCTTTCTTTTTTATTTCACTCTTTTTTTCATAAAATTAAATACAAAATATAAGCACAATACAGATTAAAAAGATAGATAGTAGGGTGCCTCCTACCAAACTGCCCATCTTTAAGGTCTTTGGCTAGACCGTACCTGAGTGTTTTAAGTTGTGACTGGATCTTTGAGAAGAAGCGCAGAAGCCTCTTCGTTGTCTAACCTGGTTCCCAGAAATAATTTATTCGAGCTCCATTTACTTTAAACGATCCTCCTTCATTGTCCAATCCACAGCTCCATAGAGAGTAGATATTGTAATTGTAAATGGTCCAGACCAGAAAGATTTTAACTTACCTGGGAAGAACTTAAGTCTGGAGTTATAAAGAAGGACCTGATCTCCTGTTTTGAATTCTCGCTTGGCAATCATCTTATCGTGCCAACGCTTGGTCTTCTCCTTATAAATTACTGCATTCTCATAAGAGTCGTTCCTAAGTTCTTCCAGCTCAGTCAATTGGAACTTCCTTTTTTCACCGGCTTGTTGTAGATCAAAGTTTAACACCTTCAGAGCCCAATAAGATTTATGCTCTAATTCCACTGGCAAGTGACATGCCTTCCCAAAAACTAGTTTGTAGGGGGACACGCCAATAGGTGTTTGAAAGTGGTACGGTATGCCCAGAGCGCATCATCCAATTTAATGGACCAGTCCTTTCGAGAAGAGCTCACCGTCTTCTGCAGAATCCATTTTAGCTCTCTATTTGTTATCTCTGCTGACCATTCGTTTGAGGATGGGATGGTATGGTAGAGCAACCTTATGTCGGACTCCATATTTCTTTAGGAGAGCATCAAAATGGCGATTGCAGAAGTGAGATCCACCATCGCTGATTATTGCTCTAGGAACACCGAATCGAGTGAAAATGTTTTCTTTATAAACTTCATCACAACTTACCATCATTAGTAGAGCAAGCAAGGGCTTCCGCCCATTTAGAGACATAATCGACTGCTACTAAGTTGTATAAATTTCCACAAGAATTGGGAAGGGTCCCATAAAATCAATCCCCCAAACATCAAATAATTCAACCTCCAGTATATTATTCAAGGGTAGTTCATTGCGGCGAGAAATGTTACCTTGCCTTTGACACCGATCACAAGTAGACACAAAAGCATGACAATCTTTGTGAAGGGTGTTCCAATAGAAACCGGATTCAAGTACCTTAGCAGCTGTACGGGTTGCACCGTGATGTCCGTCGGTTTCTCTAAAATGGTAGTGGAGAAGGATATTTCTGATTTCCGTATGTGGCACACATCTCCTTATAATACCATCTGCACAGATTTTGAAAAGAAATGGATCATCCCATAAATAATGTTTGACAATCGAAAAGAACCTTTTTCGCTGCTGATATGTCATATCAGTTGGGATGATCTTCGTAGCCAGATAATTGGCAATATCGGCAAACCAAGGGTCTCCTGTCGTTTGGATTGTGAATACTGCCTCGTCCGGGAAAAACTCATTGATGGGTCTTTCGTCTTCTGATCCCTCCATCCTTGACAAGTGGTCAGCCACGACATTCTGGATACCTCTCTTATCTCTATGTCGAATTCTTGTAAGAGAAGTATCCATCTTATCAACCTGGGTTTTGCATCTGCTTTGGCAAATAAATACTTGAGGGCAGAATGGTCAGTATGAATAATAACCTTACTACCCAATAAATATGGACAGAATTTATCCAAAGCAAAGACTACTGCCAGCAATTCTTTTTCGGTGGTGGCATAATTTTTTCTGAGCATCATTTAGAGTACGACTTGCATAATAAATGACTCTCAGGATTTTATCCATTTTTGGCACAAAACAGCACCCACCGCATAATCACTGGCGTCACACATGATTTCAAAAGGTTGGGACCAGTCGGGTGATACCACAATAGGAGCAGAGACAAGTTTTTCTTTTAACAAATTAAAAGCTACTAAACATTCATCAGAAAAATGAAATTTAGCATCTTTAGTCAGTAGAGTACAGAAAGGCTTTGAAATCTTGGAAAAGTTTTTAATGAATCTTCTGTAAAAACCGGCATGTCCAAGAAAACTTCGGATACCTCTTACAGTAGTAGGAGGTGGGAGTTTTTCTATTACCTCAATTTTAGCGCGGTCCACCTCAATACCTTTTGAAGACACGTTATGTCCTAGCAGATCCCTTCACGAACCATGAAGTGACATTTCTCCCAGTTGATTTGTGTCTTCACACCTGGCCAAAATAAGATCAAGATTCTCCCGGCAAGTGTCAAATGTCGAACCAAAGATAGAGAAGTCATCCATAAAGACTTTTATACATTTTTCAATGTAGTCAGAGAAAATAGCCATCATACACCGTTGAAAAGTAGTTGGTGCATTACATAATCCGAACGACATTCTTTTATAAGCATATGTTCCATAAGGACAGGTAAAAGTAGTTTTATCCTGATCCTCTGGAGCAATTGGGATCTGAAAGTATCCTGAATAGCCATCTAGAAAACAATAGTAATCCTAACCTGCTAACCTTTCCAGCATTTGGTCAATAAAGGGCGGGCAGGGGAAATGATCCTTACGTGTGGCAGTATTCAATTTCCTGTAGTCAATACAAACCCTCCAACCAGTAGTAGTGCGTTGAGGAATCAACTCACCTTTCTCGTTAGGAACTACAGTTATTCCTCCCTTTTTGGTACCACCTGCACTGGGCTTACCCACTTGCTGTCTGAAATTGGATAGATAATGCCAGTGTCAAGTAGTTTTATTATCTTTTTCTTGACCACCTCTTTTAGAACGGGGTTGAGACGCCTCTGTGGTTGTGCCAATGCCCTGAAATCATCTTCCATATAAATTCGATGAGAGCACAGAGATGGGCTTATTCCTTGATATCCGCTATCGACCAACCGATAGCGGTCGTATGTTTGCGTAGCACCCCTAAAAGTTGCTTCTCCTGCACATCTGATAATTTAGATAAGATAATAACTGGTAAATCAGATGTTTTTTTTTAGAAGCGTATTTTTAAATGAGGGGGGAAGAGGTTTCATTTCGACTGTAGGTGCTTTTTCGATGGATGGCTTTGGTCTGTCTGTGTTTCTTTCTACTGGCTCGAATCTTTGTTGGTAGGAACGGAAATATGGCTTATGCTTGTTTAACTCTTCAGCCATGAGAGCAATAGCAGGATTTTCGTCATCAGCTTCGCAAGATGCCATAAGACATCTTTCCAAAATCGTTTCTTCATCTTTGCTGAGGAACGTCTCTTGTACTAAAGAGTCAACAGTGTCAATCGAAAAACAGATTTGGGTATCAGAAGGACGCTTCATTCCGGGTCATGTCAAAAACTACCTGTTCATCATAAAGTCTTAAAATTATTTTACCTCCTTCAACATCAATTAAAGTTCTTGCAGTTCTCATAAAAGGTATACCTAGGATTAGTGGAACATCTTATCTTCCTCAATGTCAATAACAATGAAATCAGCAGGGAAAATAAATTTGCCAACAGAAACCACTAAATCTTCAACTTTTCCTTTAGGGTGGATTATGGAAACGATCAGCTAGTTGTAGCTGCACAGGAGTAGGAGAGCATTGACCTATACCTAATTTCTTAAAGATAGATAAAGGCATTAAGTTAATACTTGCTCCTAAATCGCATAACCCGTTACCACAATTTATGTCTTCAATTGCGCAAGGAATGATAGGGAGACCTGGATCTCCCAACTTTGGTGGTAGCTTCTTTAAGAGTACTACAGACACTCTTTCGGTCAATTTACTGTGTCATTTTCCTGTAAAATTGCCTGTTAGACAAAATATCTTTCATAAATTTTGCATAAATAGGCATTGTGTTAAGGCATCAGAAAAAGGAATGTTAATAGTTAATTTCTTAAAAATGTTAAGAAACTTTCCAAACTGGTCATCCAAATTCTTTTTCTTTAATCTATCAGGAAATGGGATTGGAATATCATATGAAACCTATGACGGTTTTAATAGTAAGGGATGCAGGAGACTCCTTCTCTTGGGAATTGTTATGTCGTCTTTGTCAGATTTTTGTTCATCAGATTTCTTCTCATCTTCAGGGGCATTAGATATCAGCTTTCCCGCTTACTCAGGGTTATTGATTTTGCATGCTCCCTGGGGTTTGGATCAGTCTGGCTCGGGAGTGACCCTATTGGTCTTTGAGCCAACTGTTGGGAAACTGACCTATCTGTCTCTCTAAATTGTGGTTTATAGTAGCCTGACAGCAACTTTGGCTTCTATCTAAGAAAATTTTGAGTTTATCGCCTGACCTTGTTTTAGAAGCTGATTCATCATGCCTTTCAGTTCGCCCATATCTCCCTGTGAGTTGGGTGGGCTGCTCTGTTGTCGGTTATACTGGGTGTCGGGGTTTGGTTGAATCCTTGGTTGCTCGACTGTGGATCATTAATTCCTCCATGGTTGGTGATTGCTCCTCCAATTGTTGGTGGTAGAGTTCGGATAAGGATTCGTTGGTCTGTTGTTGATCAAATTTACCTCTTCAAGGGTCCTGTTGCAACCTGAACCATCGCAGTCTGAGGTTTCATGAGCTCCTCCACAGTTTTCGCAACAGGGAGTCAGATACGGGGAAGTGGCCACTGCCTTCACAACTTTTTGTTGTGGTTGACTAAGAGTTAGTTTCTCCACAACTTTTGTGAGTGCAGCTAGTTGAGCAGATACATGATCCTGCGGGGGAATACTGTAGATACCGGTTTCTTTCTTGGCTTCACCTCTTCCCTTGTTTTTACACCATTGTCTGGTACTGGCGGTCATCTGGTCCAGTAGTTCAACTGCTTCTTCTCCGGTCATTTTCATAAAATTTCCTCCAGACGAGGAACTTAGCAACAATTTGTTAGAATCATTTAAACCTCTAAAGAATGATAACACAAGTTCCTGGCTACTCATACCGTGATGTGGGCATAATATCTGTAATTCTTTGAATCTATCCCACGAATCATAAAGAGACTCACTGGTTCTTGATAGAAGTTAGTGATCTCAGCAATTTTCTCTCTTGTTTTGGAGGGGGATAGTATTTCGCTAGAAATTTGTTTGCTAATTCGGCCCAACTGTGGATGCTGCTGGGTTGTAAACTTCTCAGCCACCTGGAGGCGCCATCTTTTAAAGAATAGGGGAACAATTGCAGACGGATGCGCTCGTTTAGATTTCCTGCTTTATTAAAAGTGTTACAGAAATCAAGAAATGCAGATATATGGTGTGGAGCATCATCTGAATCTAGCCCGCTGTATTGGCCCTGGTGGTAAGTGTGGTGATAAAACTTGTTTTGAATTGCCAGGCATCCAGTTCAGCCTGTGAAACTTGAGGAAGGACAATAGCAGAAGGCTCCCTTCAACTAACGGTTGCTGGTACTCGCAGAGAGTTTGACGAGTTGCCATCTCAATACGTTGTTGTCGTCTTTCTCGTGGAGAAATCTTTCAATCTCAGGTTCAAGATTTTGAGGACTACCTGCAGATCGAGTTCGACGCATATATAGAAGTAACTTGCAGTTTGAAAAATGGAAAACAGCTACATAAAACAACAGCGATAATTTACAAGTAAAGATAAACTACAGAAAATTAAATAATAAATTAGAAAGAAGCAATTAACAAAACAAAGAACTATGTATTTTTTTTGAGAGTAAATAAAGCGAAACTAAATGAACAAAAAGGAACAAAAATAAATGCAGTTTAACTAAAAAAACTAAAATAAAATAAAGACAGAATTAAATTGCTGGAATTTAATTAACTGAAAATTAAATGACAAGGGAATTAAATGACAGAGGAATTTAAGTGACAGTAATATAAAGAACTGAATTTAAATGACGGAATTTAACTGACTGAAAATTAAATGACTGAAAATTAAATGTTAGAAATTAGTTTATAGGAAATTTAAATGTTAGTAGTTAGATTGCTGAAATTTAAATGTTAGGAATTAGTGTACTGAAATTTAAATAGTTTACTAAGTTAGTTACAAATTAAATGACAGAAATTTAAATGACAGAAATTAAATGTTAGTAGTTAGATGACAGAAATTAAATGTTAGATTACTGGAATTTAAATGTTAGATTACAAAAATTTAAAAGTTAGAAGTTAGATAGCTGGTAAATAAATAACAAGAAATTTAAATGACTGTAATTAAGTACGATATTTAAATTGTTAGAAAGATTAAATAACAAAAATAGAAACAGAAACAAAGAGTAGCAAAAGCTAAACAGAAAACTCAATGAAATTAAAAACTATCAATTAACCGTGCCGGAGGTCCCCGGCAACGGCGCCAAATTGGAGAAATATGTGACTACTTCTACAACCTAGGCAGTGTACCTATCGTTTTGCGGAATAGTGGAATTGTGGGGTGTCGAACTCTTGGGGACCTTGCTGTGGTTTAACTGATAGTGTAAATTAACTGAGAATTCTAATTATACTGTTGAATAGAAACTTATCACTTTTTTAGGGAGATTGTGGTTTAACACTTAATGCAAACAAAATAATAAAAAGAACAATTAATCAGAACAAAATAATAATAGCGGTTTATAAAACTCTTTTGTTTTTAAGAAGCACCCTGGGTTGTTCTGTTCACCTATTTATTCAATTATATTATTATAAACTTCTACCATTTTAGCAATAAACTCAGGAATTTTAATTAGTTCGTTGACCGGTCCTTGTACAATAAACCCTGATTAATTTAAATAACAATCTGCAAACCTTGCCCAAGTTATTATAAATTAATCGCTTTATTAACAATTCCTGTTGGAGACAGATTAACCTATAGGCGAAACTCGCTTCTAGTCATTAACCCGTTTTGACTTCTTCTGTCTAGAACCTTGTCTCAGCACCGCATTTTAACAAGAGAACTACAAATATCACTTTAATAATTGGCATGAATATTAAAGCGCATTAAGAACGAGAATCAAAATATTGCTTGAACAAATTATAGTAGAAAATATACGTAACACGATTGTATAAAATAGGCTTGCTTCCCAACCCGGGAGGCTAAAGTTATTACTCACACATAATTATAAAAACAAACATCGTAAGTACGACAGACATTAAAACTGAGTAGATTTAAGAAAAGGAAGAACTCTTGGAATGTTTTTATGGGATGAGATGAAGTGAGGATTTATGTGGAGATTATGTAGATGAGATGTATGATTTTTGGAAAGAAAATGGAGATTTTATGGAGGAAAAATGGCATTAGTTTGGGGGTGGAATGAGATATGATTTAATGGGGGGTTATAGGTTTATTTATAGTGAAAATGGAAGGGGGTGTCGGTGTGAATTGGTAAATATATTATTTAACCAATTCACACCCATCGACATGCTCTGTACGCTGGCAGAATACGCGTGTCCGGACCACTGTCCGGACCATGTCGATTTTCTTCTATGGCGCGCTGGCATGTGTTGGTCCGGACCAGGTGATCCGGACACTGGTCCGGACCAACTTCAATTGCCTCTAAAATATTCGTTTTAGCTTCGATTTGATCCCCGTTTGTGCCCTCGCGTTCGTTTCTTTGTGTACTTTGCTCCTAGATTGGTTTTCCTCATGTTTAACCAATAAATTTGTGAGATAACCAATAAAACATAAACTAGAGGAAAAACATACGATAAGTGAGTAATATTATCCTGAAAGAAAGTAAGTACAAGGTAAATTAAACCCTTAAATGTCTATGTATTTCTCACTTATCACCCTTCACATTGATGTGTTTCATGAGGGCCTGCGCATATTGCACACTCTTTGGTAGGTGGTCCTAAAGCCAAGGAAGCTATCGTCTTTGCATTCTCCTTTTGACTGATTACTAACTTGTTGACCATCTTCGTGAGGGAAAAGATTTGAGCCTACTGATGATCAGTAGGCTCGATGTTGAGGAGGTCTGCTGCCCTTGGTCATAGTTTCAAGGAGGTACATTGCCTCTTGAGGGGACTTGTTCATGAAACTACCTCAAGATGAGGAATTCACAAGGAGCCTATTTGCATCGTTTAGCTCACTGAAGAAGGAAATGCATAAAGACTGGTCATCTAACCCATGATGCGAACAGTTCATCAGCATTTCTTTAAATCCGTCCCAAGCATCATATGAAGTCTCTTCTGGCTCTTGGGTGAAAGTGTTGATTTCCCCAATGTGCTGTCTAGTTCTACTTATGGGGTAGTACTTGGCAATAAACTTTTGGGCCATCTCCACCCAAGTGTGAACAACCTCGAGGGAAGTCTTTTGTACCATCTCGATGCTGCTTCTTGAAGAGAGTGAGGGAATAACTGCAGTCGAATCCTTTCATTAATAGTTCCGACCTTTCCAAAAGAATTGCAAAAGTTGAGGAAGAGGCTCAAGTGGTTGGAAGCATCATCTGGATTCACCCCACTGAACCTTCCCAAGTCTTGGGTTACTGTAATGAAGTGAGTCTTGAATGTCCATTGTCAGGCTTCTTCTAGTGTTAACTCTGTGAGGACTATAGTTGAGGCTCTTCCCTCAGTGCACGGTTGGTAGTTGATAAGTGGTGAAATAATGTAATTATAGGGTCTTTATTCGCCTTCGTTTTATGCAACTATTGACCTATTTCACCACTTTATAGAGCATTTTGTTAGTATAGGTGAACTTATATACTTTTGGTTTTAATATAGGTAAAATCTCACTTGAGCATGATTTTGGAGAATCTCAAGACATTGTGACCGAGCTTTATCACCATGAGGAGTGTACCAAGAACAATGGGTCAAATGGGGATGATTTCGGTGCAACAACACTGTTTCTGGTGAAGACCTACCCCAGAGGGCCGCCCCTGTAGGTCGGTGGAAGCTGAAGTTTTGCCTCTAGTCCAAATCGCCTCTATTGTCCGCCCCTGTGGGGCGGTCAGGTTAAGTTCGCTCACGTGCCCTTTCTTCTAGTCCAGACCATCCCAGGCCAAATGCTCCTATGGGGCGGTTGGAACGGAAATTTGCCCAGAACTGAGTTTTAAAAATGAGAATACTTGGACACACTTACTTATTCTTCATTCCACACTTCCACACCCGAGAATAGAGAGAGGGCGAGAAAGAAGATAAAGAAGAGGAGAAATAAGAGGAAGCAGAGAAGAAGGAATAGCTCACCTTCACCAAAGCTTCCAACCTCCATTAATGGCTTCTCCTAACTCTTTTGTTGCTTTTCTCTCCTCTATGTTTGAGTAGACTCCATTGTGCTTTGGGATGGGTTTTTGACCCTAAACCCTTGAATATGCTTTTGAATCTTACTATGCTTTAATATAGTTATTTTTCTCTTGATATACACTCAATGATCTTAAGTTGATCCCTTAATTGCATTTATGGTGAACCATTTCTACAATTTGATTTTGAGTTAGGGTTTGTGACCAATTTGAGAGAGGAACTCTAATTTATGCCTCTAGGCTTAGTTGGTATATTTTAGGGATTTTATCTAGAACTTGAGCTTAATGCTACTTAGTGAGGTTAACCCTAATTGATTTTGAAGGTTAAAATCAACTAAATAAGATTTAGCCCATCTTTGGTTTACAAGGTTATTATTCTTGTTCTAAAAGTCCCAAAGTACTTCTTCATCCAATCCAACAAACTATCATCTTTAGTTTAATTGTGTGTTTTTTCCATTATTCAACCTACACAATCAAGCTTGTCACCGGCTAAACCCCAAATTTACTGTTTTGTATTCTAATTACTAATTACCTAGACTAGGAAATTAGGATCAATTTCTTTGTGGATACGACACTTGTTGTACTACATCGATTAGGTGCACTTGCCTATTCCTAGCATTTATTTATATACTCTGTTATATAGTTTTTGCCCAACAATAGTAATCGCTAAGAGCTTGAGGTTGGGCTTGTGGTTGTTATTCGAGTCCATGGCCATTGTCCTTGATCACTGGTGGTTCCTGATCGGCCATATTTATGGTGTTCAAATTTCTTCTGATAATCCTTAAGGAGCGCTCAAGCTCATATCTCGGGCTAAAAAGCGAAGAGCCACTAGATCGAGTGCTTGGCATGCACAGAAGAAACAGAAGGTACGAGTCACAAGAACACCCGACACTAGAGGATCAGAAGTAGGAAATATGAACAAGAATAAATAAGTAAAAACAATAAAGATAAAAACAAAAGAAAAAATTAACAAAGATTAACTAAACAAAAACTAAAATACCGAAGCTGGGGAATGATGAAGACTATCAATTTCCCCGGCGGCTGCGTAAAAAACTTGAGGAGAAATTGTAAACAATGCAAGTTCTAATTATGGGCAAGTGTACCCAACCGTAGTAGTATAAAAAAGTGTCGTTTCGCTAGGAAATTGAGATAACTATCTCCCTAGCTCTGGTATCTAGTAACTAAAAGCAATTAAAGGAGAGGGGTTTAGCCGGAGGCAAACTTGGTATTTTGATTTGAAAATAAATTCTAAGAAGAATTAAACTAAAATGATGTGTTGAAGGGTTGGATTGAAATGTGCCCTAGAAAATTGGAATCACCCAAATGCTCCCTAAACTTAAGCTTTAATCCTAATTTGCTCTAGTAGTCTATTAGGACTAAGTTAGTAACTTCACTAAAATCTTATATAAAGCTAGCCCTTAATTAGCTCAATAAACCCTCCCATTAGGTTAGGTTTAAATCACCAATTAGCATTGAGCAATAATCCTTAGCAATAACAATAGAATTTACCAACTAATTAAAGAGGGCCAAATCTAGGGTTTATCTCTCTCTTGGCCAAATCCATAATTCACAAAATAATGAAATTGAGAGAAACCATAAATGCACATAGAAGATCAATCTCGCACACTCAATTAGTTAGAAAGATAAAACAGCTATATTAAGCTAATTTGGTATTACAAGCATGTTTGAGGGATTTGGGGTCAAATCCCATCTAAGGCATAAAATGGGTTTACTCAAACATTGGGACTACAAAGAAGAGAAAGGAGAAAGAGATAGCTAAAACGGGGATGAACAAATGTAGGTGAATGAATGAGATAATGTTTGAGTCTGGGGCACGCCTCTGTGTGTGGTCCGGGTTTGCGTCTGGTTGATTAACCTAGAGCACACGGTCGTGGTAGGATCTGGTGTGTCGATGACTGGTCTGGTTTTTAACCTGGACACATACCCGGACTAGAGTGAAAAGGGGTAGAGAGTTCAACGCTGAGATTTCAGCGAAGGGTTGGTCCTAGTTTATAAACTCGAACACAAACCCAGACTAGGGTGTGTTGGTAGAAGATTCAGTGAGGGATGGTCCGGGTCTGTAAACCCGGACACAGACCCAGACCATGCAAGAAATGCATCAGAATGTAAGTTTTTCTTCCATTTGGTCCCGTCTTTGTCTCTGGCCTCATGACACGCATCCTGAAGTCTCGTTTAAGCATCTGCATAGCTCCTTATCATCATTCTATCATGCTTCAATGAGCTTTTACCTAAATTATAATAAAAAAGGTATAAGTTCACTAATAATTACCAACTACTCTATGAAATGGTGAAAATAGGTTATATCCCAAGTAAAATGCAGGTAAATATAAACCTAATAAATGCATATTTTTACCACTTATCAGTGTGCTGTCATTATGTTTGACGTTACAACACGTTTGACATAAAAAAATGTCCCAACATGGCACCGAGATATTTGTAGGGTATGTGAGAACATTCCTATTGTTCTATGTGGAAACAAGGTTGATGTGAATAACAGGCAAGTTAAAGCGAAGCAAGTCACCTTCCACCGCTAGAAGAATCTACAGTACTACGAAATCTTTGCAAAGAGTAACTACAACTTTAAGAAGGCCTTCCTCTACCTTGCCCGTAAACTTGCTGATGACCGGAATTTGCATTTTGTTGAGTCACCAGCTTTGGCTTCTCATGAGGTTCTGACTGATATTGGAGAGCAGGCCAATCATGAAGCTGCACTTGCTTAGGCTGTTGTTCAACCTATGCCAGATGATGATGATGATGCTTTTGAGTAGAGTTGTTTTTGTGTCGTTTACATGTTGTCAATTAATATAATGCTGCGGATTTTTACTGGCGGTAGAAGTCGTTGAGCTTTGAAGTGGACCTTTTGTGATAGGTCGGGAATCAAGCATTGATTCATGGACTGTCTATAGCATTTTATTTTCCCTCTTTTTGTTCATTTTTTTCTTTTGCAATTCTTCTTTTTGTCTCTGATCAGTCTATAACGAGTATGTTTTACTCATCCACAAAAATAAAAGCGATTATGTGTAAATTGGGCTCTTAATCCTAATTTGGCTTATAATGGGTTTGGTTGGAATTGTTCACTCTAAGAACATTAAAGTTCTCAATCCATAATCCTTGATATAGTAGTTTGATTTTTCTTAGGTTAGTGAGTAGGGCTGCCCATGGTAGGTTAACCGCCTTATTCGGTTAACCGCATTCGGTTAACCGGGTCTTCGGTTTTCAAAAATTCAATTCCATTACCATTCCATTTAGATCGGTTAACCGGTTAACCGTTTAATTCGGTTTTCTAAAATTCAATTCCATTACCATTCCATTTAGACCGGTTAACTTTTAGTTCGGTTTGGTTTTATCGGTTAACCTTGTAGTCGTATATTTTTTTAATTGATAAGACCCATACCGTTAATATTATAGTACAACATTGATCATTCACTTAATTCATGAGTGGCAAATCAAACATATGTGACAAAAAATATAATAATATGTATATTCCCTCAATAACTAACATTAATTATATATAAGGTGAACATTAATATTTGAAGTTTTTTATTGTCTATATAATCGGTTAACCGAGCGGTTAACCGTTCTGGAAAATTCAATACCGTTACCGAAACCGGTCAATTTACACTGTTCGGTTAACCATACCGCAAGAACCGGTACGGTTAACCTGAAAACAGGTATGGTTCACTTGGGTTTCAGTCGGATACCGCGGTTTCGGAATTTTTTGGGCAGCCCTATTTGTGAGTTTAATTGATACTATCAAGTTTATTTATACTTATGCAACACTTTGTTGTTTAAGTAAAATGTACACCTTTAATTCAGTCCAAAATATCAATTAGTTTTTTTTGGTCTTTTTGGCATCAGCAACAGTGCAACTTAAGGAGCAGTTTTCCTTAATGTTGAGTTGTTTCCGATGCAATAGACCTCAAGCCTCTCATTATCCCCACAATGCTCTCGATTTGGGAGACCTTTTGGGTTTCTTGTGCTAGTATCATAGTGGGGCGTGTGGTACTCATTGCTCAAAGAGACTTGGCATCCATTTGTATGATTTAGATAGTTTAGAAGAAGGTTGGATGAGGATTATGAAGTGCATGGCAGTTGTATGGGTGACAAAAAATTTGGTGAGTGGGCCTAACTTCAGCAGCATGAGAAATTGATCTAGAAGGTGAGGTGTTATCTATTTTTGTTGAGAGCAGGTTGGCAGCAAGGTTTGCAGATCTTTGTGTGTGATAGTAGCAGTAGAGTGGGAGACACCCCCCACTGCTTCGGGTCCTACTATAAAAGGTCTCGGGTGCAGTTTTTTCCTATTGAACGACACGGGTAACAAGGCTGAACGTTAATTATAGGCCCCGTTTGTTACGTAGAGGCTTGAATACAGTAAGTTTAATGTCACATTAAAACTCAATATTTTTGGCCCACATTAAGGTCCAGTTGGGATTGGGGGCGTTCGTTTGTGAGATGCTGCATTTCAAACACCCGACATGGCAAAGGACGTAAATGCCCCTTGAGAGGACGTATACTCCACTTTCATGTGCATGTATCCTCTTCTTCATTTCTTCGTTTGCTACCTCGTTAACTCCTCTCCTTTTGCTCCAGAAGCTTAAGGTTGTTGGTGTATGCTGGGGCAGGTAAGTTTCCATGTTTCTCATGTACAGTAGTTCTTAGTTTCATTTTTCTTTTCTTATGCACCCACACGGTATACACCAGCAGAACCCCATCGTCCCCCTTTATTTCGCGTGCTTCCTCACTCGGCTTCAACGAAGTAAGTGCTGTAATGGAGATGAGTGTCGATAAATGGCTTTGTAAATGCTCACGTACTGAGACGTCAAAAAAGGGTAATATATTAAAATGTTGTCCGATGGGTATCGACTTTTCACGCTGGAAAACCTGAACGCAGGTATACCCATGCTCACAAAGTGACGATACGCCACATTTCACCGGCCCAAATCGCGTAGATGTCCCATCCAACAATTACGAAATCAGCATAATGCATGTATCGTTGTGAGCAAACGGGACCATAGTCAGGGTAATTAGTTGGGCTTAATTGGGTTGAGATAGGTCATGTATGATAGTGAGGAAATCTGGGTGCGAGGGTATTTTCTTATGCAAAGCTTTCTTTGTACTGCTACCTGAGTCAAGTAATGTATAGTGTAGATGGCATTTAGGTTGTGATTAGGTTGAAGGTTGAGCACTCATTTTTCTCCCAAGTTTTTCTCACTAGGTTTTGCTTAGGAAGGTTTTAACAAGTCCCTTACATAGCCCCATCGGTGTGGTTAACCAGGTTTTCTTTTTAATATAACAACTCAAATTATAAAAAAAATTGGTTATATCACATGAAAATGTCTTATGTATAAGTTGGATCGAGATGAACAGTAAGGGTAAGCTGTGAGATTTTTACAAATCTTGACAAAGACAATGTATCGAATTTGATCATTGAACGAAACTCCAGCGTTTGGATCAAAATAACAAAAATACGAGGTGAAGTTTTTTTTTGGTAAGAAAGCAGCAAGTTGATATTCATACGTATATACTTGGCAATTTGTGTAACACCCCAACTCGTAATTCGAATATAAACGTCTAATTAACCGTATCAATGTCCAATAATTCGCAGCGGAAATAACAATTCAATAACCGGTGTTACCGCCGTTGGTCACCCACGTGACTGACAAGGCCTTTCAACAAGTCATGGTCTGAATAATTGGAAATCCAACATAAACGCAATTTACAATAACATACCAAGTTATACTAGTTTTCAATCCCAAAATACAAGTTCAGTTTCTTCTTAGTTAACAAGTCCACATGCGTATGAAAATGCCTAAAATATATTCACAACCAAAAGTATTCCCAAAAGCTCTACCCCATCTACTCTCCGAATGGGTCCTGTCAACGGTCAAGTACCTAAAATGGTTAGGCCATAACGGGCTCAACACAACTTGCTGAGTATGAAAACATGTAACCCAAGTGGGACAAGGCTACACCCAACTTGTTGTCTAGTGAACATGTGGTTCATTATTAAACAATATAAGTAGTGCAGTAAACACACATCTTGGTAGCATGTAATAACACTCACACAATAAACCAATATAACAAACAAGAGTATGACTTCAATATAATAAGCCAGTCTCTATCCATACCAGGGTCGTGAGATTATATTTAGAATCTCGTTATGTGACCTCAAACTTCCAAATCCTCACAATGGGATTATCTCAATTCAAGTCAATCACACTCATGCGGGTATTTATGAACCCTGTTAAATGAGTATTAAATTATCAATTGAACAACTGTCACTGTGACGTCATGTTCAAACCACGTCTGGTAGCAGTGAGTTGATGGATGATGGAGTCAATCACTGACTCAATGAAACAACTAACCACGCCTTGTAGCACTATGCTGGTGGGCGATCGAAGTCAATCACCGACTCAAGGATGACCATGTCCGAAGACATGGTCCATTAGGAACGGATCTAATGTGGATACCACTCTCTAAACAAATACGCGTGCGGCTGGAACCATCCCAGACTCCTCTCTTCACAAGTACTCCAAGCTCGTTAGAAGTATAAGGGAATGATAGTCCTACTTCTAGTATGATAGTTCAACCATCTCGTTTTCGGATGTCGACTAGTATTGAAGGGAAGTTAGTGAGAAAATTCTCATATAATTCCACCTTTCGAAAGTTCGTATACTCTAACCTCTAAAGTTCTCTAATCGTTATCGTATGTACCGTATGTATTTATGCCTACTCTAATGTGTAGTTAGTAGCACGCCACATAAAGGTCAATGTTAGAGAAATACAATAACGCAAAACAATACAATGTTCCATTTCCATGCATTTATCTTATTAGTCGTCTCACACAACAAACAACACATAAGCCGAGATAACTCGGTAGCACGCAGGGTACAACGAAACCATACCATACACCGGAGTAGAAGGTCGTCTAATTCCCGCTTGTCATCCCGACTCTTGTCCGGACTATCCTGATCCCATAATTGAATTAACCGAGAGTGTTAATTATTTATTATTTTCGTTCAATGGTTTTCTGTATTACGTTTCTCTCGTATAACGTTCTCTCGTATACGGGTTTCCTTTTATATGTGTGTGTGTATATATATGTTCTCAAAATTCTCAATGTCACACTTTATAATATACTAATCCTCTTAGTATATATTATATTCCAGTATATAAATATACAATTATAATTTTTTATATTGTATGTTTTATTCCTCCAAATGTCACATAACCATCTTAGTACTCCTTATGATAATTCCATGATATGTCACGCATAACCTAAACCCATATACTCCAATATTTTGTTTATTACACTATAACCCAAAAAATCATCCAAAGTCTTACAATTAAATACCTTAATACTTATATAACCTATAGTTTTGACTTCCCACCTAATTATCCTCAAGTTCCATTTTCTATTTCTTCCAAATACCAAATAGCACCTAATCTACCCAATTTTCAAACACAACCCCATAACTTTTATTATTTATGGTTCAACCCACATATTTCATATCCTTTACAATTTACCAATTACATTTATCTTCAGTCTAATTCCTCAAACAATTAATTCCCAAACATTCCCTTACATTCTCGGAAATTCCAAACATACCCCAAGTTTTATTTTCGGTGTCTACACCAACTTTCTCATATTTATGGTTTTACCCCACTAGTTTTTATAATCTTACAAATACATCATAATTCTTACTAAATTCCAATTCCCGTATTTCTTCCTCAATTTTGGGTCAACACACTAACTCCAAATAGGTTTGACCATGTTTATTTTAGGGGTGAGCATTTGGATTGGATAATTTGGATTTATCCAAAATCTAAATTAACCGAAATTTATTTTTGGATTTTTAACTGAATTTAAAATTTCGGTTATTCGAATATCCAAATTATAATTCGGTTTGGATTTCGGTTTTAACCCTGTAAAATTCGTTTAACCGAATTATCCAAACTTTTTTTTAAAGAAAATCCCTAAATCTTTCCTTAATAGTTAATACTCTTTAAACGTGACAAACAGAACGTCAAAATTCATAACCCTATCTCACATTGCTCCAATGCTTCAATTATATAATGTCATAAGATTCTTTTTTCGTCAAGTTAATTATATATAACTGGTTTTTTTGGAACATCGTTCATCGCTGCTCACCCCGAGTTTGATGTAACTAGTCTAATGTTTGAGTGAGTTCTTTCTGCTTCTGTTGTGATGAATTGACAACTAGGGAATTCACAATTTTCTAGCAGCTTATGGTTATTACTGCTGCTGATGATGAACATGAAACAAAAAAATGTGTTTGGTTTTTTTTTTAAAAAAAATTCGGTTAACTAAAATCTGATTTTAAAAATCGGTTTTCGGTTTTTTTTTTTAAAAAAATTTCAGTTAATTGAAATCTGAACTAAAGCAAATTTTGGATTTTAGTTTGGTTTTCGGTTTTCAACTTAAAAAAATTTCAGATTTTGGATAATTTGGATTTCGGTTAGTTCGGTTTTGATCAAAATTTGGATAATTCGGTTAAAAACCGAATGAACCGAAATCCAAATGCTCACCCCTACTTTATTTCATTCTCTCTATATTTTCCTAAAATTGCGATTGAACCCCTAAACTTTCCAGGGTTTTCAATTTACTCCTTAACTTTACCAAACTTCTAATTTTCATTCCTAATCAATTCCAAGACCCAACTCTTGACCTATTTATGATCTAACACTCCAAGTTTTCAAAATCACCAAATAGCCGACAAAGTTTTCCAACCAAGAACCTCTTCGAACTTACCAAAAGCTTAAAGTTTTCTTTCCACCACCGGATCACATGTTGATGCTAACCCAAACCAACCAAGTTGCACCTCTTCTGTATGTATACCCTTTATCATATGCCAATGATGCGTATTTTGGATAGTGGCAGTAAGAATTCTGTCTATAAAAAAGACTGCAAAGTAGCAGATAGTGATCTTACAGCAAATTCGGTCATAATTTTACGATGCCTTTTTCTTTTGAACTCAAAATAGATAGCGAGCCTCGTGCCATGTATAAAAAGTCACAATTAGAATGATTACTTTTGATCAGTTAGAATAATTAAAAAATTTCAAAAAAAAAATTTAGAATAATTAAAAGCTCAATCACAATTCACAAGTTTTTTATAAAACAATCTTGGTTATAATTATATGTCATTTAAAATTATACTGTTTTTGTAGTATAAAAGTACAGACTTTGTAAGCTTATTGTACAGTTTAAGAAATTAATATGTATATATAATAGAATTTCAGTAATATCAGAATTCTATGTATAACTTTATATATACATCCGTACATTTTTTATTTACTAAATGTACAGTTTTTATAGAACAAATGTATATGTATGTAGCCATCTATAACTATAATTGAATGTAGCCAATAAATTATCTTATTAAACAAAAAAAAAAAAAAGCGTAAGCACAAGCTCTAGCACACGTTAGAGCATCCACGGAAGCTAGAGTGGAATCCACTTCATAAAAATATTATCTTATTCATTCTCTCACAATCTCTTTCTTCTGACATAAAGTGGATTCCTTAACTAAGGGCATCCACAATGATGTGGAATCCACTCCAAATTAATAAAACAAAAAGATAAAATATAACATGAAGGAGAGAAGTTGTGTGAGAGTTTCTTAGCTAAGAACCCTAAGGACATCCACAATAAAGAAAGTGGATTCCACCCACTCAAAAATATATTATAATATTTTCTCTCACATTCTCTCTCCATGTGTCAGCAAGAACCTTCTCTCTCCAGGTTCTTAATTAAGCAACCGTCTCGCAACTTCTCTCCTCCACTCATCACTTTCTTTTTTCTTTTTTATCACTATGGGTGGAATCCACACTATTATAGATGCCCTAAAAAGTAGGTGTCTTGATAAAAAAAGAGAGTAGAATAAAATATTATACTTATTTTGAGCGTGAAATTGTGGATGCCCTAATAAACTCAAGTCTATATCTCTCCCCTCCACATAATCAATTACCTTTACTTTTTAATATTGGAGAGTAGAATCACTCTGGTGAGAAGCCCTTATTAACCTTGCTATGAGCCTACGACGTAGGATAAGCAAGTACGATACGGCGACGATTTTGAACTGTTTGGTTTTAACAGAATGCTTAAACATATATAGGCCCGTAATCTGTTGGGTCAACCTATATGGCACTGAGACCAACGTAAATATAGGCCCGTAATCCGTTGGGTCAACCGATATGGCTCTGAGCCCAACCTATATCGCTCTGAAGTCCGAACCCCTCTTCTCTGTGTGTGCGTCTTGTTCTCTATTTTCGTTCATGTTTGTTTCTCTCTAGTCTGTATGCCGTCGCGTGGCAAGGTTCGAACCCAATCGAAGCAAAACTCGAGCTACTTCGGTTCTTTCCCCTTGAAAACCTTGCTCTATCGCCAACCCACCAAATTCAACTGATTTCAGCCTAATCCTCCGCCATGTCGGTAACGGCTGGTGTCAGCGACACCGCAGTCGCCATCAGGGAGAAGCTCCGAGGTAAGATTAGCCAGACAAAGGTCAAGCGTTACTGGCCAGGAAAGGCACCAGACTGGGCGGGTGACGCAGAAGACGAATCAAATCTTGCAGCCGCTGCCGCGGCCAAACACAGATCCCTGAACCAAGCTTTCGCCGACGAGCATGCTTCTCACCATGTGCGGGACAGCAACGATCCCAGGCTGCGGCGTCTGGCGGAAACACGATTCGCGGACCGGGAGGAGATGCGTGAGGATCATCGGCGTATACGGAAGGCGGAGATTGTTTCCACCGCCCGAGAGGATGAGGAAGCCGAAGCTCGCGGGGAAGACGAGGAGGATGAGGACGAGGATGCATTGGAAGAAAGGAGGAGGAGGATAAGGGAGAGACTGTTGCAGAGGCAGCGGGAGGAGTCGGAGGGGGAAGATGAGTTGGCGACGGTGAGGGAAGAGGAGGAGGAAGAAGAGGAAGAGGAGTCGTCTGAGTATGAGACGGATTCTGAGGATGATGATATTAGAGGTGCTGCGATGGTGAAACCGGTTTTCGTACCAAAGACTGAGAGGGAGACGATAGCTGAGCGGGAGAGGTTGGAGGAAGAGGAGAGAAGGCTTGAGGAAGCTGCGCGAAAGAGATTAGAGGAGAGGAAAGTCGAGACAAAGCAGATTGTGGTTGAGAAGATAAGGGAGGCTCAGGAGATACAGAAGAATTTGGAAGCAGCGGATGCTGACGTTGAAGATATTGATACAGATGATGAACTGAATGAGGCTGAAGAGTATGAGAGCTGGAAGGCGAGGGAGATTGCGAGGATCAAAAGGGATAGGGAGGATAGAGAGGCGATGTTGAAGGAGAAGGAAGAGATTGAGAGGGTTAGGAATATGACTGAGGAAGAGAGGCGAGAGTGGGAGCGGAAGAATCCCAAACCCGCTCCGCAGTCGAAGCAGAAGTGGAGGTTCATGCAGAAGTATTACCATAAGGGTGCGTTCTTCCAGTCCACAGCTGATGACAGGGTTGGATCAGCTGGGTCTGAGGAGATCTTCAGGAGAGATTTCTCAGCTCCAACGGGGGAGGATAAAATGGACAAGACCATTCTGCCTAAGGTTATGCAGGTTAAGCATTTTGGGCGTAGTGGGAGGACTAAGTGGACTCACCTTGTTGCTGAGGATACAACTGACTGGAACAACCCGTATGTTTCTTCCTCCTTTGATTATCAGCTGCCTTGGATCTATTTGTTGGATGATTTTGTTTCGTTTTGTGATCCATTTCTCTGTCTTGATATCTGTTGTGGGATTAGTTCGTTTTGCTAGCTTGGATAGTGTGATTTGGTATGGTGTTGTTTAAATGTAGGAACTTTGGGTTCCTCTTGAAAACGACGTGGTTATATATGTAGGGAATAATTTTGGGTTGCCACCTCTGTCAAAGTTCATCATCTATTTAGTCCGTTTTGTGGATCGTTTCTCTTTCTCAAAAAAAAAAAAAAAAAAATCTTGTTCTTCAGTGCTGCCTTTTATACTGAGAATAATAAGCAAGGAGTGCTTAGCTTAAGCCATTTTCTCAATATACGGAAATTAGTACTGGTTCAATTCCGAAAATCTTAGCTGCCGACACTAAAACCATGGTTTCTTTGTCCAGAATAATGTGTGCTCGGAGGAGATGTTTATGTTTATGGCAGTATACACTGTGAATTCTGAATGTATTGAGAGGACATTTATCCCTAAATTAGCAATTTGCTGTTGAAGGAATGTGAAACTTTTGCTGTTGCGGTACTATGTTCTGCTGCATGGTCGTCCTTTGAGATCTGAAACCCTTGAGCCATTTATTTGTGGACATATTTTAGTTCTGTCATCTGGTTTTAATAACCCAGTTTTACTCGCTTACTCCTTCCCCACCCTATCGCATTTCCAGTTTTCAGCTCCTTTGTGTTTTTCTTTCTTGTATATCGATGGCTTTACCCAAACTCATGTATTGATTCATGTTAGCTGACCCCAAATCTTTTGGGTATAAGATGTTGTATTGTAGTTTTGTGTTCCCAATTTTTTTGGAAAGATAGGCTTGTTGACTTTTTCTAGGCTTTGCTTTTATTTATTCATATCCTGTATGTTCTGCATATACTATGATACGTTCGAGAGTATCGGTCTCCACAAATCCTCCTAAGAGGCCTACTTTTCAATACAATTCATCGATACCCTACTACTAACATTGGCTACCCCTTTATAGTGCAGAGAGTAAACACAATTACAATATAACCCCCCAACTTAGTCAATATTCTGTACCCCTAGTCTTATCATCACTTCCCCCCAAAACCACCACCTTGTCCTCAAGGTGGGAAAAAACTGCTCAGACCAGAAAGCAGCAGCACAACGAGCAGACACCACAACGTAAGCATTCAAGGTCACAGCAAGTTGCTTTACTTTGCAACCAACCAGCTCAACAGGGTAGTTTGCAGCCTTTGGACGTAACAGACAGCAAGATAGGGCACGTCCAGAAATGACATCAAGCTTCAGGCTAACTTGTTGGATAAAAATATGCTCAGCTGTATCATCTATTTCCACAAAATTTAAAACTCCCAAAAGCTTCAGCAGAGAACGACAAGAACAGTCAGAGCTCTTATCTGACAGCAATGAGCTGATGAAAGCTTCCAATGGTGACTTGTGTCTCACATGTTCATCTGACATCAAACCTTCCAAGGAATCTGGCAACCATTTTAGGAATAGAAAAGAAACAGTTGGCAAGTAATCTCCTCCAGACCCACTGTAAGTCCATTTTGTTTTCAAACTCTCCTTCCTTCTTTTATGTCCAATTCTTCTTTGGAATCGGTTGAACTTTCTCTTGCCCAACCTTCCTTCAATTTCCCATCCACCCTTTGAACGGGTATGGTGAAAATGGGTTCGTCTTTCCCCTTGTCTCCACCAATTTCCCACTTCCTTCTTAACCCTCTGTTTTTTCTCTCGGCAACCAGAGAGTCTTTCTGCATCTCTTCTTCTCACGCGCCAGGACCAAGATCGATGGTAGGCAGATTCAATCAGATCTACCTTAACGTTCCCGACTGGCATCTTTTTGTCCACCTTCTTCCGCCTAAGCAAGGAGAAAGATCGGCAAACAAAAATAGAACGTCCACAAACTCGGCGAAGATAGCATGGCTGTCCGACGACATCACGACATTGACGGGAATGCTTGGGGGAGAAATTAGGGTTAGGGATTAAACTTTGGACAGGAATGCCCTTTCGAGTACCTGGTACATTGTTCGCCCTTTTTCCGCTAGCCTTTCTTCTTACCAATTTCTTTTTCATCTTCTTCAACCTATCGATCTTCCTTTGCCTCATCCTTTTTTTTGTCTCCATTAATCCTGATGTGCCAATGAGTTGTGATTGTTGTCGCCGCTTCTGGATTCTTCTTCTCTTCTTCCCTTTACCAGTTCTCTTCCTTCCTCTGACTACTGGTCTCGGAGATATCACTTCCGCTACGGTGATTGCTTCCTCCACGCCTTCAATCTTCGCTTCCCCATCTTGCTTAATTTCCTCCAGCGGTGGAATCGAAGGGCCAGAAACCAATTCTAGTTTGAAGGAGTCTTTCGCTGGGAAAGACTTGAACCTTGCTAACAAGAATCCTTGAAAATCACTCCAAGAAAGGGTCCCGAATAGCATCCACAACCACTGAAACCACTCAAACGCCACCCCTCATACATTGACCAGCGGCCATGAATCGATCTTCATCTTCAACGTCATTGACGGTGAAGAATGACTGTATTTTGTGCAGCCATTCTATCGGGTCCTCTCCCGTAAAAATCGGTAACCCAAACGCCTCGATCTCAGAAAATTCTTCTTCTCCCGATTGACGAGAAAAACTTTCCTCGCTATTCTCGCGGCAACCAAATCGGTCATCCCTCTGCATATTAGGGACAGCCAACGCCAGATTCTCTGATGTGATGGTAAGACCACCGAGCTTAGTGTCTACCCCTTCTATCTGATTCATGATCGTTGAGTTGCTAATACTCTCCGTAGCCTCTCTATCCTCACGTTCCTCCCAAGAAAGAGAGCTCTGATACCTATGATACGTTCGAGAGTATCGGTCTCCACAAATCCTCCTAAGAGGCCTACTTTTCAATACGTTTCATCGATACCCTACTACTAACATTGGCTACCCCTTTATAGTGCAGAGAGTAAACACAATTACAATATAACCCCCCAACTTAGGCAATATTCTGTACCCCTAGTCTTATCATACTTGCCATAAGATGTTAATTGCTATGCTCTGGGCTTTACTATGTTTACCTTAGCAACAAAACTAAATTGATTTTCTTCCCTGGCTTCTATACTCTTAAAGATAAACACAAAATGGATCTTGGGACACTTCCTCAGGGTTGGATGCGGGGTTCCTTATAGTTCAAATTTCTGACAATATTGATACATAATCTTCAAAAGGTCCTTATGTCTTGCCTTGGTCAAATTTATGAATTGGAGTGTTTGGAAGAACTGGTTCTGTTAAGGGTGTGCTGTCGGAATATATTTGTTCATTTTTGAAGCTTTTTAATCTGACTGTAGTTAATGAATCATGGGTTGACATGTGTACTAAAGCGAGTTTTTTGTGAGGCCTGGTGAAAATTGAAAGTTCGCATCTGTCTTAATGTTTATTTTAATTGAGATTAATCTCCCAATCATGATTATCGAACAAGCCCTTAGTATAACATGTTCCAGGTAAATACTGGATTTGTTTGGAAGATATCTTATATGATAAGATCAATGATTAGTTTGGTATTATTTATTGTCGGGATACTATATACTGATCATGGCCTTCCCCAGATCTACTTCCAATTTCTCTCTTAGCATGATCATGATCTTCAACTGCTGGGGTCAACTGTGATTCTACTAGGGCTATTGAACTCTAAAGCCACAGTGTGATAGTTTTCCATCAGCTAGATGTTTTATGAAGACATGGCTGAAAATTGGTGTGATAACCGTGTTTAAGCTTAGCCTGCTAAGGACTTGTCTCTTGTGACTAAGAGAAGTCATATATGCATGTGACCTGAAGTTTGTTTGTTTGTGTAAGAAAAGTGCTTCTTAGAAGCTTGATCCTAATGGATTGCTTGTGTAGCGTTATGACTAGCAGGTTCCTTCTTTTATTTGCTGCTATGCCAGTCTTGGGAATATTGATTTGAGGTTTTGGGATCACTTTACCCTGATTTAGCAACTGTTCTGTTATTTATGCTCTATGTGATTTTGCGGAATCAAACTGTTGGGAATATTTGTTCCGCTGTCAAGTATCATAAAATGAGAATATGAACTCTTTCCAATGGCATTACTCATTTTTTTATCCATTTGAAATTGCGTTATGTTTGTATTGTCGTACTCGGTATTCATTGTGTAATTGGTGAATTTGGCAATACCGTGTAGTAGGTCACTAACATCAAGCATTTTGAATGGTGAAATTTCAGGTGGACATACAATGATCCTCAACGGGCAAAATACAATGCAAAAATGGCTGCCATGAACAAGCCAATAGAGAAACCAAAGGGAAGTAAGAAGTTAAAGGACTGGGAACAGTCGTGAGGATCAAATTTCCTGTATTATTTCTTTAAATAGATAAGCTCACTGTATTGTCTCACTCCCTTATTTACTTATTAACTCGCAACTGAGTAGTGTTCTGTAGATTTGAATGATTTTTGTTCTAAGGTGTGCCTCGAGTATCCCAGATTGCCAAGGGCTCGTGAAGCTGCGCCGCGTTCTCATGCCTTTCACTAGCGGCGAGGCAATTAAAAAATTAATGTGTGCTGAATTACCTCGACACTACATCTGTCTTGGTTAAATCTGGATAAAGCTTCTTCAAAGATATCCGCAATGGATAGGCTAGTTGGTGTATTTGCAATGGCTGCCATTTGTAGGTTTTCTTTCCTGGTCACCATTCTTTCCCTTTCGAAGATCATCGTATAGTGTGAAGCTGACTAAAATTTATGGGAAAAATTAATATTATGCAGTCATTATGAGGTAATATAGGATAAATTACGATGTTTAGCCACTAAGCTCTGTGCTTTTTGTGTCTGTCAACAATTGGTTGACGCTCCCTGTCGTGACTCTGTGAAAGTCTGTCCTTCCAAGTCCACTGATTGCAACGGCCATTGTATCTTTTCGTCCTTCAATAGGCATTGGCCTGTTTTTATTCGAATCTCACATGTAATTATGAGTGCACATTCCAGATGTCATATAATCTCCTGACATCTCGCCCCTCGATACACTCATTTTCTCTCCAGGTCATTGTTGGAAGCCTTCTAAATCCTAGGTTCTAATTCCAACCATTGCTCGAAGCCTTAACTAACGCTGTTGTACAACACCATTGAGCGGCCTTGTGTCAGGTCAGAATGCTTTCCCTATCCATCGTTGATGCGCTGGAAGGAGTAGTGAAAGAAGCAGGATGTGGATGCAGCGGTGTTGCTCATTGGGTACAAGTGCTACCTTGAACTTCATGGTGAACACCGGCGGGACAAATTCGAGTACCGAGGTGTTTGGCAATGAAAATGAGATTATCAGCTGCGGTTGAAGTTCTAGCAAATAGTTGGAGTTAGGGCTGAGAAATAAACAGATGATAATAGATATGGATAAAGGTATTTTGCTCCCTTTATTTATGGTTTAGCAATGTTTTGAATAGAAGCAACTGTTTGTTGGTTTACGGAAAGTTATATGAAACCTTGACGTCCCGAGTGTTGGTGAAATTTTGGTGTACATATATATTTGATATATCTAAAGTGAATACATTTATATAATTAAAAAGAAATACAACGATAAAAAAAACCTCACAGGTCAATGATGCCCATGAACTGCCAAATGTAAATTCCATTATAGATACAATCTTGGGAAAATTACATGTCCCACCTATGACGTTTGGCGAAATTTCACATTCCACCCACGTGGTTTCAAAAATTATTTTCCTCACCCATGTGGTTTCTCCCGTTTTACATCCAGCAACTTTTTTAATTTTGGTTCAATTCAAAAGATACTTAAACGTGTCCAAAATTGATGAAACTTTACATGGATGATGCTAAAGTGATATACTTTGATCTTATGTCAAATATGAAGTTTTTTAAGCTTAAATGTGTCCCGTGGGACCCAATGAAACATGTAACATGTTCATTGGGTCCCACATGTCACATTTAAACTTAAAAAACTTTAGATTTCTCACTAAACCAAAATATAACACTTTAGCATCATCTATGTAAAATTTCATCAACTTCGGACAACGTTTAAGCATCTTTTGAATTGAACAAAAATTAGAAAAATTACTGGATGTAAAACAGGAGAAACCACATGGGTGGGGAAAGTAATTTTTAAAACCACGTGGGTGGATTGTGAAATTTCGTCAAACGTCATGGGTGGGGTATGTAATTTTCCCTACAATCTTTTATAGCATATTAGGTACAACATGTTTAACTTCTCGATTAATGATGCATGTTCCAATCTCAATATTCCCGGTTTGAATTATAGGTGTTCCTAGTTGATAGTATACTTATAACATAGTCTGGGCTATATACTCTACTCTTCACAACTTATGTTTAGCAGAATGGGCTTACAAGTTTACAGTGTGCTAAGTATTGAAAATTTCCATCATCTCCCCGGCTCGGAAGGTTTTGGCAGTCCACAATATGAACAATTGAGAAATGATAGCACTTGAAAGGATAAGTGAGTGATGCACTTGGCTCTCAGATATCCTCACGAGATTTTTGCTTATAGATAGAAGGAAAATCTTTGAATAAGGTTATGCTTTTTACATACAATCATTTATTGTACTCTAGTGTAGTGGATTGTACTAGGCCACGACTAATAAAGGCAATCGTAAATATAAAAAACTTTGGTTTGTATTAATCAAGTCCAGCTGCACTAGCCTTTATATACATATGTACTTTGCTATGAATAGTAACCTAATGAGAAATATAAGATCAGATATCTTCCATGTCTCTCTTTCGCCATGGTATCAGAGCCATAGGTCTAATACTTTTTTCCTCCTGCATCGTCGTCTTCATGGCGTTTACAATTTCTACATCAGGTTCAAGAGGTGACACATGCGGGGATAATGGTATTGGTACACTTCCTCCCGCAACTGGGTCAGCTATCCTACATCAACCTGCCTAAAATAACCATTCAATCTTATCAACCGCCACCAATCTTATCAAGTTACAAAAAGATAATTTTCGCATCTGGTGGCGTGGCGTTTATCTTCCCATTCTGAAAGGTAATGAATTATACAAATTTGTTGATGGGTCTTATAACTGTCCTCCTGAAATACTCAATGGATCGTACAACCCTAACCATGAGAAATGGGTCCAACAGGACCAACTTGTTATAACAATACTACTGTCTTCTCTCAGCGATCCTATTATTACTCAAGTTGTTGGTCTAGAACCTGCATTTAAAGTATGAAACTACCTTATGAACACTTATTCTGCATAGAATAATGCTCAGATTAGCCAACTATTGCTGCAGTTGGCTTCAATCGAAAAATTGGGTACTGAGGATATTACTTCATATTTTAATCGTGCTAGATGTTTGATGGATTCTCTAGCAATTACTATACATAGTGACAAACAGGGAATTCCAGTGCTATCTGTTAAAAGGATTATCAATGGACTAAATGCAGTTTTGTCTAACATTTTAACCTAATCAAATCCTTGTGACCCAAGCCAACTGTACCACTATCTACTAGCAGTGAATCATGAATGACACAACTACACAAACATTCTATCCAACCTATTTCCCCCAACACCACCACTCACTACAACCAAGATAAAGAAAAGCCACAAAACCACAAATATCAGCCACCAGATGTTCAATCTAATTACAAAGAGAACAAAGAAAAAGGTCGTGGACATACTTCTACTCAGCACCTTCCTCTCAAAACAATTTTCCCTTACTCACAAACCATACTAGTTACCAGTATCGCGCTCAAAGTCCCAGGTTTTTTACTAGATAACCAGACACTAGACCAAAGTGTCAAATCTGTGAGAACTGTGGACATGAGGCATGACAATGTTACCACCGTTTTAATCATGTCTATCAGGCACGTTCGCCTACGTGTGTTGCAGCTAATGCGACTGGGATAATCCCCACATCTGATTGGTTGGCTGACATTACTGCAACCAACCATTTTGTAGGCGATGCAAGCAAGTTAAACCTCTCTGCTAGTGATTACACAGGGACAAGTACAGTGAGCCTAGGTGATGGTTCAGTTCTCCCTAAATTATATAGAGACACTTCTCTCAATTCATTTCCTCACAGACATTTTTTTCTCAATAATGTGATGCATAATCCCAACTTGAATAAACATCTATTGTCTGTCAGTCGTTTTTGTTCAGACGATGGTGCTTTCTTTCAATCATGTTCTGTTTATTTCTTGTTATAGGATTTGAATTCCAATGAGGTTCTTCTCCGGGAACCAGTTAAACACGCTTCCTAATTAAGGTCAATTCTACCCAATTATGCCAAGTGAACTATACCACATATGCTCCCATGGAATATTAGCACTAGTGGTTGAGACATCCTTCTAACAGTACGACTAGATCTATAGTGAATAAATTCCAGCTTCCAGTTTTCAATTTTGTGACCTAGGAACTGTGTAATGCTTGTTATCAAGGGAAACCTCACGCTTACCCCCATCCTATATTTCCATCTATCTCAGAAAATTGTTTTGATATACTGTTTATGGATCTTTGGGGGGCCAGCCCACTATGTTTTCCGTGACGGTTGTAAGTATTTTCTATTGATAGTGGATGACTGCTCTAGATTCATGAAGTGCTTTCCTATCAATTTTAAAATATGATGTTCAACAACTGTTCAAAGTTTTCCATGCTCTAGTGCTAAATCAATTTGGCAGACACATCAAAGCAGTTCAAACAGATGGAGGGGGTGAATTTAAACCCCTTGCCCATTCTTTCAAAGCCAAGAAATTAGTCATCGTTTAACCTGCCCATATTCTCACCAACAAAATGGTTCCGTAGAAAGTTGAATTAAATTTGTGGTGGATAAGGGTCTTTGTTTACTGTCCTAAGCTTTAGTCCTACAACATTTTTGCTCATATGCCTTCAAAACTACCACTCATCTCATCAATCGAACTCCCACAAAAGTTCTCTCTCACCTCACACTCTATCATAAGTTATTTTCATCCCAATCAAATCTTCTTCTTCTTCTTCTTCTTCTTCAGATTTTCGGTTGTTCATGTTGGCATAATTTGAGACCTCTTAACCAACACAAGCTTGCTTTTTGCACTGTTGAGTGTATTTTCTAGGGTTATAATTCAACATCTACTGGCTACTTATGCTATCATATTCCTCATGATCATCTCTAAATTCTAGGGATGTACTTTATAATGAAACACGCTTTCCTTTTTTTATCCTCAACGTGTCTCTCTCAGAAAAATCAGCAAGTGAAAAACATTCAAATCTCCCTTATCTCACATATGTCATCCATAATTCTAGTCTCTCCTCACTCCCATAACTTAATAGAATTCTTTGTGTTTAGGATTGTAGTTGTGTAGAAGAGAAACAAAGCATTGTAAAGATTTGTATACAACAATGCCATAGAATCTGTATATCGAATGTACAACCCTAGTTGTCTAATCTAATGTGTATATATACATGTGTATCTTCTGGTGTGATAAACAGAATTGCAAAAGATAAAGAATTGGTTACAAGAGAATCTTAACAAACTTATCTATGAGCTAATCAAGTAACAAAATTAAGTAATGGGCTGAAACCCAAAGTCCATCATTCCAATACCCCCCCAAGCCGCAGGTAAGTGATAAGTGTCCAAATGAGCATGTTTTATAGGTGTATTTCATGTATAATATTAGCACTTTTCTTGCTCATTTCTCCACTTCGGTTAGTTTTCCTCTAGTTTATGTTTTATTGTTTATCTCATTAAATTATTGGTTTAACATGAGGAAAACCAAGCCGAGAGTGAAGTAGACAAAGAGACGAACGCATAGATGCAAACGGCTCAGAAAACGGAGTCCAAACGAAGAAGCTAGAGCCGGTCAAAGTTTGAAGAAATTAAGTCACGACCACAAGCGCATAAGGAGGCGGACGTGTATGCCTTGCAACCGCCCAAGAAGAGGCGGACCTGAGAGGCTGCAACCGCCCAAGAAGAGGCGGACGTGAGTGGCTGCAACCGCCCAAGAACTGGCGGACACGAGTATGGGCAACCGCCCCATATTGGGCGGACACCACCAAGGCACAACCGCCTATTAACTGGCGGACACAACTTGAAGAAACCGCCTAATAAGTGGCGGACATACATAAGGCAACCGCCTGTTAACAGGCGGACACCAGGCGGTCGTGACTAAAATCAACGCCGCGACTAGTTTTTATTCTTCGGGCCGTCGTCGTCTGCAACTTCAATCGCCTTATCTATCTACTCCGAGCACGCGTTTCGGCTCTGTCCCCTGCAATAAATGAAGCAATCAATGCTTCAATCAATGAAGCACTCAAGTAGGCAATCAACTGCAAATATCTACGGAAGACTACCTCTTCATTTCTTCTATAAATAACCATTCCCTACAACCTTGTACGAGTGCATGGAGAAAACCAGAAAATCACTCACACTCACCTCATCTCATTCTCTTCCAGTAAATCACTCCCGTATATCATTTCACTCCATTAACTCTCTAATTCACCCACTTCACATACAAATAACATACGTACATGTATCACTCTTCTTTCTCCTCATTTCTCCATTCACTAATCACGTCTCCGTGCTATTATTACGTCCAACCTCTGTCTGACTTATTACCAGTTAATATGTCTGGCTAAGGAGGATTTGCTCCGGGCAAGGGTTTTAATTATGGTTTGTTAGCTGTGTAACATATTTCTACCGGTTAAAATAAATTCAGTTTGTTACGATTAAAGTTTTGTTTCTCTCCCTTTTTAATAAATTTCATCGGTTTATTAAAAAGCCTTACTAAGTCTGTTTTTAATTTCATCGGTTAGAAACAGACGGGTTAATTAAGCCGTAAAACTGTAAGAACTTATTTTCATCGTTTAAGTTAATACATGTTGCAAGAATAAAGCCTCATACTCCTCTGCCGTTTACAGGCTTTTGCTTGAGTTTTCATCGGACCTTGCATTACAGGTAAACGAGTCCTTAAGAGTTTTCATCGGACCTTAAGAAAATTACAGGAATCTTGCCAAACTATTTTATTAAACCGGTAGAGATAGCACAATTAATTAAATCATATTAACCTGAACCCGGAGTTCCATTTAATTCATCTGCACTCAGTTTTCTAATCTGCTTAATATTTTCTCTAAAACAAGTCAATTAACTTCCCCCCTTTTGTGACAAGCTTAGGAACTATTTTATCTCGCTATAAGTCCCACGGTTTGACCCCGGCCGCTTTGTCTTCTATACTACTGCGACCGGGTTTTATTTGCAGCCCGACGGATATTTTGAGTATTAATTTCTCTCTTTTATCAATTTCACCAGTGCTAATAACTCACGATAAATCCACTCTGCAAAATGGCGCCGTTGCCGGGGACTTGATTTAATCTAGTCCCTAAGCCCCGGTTAATTCACCTGTTATATTATAATAATCTGTTAATTCAGTAAATTTTTTTTTTTAAAAAAAACTGTTAATCCAATTTCGGACATATAACCTCGGACATCTGACTTGGACATTGGACATCCAACTTCTGATTTGACTTGGACATCTGACTACTAACTTGTTAATATTATTGTTATTTATTTCTGTCATTTCGTTCCATTGTCATTTCGTTCCATTGTCATTTCGTTCCATTGTCATTTCTTTCCATTGTCTCTAACTACTAACTTTAAATTTCCAGTCATTTCGTTCCATTGTCATTTCTTTCCATTGTCTCTAACTACTAACTTTAAATTTCTGTCTACTAATTCCTAACATTTTTATTATTCTAACGTATAACCAGTTCTTTTCTCTGTTTTGAGTGGTGAATGCCTTTTACCAGGTCAAACAGTCTCCCAGAAAATATTAATACACACGGTTGGTTATAATCCAGAGATCGAGAGAACCTTTCTGCGCAATCTCAGGCAGAGACGAGCTCAACAAAATACCACAGTGATAGATTCTGACCCGGAAGCTAACATGACAGCTACACCAGCAACGGTTCGAAATATCAACAGGCCGTCTAACCAAGGACAACAGCCTGCTATCATCCTTCATCACCTCAGCCCATCCGAATACGATGAGTGGCAGAAGCTGAAGCCATATCATCAGATTCGATGTGTGAAGGAGTTGGGCATGTTTGATGGCACCAGTCCGGACGAAGCCCTGTTACATGTTACAAAGTTCTTGCAACATGCCAATAGTCTTACTGCAACCGACGCAGTACTTCAATATGCAAGATTGTCGTTATTCCCACACAGCCTGACGGGAAACGCGAGCAAGTGGTATCATAGCCTAACACCGAGTACCATTGGTACCTGGGACGACATGGCCACCAAGTTCTACGATAAATTCCTACCTCCGAGCCGAACTTTGGAGATGATTGCTGAAATTTATAATTTCAAGCAACCAGGGTCGGAGAATATTTGTGAAACTTGGGACCGTTTCAAAGGTCTACTACTCACTTGTCCTCACCACGGTCTGACGAAGGAACAAGTATCACAATTGTTTTACAAGGGCTTGATCGGTCCGTGCAGAACAATGGTGCTGTCTTCGTTAGGGGCTGACATTCTGAAAAAGCCAGGAGCACAATTTCTGAACAGCATGGAATCTCTCTGTGAGGAAATCAGAGACTGGGCCTCCGGTGGATCAAGGAGCAGTACTCCAGGACTATATCATGTTGGGGAGAGTGATAACAAGTTCGACCAGCTCATGAGAAGCCATGAGCAACTCATGGAGAGTGATAAGTGCGAAATATATCTATTTTTAGGGCTGTAATTCTTCCTATTTTTACAACAATTCATGCCATATTTCTCACATATTATATGTGTTTACTAAGATTTGTGTTTAGATGAGAGCTGATATTTTTTATATGTCAAATGCAGTAAATTATACATATATATTACCATGCACGATCGAGCATATCAACACATAAAGCATCATCACAGCATCAATCCATTATACTTTAATTCATGACTATTCACGGGAGGCAGCACCAAATTCACTTCATGATAATCATTATCTAATGTTAAGTCATCATTGCTCCACCATGCACCACGACAAATATGCTCTCAACAGCTAATTATTTCGGTGGACTACATCTATCACTCACGGACACCAGGGCATCATGTATTATCATATTGATCACATAATTTAATTCGTTAACAGCATGTTTAATTGTTGATCGGCACATGATAAAATTTAGCAGCGGCTCTCTATATAAGGAAGTCTAGGGTTTGACGAGAGGGGATTCACGCCGGGGGCTGCGCCTCAAGAGAGGCCTGTCCTCTCTCTTCTCCTTCCACACCCACAACTCCACCATGTTAGCCACCACACTTCTGACGAGGATTAATGGAGAGACACGTGACGACAGAAGGCGGAGCGGGGATCTTCTTAACAGAGTTTTCTTCTTCCCTTTTTATCTAAACTGTCAATGTGTTCTTCCTTGGTTATTTTTGTTATTTTTAGAGTTATGTTTTGAGTAGTTAGTTTAGCTCCCCGGGTTGGGATAGCAAACCGAATCTTTATAGTTATTTGTAATCTTTTCTCTAATTATAATTGCAGTAGTTTAATCCTGTTCTTCATGCGTTTTAGTTCTCTGATCAATTATTAAAGCGATATTTGTAGTTTTTCTAATCAAAATGCGGCGCTGAGATTAGTTAACAAGACATAGGAAGTTAAACCGGATTAACGACTAGAAGCATGGTTTGCCTATAGGGTATCTGTCTCCAATAGGAGTTTTGTGTTTTAATGCTATTAACTTGATAACTTGGGCATGGTTTTGCGGCTTGTTATTTCAGTAGTTAGGGTTCGTTGTACAGGGACCGGCCCTCAACGAACTATTATAATTCCTGAGTTTATTGCAGAAATTAGGGAAGAGTTTATTGATAGATAATAAAGTGAAGGTTTGCAGAACAATCCGGGGTGCTCTTTAGATTCAATCTTATTTCTTTATTTAGTTTATTTTTATCTTTTTACTGTTTTTTCATTATTTTTGTTAGTTTGTTTAGTCATTCTTTTTATTAGATTAGTAAACCTGAAAAAGTGACGTTTTCCTGTTTTCTTATTTTAGTTTTTTCTCGGTTATTAATAAATTGTCAGTTAATTGAACGAGGTCCCTGAGATCGACAACCCCACTAATTCACTATTCCGCAAAACGATAGGTACACTGCCTAGGTAGAGATAGTAACATATTTCTGCTAACAAGTTTTTGGCGCCGTTGCCGGGGACCTCTGACACGGTTAATTGACATTTTAATTTATTCAATTGAGATTTTAATTTTTACTTTCGTATTATTTTCATTCAATTGCATTTTATCTATTTCGGTTATATTACGTTTGTTTTTTTTTCCTGTTACGTTTAGATCTCTAACTTTTCAGTTTTTGATTTTATTTATTTTTTTCGTTACTGGAATTGGATTCTATTTAACGGCGAGTTTGATTTTGGTATTTCATGTCGATACTTTAGTTAACTTTTACGTTGTTTAATTTTTTTTCCTTTCTTTCGTTTTTTTTCCTTTGCGAATTGAATTTTGTCTAATTTATTTTTCTTCTTTTCGTTACTTGTTTTGTTTTTTTTTTCATTCGTTTTTGATTTCGTAACTTTCAAATTCGATTAGTTACTTTCCTAACTTTTTTTTTTCCTCTTCTTTTTTCTTATTTTTCTTTTCGTTTTTATCTTTTTTTTTTTCGTTATTATTATTATTTTACTTTTATCGTTACTTGAATTAGTTTAATCCTTTCGATTACGTTTACATCAATTTTGAATTTGACTGTTTATTACATCTTAGTTTTAGTCTTTTTATTTTTAGTTTATTTTATTTTTGTGTTTCTTTTAATTTCTATTTTTAGTTCTATTTTACTTTTTATTTTTGTTTTTGTTTTTGTTAGGCAAAGATGGAGGATAACATGGATGAATTGAGGAGAGTGTTGACACAGTTGGAAACGACGATTACAATAATGAACATTGAGCAGAATTTGAACAGGTATAATCAGCCAAGTACTCAAAGTTACAACCAGTTCAGGCGACAAGATTATTACCAGCCAACACATCGTCTTATCTACAACCTTATTGGTGGGAAGGTGAGCAGACTAGAATGCAGATGATGAGGAACAACAGTTCTACACTTATCAGGAGCCTCCTAAGGAGGATACGAGCAAGATAGGAGTATGCTGGAGGAGCTCCTGGAGCAAAGAAAAGCCACTAATGCTAAATTGGCTGAAATTGAATCTAGGTATGATGTTAAGTTTGCAGAGCAGGCAGCCAGATATGCTGACCAGGCCTCTATTAATCAAAATTTGGAGAGACAGATGAGCCAGCTTGCAGAGCAACTAGCACAGGAGCAAGTGGAATTCTCCCATAGCCAAAGTAATTCGGACCTAGTGGACCAATCTCATGCAGAGACTTTGATGGGTGAAGATCATTCCAAGCCTATTATTTTTGAAACTGAAGAGGAGCTTGATGAAGAGGTTGAGGGACGTGCTGACGAGTTATATTGCCCTCCCTCCCTAACCTCGACTCAACCCGACTACCCAGTGATTGAGAATATCTTTTCCAATCTGTCTGCGAACCAGTAGAGATACCAGAGGTAGTTTATTTCAGAGAGGTTGAAGAAACTAAAGCTTCCTCTACAATTGTCTGCCAACAAGAATCTTCCATAGAGCCTTTAACACTTGAGGAAGATTTCTGCACCCTCAAATTTCAGAAGGAAGAGCCACCTCCAACTAGTCATCAACTTCACAATCATTCTAAGGAGCCTCATCAACAGGACGAGGATGTTTACGTCCTCGAATTTGAGAAGAAGAGCCATTCAAACTTGGTCTTCTGACTGAGCAGCGTTACCGGCAGTATCTCCTCAAACATCAGGTTTTGTGGAGTATTCATTTTCCTATTTTATTTGCCCACGTAACGTTTTGTTTTGATCCAGGTGGTTTGCTCTTAATTGCTATCTACTTTATTTTCCCGGTAAAGCCATTAACTACTTTTATTTTTGATCCGGGATAACAAAGCAGGAGTCTAGCCAAAGACTATAAAGACGGGCAGCTTACTGGGAGGCAACCCAGTGGTTAAATTTATGTTTTATTTTTGTTTTTTATTTTTGTTTTCTGGTTTCATTTTTATTTTTCTTTCATTCAGAGATGGTAGTGGTGCCTGTGCTTTTAATACAACGCCTTCAACGTTTTTGCGGTAGTTGTGAGTGTGTGCAGGTGCAATTTTTATTATGGTGGTTGATGTACCCCCAAGGCTGGACACTTGCTGGAACGCAAGTGTGAGGAACGCTACCCCCCTTGTTCAAGCTTAAGTGTGAGGAAGGGAACCTTCCTCAATCTAAGATATCAGGGGAGTTTTAGTTTCTTTATTTTTAATGTTTGTGTTCAGCCTATCATGCTTTTAATGCTTATTTATTCAGTCCATGCAATTTGAATGAAATTATTTATGAACAACATGGACTCTCTCTGTGAGGAAATCAGAGACTGGGCCTCCGGTGGATCAAGGAGCGGTACTCCAGGACTATATCATGTTGGGGAGAGTGATAACAAGTTCGACCAGCTCATGAGAAGCCATGAGCAACTCATGGAGCAATGCTCAGCAGGCAACAAAAGTCAGTACTCTGCAAAAGTGGTTGAGCAGATGGCTATGAATTCCTTCCCCCAGCAAGCTAAGTCGATGATTTCCCGACCACCTACTCCTCCAGGCTATGCTCTATCCCAACCATCTCCAACTAATTCTTGTACGCAATGTGGCGGGCCTCATGACTATGAACAATGCCCCCAACTACAAGAATTAAAAGCAGCGGAGGAGGCAAACTACATCACCAACAATTCAGGATACAGACAACCATGGCAACGTAACATGCAATCCAATCTTAGCTACTCAAACACCGGAAATATCCAAAACCCACATACCCTACAAACATCCCAAAATTACAGACCTCAGTCCAATTTCCAAGGAGGCCCAAGGCAATATCAACAACAGCCTTATGGCAATGAAGCTTCTTCGAGTCAACCGGCTCAACCTCCTTCGAATCCTGAGTCTGAAATGTCTCAAATGCAAGAGATGTTTAAGGCGATGATGGGTAAATCCCGAGATACGCAAGAAGAGGTCGCAGCTCTGCGCAAAGACCAAAAAGCCTTGCAATCACAGATCCAACAGTTACTCACTCAACAAAGACCACCTGGTCAATTTCCTTCACAGACTAATCCCAATCCAAAGGAACAAGCAAATTCAGTCCTTATAGACGATGGCACATTACAATCAACAAACTTGTGTGCAGTCTCTTTAAGGAGTGGAAGGGAACTTGCCACCAGCAAAGGAAAAGAAAAAGAAAATCATGAAGATGCCTATATCAATGTTGAAGAAACTACCAATCCAGGTTCACCTCCCTCAGAAATCCAAGTTCATACTCCTGCTACTCCACCTCCACCTCGAGTTGCAATCGACATCCCAACTTCCACTCATAAAAACAGTGAACTCCCGTTCCCAAACAGAATGAAAAAGAAACACCTAGATGAACAGTTCTCCAAATTCTTGAGCATTTTCAAGAAACTGACTCTCGACATACCTATACTTGATGCTTTGCAAGAGATGCCTAATTACGCCAAATTTCTAAAGGATCTCTTGACAAAGAAAAAGAAGAAACCTGGGAAAGAAACAGTGCACCTCACGGAGGAATGCTCTGCGGCCCTTCTTCGAGCACTCCCCCCCAAACAAACAGATCCGGGAAATCCCGTGATCCCGTGCTTTATAGGTGGGGTGGACTGTGGAAGCGGTCTTTGCGACCTAGGAGCCAGCATTAATATCATGCCATACGCCACCTTCTTGAAAGTTAAAGGAGGAGAAATGCAACCGGTTCCTTTCAAACTCCAACTAGCAGACAGATCAGAGATCAAGCCCATGGGCATAGTTCGAGATCTGGTAGTTGGAGTATCTCGTTTCATCTTTCCAGCTGATTTCGTCATTCTAGAAATGGATGACGATGTCGAGGTTCCCCTGATTCTAGGTCGACCGTTTCTGAGTACCGCCAAAGCCATCATTGACGTCCACGACGGAAAAATCACTCTGCGGTACGAGGATGAAACGATCGAATTCGACATGCAGAAAATGATGAAGAAAAGCTCAAACTTTTCTCCTCATGCTAAGACAGTGGGATTCACAGATGATGAAGAGGAGGAAGGCGATTTTGCTACAGATGAGGACACGTATTCTCCATCTTCCATCCAGGAAGCTGAAACTGAATCACTAGAGCAAGTATTATTTACTTCTCTAGAAGAAAAGATAGAGGATCCAGAAGTTAACGCCATGCTGGCATACGTAGAGAAAGGAAGGGACGGTTATCATGCTTACCGACCACAAATCGAAGAACTCGACAGAAAACCTCAAAAATCAATTCCATCAGTGGAACAACCACCTGAACTCGAGCTTAAAGAAATACCCTCTAACCTCAAGTATGCTTTCCTAGCTGAAAATGACCATTTGCCTGTCATTATTTCCTCTTCTCTGAATTCCGGGGAGGAAACGAGGTTACTCGAGGTACTAAAGAAGCACAAGACAGCAATCGGGTGGACTATCGCTGATATCAAAGGAATTGATCCCTCCTATTGCACGCACCATATTTACATGGAGGAAAACTTCAAACCTATCAGGCAACCTCAACGTCGGCTAAACCCTAACCTCAAGGAGGTAGTTCGGAAGGAGGTTCTGAAACTCCTTGACGCAGACATCATTTATCCAATTTCTGACAGTCCATGGGTCAGTCCTGTTCAAGTTGTTCCCAAGAAGGGGGGCATCGAAGCTGTTATTAATGAAAAGGGAGAGACTATCCCTCAAAGAAAGATCACAGGATGGCGCATGTGTATTGACTATCGGCGTTTGAACTTGGCAACCAGGAAGGATCATTTCCTCTCCCCTTTATCGATCAGATGTTGGAACGACTAGCAGGGCAAGAGTACTACTGTTTTCTAGATGGGTTCTCGGGTTATTTTCAAATACCAATCGCACCTGAGGACCAGGACAAGACAACCTTCACTTGTCCTTATGGTACCTTTGCATACCGACGAATGCCTTTCGGTCTATGCAATGCCCCTGCTACCTTCCAGAGATGTATGCAAGCAATATTTGCTGACTTCATCGAGCAGAGCATTGAAGTCTTTATGGACGACTTCTCAGTCTATGGCTCTAGTTTCGACAAATGCTTGGCACAACTAGATTTGATCCTAAGACGGTGTGAGGATACGAATCTCGTTTTAAACTGGGAGAAGTGTCATTTTATGGTCAAGGACGGGATCGTCCTTGGACATAAAATATCAGCAAAAGGGATAGAGGTGGATAAAGCCAAGGTCGAGGTTATCGAGAAGTTACCAGCACCAACTACAGTTCGTGACATACGAGCGTTCCTAGGGCATGCAGGATTTTATCGGCGGTTTATACAAGACTTCTCCAAAATCAGCAAACCATTGACCGACCTGCTACAGAAAGATGCCCCGTTTCATTTTGATGAAAGGTGTTCAGCTGCTTTCCAAACTATAACACAAAAATTGGTGTCAGCACCTGTGTCATACCACCTGATTGGTCTCTTCCGTTTGAGATCATGTGTGACGCAAGTGACTACGCCGTGGGGGCAGCTCTATGCCAGAAAAAAGAGAAAATCTTGAGAGTGATCGCTTATGCTAGCAGAACACTAAACGACGCCCAGAAAAACTATACGACCACCGAAAAAGAACTTCTGGCTATAGTTTTCTCCCTCGATAAGTTCAGATCGTACTTGGGGAAGCAAAGTCATCGTGCATACAGACCACTCCGCTCTCAAATACTTATTTACAAAACAAGAAGCCAAGCCTCGCTTATTGCGCTGGATTCTTCTACTTCAAGAGTTTGACATCGAAGTCAAAGATAAGAGCGGAAAACTAAATGTTGTCGCTGACCATCTCTCCAGATTGGTAACTCCTACGGATAGTGTGCCTATCAACGAATTCTTCCCCGATGAGACTGTCTTTTCAATCACCAAGATGCAGGAGCCATGGTATGCGGACCTGGCCAATTATCTAGTCTCTGGAACAATACCCTATGATCTATCTTATGCCCAGAAGAAGAAATTTCTTTCTGACTCAAGGCATTATTTCTGGGAGGATCCGTATTTGTTCCGAGTTAGTGCTGATGGGTTGATTCGACGATGTCTCCCGGACGACGAGGTTCCGAGCGTCATACATTTTTGTCACTCACGGGAAGCTGGAGGTCACCATGGACCCACAAGGACCGCTGCTAAGATCCTGGCCTCAGGATTTTATTGGCCTACCCTTCACAAGGATGTCTACCAATTCTGCAAACAATGTGATAATTGTCAGAAAATGGGTAACACATCCAGGAGACATGAAATGCCACAACAGGGGATACTAGAAGTGGAGCTCTTTGATTGTTGGGGCATTGATTTATGGGACCGTTCCCTTCCTCGCAGGGCCACCAATATGTTCTAGTGGCAGTTGATTACGTGTCGAAGTGGGTAGAAGCCATACCCTGTCATCATGCTGATGCAAAGACAGTAACCAGGTTCCTCAAAAAGCACATCTTTACCCGTTTCGGCGTGCCTAGAGTTATTATTAGTGACGGTGGATCTCACTTCTGCAACCGTTCATTTGACGCGCTTATGGGTAAGTACGGGGTACGTCACAAGGTAGCTCTACCTTATCACCCCCAGACAAACGGCCAAGCAGAAGTTTCGAACCGTGAGTTAAAATGGATCCTCCAGAAGACGGTTAACTCATCACGAAAGGATTGGGCACTTAAGCTGGATGATGCGCTTTGGGCTTACCGCACTGCATTCAAGACTCCCATCGGGATGTCTCCTTTTAAGCTTGTTTATGGGAAATCATGTCACCTACCTGTAGAGCTGGAGCATAAGGCATATTGGGCAATCAAGGCCCTAAACTTCGATTTAGAAGCCGCAGGAGAAAAGCGGAAGTTTCAACTCTCTGAACTCGAGGAGTTAAGAGATCAGGCATACCAAAGTGCGACGATATACAAGGACCGCACTAAGAAACATCATGACCAGATGATCCACAAACGCGACTTTCAGGTTGGCGACGGAGTGCTGCTTTATAATTCCAGATTGAGACTATTTCCTGGAAAACTCAAGTCTCACTGGACTGGCCCATTCCAAGTTGTTGGAACCACTCCTTTTGGTGTTTACGAACTCCAGAATCAAAAAGGAGAATGCTTCAAAGTCAATGGATCCCGTCTAAAAAGGTATGTCGGAATTCTTGAAAATAATAATGCTATGTTCGAAATTTCTTTCGTACAGGAATACGAGGAAGCTTCCACCCCAAAGGAACAACAGACAACACCTCTACATCATAAGTTTACAAAAGTGTACAAACTTCCTAACACCAGCAGTTCAAATACCTCGCCCTCAAACTCTTCTCCAACCTAAAGCTTGGTCAAATACGTCTAGCTAGAGACGTTAAACCCGGGCAGCTTAGTGGGAGGCAACCCACTATCTATCTTTTATCTTTCCTTTAATTTAATGTTGTTTTCTTTTTGTACTATATTTCCCTTTTATTTGATATAATAAAATGCAGGTTTCACTTGAGTTCTTCTGGCTGTGTAGAATATTCTTTACAGGTTCATTTCATGACATTCCACAGCTGCACTCAAGTGTGGGGGAGCTCTACACACTCTACGAAATCTGGGGAGTACACTCTTTCCTTTCTTAATTGCATGCCCTAATATTTTAATTCCATCTACGCAATGAGGGCATTGCTTAAGCTTAAGTGTGGGGGAAGAGCCTTTTCAGGGCGTTCTGTGCTTAAAATGTTTAAATCTCTCTACTTATCTTGCAATTGTTCAAAAATTAAAATTATGTACCTTGCTAATGTAGGTTGTTCTCTTTAAAAATAAATACTGTTATGAATTGTAGGATAAATGGTACAAAATTTTAAAATTTTGATTACTTTTGAGAGCATTTATATGCGGTGTGAACAAATAATCTGCAAATGGTTGGATTTTATTGCTCAGGGTTTCTTTCTGTCTTCTCTCTTAGGGATTGCTAAGGGGTGCTTCTCTGTTAAAAAAAAAAAAAAAAAATAATAAGGACTTGCGAGACACCATTGGTAACCAACAAAAGAGAGTTGAGTGTTCTTGAATACAAAGGCGTCATGCCTATATTTCTCATCTCTTATGCAAAAGTGAAACAAATGCATAAATCTATTTTTCCTTTTGTTTTCTTCTCAATGCCCATTCTTGAGAGAAGTTGGCCATGGTAAAAGTTCTCAGAATCACACAAAAGAAACATTGGAGTACCTTAGATCATACCCCGAAACTCTATATTTTATTTTTACCCTGAGCACACCTATGCCACCAGCAGTTGATTTTTCACACTCCTCGAAAAGTTTAAAGATCATGTTTATCCTACCCTTCATAATAATATTTGTTAGTATTGAGCATTCCTACTTGCTTAGGTACGTGGTTTTGCTTGAGGACAAGCAAAAAGATAAGTGTGGGGGTGTGATAAGTGTCCAAATGAGCATGTTTTATAGGTGTATTTCATGTATAATATTAGCACTTTTCTTGCTCATTTCTCCACTTCGGTTAGTTTTCCTCTAGTTTATGTTTTATTGTTTATCTCAAAATTATTGGTTTAACATGAGGAAAACCAAGCCGAGTGAAGTAGACAAAGAGACGAACGCATAGACGCAAACGGCTCAGAAAACGGAGTCCAAACGAAGAAGCTAGAGCCGGTCGAAGTTTGAAGAAATTAAGTCACGACCACAAGCGCATAAGGAGGCGGAGTGTATGCCTTGCAACCGCCCAAGAAGAGGCGGACCTGAGAGGCTGCAACCGCCCAAGAAGAGGCGGACGTGAGTGGCTGCAACCGCCCAAGAACTGGCGGACAAGAGTATGGGCAACCGCCCCATATTGGGCGGACACCACCAAGGCACAACCGCCTATTAACTGGCGGACACAACTTGAAGAAGAAACCCTAATAAGTGGCGGACATACATAAGGCAACCGCCTGTTAACAGGCGGACACCAGGCGGTCGTGACTAAAATCAACGCCGCGACTAGTTTTTCTTCTTCGGGCCGTCGTCGTCTGCAACTTCAATCGCCTTATCTATCTACTCCGAGCACGCGTTTCGGCTCTGTCCCCTGCAATAAATGAAGCAATCAATGCTTCAATCAATGAAGCACTCAAGTAGGCAATCAACTGCAAATATCTACGGAAGACTACCTCTTCATTTCTTCTATAAATAACCATTCCCTACAACCTTGTACGAGTGCACGGATGTTGGGGTGTAACCTAACGGCAAGTGTACCGGTCAATTCTAGCAAGTTTTAATAGAGAGTAATCCCTAAGTATCGAACCAGAGGAGGCGATGTGTCTAGTTTAAATCTTTATTAATGAAAAATTATAAAACAGGAAATTGGGGTTTGATTTGATGACAATTAAAGACTGTAAACGGCATGCAAAACAATAACAAGCAGGAAAAATAAATGTTGTGAAACTGATTTGGAGAAGAAGATCCCGGTTTACTACTGCACCCTAAATCCGTGATTCCTATCCCTAAGTGATTTAAAAGATAATTCTGAGTAAAACCCTAGAACTAAGATAATTTACCTCCGGTCTCCCGCTTAGCAAATACTAGTTAAAAAAGACCGAATTCTAACTCTCGTTACGAACCCACTGTTTACTAACCGCCTTAAGAACAATCTAGTTTATTAGTCAATTAGCTATTTAGAGGAATTACCGTCTCTAAACTAACTGGTTATTTTCCTGAATTCAATTGAAAGCCGCAGTCGTCACATATAAGCTAACAAAATACTAATCCTTATAATTGGCCAAATTATAACGATTAAAGAAATTAAGCAAGGAAAATAACTTTACTCAATTAAATTGCATTAAATCACAAAGGAACAGGAATAGTCAATTTAGGGATACATAGCAAACCGAAATCTAAGGGAACTACTCAGCCATTGACATGTTTACAATAAGCTTAGTAATAATAGAGAACAAGAAGAAACTCTGTTCAGTCTCCGTGGTGAACTCCTTTCTGTGCTCTGCTCCAAACTCCAAACTCCAAACCAGACTCCAAGCTCTCAAACTAATTCTCTCTGTATCGTGATTATTCTGTGCGCTCAAGATGTGTATTCAGGTTGGCCAAGCTCCTCCTTTTATAATACCCCCGTCTCTATCTTCTAATCTATCTCTAAAATAAACGACGGCCACAATGTTAAAAGATATAATTAATTCCGTCAATCTCGAAACAGAAACTCCGCGCTCCATCTGTATTGTTCTGGGTTTCAAACCCATATGCAAACCCGGAACACATGAAATTTAAGGCAGTAGCTTCTCCGTCTGTATTGGTCCGGGTTGCAAACCCATATGCAAACCCGGAACATATAAAATTTAAGGCAGTAGCTTCTCCGGTCTTGTGGTCCGGGTTGCAAACCAATATGCAAACCCGGAACAAGTCTGAAAAGAGGCAGAAGGTGAATGAAAATCTGTATTTGACTCTGGTTTGACTTCCCATGTTGCTCTAACCTCTAAAATCTTCATTTAAGCACTTTGTTGAGTATTTTATCCTGAAAACATATGAAATCGATCACTAGAGACAAATATAACAATGAAGAGTAATTAAAGCATTAAAGAGGAAAGTTAATGTCATAATGTAGAAAATTAAGCATGAATTAGTCTAGTAAACTTAAACAAATTCCTGACTTATCAACTTCCTCACACTTAATCTTTGCTTGCCCTCAAGCAAATAGAAACATACTAAAGTCTTACAGAAGGGAGCCGTCAATTCAGAACTGTGCACAAGGAGATCTAATAATGAAAAGCAGTCATAGAGAACAATGATCCACACTTGCAGGTTTTCATTAACAGTGAATTGAGAAGTATTTTGCAAGAGCTTAAGGCACATAGTAAAACCACTGACTCCAATTTCACTCAGGGACTACTTTCCAATTAATTTTCCACAATCCATGGACGACAAGGGGTGAGAAGTAATATCTTATTCCATATTACCTTTCATCACCACGTACTCATAATCAAGAAATATTTTGCACTTTGCATTTGAAATTAGCAAATTTCTTCAACTTTCTAAACAAGCATTAACTTTCTCTTTTATATCCCTCAGACTTTTCTCTCCATTCATGTAGCGGTGTTGGGTCTTCTATCCCAGATCAGATGACCTTAGGTAGATGGGTGATGAGGCACCCCGAGGACTTAATTACCAAATGGGCGAGGCCTGTTTTCTGGGTTAAAAGTTCGATTAGAGGAGTACCTTGCCTTTGTCCTTCCTTCCTTTCATTCAATAATCATTCCCAAAGTCCCCAAGTGAAATCAAAGACAAATAGTTATACTAATAGGCTTAACTTTTAGAGAAGAAACAGACAAGCATTAATCAAAACTGTACATACAAGCAGTGCAACTAGAATTCCCACAACTATTTTCCAGCTTCGATCTCACAAGAACTAGTGCTACTTGTGCGGTGTTCCAAACCAACTTATCCAACCACTGAATAAGACTCAGGTATGTTATGTAACCAAAAATTTTTGTGAGGGCCAACAAAAACATTGTGAAAATAGAATGATAGTCTCAAAAGGAAATTGGTCAAAATTAGCACATTCGAATGTAACTGAGCATGTGCAATTCCCCTTCCTCACACTTAAACTTAGCAATGCCCTCATTGCTTCATGAAAATGAGTAAGACGGAAGGAAAACAAAATATTTGCAGAAAAACAACGTTTGAAAAATAGAAGAAGTTAGAAAATCACGCCCCTGGAGTATGGTGAGGACAACGTCCTCACACTTATGTTAAACAGCGGGTGCTGAATTCTGTAGAAAATTCGACAGAGTTTCCTTGGGTCTGGAGCAATGGTGAAAAACAACACAGGCGAGGTCGGGGTTTGGAGCGGCGTGAGGTTGAAGGAGGGATAGAGTTAGGGATTGCAAACTCGCGGGCCCTCTCTTTAGGTGATGCGGAAAGTTGGGTCCGGGTTGCAAACTGGAACCCAAACCCGGATGACAGCAAAATCACGCCAGGGAGTTACGCGCCTGTGTGGTCCGGGTTTCAAACCCGTCTTCAAACCCGGAATACATGAAAAGTAAGGCAGTAACTGCGCCGCGCCTCGTGGTCCGGGTTTCAAACCCATCTTCAAACCCGGACAACCTGAAAATGTAGACAGTAGCGGAGCCGCGCATGAGGTCCGGGTTTCAAACCTGTCCTCAAACCCGGACCACCTCCAAATCAAGCCAGAAGCTTCGCCCAGCTATAGGTCCGGGTTTGTAAACCCAGCTCCAAACCCGGACAGCCCTTAAAAATGGCCAGCAACTCACATAGATGACAGATGTACCTCCAAACTCCTGAATTCACCTTTAAAACCAAGTAAAACTAAACAAAACATGTCTAACACGCATGTTAGCCCCAAAAATAAAGAATCAAAAACAATTAAAACTTAAGAGGAATAAACAAAAATGAAAAAAATAAAACTCACCAAACTGGGTTGTCTCCCAGCCAGCCGCCCGTCTTTTCGGTCTTTGGCTAGACCGTGCCTCATTCTCTCAAGAGGCTTCAGATGATTGGGCTGTCTTAGGGTCCCAGCGACAAGAAGTTCGAGATGCTTCCAAAACTTGTTTTGAAGATCTACCAGCATAAAACAGTAGTTGCTCACCTTCTGCATTCAAAGTGATCGTACCGTGAGCAACTTCGATTCGAGCATCGGCTGTTGCTAGGAAGGGTCTTCCAAGGATGAGAGGAACTGTTGGATCTGCCGCCATGTCGAGTACAACAAAATCGCAAGGGAAGTACAGGTGCTCCACCTTAACCATCACATCCTTAGCGATTCCACAAGGATAAACCATTGAGCGATCTGCTAGCTGAAGCGTCATTCGTGTAGGCTGTAAGTCCCCAATCCCAAGCTTTTCAAAAATAGTGTATGGCATGAGACTGATTGATGCTCCCAAATCAGCAAGACAGTGGTCAAAATCAATGTCTCCTACTCTGCAAGGAATTGTGAAACTTCCAGGATCTTTGCACTTTTCTGGTTGACGCTTTTGTATAATCGCTGAACAAGTTCCTGTAAGCTGAATAGTCCCTGTCTCAACTAACTTTTCCTTGTTAGATAAAAGCTTCCTTAAATACTTGGCATAGTTAGGCACCTTCGCAACTAATTCAACAAAAGGAATATCAACAGATAGTTGACGAAGTAAAGTAAGAAACTTATCAAACTCACTATCCTCCTTGAAACGCTTGGTTCTGCTTGGGAAGGGAACTGGAGAAACGTCGACTGCAGGTGGTGTAGGTGGAGGAGATTGGGTGGTTTTGCAATTACGCTCATTCTCTAGCACCGGTTCCTCTATATTCACCACCTCAAGCTCATTAGTTTTACCTTTACCGTTCCTAGTAGTTACCTTCTTCACCGTTTCCTTTTCCTGCAAAGAAGATTTTTTAGCCAAGATATCATCTACTAGCTTAGCATAATTTGGCATAAACTTAAGCACTTCAGAAAAAGGCATATCCTTAGTTGATTTCTTAAAAATGTTAAGAAATTTTCCAAGCTGTTCATCGAGGTCCCTTTACTATTAGAGAAAGAAGAGTAAGAAGGTCGAGTTTCAGGAGACTCCTTCTCCTTGGGTGTTTTAAAAGCTTTACTAGAGTCCTCAACCTCTTCTCGAACAGGCTGAATGACAGCAACAAGTGGAGCATCGTCTTCCACAACAAAAACAGCTTTGGCATGCTCTCTCGGATTCTGCTCTGACTGACTAGGCAAGGAACCCGAAGGACGGTGAGCTAGCTGCTGAGATATCTGAGACAGCTGAGTCTCGATGTTTCTATTGAATGTCCTTTGATCAGCGTTGAAAGTTCTTTGCTCCTGATTGAAAACTTCCAGCTCATTGAACTTCTTCGCGCTAACCGAGATGAAATCATTCATCCTGGCCAGAACTTCATCCATACTAGAAGACGCTCCAGCACCTGAATTTGTGCTTGCTGACTCTGCAGTGGCTGCTTCTGATAGGAAGGATTGTACTGCTGCTGGCCTCTGATTGTAATTGTTGTTACCACCAGCTTGGTAACGGTTTTGCTGCTGAGCTTGATAACCCGGATTTCCTTGATTCCAAAAATTACCCGGCCTGTTACCAACATAGTTCGCTGCCTCTTCTTGTGGTGGAGAACACTGGCACATGTTAGAAGCTCTACCACAGTACTCGCACGGTGGATAAACCTCAGGAGCTGCTGCACTGGACTGTGGATTCATAACTGCACACATACGCTCAAACTGCTTCGACATTGCTTCTATCTTGGCAGCCAAGAAAGTGTTTGAATCTACTTCATAAACCCCAGCTGGTTTCTTCGGTGCAGCTTCTCCTGCTCTTGTACCTCCCCACTGATTCGCCGCTGTGGTGATAGTATCTAACAACTCCTTAATTCGTGTAATAGGCAGCTCCATCAAACTTCCTCCAGCACAAGTATCAACCAACAACCGGCTAGACGGATCCAAATCCTTGTAAAAGGACTGCAGTATAACCTCTTCACCTAGACCGTGATGTGGTACCTTCCTCACTATTCCCTTAAAACGCTCCCAAGCTTCAGACAAGGACTCACCAGCAAACTGTTTGAAGTTTGTAATCTCTCCTCTCATGGTCAGCATCCGAGAGGGTGGGAAGTACTTTGCCAAGAATGCATTAGCCAGCTCGGTCCAACTGGTGATACTGTCAGGCGTCAACGAGTTCAACCACTCAGCGGCTCTATCCCTCAGAGAGAATGGAAACAGAGTGAGCCGGGCCACCTCCTGCGAAGCTGGTGTCGAACACGCTCCTACCAATCTCAGGAATGTAGTGAGATGGACATTCGGATCTTCAGTAACCGTCCCGCTGAACTGAGGCGCGTTCATCACCATGGTCACATAGTGAGTCTTGAACTGCCACTGCACTCCTGCTGGCAATGCTGGAATCACAATTGGCGACACCAACCCTTCAACACTTGGACGGGTGTAGTCCCTCATCTGTCTCTCGTTGTTTGCCATATTCACCGGTGGCTGGACTTCTGGACCCTCTTCAATAACAGGTGGCTCGGGCACCTTCTCCTCAACTGGTGGATCCAGGTTCAAGTCTCTTCGAAGCTGTCTTGCGAATCTCTCGATCTCAAGATTGAGCTCGAACTCTGGTTCTCCTGCAGAACGGGTTTTGACCATAAACCGAGAGTTAGTAAACTGAAACTATAATAGCGCAAATTAAAAGGGAAGCAGTAATTAGAATAAAATAACAGAAAATCAGAAAAAGATAAAAAGAATTTAACCCACAAAAATATGCAGATAAAATTCCTAACTACTAAGCACAGAATATTCAAATAAAGGAATAAAATCAGAAATAAAATCTAAAAGATAAAAGAATACCTAAAACAAAATCTAGACAGAAATCAAAACAGAACAAAGTAAAATCTAAAATAATAAAGCTATCCTAATAACTAAACTAAATAAAATCTGACGTTAAACAAAATAATAAGAAAATTGCAAAAAACTAAAAGAATAAATAACCAAAATCGAGTAAAACAGAACAATTAAAAATAAATAAATTAGACAACAGAACAAAATAAATAAAAGAAAAGTAGAATAATAAAATAAAGACTAAACTAAATAACCGTGCCTCCCCAACGGCGCCAAAAACTTGTTGGGGTAAACCTAACGGCAAGTGTACCGGTCAATTCTAGCAAGTTTTAATAGAGAGTAATCCCTAAGTATCGAACCAGAGGAGGCGATGTGTCTAGTTTAAATCTTTATTAATGAAAAATTATAAAACAGGAAATTGGGGTTTGATTTGATGACAATTAAAGACTGTAAACGGCATGCAAAACACAAGCAGGAAAAATAAATGTTGTGAAACTGATTTGGAGAAGAAGATCCCGGTTTACTACTGCACCCTAAATCCGTGATTCCTATCCCTAAGTGATTTAAAAGATAATTCTGAGTAAAACCCTAGAACTAAGATAATTTACCTCCGGTCTCCCGCTTAGCAAATACTAGTTAAAAAAGACCGAATTCTAACTCTCGTTACGAACCCACTGTTTACTAACCGCCTTAAGAACAATCTAGTTTATTAGTCAATTAGCTATTTAGAGGAATTACCGTCTCTAAACTAACTGGTTATTTTCCTGAATTCAATTGAAAGCCGCAGTCGTCACATATAAGCTAACAAAATACTAATCCTTATAATTGGCCAAATTATAACGATTAAAGAAATTAAGCAAGGAAAATAACTTTACTCAATTAAATTGCATTAAATCACAAAGGAACAGGAATAGTCAATTTAGGGATACATAGCAAACCGAAATCTAAGGGAACTACTCAGCCATTGACATGTTTACAATAAGCTTAGTAATAATAGAGAACAAGAAGAAACTCTGTTCAGTCTCCGTGGTGAACTCCTTTCTGTGCTCTGCTCCAAACTCCAACTCCAAACCAGACTCCAAGCTCTCAAACTAATTCTCTCTGTATCGTGATTATTCTGTGCGCTCAAGATGTATTCAGGTTGGCCAAGCTCCTCCTTTTATAATACCCCCGTCTCCATCTTCTAATCTATCTCTAAAATAAACGACGGCCACAATGTTAAAAGATATAATTAATTCCGTCAATCTCGAAACAGAAACTCCGCGCTCCGTCTGTATTGTTCCGGGTTTCAAACCCATATGCAAACCCGGAACACATGAAATTTAAGGCAGTAGCTTCTCCGTCTGTATTGGTCCGGGTTGCAAACCCATATGCAAACCCGGAACATATAAAATTTAAGGCAGTAACTTCTCCGGTCTTGTGGTCCGGGTTGCAAACCAATATGCAAACCCGGAACAAGTCTGAAAAGAGGCAGAAGGTGAATGAAAATCTGTATTTGACTCTGGTTTGACTTCCCATGTTGCTCTAACCTCTAAAATCTTCATTTAAGCACTTTGTTGAGTATTTTATCCTGAAAACATATGAAATCGATCACTGGAGACAAATATAACAATGAAGAGTAATTAAAGCATTAAAGAGGAAAGTTAATGTCATAATGTAGAAAATTAAGCATGAATTAGTCTAGTAAACTTAGACAAATTCCTGACTTATCAACGGAGAAAACCAGAAAATCACTCACACTCACCTCATCTCATTCTCTTCCAGTAAATCACTCCCGTATATCATTTCACTCCATTAACTCTCTAATTCACCAACTTCACATACAAATAACATACATACATGTATCACTCTTCTTTCTCCTCATTTCTCCATTCACTAATCACGTCTCCGTGCTATTATTACGTCCAACCTCTGTCTGACTTATTACCAGTTAATATGTCTGGCTAAGGAGGATTTGCTCCGGGCAAGGGTTTTAATTATGGTTTGTTAGCTGTGTAACATATTTCTACCGGTTAAAATAAATTCAGTTTGTTACGATTAAAGTTTTGTTTCTCTCCCTTTTTAATAAATTTCATCGGTTTATTAAAAAGCCTTACTAAGTCTGTTTTTAATTTCATCGGTTAGAAACAGACGGGTTAATTAAGCCGTAAAACTGTAAGAACTTATTTTCATCATTTAAGTTAATACATGTTGCAAGAATAAAGCCTCATACTCCTCTGCCGTTTACAGGCTTTTGCTTGAGTTTTCATCGGACCTTGCATTACAGGTAAACGAGTCCTTAAGAGTTTTCATCGGACCTTATAAAAATTACAGGAATCTTGCCAAACTATTTTATTAAACCGGTAGAGATAGCACAATTAATTAAATCATATTAACCTGAACCCGGAGTTCCATTTAATTCATCTGCACTCAGTTTTCTAATCTGCTTAATATTTTCTCTAAAACAAGTCAATTAACTTCCCCCCTTTTGTGACAAGCTTAGGAACTATTTTATCTCGCTATAAGTCCCACGGTTTGACCCCGGCCGCTTCTGTCTTCTATACTACTGCGACCGGGTTTTATTTGCAGCCCGACGGATATTTTGAGTATTAATTTCTCTCTTTTATCAATTTCACCAGTGCTAATAACTCACGATAAATCCACTCTGCAGTAAGCCAAATTACCTAGGCTTGAAGTTTCATGTTTTGTCATACCCATGTGTGGTATTTGTTCTCTGTAGTTAGTCCCTGGAAGAACCTTCGTCATCATGTCTGCAAGTTGCGTTGTAGTGTGTGTGTACACTATCTCCACAACACCTTGTTGAATCTTTTCTTGAACAAAATGACAGTCTATTTCAATGTGTTTCATCCTCTCATGCAAGACTGGATTCCGAGCTATGTGTATAGTTGATTGGTTGTCACACTTCACCGGTATTGGTGTGGTGTCATGGACACCAATCTTGTGTAAAAGTCGATTCAACCAATTGAGTTCAGCTGTAACGCGTCGAAGAGAACGATATTTCATTTCAGCACTAGAAAGAGAAACGGAACCTTGTTTCTTGGTTTTTCATGAGATAGAACTATCTCCTAGAAAAATATAATAATCAGAAACAGATTTCCTCGTGTTGGGATAGACTGCCCAATCTAAATCACAATAAGCTAATAGGTCTAATTGGCAATGATCCTGTTTTCTTAAAATAATTCCATAATTCATGGTACCCTTGATATAACAAATGGCATGCATGGCTGCTTGCATGTGAACATCTATAAGATTTTGCATGAACTGACTCATGACTTGTACTGTGAAACTAATATCTAGTCTTGTATTAGACAGATAATTAAGTTTTCCAACCAACCATTGATAAACAATAGGATCAGCGCGAGGTGTCCCATCATTTGCAAGGAGTTTCTTTCCAACTATCATCGGTCCTTGAGTAATTTTTGAATTTTGACAATCGTTCTCTTCCACTAAATCTTGACAAAACTTTCGTTGAGATAAAATATATCCATGTTTTGTGTGGATAAATTCTATACCAAGGAAGTACTGCAACGTGCCTAACTCTTTAATCTTAAAGTTAAGATCCAAAGCATACATGACATCATCAACGTTCTTCTGGTTGGTCCCAACTACCAACATGTCATGCACATAAACTGCAATAAAGATCATCCCATTTGCTCCGTCCTTGTGAAATAAGGAATAGTCATTCTTTGACTGTTGGAAGTTGAGTGTTCGAAGGAAACTTGCAAGTTTAGAAAACCATTGCCGAGAAGCTTGTTTAAGACTATACAAAGACTTCTTCAATCGACAAGCTTTATTGTGACCTGCTACCTCTAAACCGTGAGGAATCCTCATATAGACCTCTTCATCAAGATTTCCATGCAAAAAGGCATTGTTCACATCTAACTGGTTGATTATCCACCCTTTGTTAAATGCAACAACAATAAGAGCTCGTATTTTTGTCAACTTAACAACTGGTGAAAAGGTTTCGTTGTAATCCAAACTGTGTCATTGTGTGAAGCCCTTAGCCACCAACCTTGCTTTATACCTTTCCAAAGAACCATCTGATTTGAGTTTCACTTTGTAAACCCATTTGCATCAAATGACTTTCTTCCCCTTAGGCAAAGCCACAACATCCCATGTTTCATTTTCTTCTAGAGCTCATAATTCATCTGTCATTGCTTTCCTCCAATGTGCATGAAGGACTGCATCTTTATAACATGTTGTCTCAGACAAATCGACAACTTCCTTTGACTTAACCGACATCAAGGAGATGGAGGTGCAAGGCTTAATTTTGGTCAATCTTGTATAATTTGTCTTAAATCAGCTCGGGACTCTCTGTGCCCATATACTCTCTCATCCAGCACATTCTGGTAGACCGTGTTACTAACATAGTCGTCTAGATAAGAAGGTTTGTGACTCTCTCTTTGAGATCGACGTGGTCCTATTTGTGTAACACTTTCATCCGCATGTGCCTTGTGAATTTGTTGATTGTCGGTGGGAATATCATCATCGGCAATGATAACTTGTTGCGTGTCAATGTACTCGTTACTTTCATGTGCATCAGACGGCGTAACGATATATTGATGACGACCATCTGTAAACGGGAAGACATCTGCATGAAATTTTACATCCCTGCTAACCTCAACAATTTGAGTTTCAATACTCATGACTTTAAAGCCTTTCCTTCTTGAATCTTGCCCCAAATAAACACAAGCCTCTCCTTTCGGATTAAACTTCCCTCCTTTGCCATGAATAATAGTCTTGTAACATAAGCACCCAAAAGGTTTAATCTCTGTGTATACCGGTTTATGACCGTATAAACTCTCAAATGGAGTTTTGCCATGCAAAGCTTTAGTAGGCAATCTGTTGATAAGATAAGTTGCATGTATAATGCACTCTCCCCAATAATCAAGTGGAACATTAGACTGGAAGAAGATTGCTCTAGCTGTCGCGAGCAAATATTTTTGTTTCCTTTCAACAACGGCATTTTGTTGCGGTGTATATGCACATGTAGTTTGATGTATGATGCCTTCTTGTGCATAGAATAGCGTTCCTTCATTTGAACTTCCTAATTCTTTGGCATTATTTGTTCTCACAACTTTGACTTTTGCTTCGAATTGTCTTTTTATCATCTTGATAAAATGAACAATTGTCTCCCAAGCCTCACTCTTTTGCTTTATAAGATGAACCCAAGTAGTCCGTGTGTAATCATCCACAAAACACACAAAATACTTGTACCCGTTATAAGTTTATGTGCTAAAAGGACCCCATACATCGATATGCAACATCTCAAAATCTTTCTTACTTCTGCTGAATAGAATTATTGAAAGAAAGTCGTTGAGCTCTTGCTTTGTAACATATATCACAAGCATAATTAGCAGAAAAATTATTCTCCTTTATTAAGCCCAATTGAAACAATTTTGTAAACGGTACATGTCTGAGTTTTACATGGATTTCTTGTGCCTTTGGACTAATCTTTGACAACATGCCCAATTCTTTTCCTACAACCCGTGTACCAGTTGCCAAATTCGAGCCCATCCTTTCTGCTTGTCGAACTTCTCTACTTAGACACTGATTCGCTTGGGCTTCGTTCAGGATGTACAGCCCATCTTGCACCAACCCAACTTGCTTACTCATCCCTGTCGTAAGGCCCTGAATGAAGCAACGGTGTTTATCAAACAACACAGCACAGTCAAACTGATCTATCATTTTGCGTACCGAAATTAGGTTAAACTTAAATTTCGGCATGAATAATACATCCTCCAACCAGATTTTTTTCTCCGATTTGTATGTCTCCTACCATGTTTATGATCTGTGGACTTCCATCAGGCAAAATTACAATCCGATTATACTGTAAATCTCTCCAATTTTTGAATAGGTTTTATGCCCCCGACATGTGGTTGGTTGCACCTGAATCTATAACCCATTTCCCTTCGAGAGTGTTCCATGAATCTTTTCCATTAAACATTCTCAAGTACAAATGCAGAAAGATTGATTACATGAGAAATTGCAATAATTGCTGCTTACTGATTTCGTTCCCGAAGTGCTACTTTGAATCAGCTCCGCTATTTGTTGCAATTGCTTCGGAGTTGACCCTTCATCTTTGTCGTTTGTTTCACTAACTGGTTTTGCTCCTTTGCGGTGTTAGCGAAGCTGTTCTTCCTTCGCACCAGAATTGTGTAGCATCCATGTGGCTGGTAACATTCAGAAGCTAAATGGCCCGATTTTTTGCAATGTGTACACCTCCTTCTCTAGTAACATTCTTCGAAGCTATGCTCAGCCTTTTTACAGAATGTACAGGTATTTTTCTTTCTCTATGTGTCTCCTCCTTCTCTAGGGTTAGGGTTTCTGGTATTGGTACTTTCTCCGAGTTTTGTCCCTCTGCTGTAGAAAAACATTACGTCTTCTCTCGATTCATCTTTCCCTCTTTGCTCTTCTTCTTAAGCAACTAGCGAAAATGCTTTCTCTAAACTTGGTGCCTTCTGCATCGCAATTATCTGACCTTTGATCAATAAGAACTTCCGGTTTAAACCCATAAGGAAGTGTATGAGTTTATCTTCTTCTTTCGCTTTCTTGATGGACTCATTAACGCCGCAAGTGCATCCAGAACAAGTGCATCTTTGCAACAGGCGAGCTAAGTCCATTTCTCCCCAGATTGTCTTGAGTTTGTTGAAATATGTAACAACCGATTCATTACCTAGTTTAATGTATGCTAATTCCCGCTTCAATTTGTGTATGACTGTCAGGTTACTGTGTTCATATCTTTCACAGAGGGACTCCCAGATTTCTTGAGGGTCATCATAATGACGCACCGTTTCAACGATGCTAGCTTCCAGTGCGGTCTTGAGCCACGAAACAACCAGGGAGTTCAACCTCTCCCAAGCAGTGTAACGTAAGGTATCCTCCTCCGATGGTTTCTTTACTTTCCCTATAATGAAACTGTATTTGTTCTTTGATTTCAAAGCCATGATTATATCACATTTCCAGCCCAGAAAGCATGTTCCATTTAACTTTGAAACAAGCTTAAGGCCTGGATTTTCTGCGGCATGAACATACAACGGGTCATTGACATCAATGGTGTTGGAATTGTCAGACGAAGAAGCTTTCTCCTTCTATACACCTTTTTCAGTGTCTATCATTGTGTGTTGTAATGTAAAGATAGCAATAGATCTGTCTAGGCTCTTGATACCATAATAGAATTCTTTGTGTTTAGGATTGTAGTTGTGTAGAAGAGAAACAAAGCATTGTAAATATTTGTATACGACAATGCCATAGAATCTGTATATCGAATGTACAACCCTAGTTGTCTAATCAATGTATATATATACATGTGTATCTTCTGTTGTGATAAACAGAATTGTAAAAGATAAAGAATTGGTTACAAGAGAATCTTAACAAACTTATCTATGAGCTAATCAAGTGACAAATATGAGTAATGGGCTGATGGGCTGAAACCCAAAGTCCATTATTCCAATATAACTCTCATTCTAGTTCTGCTGCATCCCCTTTATATTTACCATAAAGTACCTCCACTTTTATTTCCACTACTCCCTATGTTTTTTCTGGTCAAAATCTCATTAATACCTAACCTCCATCTCTTCTTTTCCCACTCATCACATGGTAACAAGGTCTCAAACGAACACTTTGAAACCTAAGCTTTATAACGATGGCACAATCCCTTGGTTACAACCAGCTGCTCACAACAAAATTACCACATACAATGACCAAATCCCTGAAGAACCTTGTTACAGCATGGCCATTAAACATGCAGTTTGGTGATAGGCTATACAGGATGAGTACAATACTTTGGTTGAAAATCAAACATGGACTTTGGTTCCACACAATAGTGATATGAACGTGCTAGGCACAAAATGGGTTTAAAAAAAAACGAGGTCAGATGGATTGATTGAAAAATGAAAAGCAAGAATGGTTGCTTTGGGATATAATTAAACTATAGGAATTGACTACCACAAGACTTTCAGTCTGGTAGTTAAGGTTGCTAACATTAGTCTAATTCTCTCTATAATTATCTCTTTTTATTGGCCCATTCGACAAATTGATATCAACAATACATATTTGCATGGCCAGCTTGAGGAAGAGGTTTATATTAAACAACCTACATGTTCTCAAAGATATGTTCTACCTAACCATATTTGCAAATTAAACAAGGCCTTATATAGGCTCAAGCAATCTTTACGAGCTTCGTTTTGCAGATTTAGTTCTTTCCTAATACACATTGGATTCACAACCTCCATCTCAGCTTCATTTGTTCTCATTTACTCCATCTATGGACAGACTGCTTACCTACTTTTCTATTTTAATGTTATTCTCCTAACTGGATATAATGATGCCCTCTTATCCCGGCTTATCTCGTGTATCTCGGAAGAGTTCCCTATTAAGGACCTAGGGTCTTTTATCACTTTCTGTGCATTTCAGTGATTCATAACCCTCACGCCTATTGTTTATCACAACAACTGTATATCCTAGACTTATTATCCAAACACAACTTGTAAGATTCAAAATCCACTAACACACCTATTACTAAAAGTTTCATTCTTGATTCTATCGAATTCGTTCTCTATTCACAAACACAAAACTACAGAAGCATCATTGATCACTTCAATATTTAGCTTTTACCTGTCCCAATATTAGCTATACGGTAAGTAAGTTAAACCAATTTATGCATGCTCCAAGAAATTCACACTGGCAATCAGTAAAAAGGGTGATGTGTTACTTGAAATGCACTGCTCAATTGGGTCTTTCTTCAGCTCAAATAAACTGCATGACCTTCATGTCTTTGCGGATGTTGATTGGGCTGGATCTCTGTCTGATCATCGATCAATTGGTGGTTATTGTGTGTTTCTCGGTGACTATCTCATATCTTGGGAGCAGCAAACCGTTGCACGATCTTCAACTAAGGCTGAATTTAAGTTTTCTACAAGCGCAACCTCAGAGCTTTTATCGAACACCTTCTTGCTGAATTAGAAGTCTTTCTCCCTAATCTTCCATGATTGTATTGTGACATCCTTTGGGCTTCTAGTTTAGCCTCTAACCTAGTTTTTCACAGCAGAGCTAAGCACTTAGAAATATATTCTTTCTCTGTGCGAGAGCCTGTCAAGAATGAAGCACTGAAGGTATAATTTGTTCCTACGCAGAGACAGAAAGCCGACATCTTTACCAAAGCTTTACCTTGGGCGAAGTTTGAAGAATATCGTTCCCAACTTCCACTGACATACGCCAGTGCGGGGAGTAGTGGATTGTAATAGGCCTACAACTAATAAACCCCGATTGTAAATATAAAAAGCATTGGTCTGTTACATTAGTTTGTATTCAACAAGTCCAGCTGTACTAGCCTATATATACATAGTACTCTGCTATGAACAATAACCTAATGAAAAATATAATATCAAATATTTTCCACGCCTCTATCTCTCTTTCGCCAGAGTGAAATCTTTGTTGCATATATTGTGAGATAGTTCCTTGAATGAACCATATTAATTATCAATGAAATACCCCAAACCTTAATATATTAATGAACTATCTAATTAGGATATACTAAGGCTAGAACTGCCTTAGAAACATTAGAAGACGTGTTAAACAACAATTTACACCAAAACATGCTTTAAGAACAATTAGAGAAAAAAGGTGTTTTATAGAGCACAAATAAATTAGGGAACTACCAATAAGTTCCCAAGAGATTTCAATTATGAAATATCCTTAAGATTAGTAATACACATTAAGCGGAATTAGCGTTTAATCCGAAAATGCACCTTAGAGCACAAAAATGTGACTTAAAGGAAAAAAATGTGCTTTAAGCATGTATACATGGAACGAAAAGGCTAATGAGCCTAAATACCATAAATAAATAAGGGAAAAACAATTAAATGGTCATAGGAGCCATTGCGTATACACACAAATTAAGTATACAAAGCCCACAGTAAACAGGTACTAAACTAACGAAAGTCAAGGAGAAACCACTAAACGACTTGGTTTAAATTGGAATGAGCAACATTATATTTCATGAACAAAGTTTCTAAAGGTTGTAAATATATTAAGGACACATTTAAACTAGCCAAAACAAATTGCATAATCAATGTGAACTCGGAAGCACATAAAATGGTGTTTTAAGGCATTTTTGGCTATGTAACATACCTAACACATTGTATAAGTCCTTATGAACGAGTTTAATGCAACTAATATTACATAAATATAAGGAAGAAACAAAAAAAATCAGACAAAATCATGACTAAGGCTGCCTACTTCATGATGAGTCATTAAAGGTGTTAAAATTCAATTTTGCTTACTTTACACCTACCATGACTTTCTTTGATTGCCTTATCACCTCGTCCCCTTAATAATTCATTAATCAGACACTTACCTGTCATTATGAGAGCTCCCAAACTCGTAGCTCCTTCTCTCTTTGAAGAAACATCACAAAAACTTCAATGTTCTTAGATTAGTACCTTAAAGAACACCTTGTCTTGCACAGATCATAACTTTCTCATCTTAAGTCCAAATAACAAGCTTGATAGCACGTTGGAATCCTCTTTAGAATATATTTACAACCATAGCTCATGAGACCCCAGATTCTTAGGAAAAACCACGAAGAAGTGCCTTTGATTCTCGAGGTAAAACATTGCCTTTTTGGAAACTCTTCCTTCTTTGATTTTCATCAAGGACGAGTGCCTAGGGTTACAAACCCTTCTTATTCTTCATCTTATTCTATGATTTTGGAGCCAATTTCTCTAGCAAATTGCTGTCAAAATTTCTAAGGAAATCAAGCTTAAATATTAAGCTAATGGTTAATATACAAGGTAAATCCTACAACTACCTATTTCAAGGTTCTAATTGTTGATCTATATATGATCTAACATATTGTTCATCTTATTATTTATTGCCGAAATTTTGGTGATTAATATTCAATTTTTAGCTTATTAAAAGTTAATGTTTATTAAATCTAAGAATAGATTTATACCCCTTATGATATAAGCTTCAATATAAACTATCATAATATACAAGAAAAATTCATATACTATGAATTTCAAAATGGCCGAAAATTAAGGGCTTATTAATGAGTTAGAAAAATTATCTAACATAGTTAAATTAAAGGAATTAGAGTAATTAAGAGTAATATGTAAAAATCTAGGAAGTTTGGTACCTAAAGGTGAATACCAAAAATTAATGGGGTCAATATGGAATTTTTGAGAGTTTAGATGATGAGAAAATAATTGTAGAATTAAGTTTACAATTTATAAAGAGTTTATAAGTGTTATAAGGAATTTATAAGGTTTTTGGTATATTTAAGGTTAATAAAAGATGGTATTTATATACTATAACATTAGATAATAAAATCTGGTGATTTAGAGATGTTAAAAATGATTTTTGATGTTCAAAAATCTGTAGGAAAATTAGTTACAAAAATTAGAAATTAATTGGAGTTAAATTGGTTAATAAATGAGTTAGGATAAAAGAAAAGACCACAAGGGTAAAATGGTAATTTCCCAGGTCAAACATGGTCAAACTTGGTCAATGACAGTTGTGAAATGTTTAGAGGAGCTAGAATAAAATTTTTAGCAAAAGATTAGATATTAAAAGGATAAAGGAATAAAAAGTTAAGTTAAATTAACTTTAAGGGTAATATAGTAAATAATGGAAAGTTAGGGGGTTTGAACATAAAAGACTGGTCAAACTTGGGTATATTTTGGTAATTGACCAAAAGTATAAAATAAATTAATTAAGAAAGACTTTGGAAGAAATTAGAAATAAAAATAACAAGTTTAGAACTTATTATGAGTAAAATAGAGATTAAGAGAACACTATGGGTAAGTAATGTAAATAACACATTTTTATGTGTTTAGAAGGTTAAGGAAATTAAATAAAGAATTTAGAAACAAGTTGTAAAAGAAACAGAGTTAAGACGGGGTTAAACGAGACCCGTATATAACTTAAGGTATATGAGAGGTATACCCATAATTTAATAAGTATAGGAGAAATCAATACTTAATGTATTTTAAGGAAAATACAAGTTATATTGGAAAAAGAAATAAAAATGTATTGATACGGAGTATCATACGGACATATACGTAAATTTTGGTATACATGGAAAATACCCGTATACGTGAATAGTACCCATATACATGAATAGTAAATCCGTATACATGAATAGTAAATATGTATACATGAACAGTAAAATACGAGACGTATACGTGAATAGTGAAATACGACGAATAGTAAAATACGAGGCCGTATAAATGAATAGTAGAATACGAGACCATATAAATGAATAGTGAAAAATACGAAAACCTAATACAAGGTCCGTATAAGTCTAAAGTTGCTAACTGTGCAACTAAATAACTGCTAACAACGTTAGTATGTTAATGAATTAGAATTGAGCTTGAAAACGCTCCTAAATGAACAAACCCGTTTAACGGTATACTATTATACCCGGGTTAACCTAGGAAGAGGTTTAAGTTGAAAATAGAACCAAATTAGTTCTAATACACAGGATACTAATACTAGTTCTGGTTATAGATCTAGATAGTCGGAGGCGTTCGGTGGATTAGGCGAACGTGGGATTAAGAGCTACCAATCTTCGGTGTACGGTATGGGATTCTTGTAGCTTGTTTGCTAACGGGGTCTACCTCGATTTGTGTGCTATATGTTATTGTGATACGACCAAACAAGATTAAGCATGAAACCGATTTACTGTATTGTTATTGTGTGTCCATTGCACACTAACACGACTTGATTCAGAGCTTGTTCATTAACTATGTTTAGTAACAATTGTATAAGGTTATGAATACTCCCTGTTGTTAGTTGGTTAATACCGAGAGAGGTTTAACTAACAAATTGTCAGTGAGACTTCAACTAACTGGAACGTGGGAGGAGAGGAATCCGGGACTGACTCCGGTCATGCATGTTTAGGTTAGGAGGTCGGCATCTGTATCAGATCTGTCTTCCGCATATGGCTCGTCTACGACTTGTCGCCTAGGGTCAACAAACAGACCCGACCATCTCGAGTGAACAGTTCGAGGTGGGAGGCAAATTCAGGAGGCGCGGGAGGGTCAAGCCTACATCCCTCATAACTTAAGAATTTGTGTTTATTAACCCAATGGAGCTAATAACTCATTGGCTAGGGTTGCCTTGACCCGACAAAAATAAGAATTTGTGTTTAAGAGAACGGTTGACACTTATAAGGTATGGTCAAACACGAGAACTAAACAATTCTCAGGCCTCTGGAGTTAGCAATCTAACTTACTCATTAATGGGCGTCCATTACGACGTTCAATTTATTTGAGCTGTGAATGTTTCACATAAATGTGTTGTTTGTTATTGTACTTCTTATTATTACTTGTATGAATAAACAATTGCATGTATACGACAAAGTAGTCGTGTGTAACCCTGCTAGCTTGTGGGCTGCACGTTTTTTTGTACCAGCAATATGCTGAGTCCCTTGGGGCCTGTGATTTAAACTTTGCAGGTAGGTACCAGACGAGGACTCAACTTGAGAGTAGGAGCGGGTAGAGAACTTCAGGTTGCTTTTACATTTGTTACACGAGTTGTGCATGTACACTTGTTTAGTAAATTGATGAGATGTTAGTATGATGTATTAGGATATCAGATACTCGATATAAGTTGTGGTTTATGAATTGTATTGTATAGATGCTCGAGTAATTATCCGGTTAGTCAGACCGTGACTTGTAAGAGAATAGGCCTAGTTAGTCACGTGGGTGACTAACGGCGGTAACACCAATTTAATAGAACTTTTCCGCTGTGTTGTTAATGAATGAGATGGACTTAGGGCGATGATCATTGTATTTGGAGTTGGGGTGTTACAAAAAGTGGTATCAGAGCGTAAAGGGTAGAGTATTAGTGCGAGAGGTGCATTAGTTAGGAATAGTAGACTTTGGGATAAAGGGTAGAGTATTAGTGCGAGAGGTGCATTAGTTAGGATTCCCCGATGTGTATCGGATATCTATAATACCTGACCCGCCCTCTGCGCCCCTGGTTTTAAGATACCTGAAATGAACGCCAGAGAGATGACAGGCTTTCTCTTACTCGGGAAAACCCGATATGGCAATTACTTAACATTATGCAATTCAAGAAGTACCCCGTTATGCAATAGTCTTTCAAGACTTGAAGGTCCTAGTTGGAGAGCAACGTTGAAAGAGGCGCTACCAACGGAATCCTACCAATGAGAGAATAATAATTACCTACAACTTGGGTCGACATGCTACGCAGTCGATATAACCCCGCCATACCAGTAAGAAGGAAAGTACTACAAGTGCAATGAGAGGACAAGAGAAGTGACAGAAACACCGGACAACAGTCCAAGGGAGCAATAACAGTGGGATAATACCACGCAAGAGCATAGGGACTACTTAAAAGTCAATTATGAAGCGGGAAACTCCGAACCTACAAAAAAAAGGGGTTGGAAAGACCTAACTACAATAGCCCAGACGACTACGAATGCATATGCAAGTCATACTCCAAGATAGGACTACGACGTAGTGCCCAAGGAGAGTCAATACTCGATAACCTCGACGAAGGTATGGAAATGAGAGTGAGAACCATGGCGAAAGCGAAAGAAAAAGGGTCCCCTCAGAAAGAGGAATACCCTTATAAGTAACTATACTAACAAAAGCAGTCAGGAAGCTGCCCAGATAATCAACTAACCAAAGCCAAACAGGGCAAAGAAGGAGTCCCATGGATTACCACCTACATGGAGTTTAGGAGAATGTATCATTACCTACGTACACAGTACCGATAGCCCATCTTGCATGGCGCACTTGCCTTGGCAAGTGCTACCGCACTGAAGCTAAACGGGAAGCCGTGAAGACCAAATGGTAAAAACCACAGATATAATACATATTAACACCAGATTACAAATCCTTAAGACTGAAGAGCAAAATATTGGGAGGGCCTTACGGCCTGACCATGACAACTAAATCAATACACCAGTCAGCAGGGAGCTGGACTTGATCAGGAAACTAAACGACGTGAGCATCAACAACAGACAACCGACACTACAGGTAAGAACATCAACCCAAAACCAAGCCTAACCTTGAATGGAAGAACCAAAGAGGTTACTCAACAATGTGAGAGGATCGGATGTAAGTAATAACCTACAAGGAAGGTATTACGACATACAATGAAGATGGAGGACATAACAACTTTCAATAAAAATGGGATGAACTCCCAGATTAATACCATTAACAGCACTCTTCATTGAGGATGTTGATAAACCCCATAAACAGAATCAGAGAAAGCAAATTTAAGCAATGACCTACCTAGGATCAAAGACGTGCAATCACAAAAGAGAGAACCTCAAAAGGACTACACCATAGAGTTGGTATAGTTGAGCAGAAAAAGACCCATAAACGATGGTTAGTATTGCTTGCCTAACTCATTAACACCCAAGTGTGATTAGTCATTAACGGATGGCGTAGTCAACGAAAGTTGAACAAAGTATTGACATGGCAGCACATGATAGCCAGGATAAATAACCGACTTAGACACCGGAAGGCAGAGGCCTAATGAAAACAAATTCTTGATTGCTAAAAGACGTAAATCTATGAGAGCGAAAGTATTGTCACAAACACTGATTAACATCGGATTACCTAAGTGAACTTCCATAGCAGGAAGCGAGATACATCAACTTATTATGAAACCCAATAGAACATCCAATGATGTGACCCAACATTGACAAAGTTCAGAGAACAAGAGAATCACGTGGATAACCTACAGATGATTAAGAATATAACAGTGAACCGAACACCGGCTCACACTTGAGACAAATCAAGCGTTAAGGGCCTACGAGCCAAGGATGTTAAATACATCTGAGCTCAAGGCACAGGAAAGCATAAAATGCTTATCTAGGCCATGAATGAACTACAACTCGTACATACGAGTGGTTATGAAAACCTATACTAAATTGAGGAAGAATTGTCAGGAAAGGGCACCAATGAGAATGTTGAGATAGTGCTATTGACAGGGGTGGAGAACGAACCATTCCTTTTTGGGGTGGGGATACCTCTCCTTGTTGTGAGGCCATGAGTGGGAATAAACCCCTCAAAAAGGGCTTTCACTTCTTAGATATTGAATACTCTCTATTGGAGAATGGGAACCGTAGACCTTGAAATTACCTTAGAACATTCCAGTTACACATAAATAATATGGAAGGCTGTAGAGACAGACCTCATTTCCAACACCCAGGATTTAAGAATCAGCAATTGTCAGAGATAAACATTGTGAGTGCGCAGTATGGCACATCAAGTGACCAACGCTCAAAAGAGCTTGTGATTCAACGGATGACTTCTTCAGTAACCGGTTAAATTACATGGTAAATAACATCATAAAGGATGAAAGAATGTGAGAGAAATTAGCCTACTTGTGAACCTGAGATTGAAGCAGAACACCTTCATATTAAGAGATAACCATTTTACAACAAGATACGGCAACCGCCAAACACCGAAATTAGAGAACTCCTAGTGTGTTTACACCATGAAAGGGATTGAAAATAAGACAAGATGTTGAAGTCAACAATTGAATAATTGTGCCATCAATGGGCAATATAAGACAGCTAAAGCTACTTCGGTAGTGGAGGCCGGGAGAATAATACCTTTCAGCAAGATTAAGTTACGGTGCACAGCAAAGCAACCACTATATATAAGCCATCAAATATTGACACGAAAGCAATCAGATTTATGAATTGAAACCCGATGTAAGTAAGATGATGAAATGGGAGACAGGCTGTGCAGTAATGCCAATAGTCTAGACCATGTGATGAAAGATTTCACAAGAAGCACACTGTCCATTCCGTAAGGGACTGGAAGTGCATTCCTAGTGGATCGACATGAGAAATGAGATAAGAAGCTCTAAGGAAAGAAACCTCAAATTACTAAAGGATCGAGTCCGTACTAAATACAGAAGGTATAATGCACTTATGAACCCAGTAGATGGATATTCCTTGATTAAGTTCAAGAAGAACGACATGTGCGTTATCATGGAATGATGAAAGAGGAGATCGACAATAGAATACTTCACAAATTAGCTATAACTAAGCGTGTGACGAACACTACGAGTATACTTAAACGAGATGTGGGACGACCGCACTCCAAAGGAGCTTGTGGGCCTGATGGACTTATTTATAAGTTAGTCGGGTAAGTAGCAATGAAATACCCCTACTTAATTTAACATGATTTAACATATAATTGATTACATTATGGCCTAAACAATTAAGCATAAGGTTACATTAAAGGGGATGTGTTACATTATTATGAGTATGTAACGACATGCGAACAAACGAACAATTAGATTTAGCACGGGCATATAATACAGTCGCATATATATATATATACGTATATGGAAAATACCTGTACACAACGTCACAACATTATAACGTTGTATATATCTAAAACACGACAAATAAAATAGTCGTATCCATATAAGGGTATAATCAACAACGTGACATAACAAAATAGTCGCTTACATATATGTGTACATATAACAAATAACACGACATGTTAATTCAGTCACATATATATACTAGAAATAGATATAAATAGGGCTGAAACAAAAAAAAAAGAGCAACATGCTCTAGCCGGGATTCGAACCCGAGACCTCTCGTACCTATCCCGAAACCTTAACCGCTTGAGCTGTGCTCGAATTCGGTATAAATTACCCACGAACTATAGTTAGTAGTCACTATACTAAAGCTACAGAAAAGATGGGAGAAACACCCGACATTCCCCCTCTGAGATCGATGCCTCAAAAACAACCGCTTCAAATTTCCAGAACGACAGAACAAACTCGTTTTCAGATTGCCTTGTACAGTTGTACTCCCATGCAACAGAGGGAATTGTTTTTCAAAATGCCCATCCTCTTGAGGATTCCCACGCAACACCACCATTGACCAACTATCCCATATCTGTCACGTTATAATCGGTCCCCTCCTCTTCTTCCTCTTCAGTACCTTCGCCTTCTTCAACTCCCACCGAGAGCTGCCCACGACCTCCATGACTGCTGCTCCATAGCTAGGTAAGTTTCCAAGGGTAAAGCATACTCACTCTTCTCCTATGGTTTCCTACCTTCAAGAGCTAAACCGTGACCATGTACACCCTGCAGTAAAGACTGAATTGGGAGCTAGAGTTGTGGGAAGTTTCGGTTGAAAAACAGAGAGGGAAGGGAAGCTAGCTCCTTCGTCTTCTCAAGGTAAAACCACACGAAACCCAACTTAAATTCCACCTTTATTTCAGTAATAAACCCAACATGCATTAAGCTGTTGTTCCCTGTTTTTCTTACGTGAGCTTCACCACATTCTACCCACGGTTGTACCGGTGATAGCCATAGTTAATCCTGAGCTCTCCCTTTCCTCCTTTCTGTCTCTCCTCATGTAGAAGATAGTAGATAGTTCTCAGCTTGGTGAAGGAACAAGACCAAGCCAATCTCCCTTGCTGTACTATCCTCGGTGAAGAAGGAAAAGAAAACAAGGTACAGACCATATCTGTTTCAGTTACTCCAAATCATGTCTTTTCTCTAAGTTGTCACGGGTTAACATCTAGGTAACCTGTTCCAGTGTAGTCAACTGACCAAGGTGCTGTGGGTTTGAGTTTTCCACCAAGGGTGTAGCTAAGGAGTTGTCAAGACTGGTGAGTAACTGCTAAACTAACTCAAGATCAGAAAAACAGAAAGGAGATTAAACCTATCAAACCTGATAATCGTGTCAACCTGTAGCATGTAGCCCCGGTATATTAAGTGTCTTTGAATTTCTAATACCTCATAATCCTATAATACACTTGAACAAATCTCTATACGAGAGGGTGTTGAAGAAAAGAAGTAAAAGCGGATCACAACCCAAGAAAGGAAAACAAACATAAAACAGAAGTAACAGTTTCTGGTTTTGTTTCTGGTGTAGTTATCAACCGAGGAAAACCGTGTTTTGCAGAAGGAGCGAGAAGGTAGTGAGGGCTAGATTAGAAACTTAAAACTCAATCAAAAACATGACTATCTAAATGAGTAAGGAAGGGAAACTGAAAAGGAAACAAGAACTGAGAATTCTTAGAAAAACAGAAAGAATTTATCAGTTTTGATGTTTCGGTGAGTTTTGAGGTTTTTGGTATTTCTGTATAGCTGACTTATGTTGTGTGTTAATCGGCCTAAACAGTTCTAACACACCCAAGAAAAACAAGTACACCCTAGAGAAACTAAAACCCAAACTGTTGCATAACCATGAAAGATGAAACAAGAAGAGGAAAATATGGGTATTAGTTTCTGTTTCTGGAAATCTCGATTCCAGTAGCAACATTTCTATAACACTAGTGAAGCTGTCTTGGTAAGTCTATAAACTTAAGACACAATTGAATATCTAAGCAGGAGAGGAACCTAGTCAGTAGGTCGGGACTGAGGGTGTAAAACAGAAAGGAAATAAACAAAAGAGATAATCTGTTTAGGATTCAAAATTCTTTGGGAGTTTAAACGAGATAATGGGAAACCTGTTTTGAGAAGAGTAAACCACACTTGGATATTTATTTAGATAGCTAATCAACCTAGGGAAAATTCAAATCAGAATCGTGAGTAAACTGCAGATTACTAAGGAAGTTATCAGGTTATGGCTTCAGTTTTTACATTTTTGACAGTTCTATCTGGTTTCTGTTAGATGAATTTCAGAGATGTTAGCTTCACTGTCTTGAGTGGTTTTTAAGTTTAAATCATTCCTAACACCATCATCTAGTAGTGTAGGAGCTTTGAGAAACTAGGAACCGAATGGGAATCAGATGAAATGTAACATAAAGGAAAACAGGTAACAGTTTCTGTTGTCTGTTTATTTATAAACTTCAGATCTTTAGGACTTCTGTTGTATAGGTAATATTGGTAGCTCTAACTGAATGTCTTGGTTTGTTTAAATAAATTAGAACTATACTAAGGCTCCTAACTAAGAGCATAACAGACTGAGGAAATAGAAACTAAGATAAGGATCTGGAAAGGGACATAGGACAGAACTGTGGCATGTCTCAGTTTCATCAGTGTTGGAGATTAGCTCAAGGTTTCAGTGTTTGAGATTTCTGTATCTGTAACAAGTGTATAGTTTTTTTTGTTGGGTTTAAAAGCTTAATGGGATACTTAAACAACTGGGTAAATCATTGTGAAGAATTGAGGATCAAAACGTAAGTTAAACAGAAAAAAAATGGAAGAAAAAGTCCAACCGGTGCAGTTTCTGTTCTGAAATTTTCAATTCAGTAACACAGTTGCAGTGGCATTAGTAAGATTGCTTGAATTATTCTTGAGTCTAAAAATCTCGATACATCAGTAGTTAAGTAGGTAAGGAAATGGGGAGAGTATAATCAGTTAAAAGAAAAACAGACAGGGAAGGAAGCAAGAACACAAATCAGCTTCTGTTTTGATTTCAGTTTGGATTTCAGTTTCAGTTTCTTATCAGAGCAGGTTCTGACAAATTCTGTATGTGTAACAAAGTTGCCTTGAGTTTAGTTTGAGTTAGAAACTTGATAACACACCAAATTGACAAGGTCAACAGTTTAGAAAGGTTGGGAATTCAAACACGTGAACAAACAGGGAAGAATCATACAGCCGTATCAGTCTGTCTGTTTCATTTCCTTCATTTCTGTTTTTCTTGAGTTCTGTGTGAATCTATTCAGTAGAGATAACAACAAGATGTTGGGGTTGTTTAAGGAGGAAAAAGATTACTGAATCATATAGCTAGGACATAAATACATTGAGAAGGGCTAGCCAACATCACAAACTGAATTAGGCAACAGAAGGAAGTAACATCGAATTCTGTTTCAGTTTAATCCTTTTCTTCTGTTTCAGATTCTTCCCAGTCAAGTATAGTTATTTATGTGTCTGTAACAGATTGGAATAAAACTGTAATAACACCATGAACCAAGTAGCTAAGTAGAGTGGGGGAGAGAGTGAAGAAGAAACCAAACCGAGGAATGAGAAGCAAAACAGAAGAGGAATAATGTATCAAACTTAATACATCAGTCCCAATTGTTTCTGAAATAGATGACTCTCTGTGTAAACCTGTTACAGAGGGATGTTAATGGTATAAAGGAATTAAGACTGAACCTAAAATACTTCTAAAGGAGTAAACTAGGTTGATACATTCATTGGGAATTCTGGAAACCAAATGTGGCACATGTGTATATTATTTTCGACACATTCCTAAGTTGCCAAAACCACGTGTTATATAGTCTAGTGACACATAAAATGTCGTACCATATAACATTATGGAACTAATATAACACAAATAATATTATGTGGCTAAGGATATAGTTATTCAACTGTTATGCTAAACGCGTACCTATATATAAACACGTGTCAAGAAATAAAATTATACACTATAGTTACAACGACATAAAATACCAAAGTTAGTATAAGACTTTGGTATGATAAATAAACCCCGAGTGAAATGTCATAGGTGTACAACGTAAGGTTTCATGCTCTAATGTAAACCGAGAATTAACTCACACAACGAGTAAGGGGTTTTTAAGACAATAGTGATGATACTTTAACTAGTAACAAATGTTAAGTCTGGGGACATAGTACTGGGATTTCAAACGTTATTCGGAAATACCGAATTGTGCAGTCATGTGGATTGACGCTTAGTGTTCCTTGTATTACTAGATCGCATTCCCGACGTACGCGCTCGAAAGCTCTAGTGGCCTACACTGCACGAATCTAGACACGGTGTACGGTATGTAAAGGGATTTGATCCGAGTTGTCCTGAGGAATTCCTCGGGCTCGGATTTGTTTGATAAATAACTTGTGTGAATGTATGTATGTGATTTATGTGTGTGATGAGTAGCTATGTTTACTGCAATATTTATTATGCTCGAACGTCCTACAGGACTAATACTACGTCGACTATAGATCGACTTATACAAAACTACATATGCGAAATGTGTGATTGTGACCACCGTTACCTGACCTAATACGCTAAGTATTACAAGTATGTAGTTAAAACCTAAGTAAAACACTTAGGAACGGGACACGACACTGTCAGTCTCTAGAGCTTTGACTCGAACGTGAATACTACCTAGAATAATTCTAGGCATGCGTAAGACCCATAGGGCAGCCAACCAATTAAGCGATGTTCTCCATAACTTAAACTATAACTGCCTATCTAACTAACAAAGTTAACAGTGGAGTGTGAATGAATGTGATGATGTACCTTAATCCAGACAGTCACTGGCTGCTGGTCGCGCGTAGAGATCTCTTGGGTTCCCGTATCGGGTTACCCTAGTTAATCCTGAACGAGCCTACATAGATCGTCAGGCGAGTGTGCTACCGTTGGCACCAGGCCCTTGGCCACCTAAATGGACGCCTTTACAAAGGCAAAGTGAATAAGTCCCAGAGTCTTCGGATGATCAGGGCAGTGAGCACCTTTGTGTGTACGTGGGACTACTGTCCAAGTGAGTATATTTCGGGTTGTCCTAACTGACGCCCGACTGTGCTAACCAAAACAAATGATATGTGAAGGCCCGGAGGGCCGAGTGATGTACTACGTGATGATGTTAACATACGATGAATGAGTTCTCAATGCTATTGTATTGTATGATGTAGGACAGTAATGTGTATATTCATATATGACTGTTTGGATTGGATGAATGCTTATATAATCATGCATGCTGTTACAGTATCTATTATATCTGTAAAACGGTAAAGCATAAAATCAATCTAATACCAAGACGGTTAAAAATGACAAGTGACCAATAGGGTCCAGATCCGGCATACTCAGCGTCTATCGCTGAGACTACACTTATTGTGCAGGTTGCTGATTAACGTTGAAGCCGAAGTGCGGGTACCGGGTAGTCACGGTTAATTTAGTTATTGTACACAAAATTTATTTGTATAACACTATCAGTTATGGATGTAAAACGGTATGGTTGTATTTATTTAGGACTTGGGTAGATGCTCACTTGTTGATAAGTTACTCTTGGTTAGAATAATGTATAGGGTGTGGACTTAGTACGATGTATAGGATATCTCGTTGTCACAGCGGTTTAGTAGCATTGTTGCTTTAGTATGGATTTAGTTTCTGCTTAGTTACTCGCATGGGCGCGTAACGGCATGTAACACCCGCGTGAGTTTTTAAGTTACTGATTATCCTTCCGCTGTAAGACGTCTTATTTTTCTGTTAACGTGAGTGACTATTACGTAATTGTTATGAGGGGTGTTATAAAAGTGGTATCAGAGCGGAGTACCGCTCTGATGACGAGATACTAGGTTAAGACAGTGAGCTTAGGATTTGGGAAACTTGGGAAACGTTTGTGAGGTACGAAACGTCTATGTCTTAACGAAATTATGTGTTGGCAGAGCCTTTGGCCTGCAAGTGTTAACCCTTGGGGCACACCAATGAGTTGATTGTATTATGATGCGTTTTTGAGAAGACGAACAGTATTACTGAAGTCTAGTAGTGGTGTGAGCCAGGAAGCTGGCCAAGGGCATAAAGGCCCGGGAATATTACCCCTGTTAAGGTCCAGCTGAGAGCTCAGCCAGGAGGAGACACAAACGCCATGAGTACATTGGCGACAGTCCACTTTCATGCGGAAGTCCAGTACGAACTACCGCCGACAGTACCCCTCCCGCCACAACCCAATGAGTATAATACAACTAAGAAATATAATTCCCGAATAAAGGGAAAAGGGCTACCAAACCCAACAGACTGTCTAAAACACTCTCGCAGTGAATGAATAATTCCTGCTCCTGTAACATTAATACAACCTCAATGTCATACCTCCATTGACGACCAAGCGCCGTATCAATAGGCACTGCCAGAGGCGAGCTCCACTACTACTATAACATCGTGGAAAGGATCACCCAAGAACATCAGGGCAAGCAGACCGGGAGCACCTTGAACTCCGCGAGACCGTCGCCCGTAATGGGACCTTTAACCACCAAACTGTAAAAAAAGAAGTTATCTTGAGAACGTGGAGGAACTTTGTGAGGCCGTCCTGTTATGCTCAAACTTCAATCCTAAACTTGTGTGCACACAATACCGTGACACTAGGACCCTGTCGTGGCGGTACCTGTAGGGAGACAAAGTCCATACGTTTAAGCTATTATAAATATAATGTGAGGGAGGACTTGATTATCCTAATGACAGTGTGGTCAGGAAAAATTTCCCAAATCCAAATACCGTCGTATCCATGAGCAATCATTCTAACAATACTTAAGCAACCCAAGCAGCAGTGAGACAACAAGTCGGAAACCGACAACCCTACTTGCATGGTGCGCTTGCCACCGCAAGCGCTGATTTAAACAATGTACCAGTAATTTCGTCTACCCCGCGCACTTGCTACTGCAAGTGCTGCAAACAATTACAACTGTAGTTACCACTGCTATTATCGTTACAACGAATACTGTAAACTGTGTAGACCTATGGTACGACACCATGGCTACCAATAATCACCAAACAATTGTACACCTCTAATGTAAACTACAGAACTACAATTGTTGCAATGAACCACTAAGATACGAGGCCTACAACCTCTGAAGGGACCGACGAGTCCGATTAACGCAATAAAAGGGGCACACCAGCCCATAACAAATTATAACTACTAAACGAGAACGAATGCAATGACACAGGCTAAGAGCCAAGATAACATAATTTAATTATCAAAGCATTCAATGGCTGGATTGGAAGTGGACGGTGAAACCTGATTCCTGGGGATCAAGGGAGAACCAACCACAAAATGGGGTGGAAGGTTAGTCCAACACTGGTGCTGATCACACCAGGGTCGGATGACTCCTGAGACTCCTCACAAGTTGCCACAATTAATTACAGTCAAGATAAACAAAACAACAACATGCTAGTTACAAACAACTAGCAACAATGTAGTGATAAGATATTTAATAAGGAAACGTGTGACTAACAGTTACGTTGTATATATATTAAATCATACAAATAAAGCTATGAAGAGAATACGATCGTATAACGATCGCTGCCATACAGTTTCCAACTATATCGTATGCGCAGTATTTATATTCATTCACTTACATTTATATCTCATGATTTATTCTCTTATACCTTATGTCACATTTTCATCATCATCTGGATGTACGATGATTATTTGATTTGATGCATTATATTATGCAATATATATTAAGAACTTTATCTTAATATTTTGTAACATTTTAGGGCATCTATATTGATAATTCCTAAGGTTTATTTTATACCAACCTTAGTCTATAAATTCAACCTTCTCATTAAATATTATAACCCATACCTTTAATAAAACTATATTATTGCCAAAAGGCATATACATCAAAATTCCTATTCCCATCAACTCCTAATTCTTTTCCATTATTACAGTATTGCCACACATTTAATAAAATGTTATACATATCATACGTTATAACATTTTAACCTTGTAATAAATGTAACTTATAGTTCACTAACTATATGTACGTATACACCAATCTGTGATGAACACGAGAGAGTTGGTAAAACGTATCAGTCCACAGATGGACCAAGAGTGAAAAGAACAATTCTACCGTAATACGGACATTACCAATACCTTCACAATAATGAACGCGAATCAAATGAATAATTACCACCTCTGAGCACTACCTTACCAAGGAGTGCCACGTACGGTTATGTACAACGAAAAGTGGTCAACATCAAGATTAAATTTTATATGTATTATCAATATCATACCGATTATGAAACAAGTCCTAAGTGGAAGAATGGCTACTGTCATGGGCGTCAGGCCATGTAAAGAAAATGATAAGTATCAATATATGTTAAAGACACGTCGTTTACTACTGTGACGACTGTCAGTGATGAATGAATGTGTAAATTGAATCAATGACAACCAACTAAATTGATATTACAGAACACACAAACCAAACGCTAAATAGCGTAAATAAACAAGTACCTAATGTACAAATAAGGGGCATAAGCTCAGGAGACCGGGAACACCGACTCCAATTACCTTTCCAGGCATATTACTAACATAACAATGTCTAAGTTAATATAATGAAGCAATGGAGCTACGGTATATACCGTAAGCAATGTGAATAACAATGAGGAATTACTAACAGGCGCCATACCGCGCACCTGAAATATGAATAACTGCAGTTACAAGTAACTAGCACTAAACAATAAGTAACAACAAAGACATTACTTACTAGCTGAATACCAGGAGTATATACCAGCATGTAATGTTAATCACTAATAGTGATAAATGTTTAGTCCTAATGGACGAACTTGATCTTATGAGAAGTGGCATACAAGGATTCACTTGTAATATTTGTAAAAAACAACTCATTTGCAGTACCATCAATGAGAATGGTTGGGAAGTGAAAAGCCAAATTGCTCAAGCAATCATGCAATCTACAATACACCCAATTAAACGGAACAGGGAACGCATATGAATACCCAAGTAGGAGAACTTACCCCACGCCGTATCGGGAAGCATAGGTAAGATATGATAATGATTAAACTTGGAGGAAATAATTATGTATGTACTCAAGGAGATCGAGATGGGAGTACTGACATTGCCACCTCAGCACCAATATTACATAAACCGATTGCAGCCATACAGACGAATCAACGTTTAACATTTAACTGGTTAGCGACCAAGTGCTACCACTAAAATGTTACTAAGGACAAGAGTCCAGGGAACAAAAAAAATAATAATGTTCCAACCACCTTACCACCATACTACTAGAACATTAGAACCTATGACAAGATAACCAACATTGCGGACCAATCAACATCGGACTACAACAACGACATCCATCGAAAGGGAGGTTGACAATAGAATACTTCACAATAGTCATGTGACGGACGCTACCAGTTTACTAAACGAGACATGGGACGACCGCACTCCGATGGGAGCATGTGGGCCTGACAGACTTATTTATAGGTTAGTCAGGTAAGTAGTAATGTATCAGTATGGTACCCCATGCATGTAGACAAGTAGTGTTAGGAATATGAGAAGTAGTCAACTCCGTACTACGGACAGTGATGCAGATTACCTCGAAGATGGACGAGAAGAGCCGCAGTTAACCAACGGGCTAGAGAAATCAAGAACCTACAACACAGAGTAGCAGACAATACACAGTGAAGACAAGGAGACCCTTCAAAGACGACGACGCTGATAACAGGAAAAGGAAACCCACTGGACGAATAATACGTAGAACCCTCACAAGGATCATGCAAGTTCTTGCAATCCAGAGGAATCTACCAAATGATGGGAACTTAAACGCGTAACTACACAAAGCTAGTATACTAGCAGATGCTTTAACAAGAACATAAACGTTATAATAACTAACAAACCGTCGAATCGACTTAAGTGTGATGCGCGCGGAAGCGACAAACACGAGCACCTATCAATAATAAATACGCAGGCAAACATAGACGAGTAAAACTCGTAGAGAATAATATGAAATGGAAGATGAAGTTGCAGAACCCTACTACGAGTGCAACATATAGGTTCCCCTTGCAAGAGGTAGGAAGAACCATACAAACGTTGATGCAAACCCGACACGCGGGAAGATATAATATATATCAACACGAACAATGTGTTACTCCGGAACAAAACCAATAGGAGACATGGATGACAAACTTTATCTAAGTAGACATGAAGGCTAGTACGTCTCGATATTACCAAGAAAGGTGCAAAGAGCACTAAGTACTAATAATAGATCACATGACAACTCAAACTGAAAGTCTATGAGTGAAGATATGCGAAGATGCTAGTAATCCTAACGACGGGATATACGACAATACAAGGAATCAAAATGAGACTATGTTCATGGATCCTACAGCTCTGTACGGAGCGAGTGGGCCCATTAGAACGAATTCGGAAGAGAGCACAAACACGTGCCTCACCCTTCATATGTTTTGGAGCCCGGAGGGGCTAGAGTCATACCCATCTCTCTGATATGAGAATAATCTACTCCAAAGGTGAAAACACCACTTGAGAGCTAGAGAACTCTATGAGAGCCAAGTATCCAGCACTCCTTGTGGAGCGGCTGTTGAATACTTGTGGGGTACGGGGGCGTAACCCTTTTTAAGGGGGGTAGAGCCTCTTGGTTGTGCACATGTTTGTACTGAATTCTGTTATTTCATATGCAGGGCATACAATAGTTTGTGGGTATGCGGGGCATACTGTTGGGGTAAAACCTAACGGTAAATTGTGTTGGGGGTTTAACCTAACGGCAAGTGTACCGGTCGATTATAGCAAGTTTTAAATCTCGGAGTATTCCCTGAGTATCGAATCCAAGGAGGCAGCGGCTAGTTTAATTTCTACTTACACACAAAACAAATAATAGGAAATTGGGGGTCTTTGTATGTGATGGTGAATGTTGTAAAAGAGTTCAAAAAGCAATAAACAACAGGTAAATAATTGTTTTGATTTTTGTTTGATAAAGGAAATTCCGGTTTACTACTTCTCTCTAGATTGCAATTTCTTCCCCTAAGTGATTTCTACAGTATTCTGAATAAAACCCTAGAATAAAGATAACTCGTATTCAGTCTCCCGCTCCACGAATTCTAATTAGCAAAGACCGAATCCTAACTCTCGTTATGAATCCACTGTTTACTAATTGCTTTAAGTGTAGTCTAGATTAATGGTCAGCTAGTGTTTTAGAGGAATTACCATCTCTATACTAACTGGTTCTTTCCCTGTAGTCAATTGATAGCCGCAGTTCTCACTTATAAGCTAACAAACTGATAAACTTATTTAATTGATCAGATTAATAAGTCTAGGAATTCATAAGGGAAAAGAACTTTATTCTATTGTACTGCAGAAAATCACAAAGGTTAGAAATAATTATTCTAGAGATACATAGTAAACCGAAATTAAAACGACTACTCAGCCATAGACAAAATAACAATGCTCAATATAAACAGCATAAGGATAGAGGGATTTAGCAGAAAAACTGATTTTAGAAGCCGTGGTCGAGTCTGCAATTTCCACAATTGTCTGAGTCACGTCCGGCTGTCTTGGGTCGGACGTAGATCCGAACACGTTGTCCTGGTGCTGTCCGGATCCGGACGTAATCCGGACGCGGGTAAATGAAGCGCTGCGAGCAGGGTTTTGTCTGTGAGTGAGGGTGAAGGTTTACAGAGAAGGATTTATGAATGGAGATGGATGGTTTATCGTAGAAGAGAGGGTGATATGTGGAGAGGAGGAAGAGAGGATTAGACTCTGAGAGTCTGGTACGATTTGAAATGAAAGGAGGAGGAGGGTTTATATAGGATTAGAAATGAAACATTCGTTAGTGGTGTGGTGAGTTATTGAGCATGGACACTACTTAAATTAAGGAGGTATGGGCTCTGATAATTGCGCCGTCTGATAATTGCGCCGAAAGGCTAATTATCTGCGCAGCACATTTTATTTTTCAGCTCTGTGTGACGTCGGATCTGTGTCGGATCTGGACGTGAGACAGCGGTTTTGGATCTGAATCTCGGAATATGTCGGATCGCTGTCCGGATCCGGACAAGACACAGAATCTCGTTGGGTCACGTCCGGAACTTGACCCGGACACAGACCCGGACGTGAGAGTCGGTTCTGCGTCCGGCAGGTTGACCGGACACGACCAATTTTGTGTCTCTTTCCCTGATTTGTTCCCCATTTGTTTACGTTGTAATCCTTATGATGTAAGTCTTATTTCCCTGGGTTTTTCCTATATTTAAAATAAAGTGCATCAGTTCATATCAAAACATCAATCTAGGAAAAACACAGAATAAGTGGGAAACATTGCTTAAATTATAGCAGATTATAAGGTAATTAAGCCTTTAAAAGCCTATATGTTTCACACTTATCAACTTCCTCACACTTAAGCTTTTGCTTGTCCTCAAGCAATTTAAAGAATAAGAATGTCTCTAAAACCGTTACGCAATCTCAAGATTAAACAGGTGCAGAGGGAAATCAAGCAAAGTGACAAATGAAAGAATAATCTTGCTCTTTAGAGGTAGGTTTTCATAAACAGTGAAAGAAGAACAATTTTTGTAAAAGCATAGAGAAACTAGATTGTAGAAACAAGTTAACTTAGCTTGGGACTTTCCACCAATTTACATTCCTCTAACCTTTGGATGACAAGGGGTGTGAAGTAATGCCTTATTCCGCAATACCTTTCAACACCACGCACTCATGATCAAAAACAAAAATTAAACTGCAATTAATTTTCTTTCACATGCAAAAACATTCTTCTTCCAAGAACTATATACAAAACAAACGAATAATTGTGAATTGCAGAGTTTATTCCGTAACCCAGACTTTTCTCTCTATCCTTGTAACGGTGTTGGGCCAACTATCCCAGATCCCGAGACCTTAGGTAGATAGGTGTTAAGGCACCCTTAAGACTTAATAACCGGATAGACGAGGCCTGCTATTGTTAGGAAAATTTTTTGATCAGTGGAGTACCTTGCCTTATCCTTTTCATTCCAAACATTCACTTCATTTCCAAAATCCCAAGCTAAAATAATCTGGTTTCCACAACTAGCCAATCTACCATATTTTAGTGAAAAGGGAGTATTTTTACATAAAATTATTTATACAAACCTCATTAAGCAAAAAGATTCCTCCGGTTTTCACTTGGTTTAATTTCACTCGGTGTGCATAGGTATTAGAGCAGCAAAAAGCAAGTGTGGCATTAAAGAACATCTAGCATGTTTTCAGGGAAAGGTCTTTCCTTCCTCACACTTAAGAGGAGCAATGTCCTCATTGGTCAGAGAAGAAAAATAGTGAAAAGAGCTTTCAAAACATGCTATACTCATAATAGATGCATATGCAATAATTAACCCGCAACGCAACAAAGGTGGAACATTAATAAGTTAAATTAGGAACTGAGACTCCCCTGGTGTTATAGATTGAGGAAGATGTTCTTCCTCACACTTGAAGTTTTGCAGGGGTCGAGATATTCCTCATGAGTCACAGACAGTATGCTTGTCGTCCAGAGCAAAAGTGGCGAGTTTCTAAACGATAAACAAATGCAGTGAGAAACCTAAACAGCAAGAAAAGAGAAGCAAATAATGCACCAATACCCGAAACCGATCGAGCAGCATGTTCTATTTGAACATATTCTGGCACATAGTTGTTCTATGAGAACCAAGGCATTAAAACATCCAAACATGGCAAATAATAACAATAAACAGTAGAACATTAACCTAGAAAACAATTGCAATTTTTTTTTTGTGTCCGGATCAACTTGGCCGGACGCAGAACCGGACGTCTCATGTCCGGATTTGCGTCCGGCTGGATTTAGCCGGACACGTTGAAAACGTTTTTTTTTTACATGTTACAGATTTTTTTTTTTGACATGTCCGGATTTGTGTCCGGCTGGATTTAGCCGGACACGTTGAAAACTTTTTTTTTTGTTACATGTCCGGATCCACGTCCGGGTCAACTTAGCCGGACACACTAGGGTTTTCTAGTGTCCGGATTTGCGTCCGGCTGGATTTAGCCGGACACGTTGAAATTTTTTTTTATACATATATATATATATAATATTATTAAATTAAAAACCATTAATCTAAAACACCTCATTATTTAAAAAATAAAAACATTTCCAAAAATAATTAAACAAAGATAAAACAAACACAAGAAATGCAGAAATAAAATAGCAAGAGTGTTAAGGACTCCCTGTTCCGTGATGAATACTGCCATGGTACTTCCTCACACTTGAGTTCAGTTTAGCATTAGAATGAAGTACCTGTAAGATTAAATCTGCAAAACCAGAAGAACTCAAGTGGAGACAGGCAGAGTTATTTATTGAATAGGGGAGTCGGGTCTCTTGCAGTAAAATAGTAAAAATTCTCAATAAAAGAAAATTAAATTAAGTAATAGGAAAGTGTAAAAAGAAAGTAGAGAGGAGATTTTTTACTGGTGGGTTGCCTCCCACCAAGCTGCCCATCTTTTCGGTCTTTGGCTAGACCTTGTTTTTGTTCTCTCAGGAGATTCCAGAAGATTGAGCCGTCTTTGAAACCTGGTGACACGAACTCCGAGAAGCTTCCAAAACGTTTTTAGAAGACCTACCAGCATAAAACAGTAGCTGCTCACCTTCTGCATTCAAAGTGATTGTACCATGAGCAACTTCGATTCGAGCGTCGGCTGTTGCTAGGAAGGGTCTTCCAAGGATAATAGGGACCGTCGGATCTGCAGCCATGTCGAGTACGACAAAGTCGCAGGGGAAATATAGATGCTTCACCTTAACCATCACATCCTTTGCAATTCCACAAGGGTAAACCATTGAGCGATCTGCTAGCTGAAGCGTCATTCGTGTAGGCTGTAAGTCTCCAATTCCAAGCTTTTCAAATAGAGCGTATGGCATGAGACTAATCGACGCTCCTAAATCAGCAAGACAGTGGTCGAAGTCAATGTCTCCTATTCTGCATGGAATTGTGAAGCTTCCAGGATCTTTGCATTTCTCTGGTAAGCGCTTCTGTATGATCGCTGAACAAGTCTCTGTGAGCTGAATAGTTCCTGTCTCAACTAACTTTGCCTTATTAGATAAAATCTTCCTTAAATACTTGGCATAGTTAGGTACCTTCGCAACTAAATCCACAAAAGGGATATCAACAGATAGTTGACGAAGTAAAGTAAGAAACTTATCAAACTCACTATCCTCCTTGGAACGCTTGGTTTTGTTTGGAAATGGAACTGGAGGAGCAACTTCAACTGTAGGTGGTGTAGGTGAAGGAGATTTGGTAACTTCACAATTCCGCTCATTCTCTAGCACCGGTTGCTCTATGCTCACCACCTGAGGCTCAGTAGCTTTACCTTTACTACTCCTAGTAGTTACCTTCTTCGCTGTTTCCTTTTCGTCCTCTCCCAAGCCATGGTGTGGTACTCTGCGCACAATCCCTTTGAAACGCTCCCAAGCCTAGATAATGTCTCACCGGTGAACTGCTTGAAGTTGGTAATCTCTCCTCTCATAGTCAGCATTCGAGAAGGAGGGAAATACTTCGCCAAGAATACATTTGCTAACTCCGTCCAGGTAGTGATACTGTTGGGCGTTAATGAGTTTAGCCATTCTGCAGCTCTATCCCTCAGGGAGAATGGGAAGAGATTCAATCTAGCAACCTCTTGTGAAGCTGATGTAGAGCATGCTCCTACCAATCTCAGGAAAGTGGTGAGATGGACATTGGGATCTTCGGTGACTGTCCCGCTGAATTGGGGTGCGTTCATGACCATAGTAACATAGTGTGTCTTGAACTGCCACTGCACTCCAGCTGGTAGCTCAGGAATTACTATCGGTGAAATAAGCCCTTCGACGCTTGGGCGGGTGTAATCCCTCATGTGCCTCCCCGAATTCAAATTCTCCATATTGGCTCCTGAGGGGTTGTTTAGAATCTCTTCTTCAACTAGTAACTCAGAAACAATCTCCTCTGTTGGTGAATCTTTTGGAGGCACCTCCTGCTCAATTGGAGGATCCAGCACTAACCTTTTTCGAATCCTTCTTGTTACTCTGTCTATTTCTGGTTCAATTTCGAATTCAGGGTTTCCTTCAGAACGAGTTTTAACCATAAACCAAAATAATCAGATAACTAATAATGGGTGAAAAAGTAAACTCAATCAAGTAAATCCAAAATAATACTGGAACCAAAAATAAGAAATAAATTTGCACAAAGCTAAGAAAATAAACAAAGGAAAATAAAATAAAACGAAACAAAATAAACTAAACTAAAAAGCAAAAACAAAACAATATAAAAAAAATAAAAATACCAAAATAAAAATTAAACTAAGCAACCGTGCCTCCCCGGCAGCGGCGCCATAAACTTGTTGGGGTAAAACCTAACGGTAAATTGTGTTGGGGGTTTAACCTAACGGCAAGTGTACCGGTCGATTTTAGCAAGTTTTAAATCTCGGAGTATTCCCTGAGTATCGAATCCAAGGAGGCAGCGGCTAGTTTAATTTCTACTTACACACAAAACAAATAACAGGAAATTGGGGGTTTTTGTATGTGATGGTGAATGTTGTAAAAGAGTTCAAAAAGCAATAAACAACAGGTAAATAATTGTTTTGATTTTTGTTTGATAAAGGAAATTCCGGTTTACTACTTCTCTCTAGATTGCAATTTCTTCCCCCTAAGTGATTTCTACAGTATTCTGAATAAAACCCTAGAATAAAGATAACTCGTATTCGGTCTCCCGCTCCACGAATTCTAATTAGCAAAGACCGAATCCTAACTCTCGTTATGAATCCACTGTTTACTAATTGCTTTAAGTGTAGTCTAGATTAATGGTCAGCTAGTGTTTTAGAGGAATTACCATCTCTATACTAACTGGTTCTTTCCCTGTAGTTAATTGATAGCCGCAGTTCTCACTTATAAGCTAACAAACTGATAAACTTATTTAATTGATCAGATTAATAAGTCTAGGAATTCATAAGGGAAAAGAACTTTATTCTATTGTACTGTAGAAAATCACAAAGGTTCAGAAATAATTATTCTAGAGATACATAGTAAACCGAAATTAAAACGACTACTCAGCCATAGACAAAATAACAATGCTCAATATAAACAGCATAAGGATAGAGGGATTTAGCAGAAAAACTGATTTTAGAAGCCGTGGTCGAGTCTGCAATTTCCACAATTGTCTGAGTCACGTCCGGCTGTCTTGGGTCGGACGTAGATCCGGACACGTTGTCCTGGTGCTGTCCGGATCCGGACGTAATCCGGACGCGGGTAAATGAAGCGCTGCGAGCAGGGTTTTGTCTGTGAGTGAGGGTGAAGGTTTACGGAGAAGGATTTATGAATGGAGATGGATGGTTTATCGTGGAAGAGAGGGTGATATGTGGAGAGGAGGAAGAGAGGATTAGACTCTGAGAGTCTGGTACGATTTGAAATGAAAGGAGGAGGAGGGTTTATATAGGATTAGAAATGAAACATTCGTTAGTGGTGTGGTGAGTTATTGAGCATGGACACTGCTTAAATTAAGGAGGTATGGGCTCTGATAATTGCGCCGTCTGATAATTGCGCCGAAAGGCTAATTATCTGCGCAGCGCATTTTTATTTTTCAGCTCTGTGTGACGTCCGGATCTGTGTCCGGATCCGGACGTGAGACAGCGGTTTTGGATCTGAATCTCGGAATATGTCCGGATCGCTGTCCGGATCCGGACAAGACACAGAATTCTCGTTTGGGTCACGTCCGGCTAACTTGACCCGGACACAGATCCGGACGTGAGACGTCCGGTTCTGCGTCCGGCCAGGTTGACCCGGACACGACCAATTTTTGTGTCTCTTTCCCTGATTTGTTCCCCGTTTGTTGCGTTGTAATCCTTATGATGTAAAGTCTTCATTTCCTGGGTTTTTCCTATATTTAACATATAAAGTGCATCAGTTCATATCAAAACATCAATCTTAGGAAAAACACAGAATAAGTGGGAAACATTGCTTAAATTATAGCAGATTATAAGGTAATTAAGCCTTTAAAAGCCTATATGTTTCACACTTATCACATACGATGTTGGTTGTTGGTTTGTTTCCTATGCGGGGCATACGTTATTGTGATGTTGTTTGTTCATTTTGTTGGTGTTGTTTGGTACGCAGGGCGTACGTGGTTGATTTGTTTATGTGAAATGTGCACTTGTTGTATGTATCTTATGAAATACTTGTTGAAATGATGTGTCTACATACATGAATGTAGTACTATTCTTTATGATATGTGTGATATACATATTTATAGTACCTTGTAGATTGATTACATGTGGTATAGTCCGGATACAAAATAAATCCTTAAGATATGGAATGTGTGATGATGGTATGGTGTGGACACCTCGGGGAGGTTGTCAGGATTGGTAGAACTGATAGGAAATAGTGGTGCGGATGGATCGCCTACATCCATATGTTTGAATTAACGCCACAAATGATGGCTATGTGCTGTATAAGTGCAATACGATGTGCGTAAATGATATATCACATAGATATACATTATGGGATTATAAGGGTAGTTATTAATACACCTATTTAAGTAAAGCGACTTCGGGACGAAGTCCTTTTAAGGGGGGTAGACTGAAATACCCCTACTTAATTAAACATGATTTAACATATAATTGATTACATTAAGGCCTAAACAATTAAGCATAAGGTTACATTAAAGGGGATGTGTTACATTATTATGAGTATGTAACGACGTGCGAACAAACGAACAATTAGATTTAGCACGGGCATATAATACAGTCATATATATTATATATATATATATATATATATATATATATATATACGTATATGGAAAATACCTGTACACAACGTCACAACATTATAACGTTGTATATATCTAAAACACGACAAATAAAATAGTCGTATCCATATAAGGGTATAATCAACAACGTGACATAACAAAATAGTCGCTTACATATATGTGTACATATAACAAATAACGCGACATGTTAATCCAGTCACATATATATACTAGAAATAGATATAAATAGGGCTGAAACAAAAAAAAAGAGCAACATGCTCTAGCCGGGATTTGAACCCGAGACCTCTCGTACCTATCCCGAAACCTTAACCACTTGAGATGTGCTCGAATTCGGTATAAATTACCCACGAACTATAGTTAGTAGTCACTATACTAAAGCTACAGAAAAGATGGGAGAAACACCCGACATTCCCCCTCTGAGATCGATGCCTCAAAAACAACCGCTTCAAATTTCCAGAACGACAGAACAAACTCGTTTTCAGATTGCCTTGTACAGTTGTACTCCCATGCAACAGAGGGAATTGTTTTTCAAAATGCCCATCCTCTTGAGGATTCCCACGCAACACCACCATTGATCAACTATCCCATATCTATCACGTTATAATCGGTCCCCTCCTCTTCTTCCTCTGCAGTACCTTCGCCTTCTTCAACTCCCACCATGAGCTGCCCACGACCTCCATGACTGCTGCTCCATAGCTAGGTAAGTTTCCAAGGGTAAAGCATACTCACTCTTCTCCTATGGTTTCCTACCTTCAAGAGCTAAACCGTGACCATGTACACCCTGCAGTAAAGACTGAATTGCGAGCAAGAGTTGTGGGAAGTTTTGGTTGAAAAACAGAGAGGGAAGGGAAGCTAGCTCCTTCGTCTTCTCAAGGTAAAACCACACGAAACCCAGCTTAAATTCCACCTTTATTTCAGTAATAAACCCAACATGCATTAAGCTGCTGTTCCCTGTTTTTCTTACGTGAGCTTCACCACATTCTACCCACGGTTGTACCGGTGATAGCCATAGTTAATCCTGAGCTCTCCTTTTCCTCCTTTCTGTCTCTCCTCATGTAGAAGACAGTAGATAGTTCTCAGCTTGGTGAAGGAACAAGACCAAGCCAATCTCCCTTGCTGTACTATCCTCGGTGAAGAAGGAAAAGAAAACAAGGTACAGGCCATATCTGTTTCAGTTACTCCAAATCATGTCTTTTCTCTAAGTTGTCACGGGTTAACATCTAGGTAACCTGTTCCAGTGTAGTCAACTGACCAAGGTGTTGTGGGTTCGAGTTTTCCACCAAGGGTGTAGCTAAGGAGTTGTCAAGACTGGTGAGTAACTGCTAAACTAACTCAAGATCAGAAAAAAGGAGATTAAACCTATCAAACCTGATAATCGTGTCAACCTGTAGCATGTAGCCCCGGTATATTTAGTGTCTTTGAATTTCTAATACCTCATAATCCTATAATACACTTGAACAAATCTCTATACGAGAGGGTGTTGAAGAAAAGAAGTAAAAGCGGATCACAACCCAAGAAAGGAAACCAAACATAAAACAGAAGTAACAGTTTCTGGTTTTGTTTCTGGTGTAGTTATCAACCGAGGAAAACCGTGTTTTGTGTATCTATTTTGCAGAAGGAGCGAGAAGGTAGTGAGGGCTAGATTAGAAACTTAAAACTCAGTCAAAAACATGACTATCTACATGAGTAAGGAAGGGAAACTGAAAAGGAAACAAGAACTGAGAATTCTCAGAAAAACATAAAGAATTTATCAGTTTTGATGTTTCGGTGAGTTTTGAGGTTTTTGGTATTTCTGTATAGCTGACTTATGTTGTGTGTTAATCGGCCTAAACAGTTCTAACACACCCAAGAAAAACAAGTACACCCTAGAGAAACTAAAACCCAAACTGTTGCATAACCATGAAAGATGAAACAAGAAGAGGAAAATATGGGTATTAGTTTCTGTTTCTGGAAATCTCGATTCCAGTAGCAACATTTCTATAACACTAGTGAAGCTGTCTTGGTAAGTCTATAAACTTAAGACACAATTGAATATCTAAGCAGGAGAGGAACCCAGTCAGTAGGTCGGGACTGAGGGTGTAAAACAGAAAGGAAATAAACAAAAGAGATAATCTGTTTAGGATTCAAAATTCTTTGGGAGTTTAAACGAGATAATGGGAAACCTGTTTTGAGAAGAGTAAACCACACTTGGATATTTATTTAGATAGCTAATCAACCTAGGGGAAATTCAAATCAGAATCGTGAGTAAACTGCAGATTACTAAGGAAGTTATCAGGTTATGGCTTCAGTTTTTACATTTTTGACAGTTCTATCTGGTTTCTGTTAGATGAATTTCAGAGATGTTAGCTTCACTGTCTTGAGTGGTTTTTAAGTTTAAATCATTCCTAACACCATCATCTAGTAGTGTAGGAGCTTTGAGAAACTAGGAACCGAATGGGAATCAGATGAAATGTAACATAAAGGAAAACAGGTAACAGTTTCTGTTGTCTGTTTATTTATAAACTTCAGATCTTCAGGACTTCTGTTGTATAGGTAATATTGGTAGCTCTAACTGAATGTCTTGGTTTGTTTAAATAAATTAGAACTATACTAAGGCTCCTAACTAAGAGCATAACAGACTGAGGAAATAGAAACTAAGATAAGGATCTGGAAAGGGACATAGGACAGAACTGTGGCATGTCTCAGTTTCATCAGTGTTGGAGATTAGCTCCAGGTTTCAGTGTTTGAGATTTCTGTATTTGTAACAAGTGTATAGCTTTTTTTGTTGGGTTTAAAAGCTTAATGGGATAGTTAAACAATTGGGTAAATCATTGTGAAGAATTGAGGATCAAAACGTAAGTTAAACAGAAAAAAAAATGGAAGAGAAAGTCCAACCGGTGCAGTTTCTGTTCTGAAATTTTCAATTCAGTAACACAGTTGCAGTGGCATTAGTAAGATTGCTTGAATTATTCTTGAGTCTAAAAATCTCGATACATTAGTAGTTAAGTAGGTAAGGAAATGGGGAGAGTATAATCAGTTAAAAGAAAAACAGACAGGGAAGGAAGCAAGAACACAAATCAGCTTCTGTTTTGATTTCAGTTTGGATTTCAGTTTCAGTTTCTTATCAGAGCAGGTTCTGACAAATTCTGTATGTGTAACAAAGTTGCCTTGAGTTTAGTTTGAGTTAGAAACTTGATAACACACCAAATTGACAAGGTCAACAGTTTAGAAAGGTTGGGAATTCAAACACGTGAACAAACAGGGAAGAATCATACAGCCGTATCAGTCTGTCTGTTTCATTTCCTTCATTTCTGTTTTTCTTGAGTTCTGTGTGAATCTATTCAGTAGAGATAACAACAAGATGTTGGGGTTGTTTAAGGAGGAAAAAGATTACTGAATCATATAGCTAGGACATAAATACATTGAGAAGGGCTAGCCAACATCACAAACTGAATTAGGCAACAGAAGGAAGTAACATCGAATTCTGTTTCAGTTTAATCCTTTTCTTCTGTTTCAGATTCTTCCCAGTCAAGTATAGTTATTTATGTGTCTGTAACAGATTGGAATAAAACTGTAATAACACCATGAACCAAGTAGCTAAGTAGAGTGGGGGAGAGAGTGAAGAAGAAACCAAACCGAGGAATGAGAAGCAAAACAGAAGAGGAATAATGTATCAAACTTAATACATCAGTCCCAATTGTTTCTGAAATAGATGACTCTCTGTGTAAACCTGTTACAGAGGGATGTTAAGGGTATAAAGGAATTAAGACTGAACCTAAAATACTTCTAAAGGAGTAAACTAGGTTGATACATTCATTGGGAATTCTGGAAACCAACTTAACGACCTAACAGAAACAAAAAAGATGACTGCATCAGCAGGATCTTCAGGTTCTGATATCGTGTTCTTCTGTATAAGTAAGTTCATAGGGGGAGGTTAAGTAGGAGTACAGTCTTAGTCTTTTTCTAATCTATGGTGGATGTGGTGGAATGGTAAATTTTTGAAAGAGAATGAGATTTAAAAGGAAGGAAATCTGATATGTACATGAATTACCGGTAACTAAAGTAAGGTGTTGTCAAACCTTGGGTTATATTTTACCACAAGGTTTTGATGTTATTAAGTTAGAGACTTACAACATATTATAGGTTATGTGGAAGTTTTGTGAGTAATGAAAATATATAATAAAGGAGCTCAAATGTGGCACATGTGTATATTATTTTCGACACATTCCTAAGTTGCCAAAACCACGATGTCGTACCATATAACATTATGGAACTAATATAACACAAATAATATTATGTGGCTAAGGATATAGTTATTCATCTGTTATGCTAAACGCATACCTATATATAAACACGTGTCAAGAAATAAAATTATACACTATAGTTACAACGACATAAAATACCAAAGTTAGTATAAGACTTTGGTATGATAAATAAACCCCGAGTGAAATGTCATAGGTGTACAACGTAAGGTTTCATGCTCTAATGTAAACCGAGAATTAACTCACACAACGAGTAAGGGGTTTTTAAGACAATAGTGACGATACTTTAACTAGTAACAAATGTTAAGTCTGGGGACATAGTACTGGGATTTCAAACGTTATTCGGAAATATCGAATTGTGCAGTCATGTGGATTGACGCTTAGTGTTCCTTGTATTACTAGATCGCATTCCTGACGTACGCGCTCGAAAGCTCTAGTGGCCTGCACTGCACGAATCTAGACACGGTGTACGGTATGTAAAGGGATTTGATCCAAGTTGTCCTGAGGAATTCCTCGGGCTCGGATTTGTTTGATAAATAACTTGTGTGAATGTATGTATGTGATTTATGTGTGTGATGAGTAGCTATGTTTACTGCAATATTTATTATGCTCGAACGTCCTACGGGACTAATACTACGTCGACTATAGATCGACTTATACAAAACTACATATGCGAAATGTGTGATTGTGACCACCGTTACCTGACCTAATACGCTAAGTATTACAAGTATGTAGTTAAAACCTAAGTAAAACACTTAGGAACGGGACACGACACTGTCGGTCTCTAGAGCTTTGACTCGAACGTGAATACTACCTAGAATAATTCTAGGCATGCGTAAGACCCATAGGGCAGCCAACCAATTAAGCGATGTTCTCCATAACTAAAACTATAACTGACTATCTAACTAACAAAGTTAACAGTGGAGTGTGAGTGAATGTGATGATGTACCTTAATCCAGATAGTCACTGGCTGCTGGTCGCGCGTAGAGATCTCTTGGGTTATCCCGTATCGGGTTTACCCTAGTTAATCCTGAACGAGCCTACATAGATCGTCAGCGGAGTGTGCTACCGTTGGCACCAGGCCCTTGGCCACCTAAATGGACGCCTTTACAAAGGCAAAGTGAATAAGTCCCAGAGTCTTCGGATGATCAGGGGCAGTGAGCACCTTTGTGTGTACGTGGGACTACTGTCCAAGTGAGTATATTTCGGGCTGTCCTAACTGACGCCCGACTGTGCTAACCAAAACAAACGATATGTGAAGGCCCGGAGGGCCGAGTGATGTACTACGTGATGATGTTAACATACGATGAATGAGTTCTCAATGCTATTGTATTGTATGATGTAGGACAGTAATGTGTATATTCCTATATGACTGTTTGGATTGGATGAATGATTATATAATCATGCATGCTGTTACAGTATCTATTATATCTGTAAAATGGTAAAGCATGAAATCAATCTAATATCAAGACGGTTAAAAATGACAAGTGACCAATAGGGTCCAGATCCGGCATACTCAGCATCTATCGCTGAGGCTACACTTATTGTGCAGGTTGCTGATTAACGTTGAAGCCGAAGTGCGGGTACCGGGTAGTCACGGTTAATTTAGTTACTGTACACAAAATTTATTTGTATAACACTATCAGTTATGGATGTAAAACGATATGGTTGTATTTATTTAGGACTTGGGTAGATGCTCACTTGTCGATAAGTTACTCTTGGTTAGAATAATGTATAGGGTGTGGACTTAGTACGATGTATAGGATATCTTGTTGTCACAGCGGTTTAGTAGCATTGTTGCTTTAGTATGGATTTAGTTTCTGCTTAGTTACTCGCATGGGCGCGTAACGGCATGTGACACCCGCGTGAGTTTTTAAGTTGCTGATTATCCTTCCGCTGTAAGACGTCTTATTTTTCTGTTAACGTGAGTGACTATTACGTAATTGTTATGAGGGGTGTTACAAGCAATGTATCAGTAAGGTACCCCATATATGTAAACGAGTAGTGTAAGGAACGCGAGAAGTAGTCGACTTCGTACGACAGTGAGCAATGCAAACTCACACCAGAACAACAATTTACCGTGAACACTTGAGGAGGAAGAACTCGGCTAAACCAATGAGATTAAAAGAGTCATAGAACTCATTCCAGGAGGATACAATTAAGAGTTATGAAGTGCGAGGAGCACTGATTACTAAGTACGAACAGTTTATATGTCTCAAGATTTTCGAGGAAACTGTAAAGAGCAATAAGCACTAAACAGTAAGTCCATAATACACATGAATCTCAGACTGAGGGTCAGTTAGTAGGAAACAAATCAGACGCTGGAAGGCGTAATAACAGCATGAACATCAGATCTCCAGAGAACTGGATAGACAAGCTATAACTCATAGGGACCGTGTATAGATAAAGATACCATGCGTCCATTAAGAGACCTTTATTCCTAAATTCTAAGGATACAAAGGAGCTGTAAACATATTGAAGAGGATAGGAAGGGCAAACTAAGCCCAAGATTATCAGAGTCACGCATTAGAAGCTAGTGGACCGTATCTTAAAGGTTTGATATACCTAACAAAAGAGAAGAAGGAATGATGTGTCTCACATCTTCCAGTTGAATAAAATATACGACTTATCTACCAAATATTTTGGAGCCTTAGAGGCTACACTGGAACACAGTTGTAAGATTGGTATGAACACCAATAAGAATCCTTGATACAGAGACTAAGCCATTACCATGGTGAAGACCCTCTGACCCAATCATAATGTGAAATAGACTACGTGGAAGCTAGGATGCTCCATGACACCTAAACATCTTGAACCTATGTTCAAGCATGATATAATGTTGTTTACGTGGGTGTAATCCATTTTAAGGGGGGTAGAGCGCACAATCGCTTAGCCTATATTTCACGTATTGAGTACGTAACCTACAGTGTGCATAGCACAATACAATTAGTTGTGATGTTTGATACGTATGTTATATAAACACATGTATTCATTCTTATGTGGTTGTGGTTATTACGCACAATTAGATGCGGATACCAGATGTATTAGAGGCTTACCTCGTTAACTTCGGTGCGAGAATTCAGGAAAAGAGGAGTAGAAACTCCAAGGGAATTAAAATCCCTATGGTACGTATTTATATGAGACCAAATATGGTAATGTTATGAGGTATGAATCGGTATGAGACCGATGTAGTACCTGGTAGGAATTAAATTCCCTAAGTAATTGCTGAGAGGTGAATTAAGAATGACTGATGGATTGAGTTCCATAATTTGGAGATGTATTGATTTATGATTATGACTAGAAGGACTAAAAGATATAAAATGCTACATGAATAATTATTTGGTTGTTTGAAGTTGACGTGGGAGGTAGAACTTGATCTTGGCCAGATCAAGGAAAACTGAACACAAATTGGGGTGAAAGGATAGTTCAACACTGATGCTGATCACATCAGGGTCGGATGATTCCTGAAACTCCCTACAAGTGGTCACAATTAACCACGTTAAGAGTAGATGCAGTAGCATAAAGTGGAAATTGACATGTATTTTCTTTACTAAGTCTCACTCATGGAACCGAGGACGTATGTGCCCTTGTCTTCGGACCGGTTACATGAGGAGTATGCAGCAAAGAATACACAAAGAGTATTTCGATTACTAAAACATACAAAAGATATGTTGTGTGGTAAGAGTGGAAAATATATATATACATGGCAGACCTTATGAGTCAGAATGCCTATACAGATATTGAGTGATCTATATGACCTTTTAGTGTGAAGTTGCCTGTGTATTCTAAGAGATGTAGATACCTAGGAACTTTGAGGACAAAGTTCTTTTAAGGTGGGTAGATTGAAATACCCCAAACCTTAATATATTAATGAACTATCTAATTAGGATATACTAAGGCTAGAACGTGCCTTAGAAACATTAGAAGACGTGTTAAACAACAATTTACACCAAAACATGTTTTAAGAACAATTAGAGAAAAAAGGTGTTTTAAAGAGCACAAATAAATTAGGGAACTACCAATAAGTTCCCAAGAGATTTCAATTATGAAATATCCCTAAGATTAGTAATACGCATTAAGCGGAATTAGCGTTTAATCCGAAAACGCACCTTAGAGCACAAAAATGTGCTTTAAAGGAAAAAAATGTGCTTTAAGCATGTATACATGGAACGAAAAGGCTAATGAGCCTAAATACCATAAAGAAATAAGGGAACAACAATTAAATGGTCATAGGAGCCATTGCGTATACACACAAATTAAGTATACAAAGCCCACAGTAAACAGGTACTAAACTGACGAAAGTCAAGGAGAAACCACTAAACGACTTGGTTTAAATTGGAATGAGCAACATGCTATTTCATGAACAAAGTTTCTAAAGGTTGTAAATATATTAAGGACACATTTAAACTAGCCAAAACAAATTGCATAATCAATGTGAACCCGGAAGCACATAAAATGGTGTTTTAAGGCATTTTTGGCTATGTAACATACCCAACACATGGTATAAGTCCTTATGAACGAGTTTAATGCAACTAATATTACATAAATATAAGGAAGAAACAAAAAATCAGACAAAATCGTGACTAAGGCTGCCTACTTCATGATGAGTCATTAAAGGTGTTAAAATTCAATTTTGCTTACTTTACACCTACCATGACTTTCCTTGATTGCCTTATCACCTTGTCCCCTTAATAATTCATTAATCAGACACTTACCTGTCATTATGAGAGCTCCCAAACTCGTAGCTCCTCCTCTCTTTGAAGAAACATCACAAAAACTTCAATGTTCTTAGATTAGTACCTTAAAGAACACCTTGTCTTGCACAGATCATAACTTTCTCATCTTAAGTCCAAATAACAAGCTTGATAGCTCGTTGGAATCCTCTTTTGAATAGATTTACAACCATAGCTCATGAGCCCCCAGATTCTCAGGAAAAACCACGAAGAAGTGCCTTTGATTCTCGAGGTAAATCATTGCCTTTTTGGAAACTCTTCCTTCTTTGATTTTCATCAAGGATGAGTGCCTAGGGTTACTAACCCTTCTTATTCTTCATCTTATTCTATGATTTTGGAGCCAATTTCTCTAGCAAATTGCTGTCAAAATTTCTAAGGAAATCAAGCTTAAATATTAAGCTAATGGTTAATATACAAGGTTCTAATTGTTGATCTAACATATTGTTCATCTTATTATTTATTGCCGAAATTTTGGTAATTAATATTCAATTTTTAGCTTATTAAAAGTTAATGTTTATTAAATCTAAGAATAGATTTATACTCCTTATGATATAAGCTTCAATATAAACTATCATAATATCAAGAAAAATTCATATACTATGAATTTCAATGGACGAAAATTAAGGGCTTATTAATGAGTTAGAAAAATTATCTAACTTAGTTAAATTAAAGGAATTAGAGTAATTAAGAGTAATATGTAAAAATTTAGGAAGTTTGGTACCTAAAGGTGAATACCGAAAATTAATGGGGTCAATATGGAATTTTTTAGAGTTTAGATGATGAGAAAATAATTGTAGAATTAAGTTTACAATTTATAAAGAGTTTATAGTGTGTTATAAGGAATTTATAGGTTTTTTGGTATATTTAAGGTTAATAAAAGATGGTATTTATATACTATAACATTAGATAATAAAATCTGGTGATTTAGAGATGTTAAAAATGATTTTTGATGTTCAAAAATCTGTAGGAAAATTAGTTAAGAAAATTAGAAATTAATTGGAGTTAAATTGGTTAATAAATGAGTTAGGATAAAAGAAAAGACCACAAGGGTAAAATGGTAATTTCCTTGGTCAAATATGGTCAAACTTGGTCAATGACAGTTGTGAAATGTTTAGAGGAGCTAGAATAAAATTTGGGAAAATTCACGATATACCCCTGTTTTCTTTCGTAATTCACAATATACCCCTCTGATTTTCGTAATTCAACTTTAAACATACTTAAATGTTGTCTAAAATTGATGAAACTTTACATGGACGATGCTAAAGTGTTATATTTTGGTCCAATATCAAATTTGAAGTTTTTTAAGCTCACATGTGACCTGTGGGACCCAAGGAACATGTGACTGCTCATTGGGTCCCACAGGTCACATGTGAGCTTAAAAAACTTCAAATTTGATATTGGACCAAAGTATAACACTTTAGCATCATCCATGTAAAGTTTCATCAATTTTTGACAACATTTAAGCATGTTTAAAGTTGAATTACTAAAACCACAGGGGTATATTATGAATTACGAAAGAAAGTAGGGGTATCTCGTGAATTTTCCCATAAAATTTTTAGCAAAAGATTAGATATTAAAAGGATAAAGGAATAAAAAGTTAAGTTAAATTAGCTTTAAGGGTAATATAGTAAATAATGGAAAGTTAGGGGGTTTGACCATAAAAGACTGGTCAAACTTGGGCATATTTTGGTAATTGACCAAAAGTATAAAAGAAATTAATTAAGAAAGACTTTGGAAGAAATTAGAAATAAAAATAACAAGTTTAGAACTTATTATGAGTAAAATAGAGATTAAGAGAACACTATGGGTAAGTAATGTAAATAACACATTTTTATGTGTTTAGAAGGTTAAGGAAATTAAATAAAGAATTTAGAAACAAGTTGTAAAAGAAACAGAGTTAAGACGGGGTTAAACGAGACCCGTATATAACTTAAGGTATATGAGGGGTATACCCGTAATTTAATAAGTATAGGAGAAATCAATACTTAATGTATTTTAAGGAAAATACAAGTTATATTGGAAAAAGAAATAAAAACGTATTGATACGGAGTATCATACGGACGTATACGTAAATTTTGGTATACATGGAAAATACCCGTATACGTGAATAGTACCCGTATACATGAATAGTAAATATGTATACGTTAACAGTAAAATACGAGACATATACGTGAATAGTGAAATACGATGAATAGTAAAATACGAGGCCGTATAAATGAATAGTAGAATACGAGACCGTATAAATGAATAGTGAAAAATACGAAAACCTAATACAAGGTCCGTATAAGTCTAAAGTTGCTAATTGTGCAACTAAATAACTGCTAACAACGTTAGTATGTTAATGAATTAGAATTGAGCTTGAAAACGCTCCTAAATGAACGAACCCGTTTAACGGTATACTATTATACTCAGGTTAACCTAGGAAGAGGTTTAAGTTGAAAAGAGAACCAAATTAGTTCTAATACATAGGATGCTAATACTAGTTCTGGTTACAGATCTAGATAGTCGGAGGCGTTCCGCGGATTAGGCGAACGTGGGATTAAGAGCTAGCCAATCTCCGGTGTACGGTATGGGATTCTTGTAGCTTGTTTGCTAACGGGGTCTACCTCGGTTTGTGTGCTATGTGTTATTGTGATACGACCAAACAAGATTAAGCATGAAACCGATTTACTGTATTGTTATTGTGTGTCCATTGCACACTAACACGACTTGATTCAGAGCTTGTTCATTAACTATGTTTAGTAACAATTGTATAAGGTTATGAATACTCCCTGTTGTTAGTTGGTTAATACCGAGAGAGGTTTAACTAACAAATTGTCAATGAGACTTCAACTAACTAGAACTTGGGAGGAGAGGAATCCGGGACTGACTCCGGTCATGCATGTTTAGGTTAGGAGGTCGGCATCTGTATCAGATCTGTCTTTCGCATATGGCTCGTCTACGACTTATCGCCTAGGGTCAACAAACAGACCCGACCATCTCGAGTGAACAGTTCGAGGTGGAAGACAAATTCAGGAGGCGCAGGAGGGTCAAGCCTACATCCCTCATAACTTAAGAATTTGTGTTTATTAACCCAATGGAGCTAATAACTCATTGGCTAGGGTTACCTTGACCCGACAAAAATAAACAATTCAGTTAGAGAACAACCAGATCTTTTAAGAGAACGGTTGACACTTATAAGGTATGGTCAAACACGAGAACTAAACAATTCTCAGGCCTCAGAAGTTAGCAATCTAACTTACTCATTAATGGGCGTCCATTATGACGTTCGATTTATTTGAGCTGTGAATGTTTCACATAAATGTGTTGTTTGTTATCGTACTTCTTATTATTACTTGTACGAATAAACAATTGCATGTATACGACAAATAGTCGTGTGTAACCCTGCTAGCTTGTGGGCTGCACGTTTTCTGTACCAGCAATATGCTGAGCCCCTTGGGACCTGTGATTTAAACTTTGCAGGTAGGTACCAGACGAGGACTCAATCTGAGAGTAGGAGCGGGTAGAGTACTTCGGGTTGCTTTTACATTTGTTACACGAGTTGTGCATGTACACTCGTTTAGTAAATTGATGAGATGTTAGTATGATGTATTAGGATATGAGATACTCGGTATAAGTTGTGGTTTATGAATTGTATTGTATAGATGCTCGAGTAATTATCCGGTTAGTCAGACCGTGACTTGTAAGTGAATAGGCCTAGTTAGTCACGTGGGTGACTAACGGCTGTAACACCAATTTAGTAGAACTTTTCCGCTGCATTGTTAATGAATGAGATGGACTTAGGGCGATGATCATTGTATTTGGAGTTGGGGGTGTTACAATCAATTCATTACTTCAAATCTCCATATACTATCTATAATCACAATTGAAGGGCTAATCAATCACATAACATAATCACACTCTATAAATGCTACACATTTCCCTCAAAACGATACGAGTAGGGATGGCAATGGGTCCGCGGGTACCCATTTCACCCGGTCACCCGACCCGCTATACCGGGCAAAAAAACCCGCAAAAAACGGGTGAAAATGGGTGATGGGTGAAACGGGTGCGGGTGCGGGTCGGGTGACGGGTGAACATTTTTCACCCATCACCCGACCCATTCACCCGATCCGCTCACCCACATAAATAATATATATATATATATATTATATGTTAGGTTGTTAACTAATCTTCATTCTCCTTCACTCACGGTAACTTTGCAACCCTAACTAGTGAACAAGGAACATTCATACTCTACGTGACTACGCCATTCTTCATTCTCATCACTTTTGATAATTTTGCAACCCTAACATACATGTTCTACGCAGTTTTTAATTCTTTTCACTGAAGGTAATTGCAACCCTAACTCACGAACATGGAACTTAGATGCTTTGCGCCTCTATTTTCTCTTGTCACTGAAGGTAATTTCACAATCCTAACCGGCGAACATGGAACATACATGCTCTGCGCCTCAATTTTCTCTCTTCACTCATGGTAATTTTGCAACCGTAAGTGGAGAACATGTAACATACATGCTCTCTACAGTTTTTCATTCTCTTCTATGAAGTAAATTTTACAAACCTAACCGGCGAACATAGAACATACATGTTCTGCGCCTCTATTTTCTCTCCACTCATAGTAATTTGCAAACCTAACTGGCAAACAAGGAAAAGGAAAATAAACGGGTAAACGGGTTCACCCGTTTCACCCGCGGGTGACGGGTTCACCCGTTTCACCCGCGGGTGACGGGTGATGGGTGATACATAACGGGTGACGGGTCGGGTATGGGTGGAGCGGGTGAAGTCGGGTGATGGGTGCGGGTGATGGTCCACCCGACCCAAACCCGACCCATTGCCATCCCCTAATACGACATACTAGTTTTGATGGTTAAGGTATGGATTTTATATCTATGTTTTAGGCATATCTATTTCATGTTATAAGGTATTTAACTGTTTATCATATATTTCTAGGCCAAAATCTATATATCTTGTCATTTACCCACAAAGCTTGTTTTCGTTAAAAATTGATACTTTTCTTATAATTTTGTAGGCTGAGACAATAAAACATCAAATTAACTATTAAGGGCCAAGAAAGAGCTTATATAAATGGATTAAGGAGTTCAAGTCAAGATCCAAGGAAAGGAGAAGGAAACTAGTTCCCATCTAAGGTTCAAATCCCGGATGCCTTTGAATGCTAAAGAAACAGATTCAAGGGCACTATAATTGGAGTTAGAATAATTTACAAAAGGATCTATTAATTCTAGCCTTCTTTTAATTTTATCAAAATCTCTTTACTTTTTCTTTGGTGTATTTTCCATTTCCTCCAACACTGAGTAAATTTTTTCTTGTTCGGGTGACTGTTGTTTAGACTAAATTTCTAATATGGTTGCGATTATATCTATTATTATCACTGCATTCTTTCCTTATTAATTGAACAGGTTTAGTTATTAGTAACTCCTACCTTTCTTCACCCCTATAGCCAATGTCTTACTCAAACTTGTTATATATTTCCCTTTAACTAATAGAATAGTATCTTCTTACTTAAATTTTAACTTTCCTAACAACTTCTTTGTTTTGGGGCATTCCTACTTACCCAACTGTATAGATGATTAATTAAAATTAAATAAGACAACTTTAAATATCCTTAGTACAAAGAGAACCTAATTAAGTTAATGCAGATATGAGATATATGAAGAGAATATACACCAGCCAACTTTCCAAATCATTTCCAAACCTACTAAACAATCGTACGTTTCAATAATAAATTATATTCGTATTTTGAATGATGCTTGTTGAGAATAGAATCTATTTATAGTCGTTGGTTTAGTTCCTTAGCTATTAGTCTTTGTCCATTAGTCAATTAGTTCTTTACAGCTAATGTTTCTATATAAGGAAATGTACCTTGTAACTGGATTGTAAGCTGAATTCATCAGCTACTTGCTATCTATCTAATCAAATAACTTCTCTCTTCTCAAAATGGTATAGAGCAACTATGCTTATAATATCGTTCCATCCCTTTTTTTCTCATAACAGAAAAGCTTCTTGGTAAGATTTTAAAGAAAAAAATATTTTCTAGCCATGGGGGACAAGCTGAAAACTAGAGAAACAGAGATGAAGACAATAAAGAACAACAGTGATTCCAGCAATCCCCTCTACCTTCACCCAAGTGACCAACCTGGAGTAATTATTGGACTTGTCTTTTTTGGTGAAGGCTTTGGGCTCTTAAAGAGAAAAATCATGGTGGCGCTCAAGGCGAAGAATAAATTTGAGGTTCTGAATCGCATACTGGAAGCACCAAAGAATGAAGATCCAATATATACTGCTTAGGATCTAAATATTCACATGTTAATATCCTGGCTCTGTCAATGTTTAGACAAAAGCATCGCCTAAACTATTGTCTACTTTGACGGTGCTGCGGGTGCTTGGGATAGTCTTTGCTCAAGATTTGAGGAGGCCAACGCCGTGCAAATCTATGCCCTCAGACAAGAGCTTGGGAGACTAGAGCAAGTGGGGAGACTCTGCCGCGACATTTATACTAACATGAGAAGAATATGGGATGAGTTGTTAGCGACGGAAAAAACGTTGGTTCTTGTGAAGCCAAGAATTAAAGAATATGAGAAGCTTCATCAGAAGGAAAAGATGTTGAAGTTTTTGATGGCATGAAGTAATTCTTACGCTAATGTGAAGAGTAATATACTTGTGATGAAATCGTTACCTTCGCTAGAACAAGGTTACTTGTAGATTGCTTAAAAGAGAAGTTTTTAAAGAGCCAAACAAGATGAATATGCAGTGCAGCAAATGTAACAAGAGAGGTCACACTAGAAATTATTTCGGTATTATTTAACCGAAAGTTTTAACCATTTAAAAAAAGTTTCAGTTATTAGGGTAGTTCTGAAATATTATTCGGCTTGGTTTTCGGTTCCGGGGTTGGGTAATTTGGTTTACCTAAATAACCGAATTACATATATGGAAAATATTGGCTAATTTGGTTCTTTTTATAATTCGGTTCATTTTTATAGTTCGGTTTCTGTTTATAATTAAGTTCCTTTTAAAAATTTGGTTTGCTTTCACCATTTGATTCTATTTTAGAATTCGGTTCTTTTTTATAATTTGGTTCTAACTGAAAACCGAATTAAAAATTTTGGTTTTCGGTTCTCGGTTCCAGCCTTAAAAAAATTTGGTTATTCGGTTATCTCGGTTCTTAGACTGAAATTCGGTTATTTAGCTAGAACAAAAAAACCAAACACCAAATTATTTTTCCTAATTTAGTTTTCGGGTAGAACTGAATAACCAAATGCTCTCCCCTAGGTCACACCAGGGAAACTTGTTTTGAGGTGAGGTGGAAGAAGAAGATGAAAAAAATCTATGGCTACTAAAACAACTTTAGAAGAAGGACCTGCTACATAAATCACATTCACATTCTCAGAGAATATTTTTGCAGCTTTGCTGGTAATAAATTCTCATCTCCTTTTTTCTGTTTATTGGCCAAACTAAAACTGTCAAAGAGAATTTTGCGATCATTGCCACAGGAGCATAAGAACACATGTGTAGGATCAAAAGAGTCAAGAGAGCAAGTCCCTCGAGTTTGGCAATATAAGGAATAAGACCTAAAAGCAACAAATTTTAGATCAATGTATGTTTCAGCTCGAAAATTGTCACTTTTCATGACCCTGACGCCTATGAGTTGGGGTCAGCAAAACAATACAGAAGTCAGTTTCTTCTACTGCATAAGCAAACCAAAGTGTTTATGAGGAAAGTCTCAAGCTTTTTGATGCAGATTCGAGCAATGGAAGCTTGCTCGGTGCTTTCTCCTTGTAGCCCTTTCGTAGTGCTGCTAATGCCAGAGAATGCAACTCGGAGTCTTTATCTTCTTTGCTCCGGCCTTTTGCAGATTGTGCAATGGCAGAGGTACACAAGCATATGCCATAAAGAGCTCGAGTGTTCTCACCACCAGTCATGTCAACTGTGGATGCATAGTATTTTTTTGCTGTTTGAAGATTTTCTAACCCTCCTATGTGTAGGATAAAAGTTTGTTTGTAGAATTACATGATTTGAATGATTCACATCATATAGCCATGCCAGATGGGCACATTCAAAGGGTGAATAAACATGGAAGAATAAAACTTGGCAGCAAAGTTATCTAGATGATGCTCTTCTAGCTGACGTATTCAAGTTTTATTTGTAATCTGTCAGAAAATTGTTTAGAAAATTGAATACTTCAATGTCTTTCAGTGAAGATCTGCTATATGCATGGCCATGATGAAACGGATTGCATGATCATTGGAAAGGCTATAAATGGCTTATACATTTTGGATGAGGCTTGTTTGGACAATATTTTTGTACATGATTGTAAGATAGGGAAGAAAGTTAGTTGTCACGGTTCCTAGAATAAAAAAATTAAAGCCATTTTGTAGCATAGCAGGCTAGGGGCACGTTCCTTTTTGTAAGTTGTCCTTGTTAGTTCTTATAAAGAAAGAGCATATGTATAATGCTAAAGCCTGTGATGTTTGCTATAGAGCTAAACTTGTTAGGAAATATATATATAGATTTTGTAATAAAGAGCCATTCTTGTTTTAAGCTTATACACATTGATGTTTGGGGCCCGTCAAAGTCTCTACATATGATGGTTTCAGCTATTTTATTACTTTGGTTGATGATTATTCAAGAACCACTTGGACACACTTTTTAAAGATAAAATCTATTGCCTTTTACTTCCTAGCGTGTTTTATTAAGCTCATTGAACACCAATTTGATTAGAAGGTAAAAAGAGTAAGAAGTGATAATGCCTTGGACGTGGAGGCAGTAATGAGAGAATCATATTTTTTGAGGATAATGGCATCATCCACCAAACTACTGGTGCACACTTACCGCAACAAATTGGTGTTGTGAACAGGAAGCACAAGTACTTGTTGGAAACAACCAGAGCCCTTTACTTTCAACCCTGCTTAAGTCTATCTTATTGGGGTGAATTCATTTGTTATTCAACATACCTGATAAATAGACTTCCTTCTAAAGCTATTGAAGCTTTAACACCTTATGACAGGTTGTACAAGGTACAACCATATTACAGTTCACTCAAAGGTTTTGATTGTTTGTGCTATAAAACTGAGTTTCAAAAGCATAATGGAAAATCTGAAACTAGAAGCACAGCTTGCGTCTATTTGGGATTGAATGAAAATATTAAAGGTTTCAAAGTTTTGGATCGCGAAATAAAAAAATGTTACAATCAGCAGAGACCTGGTCTTTTATGGAACCGAATTCCCCCTTCAACAAAATTCCACAAACACCAAAGATGAGGAGTCGCAAAAGCAAGGAAGAAATGTGAGTCTCAATGACTACCTTGAAGATAATGAAAGCCAAGATGACCATGAGAACAAGGAAACATAAGGCACACAACACCAAGAGATAAAAGGAAATGGGGAACAAGTTTTTGATACAAACACCAGAGAACAAGCAGCTGATGATGATCATGTTCTAAGAAGGTCCACAAGAGAAAGGGTCTTGCCAACCCATCTACAAGGCTACTTCCTTGATGATACTAAAGTACAAAACAATTATATTTTAAGTAGTATTCTGTTGGATAGACTCCAAAAACATAAAGATAAAGCTAATCATCTTTCATATGCTATCATTTATTTTTAATGCCTACTAATGGTTTTAGCTTTCAAGCATTGACTAAGAAGTCCTACAAACTATTGAGCAAACTGCAAGACATCACTGGGGATCTTCAAGAGGAAGTGTACATGGAGATTCCATATGGGATGAAAAAGATCTATATAAACAAGGTTTGCAAGCAGTACAAGTCACCCTATGGAATGAAGCAAGCCTCAAGGAAGTGGTATGAAAAATTATCAAACTTCTTGCGTTACAATGGATACACTCAATCTAAGAATGATTACTCTCTTTTCGTCAAGTACCACGGGCATTATAAAACCTTTATAGGTGTCTATGTTGATGATATGATCATAACAAACAATCATCATACAAAAATTGATTAGATTAAAGCATCCCTTGATAACAAATTCAAGATAAAAAGATCTAGGAACCTTAAATCCTTTATTGGTATGGAATTCCTCTATATTGCTCAAGGTATAATCCTAGACCAAGGAATATATGCCCAGGAGCTGATAGAAGAATACTTACCACCGAATTCCAAAGATACATCAGACCCTTTGCCAGCAGGAGTAAAATTAGACAACAACAGAAATCAAGCCTTGGAAGATCCCACATTTTATAGGAGACTAGTGGGAAGAATCAAAATTTTAACTAAAACCAGAGCAGATGTCGCTTATCCTGTACAACGCTTAAGCCAGTTTCTCAAAAAACTTACAACGGTCAAACTACAGGCTACACTTCACTTGCTCCACTACATTAAAGGCTCACTCGGGCAAGAAATATTCTTCAATACAAATCCAGGCATTAAAGCCAGTTTCTCAAAAAACTTACAACGGTCAAACTACAGGCTACACTTCACTTGCTCCACTACATACATTCCAGGAGAAAGACAACTCGTTTATGCCCTTACAAAACAAGTCAGCGCTTGAAATTATAAAGTTTTTCTGGACAATACAAGCTCAAAGACCAGGGAGCCATTTTAATTTTTTTTTATAATTATAGGCACATGGCATAGGGTGCCACAAGGGCAAATCAAATAACACCGACTCAACTCTTACATAATCTTTCTAGTCTTACCTTACACAGACATTACACGGGACATCTTACTAGAGACCTTTATTGACCTCTTCTTACAACCTTTTCCTTGCTTCTCTGAAGATACGGCGCACCTCCCTTGCATCTCTGACGACTCTTCCAGGCTGGGTAATCGGAGAGTAAACTCCTTTCCCCCACTCCCCCAGAATGAGTAATAAGAGAATAAACTCCTTTCCCCCACCACCGTCCTTCACGACATTTCATTCCTCCACTAGGTTGGGTAATCGGAGAGAAAACTCCATTCCTCCACTCCCCCAGAATGAGTAATAAGAGAATAAACTCCTTTCCCCCACCAAAGTGGGTAGTAAGAGGATTCGAACTCAGGACCTTCCGTCCCCTACTTCAATCCTCCACCACTCGGATGTCAATCACTTGACTATTAGCCATTTTAATTGTATACTCAATTTTATAATAGCACTTCGTAAACTGCTGGTATATATCATAGGAGCTCATATGACATTTGTCGTTTTTCTTTGTCCTCATAAAACTTGGCCACCACTTCTGGTTACGAACGTGCACCCACATCACATAGCTAGAATCTTCAGATTTATGTACGTGCAATGGAAAATTTCTAGTTATCAGGTGGTTTATCAAGGGTCAAATGCCTATAAATTCTATTTTAAAAAGAGCAAGCAAGTTACATACCATAAGACACGGCAAATGCTGAGTAAGTTTTTCAACATGACAAAGAAAACCTATAATGTTTCATACTGAATTCTTTTGGTCAATAGTAATACCCTCACGTCTATCTCTCAACAAAAGATTTCTTCAAAGATGTCAAAACTGACAAATCTAACCTTCGGAATCGAATCACAAAGAGTAAGCTCCATTTCCATATTGTTGTGTACTGGGGCGGAGCCAGAATTTTATAGTTTGGGGGGCCAAAATTTTTTTGTCTAATACCAGTTAATTATATTATGAATATTTGTCAGTGGACCATTGTTGCAGCAAGGAAGGGGAGCCGTCTTAAGGGGGTAAGTGGGAAAGATACTGGCCCTTCTAGTGATTTTGGTCTCATTAATAAGAAGTTACCTAATAGGTAAATTTCAGTTGGCTGCTTGGAATATTAGGGGGCTGAATGCCTTGAATAAAAAGGATGTTGTAGATAGGTTTGCAAGGGAGAATAATGTGAGTCTGTTTGGTTTACTGGAGACGAGGTTTAGAGATAATAAGTTTGATAAGGCTGTGGACTGGTTTAAGAATAAATGGAGTTATATATCTAACTTGGGCTTAGATAAGAACTGCCGTATTCTTCTGCTATGGGATAGTGCTATGTGGGATGTTAAATGTATCGACATGTCTAATCAGATGATACATTGTGAAGTTGTTTCTATGAATAGTGAAGTGAGTTTTCTGCTTTCAGTTGTTTATGCAGCTAATGCCAAAGAGGATAGGGAAATGCTTTGGGATCAGATTAGAAGAGTTAAACCTGTTCAGAAACCCTGGATTCTAATGGGTGACTTTAACTGTCTTCTGTTTCGTGGTGATAAGATTGGATTTAATTCGGTGGCTGTGGATAAGGATGTTCACTTTAGTAGTTGTGTTAATGAGGTCGATGTTCATGACCTAAAATCTGTGGGAGCTTTTTTCACGTGGTCTAATAAACATTGTACTGATGTTGAATCTCGTGTTTACTGCAAGCTTGATAGAGTGCTAGTAAATGACGAATGGATTTGCAAATTTACAGATTCTTATGTAGATTTTTGTACTCCTGGGGTTTCTGATCATTCTCCTGCACTAGTTGTTTTAGACAGTGCTAAAATGATGGTGCCAAATACTTTTCGGTTCAGAAACATTTGGATCTCGGATGGGAAGTTTTTTGAGATTGTTAAGGAAGCGTGGCAGGTGGTGATCAGGGGTTGCCCCATGTTCAGAATTACTCAGAGACTGAAAATTATCAAGGGTAAGCTTAAAGAGCTCAATAAGTCAAAATTTTGTAATATCAGAAGGAGGGTGGATATGTGTAGAGGGATAATCCATGATATACAGAAGCAACTTGAGAATCCTCCTTTTGATAAGGAGATTATTGAGAAGGAGAATCTGGCGATTAAGGACTATAATCTGAATGTGGAGTTGCTTTACACTCAGATGTCACAACAGGCGAAAATAGATTGGATGCAATTGGGTGATGAGTCCAGTTCTTATTTCCACAGAATAATGAACTCGAGGAGACACTCTTCTAAAATCCACATGCTGATGAATGATCAGGGAGTCAAGCTTACTTCTGAGGCTGATATCAGTGAGCATATTGTTCAGTTTTTCAGTAATTTGCTGGGCAGGAAAGCTTGTAACAGGGTGGCTTGTGATCAGGACTTGTTTCTAAGGGGTGATTGTGTTTCTGAAGCTCATAATGCTCAACTCAGTCGGCCTGTTGCTGATGCAGAAGTGTGGGAGGCACTGAAATCTATCAGTAACATTAAGGCACCAGGCCCGGATGGGTTTAACTCTTTGTTTTTTAAGGCTACTTGGCATATCCTTGGAGATGATGTTAGGAAAGCGATTAAGGAGTTTTTTGAGAAGGGTAAGATCCTTAAACAGATTAATTCAACGATTATAACCCTTGTTCCTAAGGTGCATAATCCTTCTGTGGTTAAGGATCTCCGACCAATTGCTTGTTGCAATGTGCTGTACAAAATCATTTCGAAGATTCTTACTGCACGTCTGAAAACAGTTTTACCTGATATTATCAATGAATGTCAGGGTGCATTTATTTCTGGCAGGAGTCTTGCTCATAATGTACTCTTGTGTCAAGAAATTATCAGAGGTTATAAGAGGAAGGGTGTCTCCCCGAGGTGTGCGTTTAAGATTGATATCCATAAAGCTTATGATTCGGTAAGTTGGGAATTCTTGGAAGAGGCCCTCTCTGGTTTCGGTTTCCAAGAACAATTTATCAGATGGATTATGAAGTGTGTTACTACCCCCTTCTATTCTATTTTGATAAATGGTCAGTCTCATGGATTTTTTAAAGGAGAACGGGGGCTTAGACAGGGTGACCCGCTTTCTCCTTTGCTATTTGTGTTGTGTATGGAATATCTTAGTAGACTTCTTTCGCTGGCTAAGGACAATATGGACTTTAATCCTCATCCGAAGTGTAGGAAAATTGGGCTCAACCATTTGTGTTTTGCTGATGACTTGCTAATTTTCTGCAGAGGTGATGTTGGATCGGTGAGGATTATCAAGAGTACTTTGGATAAGTTTTCAGATACTACAGGGTTGCTTGTTAGTAACCAGAAATGTAGAGTTTTCTTTGGGGGAGTTGAGGAGGAGGAGAAGAGGAAAATTCTGGAGGTCTTGGAATTTGATGAAGGTAATCTTCCTGTCCAATATCTTGGAGTCCCTCTTTCTGATAAGAGGCTGTCTTGCAATGATTTTATGCCTCTTATTGATAAAATTATGGCAAGGATTAACCATTGGGCTGCTAGGAAATTGTCTTATGCGGGGCGTCTGCAGCTGATTCAGAGTACTTTGATTAGTATTCAACGCTTTTGGTCAAATATTTTCTTATTTCCCATTAGTGTTATACAGAAGATCAATAGTATTCTCAGATGCTTTCTTTGGAGTGGGGATATTGCAGGGAGGAAAGCTCCAGTGGCATGGAAGTATGTTTGTAGACCCAAAAGTGTTGGAGGTCTTGGCATAAAGGAAGTTCTTGCCTGGAATAAAGCAAGCATGGTTAATATTCTGGTGCAGTTAAATCGAACTGGTAGTAGTGTCTCTGCACTTACTAGATGGTGTAGAGCATATATACTTGGAAATAATGATGTTTGGAACATACGGCTGAGAGGAGACCATGCTTTCTGGTTAAAGTGTTGTATAAAGCTCAGAGGTGAAATGAAGGAGAATAATATCCTCCCATCCTTGATTGAGTTAGAGGAGCAAGGTAATGCTTCTGTTAATGCTATTTTTGATCTCATTCATCCTCACCCTGGTGGAGGTGTTTGGGATAGTATAATTTGGAATACATTTTGTGTTCCTCGTGCTTCTTTTATTTGGTGGATGGCTTGTCATAACAAGCTATCTACTAAGGATAGAATTCGGAATTGGATGCCATGGATTGATGAGAAATGTGTTTTCTGTGGCTCTGTTGAGAATAGAAATCACTTATTCTTTGAATGTGGGTATAGCCGGGATATTTTTCAGAGTGTTATTCATGGGTGGATGCGGTGTAATCTCCCTATGTTTTTCTCAGAGTGTATGGGATGTCTATGGCACTCTAAACAGAAGGGGAGTTTAATTTTCAAGTTGAGGTCCTCTGTTGTTGCTATGGTGATTTACTCGATCTGGAGAATGAGGAATGATGCGATTTTTTCAGGAGTTAGACCGGATGTTTGTAATGAAGTTGTAAAGATTAAAGCTGATTTGAAGATGAGATGGGGGAAGTTCTCTTACCCTGTTAATAGGAGGAATTATAGGATTCTTAACTGTTTAGATTTACTGGAGTTTCTTGGTAAATAACTGGTTGGTATAGTTTTCGGTTTGTATAGTGGTTCTTTAGGTTGTAAGCCTCTGTTCTTTTTTCTTTAATGAAGCTTATCCTTTCTTCAAAAAAAAAATATTTGTCATTCTTCTAACATCTTTATCAATATCAATCTTCATTGTTAGGGTTCTTTTTGATCCTTGGCCAATAACTGTTGGAACTTTTTCAAAAAAATTGTGTTTTCTTCCTCATAAATGTCAATGGATTTGTTTTACCATTGAAAATATCTTTTTCCACCTCATCTATAATAAGTTACTTTTTGATATTATTAAAATTCATAAATTATTATAAGAAAATTTAAATTGACATTTATTAAAAATTACAGTTATAAATAATTACTTTTATAGATAAAAATTAAAAAAAACAAACAAAAAAATTCAACTACTTTTGAGTCATATTAACATCTTTAACTATATGAGAATAAAAGTTTCAAACAAATTAGTATAACTCATGATGAAACAATACATAGATAGCTACTTATACATCTACCTGATAATTATTTATCTATATAATGTTAAAATATGCTAAACCATATTTAAATATGTTTTTAAATTTATTAGTTACATATATTATTATTAATATATGCACATTAATTAATTTTAAAGAACACAAATACACTAAATTATATTACTATTGGTATAATTGTAATATTATGTCTATTTTCAATTGATACCAATAGAAAATACATTAACTTCAAAAAAACACTATAAAATATAACACTAACACATTTTAAAAAATTAATAATGTTATTGTGAGTTGGGGGGCCAGGCCCACCTAACACCCAACGTAGCTCCGCTACTGGTTGTGTATATTATTTTTCTTATAAACCTTTCAACAACCTATATTTTCTTGGGTATAAATACATACAATATTGAATGAAAGTTGAAAAACTATACTTGGTTAGATCAAATTCATAATTATAGACTTATGTCTACTGACGACACTACTACATAATTGTAGTATGCTCACACTTTTAAGTTCAAATTTTATACACAAATAAAATATGGAAAATTAATTCCTTCACTTATAAGTGTGTTCATAATAGATGTAGAGATATTATAGATCTTTGTATTTTATATATACATACTTGTACCTATATTTAGCATAAGCTCTTATTATATAGTTCTACACAAACAAGTGTAACTAAATAGAGTGGTTATATTAAAATTTTACTACACTTTATTAAGTGGGATTAAAAAAATGTCATTATCCATATTTTTTGTAGTAGTGCGGTGCAAATTTACTTTCAAAATATTCTCCTCTTTTACTCATATGTTCTTAGAACTTTTCATTACTCCCTCCGTCCCTGATTGACCTTCCTCTTCACTATTTGGGTATGTCGTTTGACTTCAATATTTAACAAGTAAGATGACATGATTTTATAAATCTAAGTATTGCAATGGAATCCTTATATGAAAAACTATATGTTGTAGAAATTTGTTTTATAAAATTATTTTATCTTATATGTTTAATATTGAAATGGAAAAACGTGCCAAAAAGCAAACAGGAAGGTCAATTAGGGACGGAGAGAGTATTATATTTCAAAATTTGCCGCTTGACCTCGTTTTACTCCCCCACCCACTCCTTTCTCCATCCTCATCATATTCCTATATTGTTTCACTTTTTTTGTGTTTTTCTCTCTTAAATAAAGTATGAAACCGGGTGGTTAAAGCGGAACAAAGGCAGCCAATATATCTATGGTGTTACTCCAACTTTGTGTCTTGCCTACAACCAATTGTAGCCAGACATGGCTACATTCTAGCAGCCGGAGCGCGCGACTTCTTTTTTCTTTTTCTTTTTTTTAAGATCCTTGCGCCCTTTTATTTTATTTTTTAATTTTTTTTTCAAAACCTTTAAATTATTATAACTTTTAATATATAAGTCCAAAATGAAAAAAAAAATATATCATTGTTCTCTTAAATTCGAGCTCTTCAAAACAAGATCAGTCATGGATATATTTTGACAACTTTAAAAAATATATTTGTACATGTATAGTGCACAGAACATAAAAGAAAACTTGTACAGATGGTCATACAAACATGTACAAATGTTTACTAAAACATGTACATTCTCACGTAAAAACATGTACATCCTCGCATCAAAAACATATAGATAGTCATATAAACTTGTACGAATAATTAAACATGTACATCCTTAAATTAAAACCTGTACATATAAGGAAGAACACTTGTATAGACAGTCATACAAACATGTACAGATGTTCATTAAACATATACATTCTCATAATTGAACATGTACATTCTCACATTTGAACATGTACATCTTCACATTAAAACATGTACATTCTCACATTAAAATATGTGCATTCCCACATTAAAGTATATAACGGTTTCCAAATAGATTACCCTAACCTCACACACCCTAAAACCCATCCTAGAAAAGCTAAAAAACGTCGAAGACATTTTTAGGGTTTGTAGTGGCAGACCCTAAACCCACGACCACAAACCCTAAAAACCTGTCGAGTTAGTTACTACAATGTAAAGTATAGAACGGTTTCCAAATAGATTACCCTACCCCCAAAACACCCCAAAACCACCCTAGGATAGCTAAAAACGTCGAAGGCATTTTTAGGGTTTGTAGTTGCGGGTTTAGGGTCTAATGACCCTAAACCCGCTACCACAAACCCTAAAAACCTGTCGAGTTAGTTGCTACAATATAAAGTACGAAACAAATTCCAAATAGATTACCCTACCCACCAAAACACCCCAAACCCACCCTAAGATAGCTAAAAAACGTCGAAGGCATTTTAAGAGTTTGTAGTGGCGGGTTGAGGGTCCACAAACCCTAAAAACCTGTCGAGTTATGCGATGATGTACACGTTTTTACGTGTGGATGTACATGTTTTAATGAATATTTGTACAGGTTTGTATGATCATATGTACAAGTTTTTTTACGTTTTGTGCATTATACATGTAAAAATATTTTTTTTAAGTTGTCAAAACATATACATAACTGGTCTTATTTTGAAGAGCTTGAATTTATATGAACAATGATATAATTTTTTTTCATTTTGGACCTATATATTAAAAGTTATAATAACTTAAAAGATTTTGTGATTAAAAAACTTTTTTAAAAAATAGAAAAAAAGGAATACATCGGGGTCACGTGTTCAAAATCATAAAAAAATGTCAAAACAAAAACATCACGCGCAATCTGTAATACTAATAAAAAAAGAAAAAAAAGAGCGCGTACCTGATGTAGCGGCTACAGTTAGGTGTAGCCAAGTAATGATATCTCAATCATTTTGAGAATAAGACTTTGCTGTTGTTTGTTGTTGACATCTAGTATGAAAGAGTATACTTTGCACTCTTTGCAGATTACGTTCAGCCGCATTCCACCACATTAAACCGCGACCTTATCTTTATTATCAATTTTCAAACTTCAACCGACATTTATCACTTTGTATAACACCATGATCTTACTCTATATTATCATGGTTTCAATTACCTTGAACGTCCGATTGGTACAATGGAATCTTCCCGTATTTTCATCAAATAATATAAAAAACCATCTTATGCATTCTTCCCCCTGTTAAAAAAATATTAATCGTCTCTACTCTATACTTGATTTTTTAACAGAGGGGGTATTACATAGATTAGATTTTAACCTTAGGACAAAAGTTAAGAGAACAATGGACACGTGTTACGCTGGTAATTATAAAAATCCAAATGAAGACACAGAGACGAGTGGAATCAATGATTAACTCTTGTACAACCCAAACATCAGCGACGAAGCCAGTTTAAGGCTCAAACAAATTGTACTAGTTGATTAGCAGCCCATGCGTCAGCTATGCATGTGAGCAAGTGAGGCGCTTGCGAATGAATTGAAGCCGCAAGCTTCCACTCGCGCGGCTCATGGGCAACCAATTAAAAAACACCCTACATAGGCACTCACTCTTCTAACATTGTCAAATTGAACAGCTCACAAAGGATGAGGTCTAATCATATGGTAACAAACACAATTTAATTCTACAGAGAAGGACGATGACCTCTTCTGAATTCTTTTGGGCAGGAAGAGGGCAACAGACGCATAGAGTATCTTGATGGGAACTATGATACAACTCCTTTTTCCTTCAGTTGGACCATACATGTACGAGGCCATGTCTGTTCCCTGTGTATATCTCATTCCTCTCTTCATCGTAGAAGAGGGCTGTGATGTCCTCCAAAGCTTCTTGAACTGTGCTCCTTATCATCTCAGTCCTCATCCGCTTTCTTGAGTTTCCTCGCCATTCATCTTCTACAGAGACGCAGGTATCAGCTTTGATCTTCGCTAGACATTTTCCTGTCAGAATGTTGCTTACGTTGATCGATCCCGCTGCAAGCAAGAGACAACTTTTAACAAAAGATAGTGCCAAAGCTAGATATTTTTTATGTATCAATAGCGAAGTAAGCACCCAAAACACGTGGAAATATAAAAAGGTAAAAGATGAGAACTTCACAACCCAATCCATCATAATAAACTATGATTGCATGTTCAGACAAGCACTAAAAATACCAATCACAGAACAGAGATCAACAATCTTACCACTTCCTTCAGACAGTGGATCATCAGTGTCAGCTTTACAGTAGGATATAATGAGATCCTGATCACTGGTGATGTATATGTTGTTTGTGTTGCAATCAGGATGCCATAAAAGATGATCCTCAAAAGAAGTAACCAGCTCTCCACGGAAATTCCACACAGCCACAGTTCGATTCCTGAAGGTCAAGAATAACTGATTCTCATAAAGGAATATAAAGGCTGATGGGGTCATGAACTCAGTTCTGCTAACTTCAGTTAGATCCGAATTACGAACCTGCATATCCCACAAAGCACAGATCTAATTAGTCTAGTACCGATTACCTGTCACTCTGAGAATAGGAAAGAATTCCACAAACAACTATTTATACATTAGAGGGAGAGAGGGAGGATTCTTACATCAAGAATTTGAAGATTCTCATTCTCCTGTTTTACCAGGAGCTTTTCGTTGAACTGTTCTATGAAATCCACCTTCTTATTTCGATGGATAAGATGATGGAATGATTTGAGGACCGTACCGTCTTCTATGTTAAGGATTTTCAGAGGAACGTAGCTAGTCCCTTTGGTAAATATCAACAACATGATACCAGGACTGTTAAGGAAGAATGGGAACAAAAAAAAGCGAGACATCAGTATGCATACCGATGCATGCTAGAGCAGATACAACAAGTGCAGTAAAACATAATAATACCATTAGCAACAGAGACAAGCTTGTCAAACACCAGGACTGACTGCTAACAAAATAGAAGGATAACAATAATAGACAGAAAAGATTGGGAGATACCTGATCTTTATCTCTTGAACATTTTTATCTGAAATGGCGTACAACATGGTGTAATTTTTCAAATCGAACACCTTGTAAACACTGTAAAAAATTATACACACCTCTCATCAGTATACAGTAAAAACATGCAAGCTAGGGTGTAACAACTCAGTGGCTGCAAATTACCTGTCTTGAGCAGAATAAGTAAGAACCTTTCCATTTACATCATCAAACTCTACAAATCCAGGCCACTTCAGTGATTCCGATTCAAAAAGGGCAAATCCAGCATCAGGTTTTCCCCTTTTAATATATCTGATATATTTGACATAATTAGTAACAGGTGAAAAGATTACAAAAAAACTTAAAGCAAGGGAAAAAATATCTCAAATTTCCATTAAAGCCAAGTTAAATTCATCCACAGTAAGACTGGTATTCTTGTCTTTCACTGAAATTAAAGGCAACCGCGTTCCTAAAGTGCACATACTCAATTCTTGTTGTCCGGCATTTCAAAGAACTGAAATTGTCAGAAGCATATACTGAAACTGTGATGAGTGAATCGTTATTCTTGTTATAGAACAAGCTTCGTATGACTTCATCAGGACAGATATTCAGAAAGCAAATTCTCTGATTTGTCTCTGCAATAGATAGAACAACAAAGTAAGATTCTAATTATACGGCTCAACCATGAAACATGAGAATAACATCAAGAATAGAATTACCAACCTCTGCTAAAAGCTGCACAAATGCCGGATTGAGCAAGAGCAAAGACAATATCATGTGCAGCAACAATTTCAACAATCTTTGATCGTTTCCTTAAAAAAGGCAAAATTGTTGAGAATTGCTCTTTTGGATCATGAGTGTCGTACTCCTCCTGCAACAGAAAAAACTTAATACACAGCAAAAAGACAGAGGAGCTGTTTGTGGAAGAAGGAAGTTGCTATGAATTAGCAATAATAATGAAATCACAATTGAGACATGTTTGGCATTTGCAGACACCACATCAGCAGAAAGGAAACTGTTCAGAGGAAGCATATAATCGTCGACATTAAAAGGTCCCTTTTTACAAGCATATCAGCAAGCTAGACAAGGGCTACAGAGTCAGCAAAAGAAGCATGAAATTGTGAACAAAAAAATAAATTCTTCTATCTTAAGGACCCATAGCTATCCAACCTTTTCAAAATTCCTAGTTTTATGACATCACTAGAACTTATAAAATGAAAGGAGTAGGTTCTCTTCTTCACAATCTAACACACTCGCTTCGACATTTTAAAGGTTCTACTATCAGCACATAATATATCTTCCTCACTGATCATTTTGGATTACGGAACAATAAGATCTTGAATAACTCAGATGATCACTTCACACATAATGGTCAAACTAGCATGGTAATTGTAATTTCCACAGGGCAGTAACGGGTCAATGTCAACTGAAATAAAAACAAACTCAGTGTCTCACACTGAACAGTTTCACAAACACAGTCCAGAAACAGATGGGAAAACGAACTAAAAAGCGCCCAAACAGAACTCAAAAACTTTAACAAGCTGAACTGCTAATTATCACTAATTCATGTAGCAGCCAAGCAGCTCAACAAAACATAAATCCTTCAAATTGAGTACTTTTAACGTCCATGCTAAAACCTAGCAGCTCACGCATTACAGGACCACCTAACTACAGCATAAGCCCATATCATCTCGCTCCTACAATAAGAAACCTAATTTCCCATACATCCAATTAACAAAAAGATTAGAGCTCTGAACATCAAATAACATATAATATCTCACAGGCAAGAAAAGCCAGCATTCCAGACTTGGAACAAAACCCTAATTTGATCAATAAACAGGGCAACATAGAGCCAAGGAGCAATGTACTACTTTACACTTCAAACCTAGTTGAGGCCAACTGATCTGCCACTATATACCCCACAACAAATCCAATTCAAATTCTCAATAGCAAACACCACGAATGCAACCCTAGATTTGAAAGTATAACACAACTCGCCAGTACCTGAATAAAAAAGCACAAACAAAACCCTTAATTTCCATCACTAAAACTGAAATCAAACAAAAGAGACAGACAAACAGACCTGCAAACGAATGTTTCGAAACCTTTCTTGCGCGTTGCTCATGCTAAAAGCACGGTCCCGTTTAGAGCAAATCTCTCTCCTCTGAAGCTTCCTCACACTATTAACAAATCCATCAATCCCTCTAGGCCGTCTCTTGGTCGCCACAACTCTACGAACACTACACGGCCTAGGGCTCGCTGATATCCTCCTACCATCCATATTAACACCTCAAACCCACCCCGTACCTTCTTCTCCTCTACCCCCTATACCTCCAAGAAAAAATTGAAATTTCACGAACTCGGGAAAGAAATCCAACTCTTAAGTAGCTCGAATCACTCGACCGGATCCCGAGAGCCCGCATTCACAAGACGCTAGCAGTGGGCTTGAGTAGTGAATTTTTTAGGGATTAAAGGTGAACAGCGAAGAGAGGCAAGAGAAGTGGTTGGAGAGGGGATGAAATACGGATAGATGGTATGTTGCTTATTTACCTCCTCCCTCTCCCTACGGACCCGTCTTTGGTTAGAGTAGCCAGAGGAGTGTTTGATTCGAAACCGAGCTCCCTTCCTCTCCCACTTCTCTCTCTATCCTCCGCCTGTGACAGATACGGGAGGAGGGTACGAAAACGAAGGCAAAAGAGAATAAACTTTCGGGACGGCAACGAGAGAGTGTTAAAAGGGGCGGTGCCGGGGAGAAGGAAGGTAAAAGGCTTGACCAACAAATTTCAAATTCTCTTGGCTTATGATTTGTCATGTTTGTGAACGAAAAAAAAAAGGTTTTATGTACTGAAAAATTATGGCGTCGTCACATTTATTTACTGTTTTACCCCATTGTTTTGGAGGCTCAGACACGTGAGGATTTCAAATTTGGAAGCAAATCAAGATAATCCCTTTGGGTGGATTTCGTTTAGAAGTCAGTCACCTCTTCATTTTGAATTGTAGGTTGTAGAGCCCCGATGGGATTCCATTATGCCAAGGTTTTTATGCTTGAAGGAGAGGGACTTAAGAATTAATCTGATTTGGAGTATTTAATTCTAGGTGTCCTAGCTTATTAAAAAAATATGTTAAAACAGTACTAGTCTAGCAACTGTAGTATTTTTTAGGGATAATTCACGATATATCTCTGTTTTCTTTCGTAATTCACAATATATCACTGTTGGTTTTCATAATTCAACTTTAAATATGTTTAAATGTTGTCCAAAATTGATGAAACTTTACATGGATGATGCTAAAGTGTTATATTTTGGTCCAATATCAAATTTGAAGTTTTTAAGCTCATATGTGACATGTGGGACCCAATGAACATGTGACAATTTTCATTGGGTCCTACAGGTCACATGTGAGCTTAAAAAACTTCAAATTTGATATTGGACCAAAATATAACACTTTAGCATCGTCCATGTAAAGTTTCATCAATTTTGGACAACATTTAAGTATGTTTAAAGTTGAATTACGAAAACCAACAGGGATATATTGTGAATTACGAAAGAAAACAGGGGTATATGTATATCGTGAATTTTCCCTATTTTTTAAAAAAGAAACTTTTATTAGATCGATATGAGCGACAAAATACAACGTGGTATGTCACTATACTAGATACCGATGTACTTCTCTTGTTGCCCAAGGTTAGCTAAAGTATGCACCACGATATTCTTAAACCTACCGACATGAGAACAAACCACAGAGATGAAAGAAGAAACATAAAGAAAAATATCTTGCCAGATTATCTTTACCTCTATCCTACCATCACTATCCCCTACTAAGAAGTTAACATTGATATGCAATCCGTATTAAAAGGGACAGCAGTAGCATTAAGTCGACTGGCAAGCTCCACGCTAAACAAAAGGGCCTTTGCCTCGACGACTGCTGGGCCAAGAGATGTATCACGATTGGCTATTCCCACCGCAAGACAGCCCCTGTCTATGCCCCAACAAACAACACCAATGCTAAACCATGAGCTCCAGCACTGCCATCAACATAAACCTACAAGCATTAGCTTGTTGTTCTGGCGAAATCTCCCACATGCTAAAGGCAGGGTCTCCGGCTGATAAAGCTAAATCAATGAAAGACTACGCTTAATCAACACCCATATCAAAATGGCAACACGCCTGTGATCCAAGTGGCACCTAGCGAACCATTATTTCCAAACCAGACATAACAGTTTCCCAATCTCCATGAGACCTTCCTGAAGGCGGAATGAGAGAGCCCAATCATGGAGGGTTCTATCTTCCTCGATATCGCATGGACGCTAAAGATCATCAAGCACCCACCACTTCCTCACAACCGGGCAATACGAAAACACATGGGGCATATTTTTGTAACCCCCCACAACACAAGCACCATTCAACAATAGAGCCTTGACATCGTGTATTGATTAAAACGTGACACGGTACAATACCTTGCAGAAGTTTCAATGGGAATGGGTGAATATGTGGTGGAAGATGACATTTCCTAATGCCATGCATTGCCTTACCACTCTAGTTTCGTGATGAAGAGCATGGTTCAGTTTCAGGTGAGAAAGTAAGGGTGAGATGATACGCATACTTAACAAAGAAGCTTCCATTTTTTGTTTCACCCAAGCACCAGCCATCCTGAATTACCATCTGACTTAATGGAATTTTGAGAATATGTTGACCATCTTCCTCTATAAACCAATTTTGCACCCTATCCACATCCCAGCTTATGTTGTCTGCCTTTATGAACCAATAGACTAGCCCATGGTCACGAACATGTTATGGTAAGGACCACTCCTAAGGTTTTCCCCCTTTCTTCCCTAGCAACCACCTATAAGTTTTGCGAACCTTTGATCCATCACCCACCACCCTTCTAACACCTTCCTTTACCAAGTATAAAGAACCCCCAAAGTGACCACCACACTAGGCTTGGCCTTGCTCCCAACTGTGCGTTAAGCAGGGTAGAATTTGGGAAATATCTCATTTTAAGCACCCTAGCAACCAAAAGTTGTGATTGCTGCAGAATTTGACAACATTGTCGAGGCAAGAGCGTCATTAAAATTCTACAAGTCCCGAAAGCCCAGTCCGCCATCGTCAAGGCTCTTACATAAAAAATCCCAACTCCTCCAGGAAATTCCCTTACACTGGAGAGATCCATAGCACCATAACTGCCTGATAATAGACTGCTGAATCAAGGCGGAAGGTAGTCGCATAATCCCCATAATGTAGGCAGGAATAGCCTACAAAAGTGACTTTATTAAGATTCCTCTACCTACTTGGGATACATTACATTGCCAGCTTTGAACACGCTTATTTATTTTGTCCCGAACGTACCCAAATATTTGGTTCTTGTGGCGCCCAACATGACTAGAGGATCTTAGGTATAAGCCTCAATGTTCAGCCTATCGAACCCCAAAGACTGCTCAGACTTGTGTTCGTTGGGCATTATTGAGGAAAATGCTAACATGGGAAGTAAGACCTAGCTAAAATGGACAATTCCACCCAATTCGTTGTAATACAACAAGTTTTGTATCCACATGGAAATTGGTTTCTCAATCCCAAGCTTCAGGATTTTAGTAAATTGCAATTAAAAACTGTAAATGGGGGTTTAGCCAAAGGCAAGCTTAGTTGTGTGAAATAACAAGGAAAAACAATAATATAAAGTGATTAATATGGAATGGAAGGAAAAGTGCCCTAGGATAGTGGGGAATCACCTAAATCACCCAATGAAACTCACAACCATAACTCATTATGGCCTTGTCTATTAGAGTTAAAATCAAGAATCCTCAAATCGTGGAACAATCAATTCTTACCTAATTAACCAAACCTCTTAATTAAAGAAGGTCAAAGTTACTAGGTAGCATTAAACACATGCTCTTAAATAATAGTCCTAAGATTTTACCCCCAAATTCAAGAGTGAAAAAGTTAGGTTTATCTCTCATTGGTCAAGTTCTAAACTCAAAGTCAAATGTTGAAGGGAACCACCATACGTGCCATATTTGATCAAGCTAAAACATTAATTGAATATTGAAGGAGAAAAAACAAGAGTATTCAATCAGTTAGGTCAAGAGCATTTAATGAGTAATGTTAGGGTCAAACCTCATCCCAAGATATAAGATGAGACTACTCAACCATTAAAAAGAGAAAGAGAAGAGAAAATAGGGATTTATCCATTGGATGAGCTTTAGAGCTTCAATGAAGGTCAAGACTTCAAGCCCTTTTTCCTCCTCCTTTTCTTCTTTTCTTTTCTCTTTTTCTTTTCTCCCTTGGTTTCGCCTCTCTCTCTCTCTCTCTCTCTTTAAGGTTGGAATCATGTGGAATGAAGAATGAGAATAGATGCCCCAAAATTTAGCTTTCAAGACACAAATCTGGGTAGAATTTTCATCCGACCGGCCAGGCCCTTTGAAGAAGGAGGCACGTACTTATTTAAGTTCGACCGACACACCTAGGGTCGGTCGTCTTGGGTCGGTCGAGTTCAATAGGGTGTAGATGAGTTGGATCGACCCACCTGGGTCTGCTTGGGTCGGTCGGCTTAGTGAGCTTCTCTTTGCACCCGAATCCTCCCGAGGCTTCCCGTTGGCTTGACTTCCTTCCCAAAGTGTTCGATCATTGATGCAACCTTGATTTAAGCCTTCAAAATGTACTCAAATAAGTGTTTACCTATTCAAGTATGTCAAAAGTATAAGCTTACTAATAATCACAAAAGTACTCCATAAATTGGTGAAATAGGTTATGCACCGAGTAAAATGAAGGAGAATAAAGACCTTAAAATAACAATATTTCACCACTTATCAGGCATTAGAAACACCAGTAGAGAACATTAAGCCAGATTTTGTTACATTAATACATTGGCTTGAGGCGTCCCTGAATTCCTGAATTAGGTTCCATATGTGTGACGCATTAGATTCATTCGCCCTACCAAATATGACACAATCATCCGCAAAAAGTAGATTCATAATATAGAATATTAACCCCAGACAAGAGAAGCCTTTGGCAACCCTGGTGAAAGCAGTAGTTTGTAACCTTGATGAGAAGGTTTCCATGCAACAGACGAACAAAAAATAGACAAAGGATTGCCTTTTATTAGGCCTCGATGTGGATAGAATGTCTAACCCAAGTATCCATTAATAAAACCAGCTGAGGAGACAATAGTAATACATTTCTGCACCACTCTTATCCAATTTTCATGAAAACCTATGATGTGTAGTGATAAGTGTGAAATATAGAGCATTTTAAGGGTTTAATTTGCTTATTTTTTGTAGTGGTTTGGCTAATATTTCTTTATCATGTGTTTTCCTATGATTTGTGTTTAGATAATAATTGATGCATCTTATGTGTAAAATGTAGGGTAAATGTCATGGAATTGCATTCTTCACTTCACAAGCTTTGCAACGCAATAAAAGGGGAGCAAAACGGAGTCCAAACGAAGAATCTAGGCCTAAAACAAGTTTTGCTCGTCAGGATACTGACATGTCCGAACATACGTCCGAACTTTAATGTTCGGACATAGGCCAAAACTGCCTGAAAATGTGTCCTAACATGCGTCCGAACATCCAAGTTTGGACACCACGTACAGAATTCGGAAATATAGGTTTTTAAGAGTTAAAAATACCTATTTTTTGATATAAAAAGACACATAGGGTTGGGAGAACATCATCATTCACGCCGGATGCCTCAGACGAGGCTCTTACGCCACGCCTCACCTCCCTCCATCACCATCACCATTGATCAACACCATCACCACCACCATCTTCAACCTCTAGCCTGACAAACTCTAGATCTGGACAACGGAGCGAAATTAGAAGTTTTCTATTCCAAATGATTTTTCAATCTATTTTCTCTGTCTATTTTATGATTATGTCTCGCTAGATAGGATTTGCTATGGGGGAGAGTTGTTTGTAATGGATATGAGTTAGCTTAGTTTTTCTGCAGTTTGAATATGAGAATACATTGGATTGTTTCTAGATTAATGTTAATCATACATCTTCACTAATAATATCACGAGTTATTAGAGTTGTTTTACGAATCTTGATTTGATATGATCAGTGAAAATCGAGAAGTTCAAGTTAATCTGAAAATCTATGGAAAATTAGTCGGATAGATAAGTTTTCCCTGTAGTTGTCATTAATTCTTCATTCTTAATCTGCCTATATGTGTTTTGTCTGTTTCTAGATTTGAACTGACATGTTCTGATAGGTGAGCTCTTCTTTAACTATGATTTAGAATTGAAGAGAGTTCAAAGAATTGGCCAATCCATATCTCATAAGAAACTGTAAAAGCTACTAAATTACATCCAGTGTAGAACAACCCAAACCTAGAGTTCCATTCATTCGATCAATTTTATCATTCAAACTTCATTAATTGTTTAATTTAATTTTTATTTACCATTTAGATAATTCAATATCAAAAAGCAATATACAACCCCCTGAATTTCCAGTTTTCTTAGGATTAGGCTTATTTCTTCAAGTCCCGTGGATTGATACCCGGTTGCTTCTATTTGCTATACTATTGCAACCCGACAGAGACGTTGATTTGTTATTTTATAGATTAATTTATTTAGTTTTTAGTTTATCAATTTCCCTTTTTGCATGTAGCACCCCAGAGCGAAAGCCCATTCAAGTCGATCAAAAGCCTTTCCCATGTCTAACTTTAGCACAAAGTAACCCCTCTTCAAGACTTTAAAAGTTCTCATAAGGTGAATGAGTTCATGAGCCACAATTACATTGTCAAAGATAAGCCGACTTGGCACAAAGGCTCCTTGTTCTTCAAAAATCACATAACACATAGCTGCACGAGCTCCATTTACAAGAACACAGGAGACAACCCTATACAGAGTATTACAAGAGATGGGCCGGAAATCATTCATAGAATGGGCTTTAGGTTCTTTAGGGACAAGCACAGTCTGCGTATAGTTGGCGCTCAAGGTATTGTATCAGTATTCAAGATACTTAAAGCACCAAAGATGAAGTCACTACCAATAACATCCCATTATGTTTGAGAAACATACCATTAAAACCTTCCGGTCTTGGTGGCTTGTTTAAATGCACAAAGCGCTCTCTTCATTTCCTCTTTCGTGTAAGGATGGCCCCGTAGATCATTCTAACCCCTTGGCACCCTATGCACAATCAAGCTAGTTTATTGGCATTGTTATCAAACAGGCACGTCATATTTTATTAAAAATATGGACCATATTCAAGTATTTGTGATTGGACCGAAAATTCGAATTTGACAATGAGTCAACATAATCAAGCAATTTATTATTCCACGTTTTCTTTATTTCTTTAGTCAACTTATTTTTTTTTTGCTTATCTCTAAGGATTAATTAATTCGGTATCAATTCATTATAACATTCTCGAAATTGTGAAAAGTTAAGATTCAAATTACTAATAAAGTTAAGGTACAAAGCATGGATGATCAAAATCCAAGCTTTGTGTTATAGTGGTTGGAAAAGACTAGATATTGAGATGCTAATAAAAGAAGATAGAGGGGAGTTCAATAAAAAAAATTAAGTATATCTCATACTATTATATGACCAATATACATCAAGTACTTTACTAGGTATAATGTTTTAGTTGAGAAAATTTATAAGCTAATTGGTCAAATCTCAACAAATGTCTAGAAGGTACACTACTAGAATATAGACTTTTGGTAACATCAAAAAATCGTTACCAAAAATCAAAATCGTTACTAATTTAATTTATTATAACGATAAAAGTCGTTACATGTCGTTACACATGATGGTGGAACCAAAGATCAATTTATTTATTGTAACGACTTTTATTCGTTACTAAAAGTTATATCGTTACTAAAAGATATGATTTTGTAACAAGTATATCGTTACTGTAGTCTCAATTTTTTTTATTTCTCTAATACTAGTAACGAAATTCTTATCACTATTAAATCGTTGCAAGAACCTTTGTAACTATAAATTTGATTTTTACTAGTGGTAGTAGAGTTTATTAGTAAACTTAAAGCTCGTCAGTTTGATGGATATAGCTATATGACTTTAAAGTTGATGAGGTATGTAGTTGGGAAATACATTATAAAAGATAATAAGGGTTTCTTCATGTAACCAACATGAGATATGGTTTACAACTATTTAACGTGTTTATATACTGCGAGACAATGACTCTTTAATAATGCTTTTTCCCATTTAAACACGAGAGAGATAAGTTAAGTTACAAGAATTAATTGGGGAAAGGGAAATATGAAATTCCTACATTGTTGTCTCAACTTAATAATCTATCGTTTATTTGTGTATAAACTGTTATCTCAGCCAAGCAATCAAACAAACCAAAATCCTTCATCTTTTCACATGCTAGGTAAATTAAGTTAGTTGATTAATGTAGTCAGTTTAGTTTAATATGATTAATTTGACAGAGTGAAAATGTTGTTTTCAATTTATTTGATATGGTTACGAAATCTGAGTAACTCCTAGAGTTGTTCTAAAACATATTGCTTCTGGTATACTTGTCGCTATTGCAACAATTCTATTTATCTTTTCATATATCTTGTGTGTGTGCATCAAGTATTTGACACTGATACGAGAAGTTGATATTCAAGTACCTAGTGACAACCAAATCATGGAGATGGCTCCTAAATCGTCTAGAATTCACAAGAGCATCTTCCCAATTATGAGCTTCAAACTATTGAGCGTGAATGTTTGTTTACTACATGGCGAAGATTCATGTGCCCTGTCCATCAACGTGTAAACTATGGCATGGGTGAAGTTTTCAAAAGCTTCAACGATTCTAATATTATTTCAATAATGGCGCGGGTTGATTTTAGTTGGAAGAAAATGCTTCAGGAACATATTACAGATAGATTTCGTCCTCGCCGTCTTGTCCTCCCAAGTAACCAACCCAGCACCCGCGCTCTCACCAACTCGGTGCCGCTTCACCATTGTCACCTACTCATCCTCAACTTTATCCTCGGAAGAACCAAAGTCATCTTCCTCTTGACGGACAACTGCTTGACCCGTCTCGGCTCCTCTCTCTTCTTTTTTGACCCAGCCACAACCTTCACCACGGGCAGAGCATCCTTGAACTCATCGACAGCCAGTGTCGGCTTCAACATGGACCGGTTGACGTAATCCCTATTAGAGTGGGGTATCTCTTGTTAGTATGTCCATTAGGCCCAATGTCATATTGTATTTCTCAGCCCAATACCTTTCTTATATGATTGGGCTCTCTCTATATAAGTAGTCCTATACTGTCTTTGTAACTAATACATTACGGGAGTATACTCTCCCTAATAATACAAGAATACTTTCATATCTCTCATGGTATCAGAAGTGTAGAGAAATAAACACATATTTCCATATTCTTTCTTTCCGACAAAATTCTCATCTTCTTGTTTTTCTGTCTCACTCCTTCCGCAAACCCTACTTCTACTTTCTTGCGATTTCTTTCATGGCGACACCACCGAGCAATCCAGAAATTCCTCCTGCAAACACCGGCAATGAGACACGAAAGACAACGACACCGACAAACAAGATAAAAGCGCCGCCGCAACTGATGAATTATACATACACGCATCCGATTTCCCAGGGATGCAACTAGCGTATAAATTTACCGGCGTCGGCTTTCTTGATTGGAAAAGGAATTTCATTGTTGGTTTGATCTCGAAATCCAAACTCGGATTCGTTGACGGACCATCAAGAAGGAAGATTATCAAGGTGCGCGTCACAAAAGCCAGGAGAAGGCAAATGGGATGGTTATGGGGTGTGATTTTTACAAGTCTTGAAGACTCTATCCGTCAAACCGTCATATATTTCCCAACCGCCGCGCAATTTGGTCCAGTTTGTGTAAGCGTATGATGACCCAAGTGGTACCAGATTATACGCTTTGCGTCAAGAAGCTCGACAGCTTGAACAGAATGGAGAAACTCTTCACGGCTACTATACCAGATGGATGCGCATTTGGAATGAAGAAGAACAGCTTACATCAATCCCAACCTGTTCCTGCGGATCTTCGACGAATTGCTCAAAACCCTGGACAATGCCCGCGTTATCGATTTTCTGATGGGTTAAGTCACGCTTTCGACACCATTCGCACCAACATCCTCATGATGTCTCCCTTGCCTGATATAGAAAAAGTATATGCGATGGCCTTACAGGAAGAGAATCATAAGAATAAACAAACATCGATCTCTTGAAACAGATAACCTTTCTTTCCAATCTTCCGTCTCTCGCAACCCTAATTTTCCACAAAACTTCTAGATCCCAAATCTTCCTCTAAACCAACCAAACCCGACAACAAAAAGATCCAGTGCACTAAATGCAAGAAGATGGACATGCGTATGAAGATTGCTACTGGGTAAAAGGTGTTTTCCCCACGAATTGGCGATCAACAAAGAGAAAAAATATTTGAGTGGTGCCATTACAGACGCCAGTCAAGAGAATATGAACCTGTCTCCGGTTCCTGGTTTGAATCAAGCCCAACTCGACGGTATCAAAGAATATATGAAGAATCCTACAATTGATGTTCCTGGAATGACAAAGACCCAACTCACCAGCTTAATGGCGTATCTCCAAACAGACACATCAACATCCACTTCAATTCGAACTGATTATTACGATCAGTTCGCAGGTATATCTTCTCTTACTGATCACACTTTTAATTTGCATATTACCTTGAATATGGTTGAAACGGATGATTTAAAAGGAAAGTGGATCATTGACACAGGAGCTACTGACCATGTTTGTGGTAATCTTGCTTTATTTGATAAAACAACTTATAAACATTGTCATCACAAAGTTACAATGCCTGATGGTCATCCAGGAATCATACAAGGAGTTGGAAACATTGTCTTGACTGATAATTTTACACTACTTAATGTTTTTCATGTTTCAAGTTTTAAATTTAATCTTTTATCTACCAGAAAGTTTATTCAACAAATGAATGCTTACTTTATCGCTTCGTCACACAATGTTATATCCAGGACCTTGAAACTTCTGCTCATATGATGATTGAATAGAGAGACGAGGTCTTTACTTTTGGAAGAAAAATACTTACAACGATTCTTGATATATAGAAACATTCTTAGGAATCAATGTCAACATGCTTCTGTAACCAATCATTCTGTACATCCTTATGTTCCAAAACACATTGCTTCTGTTCAAACTCCTGTTGATGTATGGCACCACCGTTTAGGGCATACCCCCATATCGAAATTGTATAGAATTGGAGTAATCAATAAAGATTCTGTTTCTTCTGTTCCTCCTTGTGATATATGTCATTTGGCTAAAGACCACAGATTACCATTTCCAAAATCATCTATTACAACTAACGACATTTTTGAGATGATCCATCTCGACATCTGTGGGCCCTTTCGTCACAAAACATACAATAATTATAGATACTTTCTCAGTATAGTAGACGATTACTCCAGAGCTCTTTGGATAAAACTTTTACATCATAAAGGGGAAGCTTTCAGTTTCATCAAAGACTTCATTTATATGACTGAAAGACAACATAACAAAAGAATAAAAATAGTCCGATCTGATAGTGCCTACGAGTTAGGCCTTTCCAATGAAGGAAAACAATTTTATAAAACTCTTGGCATAATTCACCAAACGTCTTGTGCTCATACTCCACAACAAAATGGTGTTGTGGAGCTAAAGCACAGATATTTGGCGAAACAGCAAGAGCTTTATATTTTACCTCAAAAATCCCTATTGAATACTGGGGGGAATGTATGTTAACTGCTACTCAAATAATTAATAGACTCCCTACAGTAGCTTTACATGGTAAAACCCCATATGAAGTCATATGGTCAGAAACCAGATTACAACAGTCTCAAAGTCTTTGGGTGTCTTTCATATGCTGTTAACTTAGACAAAACAAAGGACAAATTTGACCCTAGATCAGATGCTTGCATCTATCTTAGTCTAGCGGAAACAAAAAAGGCTTTAAACTTCTCAGATTAAAAGATATGAAAGTCATTTACTCTAGAGATGTTTTATTCAATGAAAATGTTTTCCCTTTTCAGAATATAACCTTACACACCCACCAACCACAAAAACCATGTATTTTTGATACCCCCCCTTTCCCTTCTCAGATTCCATATGACAGTGATGATGACTACATCCCTCACACAGATCACCACATCTCCACAGAAACACAAACCTCTGATCTTTCAGAACAGACAACAAAAACCAATTCTTCTCCACCTTCTCTCCCTCCTCCCTCCTCTACTCCTGTTCTAGAGACTACTCCCATTCCTGAGGTTCGTAGATCTACTAGAACTAGATTCCCACCTTCCTACCTTGATGATTATTACACACATAACAATACCATTGAATCTATACATTCACCACATTCTTTACCACCGCATACAGTCCACCTCCACAACACTCCAAGCACCAGAAAACACAGATTTTTTGTCGTTGACTGACATACCCCCAGCTTATACCCTCTCTGTTCCTGAAAATAACATTTCTCAGACATATCTCCAAATCCAAGATCCAAAAACTTATGAACAAGCTAACAAACATATTCATTGGCAACAGGCTATGCAAACTGAACTGAATGCTCTAATCCATAACAACACTTGGGACCTAGTTACTTTACCTAAACACAAAAAACCAATTGGTTGTAAGTGGGTTTACAAGACCAAGTTGAGAGCTGATGGTTCTTTAGAAAGACACAAAGCTAGACTTGTTGCCAAAGGTTTCAGTCAAAAGTTTGGGCTAGATTATACAGACACTTTCTCTCCTGTTGTCCGAATGTCCACATTGAGAACTTTGTTAGCTATAGCAGTCAAACAAAAATGGATCATTAAACAATTGGATGTTAACAATGCTTTCATACATGGTGATCTTTATGAAGATATATATATGCAATTACCTAAAGGTCTCAAGGTTGAAAAAGGTATTAATGCTTGCAAGTTAAAGAAATCCCTTTATGGATTAAAACAAGCATCAGCAATGGTTTGCCAAATTAAGTGATTCCCTAAAATCTTTAGGTTACATTCAATCTGAAAATGATCACTCTCTTTTTCATAAACACAAACACCACACTGTTACACACATTGCTATATATGTTGATGATATTTTACTTTGTGGAAACTGTCCTACTGAAATAAACTTTCTGAAAACACAACTGGATACACAGTTTAAAATAAAAGATCTAGGACACTTCATTATTTCTTAGGAATGGAATTTTATCATCATCAAAATGGCTTGGTCATCACTCAGCAGAAATTCTGCAATGAAATATTACAAGAATATGATATCAATGACAGCAATACGTCCTCTGCTCCCTTACAGAGGTCTTAAGCTTCATACTGATGCAGGTCAACTACTGGAAAATCCCACCAAATACAGAAGCTTGATAGGTAAATTGAATTACTTAGTTCACACCAGGCCTGATATAAGTTTTACAGTTCAGCTTCTTAGTCAGTTTCTTAAAGCTCCTACAGATTTACATTATATAGCTCTGCATACTTTAAAATACCTTCAAGGAACTGCAACATATGGTCTGTTTCTAAACAATACTTCAGATTTTAAATTGCTTGCTTACTGTGATAGTGATTGGGCTTCATGCCCAAACACTAGAAAGTCTGTTTCTGGATTTTATACTTTATTAGGAGGCAGTCCCATTGCATGGAAGTCAAAGAAGCAGGCCAGTGTATCTCTTTCCTCAGCAGAAGCTGAATACAGGGCGATGCGATTGGTGACCACAGAACTTGCCTGGCTCAGCCGCATCATCCACGAATTGGGAATATCATATGTGACCCCATACCGATCAGATGCGACAATAAGTCCGCCATCTATATTGCCAAGAACCCAGTTCAACATCAACGAACAAAACATATAGAACTGGACATCCATTATGTTCGCCAACAACTTTCAGAAGGCATGATTAGCATCCAGCATGTTCCTAGTCGACATCAGTTAGCAGATTTTATGACTAAAGCCTTGCCTGGAAAGCATTACAGACAGATACTCCATGACATCGGTCTCACATTGTTGCAAAATAAGATGTAACCATCTGGTTTTGAGGGGGAGTGTTAGTATGTCCATTAGGCCCAATGTCATATTGTATTTCTCAGCCCAATACCTTTCTTATATGATTGGGCTCTCTCTATATAAGTAGTCGTATACTGTCTTTGTAACTAATACATTACGGGAGTATACTCTCCCTAATAATACAAGAATACTTTCATATTCTCTCATCTCTCCCCGTCAGCCAACAAAAACTCAAGGCCTAAAAAAAAGAGGCATTATAACAAGTATATACAAAAAGAGTGAGAAAGAAGAAAAGCACAAAGGAAGACACGACTTACCTGCTAGAATCTCCATTATGGAGCGCTCTGTCTTCTTGAAATAGCTGGAGAAGGTCACGCCCGTCAACCCATTCCTTACCTTGAATGAAGAGAGCTGCTTGAAGGATTCCTCTAGCTTCCCCTGTGTCATATTCCCGGTGAGTCTGGTGTAAGGACGAAGGTTAGGGTTCTCCCGCGCTCCAAGGATGCGCCCCACAGCCGACTTCACCACAAACTAGATACGTCTCCATTTCTTGGAGCTATCTTAAGAGAGACCAGCGGCCCGTTCTTCCTCATCCGGGTTGAGAAACGCACAATGCTCCGACCAGAATTGACAAGGTAAAGATGAACAGGAGCTGGGATCCGTAGGACCTGTTATCATAACACAACGACCGACCATTTGATGAACGGAGTCATAGTCCGAATTGTCTGTGTGTGCAATTCCCCCAGACTCACTTCTGCCTGGTTCATGAAGTCCATAATAAATGGGTGAATCGGGAAGGTCAGCCTATCCCTGACATGATCTTTGAAAACCACAAACCTGTCCATAAAGGAGTCGTGGTACTACCAGAAAACAGCAGATTAGAGGGGGATTAGTGACAGAATGATTAGCGACGGATTGGCGATGAAAATTGTGCGGGTGTGGTGGCGCGAGATTTTCCGGCCCTGGCGCCTTATTTAGCGACGGACTGGCGACAGAATGTCCGTCGCTAAAATGGCCAGGGATGACGGTCCGTCGCTAATGTCTTTAAAAAAAAAAAATTAGCGACGAAATATGTCCGTCATCAAATCTTAGCACAATGACGTCGTTTTGTTTCTGTCTATTCTCGCGCGTCGTTAAGTTTTACTTAACCAAACGACGTTGTTTGACACCAATTAGCGACGGACTGGCGACGGACCTGTCCGTCGCTAATTTCTTTAGTATAATCAGTCGCGCACGACTTCTTCTTCTTCTTTCTTTCTTCCAGTCGCGAACTCATGCGAGAGGAGCAGCATACCAGTCGACGGATCCGGCGAATTTCAGGCAGTTTCCAGCCACCAAATGTGTACCGGAGTGCTAGGCGACCACCAGCTGCTATTCTACATTTGTTCTGGTCAAGGTAAGTCCTTAAAACCCTAACTATTTCGTTCCGAAAATTAAATTAGGGATCTCGAAAATTATCTTAATTGTACCCGAATTTCGAAAATTAGATTGTTGTTTGCTGCTATATGCTGATAAAGATGACATTTGACTTTGTTAGACTTTGTTTGCTTGAGACTATGTTTGTATCAAATTTTGACTGCACTACTTCGTATCTTGTGGTAATTGAATATTTATATAATGTTTGCTTATATTATGGGATTAATGAGTACAAATCTTTATAGGATTGTATATTACAAGTGGATATGAGTAAAATGTATTATATGTCAACATTTATAGGTGAAAATATATTACAAATTAAAATATTAAATATTTTTTAAAAAAAATGCACACAGTTTAGTGACGGAATAGCGACGAAAATTCCGTTGCTAAACGTTAATAAAAAAACCGAAATTCCGTCGCCAAATTAGCGACGGACTCTTTCCCTCTCTAATCCGTTGCTAACATATATTTAGCGACGGATGACGTGGTCCGACGTGATTTCAGATTAGCGACGACTGGATTAGCGACGGACAAATCCGTCTCTAATCCGTCGCTAAACCAGATTAGCGATGGATTAGAGACGGATGTGTCCGTCGCTAATCCGCTGTTTTCTAGTAGTGGTATGACACATCGTCCTCAGGTATTAGAAACTCAGTTCCTATCGGCGCCTTCACTCGTACTAGCAATTCTTTCAGCTTGCTAAAAGTCATCCATGACCTAGCGATGATGTTGGCGTTTTCTTCCCCACTCTAGCAACCTTGGGGTCTGCAGGGAGCAGAGCCCTCATACTAGCAACAATCTGGGTTCCCTGAGCACCAGCAATAACAGTTGAAGAAGCCATGTTCAAGCAAAATTGAGAATCAAGTAACAAGCATGAGCAAAAAAGGCAAAGAATGAGAATGTGAGAATAAAAAACTTGACATCAATTTGACAATTTTGAAAGCGTAAAAGTTCCTCTCTCTCCACTCTCAAGAATTTTACCAAATCTCAAGCGTTTGCCTATCCCGCCTGTGCAACTGTCACCTTCACTCATCTAACGCCCCAGTCGTCCCATGCCACGTGCCAAAATTGTGCATAAATCACTGACAAAATAACACTTGAGTGCCATCAGTAACCCGCACTTTATCATTGCCCCGTCAGCGCCTCACAATGGCTCTATTGTCGAACATTTTGTTTCCTCAAGAAAGAACCAAATTACAACACGTGGTACCAACTACTTTTCCCAAACATTTCAAACGTTCCCAAAAGTTCAACTTCCCGCCCAAACCCACAAGAAGTCAAACTTGGGGGGACTAGTGGTGGGAATACCCCAAAGAAAATCTTTCAACTCCCTTTTTACTCCAAATTCTCTAGTGTAAAACAAGAAATATGGACAACTTAAGTTTCGCTTCTCTCGTAAACTCCAAAAGTGAGACTTGGGGGACTAGTGTTGGTACGATATAATTAACCTCACCTTAACCATGACATTAAAAGAAGCTAATCGTACTTTTGTACATTAAAACATGTACCCCACGTGAGGAGCCAACAATCTGGAACTAAGATGGTCGACTATCAAGCCTCGAGCCTAAATAGCCGAGTTTCCCCGATGGAAATCCCAGTCCCAAAGTGAAGGCTGAACCTGAGACTAGCCGGTCAAAATTAGCCAGGTTTTCCTAACAAAAACCCCAGCCAGTCTCCTCAGCCAACTCTCTACTTCAACGACCCCCGTCTATGCTACATATATCACTCATGATCTAGCATGAGTAGCGCTGACATCCCGTTTCATCAGTCTCCTCGGACGACCTGTATACACCACTCACACATCTTCGTGACACATCATTAAATACCCCAAGATTGATGTGTCCTTTTCTCGATAATGAGCAACCAAACAAGGGAATAAAGCTTCATTTCTAACAGATCCATCCTGAGTGACGTCAGCCCTACTCCACATAGGGGTAACCCGCATTACCAACCCGACCATTAGATGAGTAGCGAGCCGATTCATATGTCTCCTTATCTATAAAAAGGAATCAATGTCTTATTTATTTCTCACACACACATTACTACTCTCTCTTCTCTCTTGTATTCTCTCAATTATACTAAGAACCTCTGTCAAACCCTCGTGGACTAGATTATTCAATGTCGAACCATATAAATTCTTGTGTCATCTTGTTCCCTCTTAGAGACATGGTCATGTAGTGACAAATCCAGCATTTAAAGTATGAGATTTTTTTATTTGACCAATATTTTTAAAAAGATAGTCTTTTTAGTTTTTTTTACCATAACCCCTAACTATTACTATTAGTATAATTAACTGAGAATCTTTCAAAGCTAATTTTGATATCTTTAATAGAAATAAAGATACACATTATATCTTTTATTTATTTAGAATAATACTTTCTAATTTTATATGTCACTGTGACTATTCATTATGTAATTATTTTTCAACTATCAATTGGATATTAGTCGTAGATGTATATTAAAAATAGGATATCTTGTTTAGTTGTGTATACAATTACAACATCAAGCAATGCAGTTGAAGATGTATACTAAAAAATTGGCTCATAATTGACATCTATTTGAGAAAAAAAAGCGTGGATATTGGGTAAAAGAAGTTGTTGTGAGGTGTCGGTTGAACAATAAATAAAATAGAAAGAGGAAAAATTATTGAAAATTATATTTTCCTTTAAAATCTAATGTCATGTTTAAAACATAGACAAATATTGTCTAGTAAAATCTTTTAGTTGCTACCACAACTAATTTGATTCAATATATATTTTTTCTTGAAAAGTTACTGAAAGAGCAGTTAAGGGCAAGATACGCATCACCCTCCAGTTACATATAATTCAAAAGTTAAAGATAGAGCAAATAAACTAAACACTAGCACAAAAGAGAAATTAGATTTCTGGAGCCGAAGAAGATATGTGCTGGTAGATCAGTTGGGAGGTGTTGAAGTCGGATTCATTCCCAAACATTTCTTTTGATTTCATCGGCAGTGTTTTCCCACTCTAGAGTATGGTCCTCGAAGATAAGTATGTTCCTTATATCCCATATCTTCCAAATGGTGTGAATGAGTGTACATATCCACACCTTCTTAGCTTTTGGAGGCACATTCAAGGAAGTCCATCACTCAGATAGCTCTAGTCATGAATGTAGAAATACAATAGGTATGTTCCACCCACTAGTACAAAAATGGTCTATCGCAACGCCCCTACCGCAGCGGTTGTAAAAACAACCGCTGAGATAGGCCGTTTTTAAAAATCCCGCAAACCTATCTCAGCGGTTGTTACTTACAACCGCTGCGGTAGGGTCAATTTAAAAAAAAAACTCTATCGCAGCGGTTCCTACTAAAAACCGCTGAGATAGGTGTTTTTTACTAACCTATCTCAGCGGTTCTTAGTAGGAATCGCTGCCATAGGGTCTTTTTTTTTTCCCCAAATCGAGCTTTCCGTCACTCTCCTCTTCATTCTCTTCTGTCAATCGAGAACGAAGTAGAGCGACGACGAACTCGACGGCGATTCTGAGCAGCTGACGCCTGCGATTCCTCCACCACCGCCACCGTCTTCTTCCTCGTCGCGCCACCGGTACTCGCCGTCGTCTCCGTCGCCAATCCTTCCGCCAAGAGGTCGCAGGCGTCGATCGAGATTGCTGCCAGAACCCTAGGTTCGATTTCCGAATTCGAACTTTGAAATCTGTTAATTATTGTCTTGTTGATTGAATAACTAGTTGTAATAGTTATTGATTGTTAGTTTAGTTGTGTACATAATTTGAATATAGATAGATTATTGAACAAGTATAAATAGTTGTGCATATAAGGTGTTCGATAAAATGCCTGAGTTGATATTTTTGTTGTTTGTGCCCTCTGCATACAACCCAAAGTTGTAAAAAATGGTACGGGAATATTGCGTCACTATTACAATGATGCTAGTGATAATGCATCCTTGTTTCTTCAGTAATATATTACTAGAGATTATTTTTGGAAAAAACTACTAATGTTCGATAAGTAAGTTACTTGATATTTTATAGTATTATAGTACTTGTCAACTGTACGTGCTATATGTAAGTGGATTTGCCCAACCATACGTTTTTTATCCATTAAACTCAGATTCCGATAAGAGATGTGATATGTTATTTACAGGTTATGTTAACTTGTGTTCTTTTTTTATTAGGAATAATTTTATAATTCTGGAGCATTGATCTACTTCAATCTTAATTTAATGATTATAACCATATTAAGTTGAATAAATAACAATGTTAGCGTGTTCGTTTTTACACTCAGATTTTTAGTTGATATAGTTATTATGTTCGTAAATATGAAGTTAGTTTTTTAGAATTTGTAATTATTAATATAATTATTTTTCTAAAATTTACACTCATTAAAAATATTCTTTTTAGTAACTAATAATAAATTATCTTAAATAATTTTTATAAAAAGGTAATTTTTTTAAAAGATATTTTTTATTAGTTTAATTTATAAGTTAATAATAAATCATCTTAATTAATTTTTTAAAAAATATAATTTTTTTTAAAAAATAGTTTTTATTAATTTATACTTTTTATTAGTTAAGTTTATAGCTATAAGTTATCTTAATTAATTTTTATGGAATTTGCGGTGACTGTATTTTTACAGTCACCAATTCAGTCACACTCTCTAATCTCATTAAATTAATAATGTATTTTATACGACCATCATGGAGACAAAACGATGATACATTTTTTCCTCATATACGTGCTTAATATGATAATGCTTATAGTAATGGATTTCTTGCCCCCCCCCCCCCTAATATTATTACCTTGCTTCACCGCTGTCTGCAGTAATTGGGGTGGTCTCTGTGTCTCTTTCTTCCTCATTGCTTCTGTTGTGCAGCATGAGCTGAAAGGTAACATCTTCATCTATCTTTTTTCTCTTTTTTATTTTCTTAATATGATAATGCTTATAATAATGGATTTCTTGCCCCCCTAATATTATTTCCTTGCTTCCCCGCTGTCTGCAGTAATTGGGGTGGTCTCTACTTCTTCTTCCTTATTTATTCTGCTGTGGACTAAGAGTGAAAAGGTAACATCTTCATCTATCTTTTCTCTTTGTGTGTTTAATTAATTATTGCGAAAAAGTGGTTGTGGTTAATATTGAGTGATTGTGAATAAGGATGGTTGCTGCCAATTGTTGAATTTATTTGTCGTGGTAAATATGATGTTGGTGAATGCTTAATGATAAGCATGGGATTAACATGATTACGCAAAAGTCATGCGAATTTTTTCTAGAATCGTATTAGTCTTATTAATTAATTTTATTTGTTATTTGTGTATAACAATCTTCAGTTTTCTTTGTCAGGTCTTCTGAATCTGCTATTGGATTTGTACCAGTACTTTCCCAGCCCATCACCAAAGCAGTGTCCTAGCTTCCCCTCTGTACAACCTTAAAACAAGTAAGTAATTAAACTTTATTTTTTTTGTTTTAATAATGCAATGATTTGTTGAAGTTAAATTAAATGTGTTAGAATTGTTAGAATAAGGCTAGATTAGTTACGTTGGAAAGTTAGAGTACTTAGGCTACGTTAGTTTGGTTGTAACCATAGAGTAGTGCTGAGTTTGGTTGCAACCGTACATCCAGTAGAAACATGCTCCATATACAAATGCAGACGAAACTGAAAGACAAATCAATCTTAACATAGTTTTGTTTTCACATATAGAATGGAGCGTGACTGGATGTACGGTGATCGAGGGGATCACTATTTTGATGAGAAGTTGAAAGAGTTTCTCAAAGCGGCAGTGCAACACAAGGACATAACAAAGGCGGACATATTTCATGTCCTTGTGTTGACTGTGGGGTCGTAAGGAAATATGAAGACATTGAGGAAATTAAATTTCATCTTAAGTCCCGTGGATTCATGCCACATTACAAAAGATGGAATTTTCATGGAGAAACTGTTGCAGCTAGTGCTTCAACATCATTAAGTGCTCATGATCCACGTTACGCAAGTACCGCCCACACCTTCAATACCATCAATGAGTCAGTACCATTAAGTGATTCAGGATTCGATGACAGCGAGACCACTCACCATGATGAGCAAATGGATGAAATGTTAGAAAATATTGCAGATACTTTGTCGATAAGCCGGAAGAGTATCAAAGATTGTTGGACGCATCAAACACCTTTGTACCCTTCGTGCGTTAAATACACAAAATTGACTGCTGTACTTAATTTGTTCAACTTAAAGGGAAATATGGAGTTGGTGACAAGTGTTTCACGTCATTTCTAGAGCTGATACATGATATGCTTCCTGAGAATGGTCTTCCTACATCCACCTACGAGGCAAAGAAATGGATGTGTCTAATGGGAGTTGAATACAGGGTTGCATGATTCAACTGATGATTTACAAAATGATGATGTTCAGACCATCTACGCTCGATCAGACCATAATGAGGGGTTTGGGTAGAAAACAGATCATGATATATGTTACTATATCTAGGTAACACCATTGGTTGAAATTACATTATATAATTCGTATTATTGTTGTTACAATGTTATCAGAATTAATTATTTATGTTTATTTTTGCAATTATACATCGTTCCATGAATATTGATCTAAGTGTGTGTGTTTTTTTCCTCAGTGGATGATGATCCTATTGATGATCCTATAGGACAGCTGCTACTGACTGGGGATAGTAGACCGGCAAAACGCACCACACGAGGTGGTAAAAAGAAATCAAAGAAAGCAGACGTAGAGACCACCCCACAGCAGACAGAGACAGCAGGGCCTTCACAGGAAGGACAAGAGATACAAGTTGCTCCTCCGCCTCTCAAGAAACCCAAAAATGAGGGGCAACCCGTGGGCTGAAAGCAAATAGAGGCCCCCCGACAAAGCCTTTGGAGTTCAATGAGTTTAATCAGCCGACGGTACTTGGAAAAATGATTTCACTGCTCTAGCCAGACATTTGGTGAGTACATATTTCAGTATAAACCACAATTGGAAGCAAGTGCCTCAGGCGTTGAAGGAGCAGATATTTGAACGTCTCAAGGTATTTGTTACACTTAATAGTTTGTTTTAAGATTTATATAGTTACTTTTTTACACTAATCCATTTTTTTGTGTGCATATAGGACCGATTCTGTATAGATCCTTCTCTGAAGGATGATGTGATGAAGGGGATTGCCACACAGTTCAAAGACTTCAGATCTCTGCTCACGAGGCAATACATTTACTGTGAGGAGCCCCAGAGATAGAGGAGGCAGAAGGTGAAGATGTGGATGACCGGAGACCACCGTGGCAAAAATATGATGGTATTACTGAAGAGCAGTGGAATGAGTTTGTGGCGAAGCGTTTGACCCCTGAGTTCAAGGTGAGTTTCACACTAGTAGTTGTTCTTTTGTATGATAAATGTTTAAAGTGTCCTTAGAGTTCATTTGGTTAATTCGTCTTTTTCATATATTATTTGCATAATTTGTCTTTTTCATACATATATGTAGGCTATACGTGAGAAACAACAACAAAATGCAAAAAAAAATCGTTACCCCCATCACATGGGGAGCACAAGTATTGCTCAGCGTGTGCCGCAGTAGGAGAAAGAGGGGTTGCTGCCAGCTGGCTCGAATGTCAGCGAACGAAGGATGAAGGTTTGGGACTTAAGTCGACGGAAGAAACCTTCAAATCCGGCGGCACCTACTGAGTATGATGACGCCACGAGAGAAGTCATCAACCAAATGGTAAGTGATTTTTAGTTTAAAAAATATTTATTATTTATAGAGTAACAATAGCAGTTAAATAAACCGAAGTATCCTTATTGACTTATTAAACTCCATAACAGGAAGAGTTAAGCTCCCAACACCCAGGGCACTTGGCAGCCCGTTAGGCAGGATGATCCACTTTCCCGCGCTCTCGGGAAGAAGGATCATCCGGGTCGGCAGTAGGCTTTGGTGGTCATGTCGGTATACGCCAAGCCTTCGGTAATCCTGGGTCGACACTGTGCTGGAGGGAGCATTACATATGAGGAGCACTTACGCCAGAATGCGGAGCTCGAGCAGCGACTACGAAATGAATTTCAGCAGTCAATCGCTCAAGCTATGGAGATGATGCGTTCTGAGAGGATGAGTCAGGAGGTTTCTAGACCGCCAGATCAGGCACAAGCATCAGAGCCCGCAACAGTGCCTCCCAGTAGTGTTCACTCCGTCAACCCATTTCCATATTCATCTCTCAAGGTTAGAACAACATGTTTACTACAATACAAATACAAAAAACAAATTATACACTTGTTTATGTGCATCTAAAATCTTTAATTTTGAAAATTTAGCAACCAATTGACTGCACATTGTTCCAAGTGATTGGCGTTGACGAAGTCGAAGTAGGGTGGGGAAAACTTTTCAAGTCTTGTGCTGGAGACGCCGTGAGGAATACAACGCTCCGAGAGTACCATGCCCGGGTGCTTGTTGAAGGTTACGCGCCTGCTTACGCGGATTGTCAGATACCGTGCCCAGTGCAGACATATCCACCCTTCGTCAAGCTGAATCCAATGCAGTACAATGGCCCTGTAGATTGATTAGGCTTGGGGAGCAGCAGGTAACCCCATGAAAAAACTTATTCTTTAACATATCCTAGAGTAGAAACATACTTATTAAATTAATATATTAGGAACACATTCAATCAAATTCTGATAAGGCAAAAGGAAAGAGAGGTTTTTGCACCATAATCCTTCGATGGCATCCGCGACTAGAGTTGTGATGAGATCGAATTTGCTACAACCGGCGGTTCTGAATGCCTTACCCCCCATGCTGAAACTGTTGCACTCCATACTATTATGACGCCGCCAGGAAGAGATTCGGTTACAATGGAACCAAGACCGGATCTTTTTCACTATACAGGCGCTCAGAGTTTTGAAATCTATCTTACTGATTTTGTGGAGTTGTTCACGAAGGATTGGTTGAGTGCGTCGATTCTCAAATCGGCTTGCATGTGAGTAATTAGCATACGTTGTACACATTTTACTCTGTATATTTGAAAATTAAATTCATAATATTGGTTTCTTTATATTGTGCAGGTTTATTGATGACAAGGCGGTCCAAGTACATGAGAATAGTAGTTTCGGGTTCCTATGCCCTGACTACTGTTCCGAAGCTAATATGGGATCTGACCCCCAAGCGTTGGTCCAGTACTTGTCGAATGTGATACATGCGTGTGCAGTTGCAGATAAATCTTACATAATGCTGCCTCTTCATCAAGGGTAAGAATTTTATCTAATGTTAAGTTAGTTTAAAAATTATGATATTTGTATTATGTAATTGATTGAATTAAGTTCTGCCTGTATTGTAATCTATGAACAGCCGACACTGGTCTTTGCTCGTTCTATGTATAAAAAGCCCAAGAGTCCTGCAGCTTGACTCAGCATCTCTGCGTCCCAAGAGGCCACTTATATATAACATGTTGATGAGGTGATGAATTTACTTAACTTGATTAATTATCAATTTTTAGTTATTTCTTAATCATCCGGTTGATAACTTTTACTTTATCTGTGCGTATGAATTCTAGTGCCTTTGTATCTGTAATGACGCAAGTCCGAGGAGAGAGATTTAAGAAGATTCCGTGGAATGTAGTCAAGGTATTTTTGTAGTCCTTATTCAAATTTTGTAATATGTTCATTAGTTTTAAAATAGGAACAGTATTATAATTTATGTGTTAAATCGATTTTGAATATGTACGTATATACATGTGCAGTGTCCACAGCAGCCGGGAGGTTCGGAATGTGGCTACTATGTCATTCGGTTTATGAGTGACTTGATAGCGGGACCGAGACTCTTGCCAGAGAAGTCTCTAGACCTGGTAAGTAGCATTCTCGAAATATTTTGGTTTTGTAGATAATTTTTAACATTGATTCTTAAACTCAAAGTATTATTAGCAACTAATCATATTTCTTTTTGTGTTAATTCCAAGGCTTTTGAAGAGTTGGTAGACGGTTACAACGAAGGACATATAACCGAGGTGCTCGAAGAATGGGCAGAATTCATGAGCGTTAATGTAGGTTGCTTCTAGGGTTTGGTAGGATTGAGTAGGATGATTTTGAAATTCTCATGAAACAATTGTCGTTTCTGTAAAGATTTTGTTGATGTTTGATTAATTTGCTCAAATTTGTAAATGTAAGTGGATTATTGCCCGTAGATAGGTTTGGTGGCTATTTAAATGGTGAAATGGTTGATCTAATGCCCCACTGTGGTGGCATTGTTAATTGCTATATCTTAACAGGTTTGATTGATTTTGGGTGTGTGTGGTAGAATTGTAGGGTGGAATGGAAAAACAAAAAAAAAACCTATTGCAGCGGTTCTTAATAAGAACCGCTGCGATAGGTGGTTTTTTTTAAAAAAAAAATAGGTCTATCGCAGCGGTTCTTATTAACAACCGCTGCGATAGGTGGTTTTTTTTTTAAAAAAAATAGGTCTACCGCAGCGGTTTTATAAAACCGCTGCGATAGAGTACCTACCGCAGCGGCACCCATCGCAGCGGTTTTCAACCGCTGCCATAGGTACCAAACAACCGCTGCGGTAGGGTCTTTTTCTACTAGTGACCTACATAGTAGTATATGACCAGAAAAATATGTTTTGAGGATTCAAGACTTGAGCAACAAAAAGGAAGCAAAGCTACGTTGTTAAAATTGAGTTTTCGAAGTATGGCTTATCTTTAGTGGCTAGGCGCTAGCTTATCTTGAATAAAGAACCAGACGATTAGCTCTTTCCGTCGAGGAGCTAATCGATTCCATAATAGCTTGTGCCAAGATGGTGGGCTTTCATGAATCAGTCGACAACCTTCTTGGTAGAAGCTAATCGATTCCATCATCAACATTAGACATGGAAAAATAATTTATGGAACGAAGGCGGAGGACCAGGTGTTTGCATCACCATTCTTCAAAAATTTCTCACACGAGAGTTGGGACCAGTATCTTTCCTTTGCCTTGGCAGCTTACCAATTTTTCTCCATCAAATTAGCTCTTTCCTGCTACGATTCTGATCACTTGTCATTCCTTCATAGTTTCTGTCAATCTTATCTAGTTTCTCCGTAACGATCTTAAGATTTGTGTCCACATTTCCATAGACAGTGGTATTCCAACTTCTCAATGGTTTTTTAATCAGCTTGAGCTTCTTTCGTAAAGGCACTCCTTCCAATTTCCTTATTCAGACTTGAAGAATTATTTGAAAGATGGGTTGTTTAACTAGGAATTTAGGACTATAATAGGTTTGGGGCTTCAGTTCACGGTTAATATTAATCCAATAGAACCTACGATTAGATAGTTTCTATGGGTTTTCATGGAGGGAGAGCGATGGGAATGCAGCAAACCACTCAAGTTGCGTAAACGCTTCGACTCATGGAGCGTTTGTTTATCCATGTAAATTTGCAACCTTGAAGTGGGATTTCTTCACCTCCATTTGTTCTATATAGTTTCCTAGTTCTCTCATGCTTATGGTTATAACATTTAGGATTCCTTATTTTCTTCCAGCACTGTGTAGCACTTCATTGAAGTCGCTCGCCATAAGGATTGGGTGCTGGTTGCCTGGTTTGACTGTTTGAATTGAATAAGCTCATAAAAAAGCTTTACTCGACCATACGAGGAAGTTGGAGCATATTTGAAGATTATGGTGCTAACAAAATCTTCATACTGCCATGCAACATCAACTGCAATCCATCTAGTACCCCTTCAGATGACAGCCGTCAATGCCAATTAGGGGCTGCAACCTGACATGAATCCCCTCGCAAGAGCACCAAACACGATGAAGCATTTGGTGAACGGATGTGGTGGATCAGGTTACACTGTACGGCTCATTGCAGTTCCTAGGTTAGTTTTACATAATATTTCTAGGTACTGTGGTATCAGCGTGTATGCATCATCATGGTTGCCCTCGACCATTTTGATTCCTAACCCTTTAACCTTATAAGCGAGACCCCTAGACACTTCAATACCATATCTTTCTTGACACAACTGCCATACAATTTGAGCATTGATCTTTGGATTCACTTTAATGTCAGCCAGGAGACGGTTTGCTAACCATTTGTAGTTGGTCGTTGGATTCTTGGTCAGCTTGTCACAAATGTTCTCCCCGTTGATAGATCTGATATGCCAACTCCTTTTATCCATTGTCCTTATCGCTATTATAGTCCAAGGATCAGGGAAAGCGCACGATCCTCTCAGCCTAGTTTTATCTGACTTCTCTCTCAGCAAATCAAACCCATTATGTACTCAGAAATCTCTTAACACTTCCATAAAGTGTTATTTGTCCATGAAAATCAGCCCCTTCTCTAAAACTATGCCTCCAAAGTCTTGTTCCGTGTAGTGTTTCCCTTTCCACTTAGATTTTATTTTAACACTACTTATATCAAGACCAGTGACTCTTTCATGCACACCTTCTAGATCGTCAGGGTCATACATATTTCCCATTTCCGGCTCATCACATTCTTCGTCACTGCCTTTATCACTTTCAGAAACATCATCAGACTCATTTCCACCATCATTGACAGCTTCTTCATTGGATTCTCCAACATCCCCACTGATTGAGTCAACATCAACTTCAAACGATCTATCCTCGGAACTCACATCCTCAAGATTGGGGTCGTTCTAAGTCTCGTACCTAGCCCTTTTAGCAACAACTCTTTTTTTTCCTTTCAACTTCAACAGTCTCTTCATCCACATTCAGATTGTCATCAACAGGTTGATCAACACCATCTTCTCGTCTTCCCTTATTCCTGGCAGCCCTCCCTTTATCTCTTTCTGTAGAACACATCTTTCTCTTGCGACTGTAATTTACAAATAAACACACAATTAGAATCAGACAAAAAAATCCTAATTATAATCATCACAACAAGGGGAAAATGAGATGAATATACCTAGTAGTTGGCGTTGTATGCACAGGGGATGATTGCTTGGAGGTTGTTGTGGTGGTGTGCTGATGATGCTCTACCATCCTGGACAGGATCAACCTCAGTTGCAGCATGAGTAGCATCATCAACTTGGACATCTTGTTCATAAAAAAACTCGCTATTGCTACCAAAATCATCAAAAGGATCTAATTCCACATTCTGCCAAAACTCATCAACAGTCTGTGAAGGTGGGGGTGGTTGTGGGACTAATCCAGATGGTGATTTTGACCTTGGTTGAGATTGTGGACTTGGTGGAGACTGTGGCCGTAGTGGAGATTGTGTGACAGGTGGAGATTGTGGCCGTGTTGGAGGTTGTGTGACAGTTTATGGAGATTGGGGTCGTGGTGGAGATTGTGTGACAATTTGTGATGGTGAGGTGTGTGTGGGATTGATCATTGTGGAGATTGTGTGACTGGTTCTGAGAGTGGGAGGTGGTGGAAGTGGTGTTCATGACGAAGATTGTGAGCTTGGTGGTTGCATGTCTGATTGTGAGGGTGGGAGTAGCAATGGAACTACTTGTGAAGCAGATTGTGACGGTGGTGGTGGTGGTTGAGAAGATGAATCGACGGTTTCTGGCTCTGGGTCTATTGGGGAATCTTCAAGAATCTCAACCGATCGTACTACGCTGAACCTAAACGATGGCCTTTGAGAACGTTTTGAACCCGAAAATTCATCATCGTCTAGACTGATTAATAGGAGTTTCGCCAGGCATATCGACTTCATAATACGGTTTACCAGAACAAAAACCTTTGGGTTTCTCCACAGTAACTACAACCTCATATTTCTTTTTGTGCTCGTACAACATTATTTGGACGGCTTCATCACTATTCAGCCCCACAATCTCCCTCTTAATAAGGCTAGTATACTTTAAAATCGGGTTGGTGGGAGGAAGATAATTGAGTTGTTTACCTGCTTCCGCGTAAGGTTCGAATATGAACCGAACAAAACTCATGTCTTCAGCATCAGAATCCATTATCCTATAGTCTCATCTGACGTCTTTGTATTCGAACACCACCAAAAGCCCCCGCTCTTCCCATTATCGCAACCAACAACAAACTCAAAAGCAAATGGAGAGGGGGGGTTTTGGAATCGAACATACTTCGGACTTCCTCCAAATCAAGAGATAATTACAAGGATGCGTGGGAAACGTAAATCGCAGGAGGAATTAGCAGGAATATACTGAAATTTGGGATGTCGATCAAAGAGAGGAAATGAGTAATAGAGGGAAATTGAAGAGTCATGATCGCAGAGAGAAGAAAAAACTGAGATTTTTTTTACTGAAACAGTAAAAAATTAGGACTAAAGATGAAAACTTTCCATCAGGAGTATTTAGGCCATTCACAGTTTTAACGGTGAAATTATTGTCGAGTGTAATTTTGTGAATTTAAAAGTCGCATTTTAGACCTCGTCGGGTGGACGGCTGAAGCAATAACTTTATGGGCTTATGATCTGGGCGTCCCCAACGAAGATGGTTGTTTTGTGCATGGGGATAAAGAGCAAGCCATGCATCATTAGCAACAAAACGATCTAAGCGACTTTGGACATTGTAGGGGTACTCGGTGCGTTTTGTATATGTAAAACAAGAACCCCGATATCTCAAATCATGCAACGAACAATCAGTTAAACAAGAACGAAAAGCCGACATTGCAGCCTGAGACCGAGAAGCGCGACCTCGGTGTTCACGTAATGCTAACACCTCATTGAAATCACCGCCGAGGAGCCATGGTCCTCGCCATTGCTCATGCAAATAACGCAAAAGTCGCCACGTCTTCCATTTTTCTGTTGCATTGGACTAACCATACACCCCCGTCAGACGCCATTGGAAACCCCCAAAATGACTGACAATTACATCCACATGATGTGCAGAAAAACTAGATAGAGAAACATGCAAATTTGCCTGCCAAAATAAAGCCACGCCCCCCTTCCTACCTTCACTATCCCCTGCAGCCCAATTATAATCCCGAAACCTAGATGCTACAGATCGCATCTCAAAAGAGGAAAGTTTGGTTTCAAGGATAATTACAAAAAGAGGCCTTTCTCTAACAACCAAACCCAACAACCAACGAACGGCCGCAGCACTACCTAACCCACGACAGTTTGTGACCAAAACAGACATCACCTGCTGGAAGAAAAACCCAATCGTCACAACGAACGTCCAAAGTGTGGAACCAGACAAACAGAGGAGAAAGCCCCAATTCAAAGTGCTGAAATCGAATGAACACTGGGCAGGAGTTGGAGCCAATTAACCAGTAGGCCAAAGGCGTGTACAACAGAGACAGATGAGGCGCAAACAAGTGATTAATCGCTTCTGAGGCGCAAACACAAAGAGATTGAAGAGGCGGTCATGACTGGCGGCGCAACAGATGTGCGGTGTCGTTCAGATGGAGCAACATTAGTTCGAGTGTTAATTCGAATCTGTTCAAAAAATGCAATCTAGTGTGAGTGATGAACGGTCAGCAGAGCACAGCAAACACAACAAAGAAAACAAAGAGAGGCGCTGGTGATGAGTGGCACTGATTTCGTTTGCTTGCTGAGATGACACGGCACCGGCGATGGACAGACGAGAGAATATAATTGCAGTACTGAAATCAATTGTAGGTCTAGAGGCCTTAGGGTTTACATCTTAGGGTTTACATTTTCGTTTTGAGAATTGTTGGGCTTCCAATGACCATTGTCGTGAATTGGTCCAACAGGTTTGGGCTAGCAGTGATCACCGTGGTTATACCTCCAAGGTTAGAGCTTGTGGTCAACGGTTGCGAACCTGGGGGGTCAGGCAGATATGGGTTGAAAAGCAAGCACTTCATCAAGCACAAATTGATCTTGATCATCTGGATCAGCAACACCCAACTCCTACCTTTGGCAAAATGGAAGACCTGTTCTGCTATGGTTGACTCTCTCTTGCAACGTGATGAAATCCGTCTTCAGCAACGATCCAGAATCAGTTGGCTTCAAGCAGGTGATAAAAATAATAAGCTGTTTTTCAATAAGTTTAGGGCTCGCTCTCGTCGCAATGCTATCCACAGCCTATCTTCGCCCACTCTACCTGCTGCTACAACTTGGGCTGGTGTGGAATTTGTGGCCCGTTCTTTCTTCCAGGACCTCTTTACCACCACTAACCCACAGCCAGACCACCATCTGCTGGCTTGTGTGGAGGCTCGTGACCCGCCCCATTATTTTGACCCAATGGGTCAGGCTTTTACTCGTGCGGAAGTGGTTGCCGCTTATAAACAGTTAAACCCTTCCAAGGCCCCGGGCCCTGATGGTATCAATGGGGTTTTTCTTCGCACATATTGGCCCATTATTAGTGATGATTTCATTGCCACAACTTTGGAGTTTCTTAATACTGACACAGTGATTGCGGATCTTAATCACACGCACTTAGCTCTTATCCCCAAGAAGCCAGGCGCAACCTCTATCTCGGAGTTTCGTCCTATTTCATTATGCAACACTCTGTATCGTGTCATTGCAAAGGTATAGGTGAACCGAGTGCAGCATGTGCTGCCAGATGTTATTTCCGACAATTAGGGGGCTTTTGTACAGGACCGTTTAATCTCTGACCAGGTTTTGATCACCCATGAAATACTTCATCTGATGCGCACCTCTCAGGCTAAGCAGCGCGACTTCTTTGCATATAAAGTTGATATGTCCAAGGCGTTTGACCGGGTGGAGTGGTCTTTTGTTTTGGAAGTTTTAGCCAGGATAGGTTTTCATCCAGTTTGGTTAAAAGCCGTTCGGAAGTGTCTTACGACTGCGACCATGTTTGTCCTCATAAATGGCCACCCTGGGCCCACGTTTTGCCCCCAGCGTGGCCTCCGACAGGGCGACTCTTTATCTCCTCTGCTCTTTATTTGTTGTATGGAGGTTTTGACGTCAGCCATCTATTTGTCTGCCCAGTTTAACCAGTATCAGGGTTTCTCTTTCCCGGCCTCATACGCCCATTACGAGCTTGCTTTTTGCTGATGACTGCTTTCTATTTGGAAAGGCCACAACAACTAATGCTCAAGCTTTGTCTTTCATCTTAGAGGATTTCAAGCAAGCCTCCGGGCATGTATTAATGCGGACAAGTCAGCCATTATGTTTTCCCATCGTCTTCAGCCACATCTCCGTCAGGCTTAGCAGGGGTTCTGAGCGGCCGTGTGGTCCATGATTTGGGAATGTATCTGGGTTTCCCGGTCCAGGTTGGTCGTAACAGGAATGAAGTCTTTGCTTATAAAGGATAGAGTTGCACGTCGGATTCAGGGTTGGTCTCATATCACATCCCAGGCGGCACGGTTGAACCTTATTAAATCCATCCTGCGGCCATTCCTATATATGTGATGTCGGTTATTACCTTGCCAAGGTCGCTCCTCAACACCATCAAGGGTATGATATCGCGTTTTTGGTGGGGTGGTTCTGCCACATCCAAGTCAATGCATTGGACGAAGTGGGCCCAGCTGTGTTTGCCTCTCAGTTTTGGAGGCTTGGGTTTTCGTGATTTACGTAGCTTTAATCGTGCCCTCTTGGCGAAGCAGCTTTGGCGAATTCTACAACGACCACAGTCTCTGGTCTCGCAGTTTTCACTGCTCGTTACATCGGTGATCGTCCACTCCATCTCCTCCAGCCTGTAGCAAACTCTAGTCCAATTTGGCGGGGTCTACTCTTTGTTCGTGACCTCATTCAGGTAGGAGGCCATAAGCGGATTGGTACTGGACAAACCACTTATGTTAATGATAGATGGCTTCCCTCTAAGGAGGGAGGCATGCCCCTACCTTTGGTTTCTCCCTCCTCATATTCGCAATGCTCCAGTATCAGATTCATGCTCACCCCCACCACCTGGAATATCCCACTTATTCAGTCATTGTTTCACCCAGATGATGTTAGGCATATTTGTGGTTTAGATCTGTCAACTAATGCAACGTCCCCAAACTCTTGGTTTTGGGGTCTCACTACATCTAGCCAGTTTACAGTGAAAAGTGCATATCACTGTGATGTTGCTCTGTCATGTAAGGATCAACCATCCAACTCTTCTCAGGCAGCATCTCCTACAGGTTTGGCTAATAAGCGGGTATGGACGCTGGACCTACCGCCCCGCATTCGTTTATTTGGTTGGAAACTTTTGCATGGGGTGGTACCATGTCGAGGCCTGTTGGATTACAGGCTTCATCGCCTGGACCTGGCGGTGTGCGCACTGTGTGATCGCTGTGAAACTCTCGTTCATGCTTTCATCGGCTGTTCTACAGTTAAGCCATATTGGGCCCGCCTACGTGTGGCACTCCCTCCACCCTTTCAGTCTGACGCTGCCTTTGTTGACTGGCTTACTCAGTTTTGTATTGCCATGCCCCGCCCCCATCTGTTACTGCTGCTGTCACTCCTTTGGCATCTATGGTTTGCTCGTTGCCAATTTTCACATGGTAGGGTTTCAACTTTTGAAGCTGGCTGGTCTCAAGCAGACAGTTTTTTCTCACACAGCAGTTACTTGTTTTGCCTCGAATCCTTGCCTCGCTTACCGAGGCCCGTCTTAGTTTTTCCCAATTGGGTAGAGATCTCAGTTAATGCAGGACTGGACAAGTATGACAGGTTTGGCATTGCGGCGGTTGCAGCTCGTCACGGCTCAGTCCTTGCTGCCGCTGTTTGGGGAGGACTCACTCGTCATGACCCTTCCCATATGGGGCTGCAGCGATTCTCTTAGGTCTTGATCTTGCCAAGCGCTTTGATTTTCGCAGTGTGCGGGTTTTGTCAGATTGTAAGCCAGTGTTGCATATCTTTCGGCGTTTGGCCCCACCAGTATTTCAGCCAGCACATCGCTCTTGCTCAATGATGCCTTGGCACATTTGAGTCCTCTGTTGGATTTTCAATACTTTCACGTTAGTCGGTTAGACAATTTCACTGCTCACAACCTAGCTTTCTTTGCTAGTAAACATCAGCTCCTGCGAGTTGTTGGAAGTTCTTGACTTCCCACCCTATGTATCACTCTGTGTTCTTAATATAATCTTTTCGTTGGTTTCCAAAAAAAAAAAAAAAGTCGCATTTTAGGGACAAAGGGGTATACCAAATTCCTTTATCATTCTGGACATTATCTTATCTTACCATTTTCGCAACTCGTACGCTAAATAGATTATTAGACAGACAGAAAGAGAGACACTGACACATAAAGAGAGATGGAGGCGCTTGTAGTCCGGAAGCTCGGAGACCCGACGAAACCGGTCGACGCCGGCGGCGACGATTCGCCGCTGATTCTATCCAGGAGCGAGCCAATTCCACAGCTGAATTCTCCGACCGCGGTGAGGGTGAAGATACGAGCTACAAGCTTGAACTTCGCCAACTACCTCCAAGTAATGGGCAAGTATCAGGAGAAGCCCCCACTTCCCTTCATCCTCGGCTCCGACTACTCCGGAACAGTCGAATCCGTCGGGTCTAAGGTCTCAGCGTTTAGAGTTGGGGACAAGGTTTGTGGTCTGGCTTCGCTGGGGTCTTATGCGCAGTTCATTGTGGAAGATCAAACTGATTTGTGAGTCTTCCCTGTTTCAATTTTATGTCCTCCCCTTTCGCCAAAAAGGGAATTAGTAAGAACTAAGGATGCGATAATTTCTTCCATTAGTTTCGTAATAGTGTGGAACAGTGAAACGTTTATGAATTATGATTGTCATAGAGTCAGATTGATGTGTCTGGCGGCAGTTTTGTGAGCCAGTATTCCCACTCATTCTCTCCCCTAATTGTGAACATTGCTAAGGATGAACAAGAGCAGAGGTAAGTGGTTTAAAAAATTGGGGAGTTATGCCTATGAACATGACGGTTTATTGACGAATTTTCTGTGGGTCCTCACGCCAAGTCAAAGGTTTGAGTAAATTTTGTTCATATATCAGCTGGAAGGATCATGAGTGTATCTATCTCATTCAATTAAATTCTTCAAGGGCGATTTCTAGAAATTTCTTTATGGATGGAGATAATTTTGGTTATAGTTGTTGATCAGATTATTTCGTCAGTAATCTCGTTCAGCTTTGTTTTCTGGTATCAGCGGCGGACCCAGAAATTTTGTTTGGGGGGTAAAAACTTTTTTTGATTACTATTTAAATATTATGTCATTTTGTACTTTTTCAAAACTTCATAAGAGCATTTGACAAATTTTCAAAAGTTTTGGAGGGCACCAACCCCCGGCCCCTCTTTGGATCCGCCACTGTCTGGTATGCGTGAACCTCCACCTTTGAATTCATCGACAACAAGCGTGTTATTCCTGTTCGCAAAATCCAGTTGGCTTAAGCTGTGCTTTCTTGGCAGAATATAGCAGTACGTAAAGTGTGTGGCCCAGCACTCTCATTAGGCTATCTCAAGTAATACTGTTTGATTGCTTGTTTACCTAGGTAAAGGAACCAAAAGATAAAGAAAAAGCTTGACCCTTACAGTCAAACGGTTGTAATATTGATATAAACTTGAACAGGATACTTGTACCTGATGGATGTGATCTCGTTCGAGCTGGAGGATTACCAGTTGCATTTGGAACATCACATGTCGCACTTGTTCACAGAGCCCACCTTACTCATGGACAGGTAGCTTCCTCTTCCATATGTTAAATACCCTTGCTGTTTATCACAAAACGTTTTACATTTAATCCTGCTTGGGGAGCAGTGACTTTTGAGGCGATGCTGGTAAGTCATGCGCAGACTGCAGAATAGTCCGGACAGCTACTCCAAACTACTTCATAACTTTAAAATGTCTGGAATTCTTACGTGTGCAGGTTTTGCTGGTTCTTGGAGCAGCAGGAGGAGTTGGAATTTCAGCTGTTCAGATAGGCAAAGTTTGTGGTGCAACTGTCATAGCTGTTGCCAGGTAAGTGCCTAAACCGTTATACTTCAAATTGATTTTGCAGAGTTTGATTTATAAAGTTGCTACCCTTATCTTTGTGTATATTTACTTTCAGGGGTGCTGAGAAGATTCGGTTGTTGAAGTCAATGGGTGTTGATCATGTCGTTGATTTGAGCCAGGAGAATGTGATTCAAAGTGTCAAGGAGTTCCTCAAGTCGAGAAAGCTCAAAGGAGTTGATGTTTTGTATGATCCTGTGGGGGGAAAACTCACTAAAGATGCCTTGAAGGTGCTAAATTGGGGGGCTCAAATTTTGGTTATAGGTTTCGCCAGTGGAGAGGTTCCTGTTATCCCTGCTAATATTGCGCTGGTGAAGGTATGAAAAATGGGAACGGAGTGATGGAGCTCCGTGTTGAAACATTCAAGTATTAAAGCCCATGAGATTTGTTTTTATGTACACTTTCCAAAAGATCTGAGGTACTTTCTTATGCATAATATCACAAGAAAAACTGAGAATTTAAAAGCATAGTACTCTCATTCTGTCCAGGGAAAATGCCTTTATTGGGAAGCTAAGCTTTTGTTGCTAATTTTATAAGTTTGTTTTCTTTGATCAGAATTGGACAGTACACGGACTTTATTGGGGCAGCTACAGAAAAAACCGACCTGGTTTCTTGGAAGACTCGCTGAAGGAGCTGCTATCATGGCTTGCCAGGGGCTTGATCTCAGTTCCTATTTCTCAAACATTTGACCCTACTGAGGTAGCAAAGTTTTTTATCTCTCAGTGCATGAGAACTGAGGAAAGTGTCTGTCTTTTACCAAATCTTAAGTTGGGCAATTAGTCATACGCAGATTCAAAATATTGGAATATGCTGAGTACAAGACTTTAGCTGAAGAGCAATCCTGTTACTTTGTTGAAGCTTTCTTCAGATGGTCCACATTATTTAATGCATGCTAGATCTGTTAATCGCAACCCCCCGTTCTGTTTAACAAAGATATGTTTGCAAAAAGAAAGTATAATTTCATGGTAGTATTTGAATACCTGTTACCTACTCTGTTGTTTACCCGTTATCACATAATTGCCTGTTGATGAGGTGTTTTATTTGCGCAGGCCCATCATGCATTTGCGGCAATCAGAGACAGAAAGGTGATTGGGAAGGTGATGATTGTTTTCAATGACGACAAGTTTGTTCGAGCCAAGATTTGATCTTATTGCAGAGCAATGGGCAAACAAAGATTCAAAAAGGTAATCCTCATAATATATATGTACGCCAATTCCCTGAGGAGTTGCGTCATTCATGATAGATGCAAGAATAAAGGGTTAGTGGATTCTACTTATATATAGTCTGCTCGTAGTATCTGTGTTATGCTGTCTGAAGTTTCTTTTACGTATTATCTGTAGTGAGGAAATAAAAGACATTGGTAAATAACTCAAGCATAAAGATGTAGTGTAAGCCTTCAGTGGTCATTTTACTGTACGGGATAGATAATTTGTCAAGGAGGATGGAGTCGAGGACGAGAATTATGCTTGTTAACAGTGTCGGGTTTGTTTTAACGGTTGGGGTGGTGCGTGCGTTGTCCTGTTTGTAACGATATCGTCGGTTTTAATTATAAGTAAAGGCCAAACGCTTCTTTTCACCGTTAGAAAAAATAATTTGCAAGGAATTTTACTTCTGAATTGTTGCTACTGAATAGTAAAGACACATTATTGGCCTATTATTTTACATCTTACAATTCCAGCCTAGGATTACTAATTTTAGGCTGAACAGCCATTCGGCTGACTCAGAACATATTATGATTGGAAGGAAACATAAGATGTGACTATAAACAAGAGGGAATATTGTCTTTTTGTACTTGCTAATATTCTAATTTATCTTTAAGGGCAAACCTGATATGTACACTAATTGCACTACAAAATGACTGCTCAGCAAGCGAGGGCCAATCTCCTATCTGATCGGTGGGTTATTTCCCATGAACTAAGCTGAAAAAGTAATCATTCTATTTGTCAGTTTTGATGAAGCGAAAGTACTCCTCTTGTGACATTTCTCCTCCATTCACGGGATCAAAACTGCACCTGTAGAAACTGAAAAAGGTAGAGGTTTGAAGTACAGGAAAAACTGAAACCCCCAAAATAATCTAACCATGGAAGGTCCAGCATTATCCATCAGCGCATAATACACACCTAGCTACAGAACAAAATACAAGTCCAAGGCTATGTTCTGTATTAGTTGATGTTACCATACAGGCAACTATTTCCTAGGTGTATCACGAGAAAAACATCCCTTTCAAAACAAGTGAAAAAACTGGTTTAAGATTATAATTGCTTTATGTATTTTTGTGAGTGTAGATGCATTGTTTATGGCTAGATACTATTATTTATAGGACGAAATACTGATGCAGAGTTCACTGTTTTTCTTAAGAAGTTCAGCAGCAAAGAAAGTGAAAATCATCAAGTCAAAAGAACAAAGCCAATATTTTTGTAAAGATCACCTTCCGTCCCAGCCAACCATCATAACAGTGTTGTTAGTTCCAAAAGCGACAATGAATCTGGCAGATTCAGGAAAGTGAAATCGTGCAAAAGACCACTCTGAGCTAAAATATTTTGGAAGATAACCTGTATAACACCACCAAACACACAAGAGTCTTGAAGTAAGTTCTAGATGGCTGACTCGCGACTTCACTATATTTTACATTTTGAACTACTAATAGCGATTTTTAAACAGAAAAGCTGCATCAACACTTTAGTCCTCACCAAATATTAGCACTCAATAAGAACTTGAAAATTACTTAAAAGCAACCTAAGACAGATAACAACAGCGCTATAGCATCCGCTTAAACATATATCCTTGCTAGCCAGCGAAAATCAGACTGATAGCCATTTTTTGTTCCACTGTCAGCATTTCGTTCCTCTTCTCTCCTTTCAACTGTATGATAATCTAGATACAGCAGAAATCCATATTTCACTGTATTCGGATTAAGATTCTCAATCGAAGATGCAGCTAGCAAGTATCAGTAGTCATATCATTAAAATGTACTCAGCTGTTTGAGTCCTTACTAGCTATCTCAGATGTATGACCAGGCACTAAAAGATATATAGCTGTCATGTTTGTGTTGTTCAAGAAATATACACGCAAAGGTATTCTAGTGAGGCTGAGATGCCCATGCCCACTTACCAGTTACCACCTTATTAACCTAACACATACCTCTGCAACCACAGTCAATCTTTCTACTGACTGTAAATTCGCCCATATGATAAACAAGATAGCTAAACTTCCACAGAGCTTGTCGTATGACATATCCAGAGAGGGCACCATTTAGATTGTCTAACCTTTCATAAAAGAGAGTGATGAGCCACGATTGTCAATGTAATCCGGAGAAGTGAAGAGAGAAGATGAAGAAGACTGATGATACATAAAAGATGGACTCTGGAGAAATCCGGAACGAATAGCAGCATCTTCTCCTCCTCCTGCCCCTCGAACCCTGAGGTTGAATATATGAACAGTGCCCTTGTTGCTTGAAACAGCCAACCATTTAACAGTAGGAGAGAATGCGATTCCATAAATATTTGCTTTATATGTTCCTCTACGAACCTACAGCAACAGTGAATCTAATGCTAATTATCTCATACGGCAATTTGTCATCAAACAAGGTCAAGTTTTCCTTACCTCTTGCAAGCAAGTCCCATTCATGGTGCTAAACACACGTATCAAAGTGCCCTTCACACTTGCGGTAGCAAGAATCAACCCATCAATCGTCAAGCTCAAGCAAGCAATCTGAGAGTCATGAGCTTGCACAATCTTTGTAATATTCATACCAAAAAACTCAATCCGAACCTCCCCTTTTCGCTGCCCTGGACAAGCCAAGACACACGCACTCACATGGTGAGAAAGACAGCAAAGCCCACGTTGATTCGAGACAGTCTCAATCTGATGAAGCAATTTCAAATCCGCAAGATTATAAACATAGATCTTATGCTCCAAAACAACCGCAATTTGTCCCCTCCTCAGTTTCACAGCTCGCACTTCAGACCTGAATGAAAATTCACCAATGCAACGACTCTGGTGATCATCCCATATGAATACTTTGTTTGGGGAGCATTGGGAATTCGCTCCTGCACCAACCAATGCGAGTATGTTGCAGCGGAAGAGCATCTCGACTATGACAAACCCACCATCTTTTAGTACTCGACGAAATGTTTCTTTGAATGGCTCGCAGTTGTAGATCCGGAAACCTTGGCTCATTGCTGCGGCGAAGCAGCTGTGATCCTGGTTCCATGACACGCTGATTAGTTCCGTATCGTCTGGGTTGTCCTTGTTGTCGTGGAAAGACTGGCTGAATGGGCTTGGATTCCCAGATGCCGTGCCATTGTAGGATCTAAAACTAGTGGTGGGTGAATAGAGTTGAGATGGCATGAATGTTGATGAACTCATTGGGCAAGGTCGGTGAGGTGAAGGGAGACCTTAGCATCGATACAATGTACGGGGTCTGAAATCAAATGAAGAATGAAAGAATATGATGTTGTTGGTTGTGTCTCTTCCTGTAAGAGAACGACAGAGAACGGACTAGGTTGTTATATCCCTAAAAGATAAATTTCATAGACTATAGACATTTGACAATTTTACGAACATCGTTCGCTTAACATCACTGCCAGCATTGGATGAAGAAGATACGAAAAATGAAGCCACGTTCAATTGATGAATATTACCTTTCAGAAACACCAAATTCAAATAGTCATTGGAACGCACAAATCGAGTTCTCAATTTCAATTGGTCGAGTTCCACGCGTTCCATTTCATGATTGGTAGAAAGGCACTAACAATGATGCATACAGCATGATCTTGTTGGGATAAAAGGAGGTCGAGAATGCAACAGGACGATCACCTGAGATAAAAATACAGCAGAATTCTTTTTTTTTTTTTTTTTTTTGTTGAGGAAAGAATAGGAAAGAAGAATTCAAAAACTTCTGCAAATCCCCAGCGTAGATACGCAATGGAAGTAGCAAGGATTCTCCGAATTCTGAAAATTTTGAATTCCTTCGTCTCTTCTCGTGTTCTAATTCTCCCCCTCTCTACCTCGTCCGCCCTCCATGAGGGATATTGTTGACCGGTGACAACGGTTCGGGTTTGACGACGGAAGGGATTGTCTGAGAGAACCGGACCAATTATGGCTTTAATATGATCAAGCCAAAGATAAAACGGAAAATTCATACACTTCTACAAATTTTCGTAATTTATAAGTCTATTATATCCTAGAAAGTTTCAAAATTCATGAAATGTCTGCCCTGATTGTAGATTATATTTTAATTTCACATTATGCTTATTTTATGAAAAAATTATATCCTCACCCATAACGTTAGTGAAATTACACACCTCACCTATAAGGTTTCAAAAATTATTTTCCCCATCCACATGGTTTTTCCAATTTTACATCCACCAACTTTTTCATTTTTATTCAACTTAATAGATGCTTAAATATTGTCCAAAATTATTGAAATTTTACATGGATGATATTAAAGTGTTATATTTTGGTTCAATTGTCAAATTTAAAAATTTTAAAGCTCACATGTGACATGTGGGACCCAATGAACACACGTTCACTTGTCACATATTTTAATGGTCTCATGGATTACATATGAGCTTAAAAAACTTTGGATTTCGTGTCGGACCAAATTATAACACTTTAGCATTGACCGTGTAAAGTTTCATCAACTTTGGAAAACATTTAAGCATCTCATAAGTTGAGCAAAAAATAGAAAGTTACCGAATGTAAAAAAAAGTGACCATATGGGTGGGAAAAGATTTTTGAAACCACGTGGGTGGGGTGTAATTTCACCAAACGTCATGGGTGAGATGTAATTTTCTCTTTCTTTATTTAGGAAGATTTTATGAAATCTTACAAATGAAATGTCATTTATAAAAAGTTATGATAAAAAATATATAAAATTAAATTAAAAATATTAAATTTTTTTAAAATAATTAAAAATTAAATTTTTTTATAAACGTGAAAGTTTTAAAAGTTATTGAATAAAAAAACAACACAAATAGAAAATATATATATAATTTACAAATTAGAAAATGAAAAATAAAAATATTACAAAAAAGTTTACATTTTTAAAAAATATATAAAAAACTTAAACATCAAAAAATACAATATAAAAATAAATATTTCTATAATACTTTTTAAATTATTAAGTACATAAAATAGGATGTAGAATTCAAAGTTTATATTCTACCAAGTTAAATTATTTTTCAAAATTAATTATTTTTAAATGTTCTAAGTATTAATATTTCGTTGAAAATTTTTTCTATTTTGCATACAACTTTATTACATAATTTTTTTTATATATTTATTATATCTACATCTAGAAATTTTCCAATTATAAAATGGCACAAAAAATGAAAAATATCATCTAATAGAATAGAAGTTACGTCTTTAAGTTTTGTATTCTATTTTATGGTTCCTAATAATTTAAAAAAGTCTAAGAAACATTTAATTTTTATAATAGATTATGATGTTTGATAGTTTTTTTTTAATTTTTTAAAATTTTAATAATTTTTTATATGTTTTAGATGTTTTTATTTTTGAATATTTTATTTAATTTTATATTTTCTGAAAAAAAAATTAAAAAAAAATTTGCTTAAAAATATTTCATCTCTTGTATTTGTTATTTATTTTTTAAAAAAATTAGAAGTTTTTATTCTATTTTCTAGAATTTCGTTTTTTTGGCATTTCATGAATTAGCCAAAAGTATAGTGGCATATCATTTGTAAAATTTCATAAAACTCTGGTGAATTAAAAAAGGGGCATATTGTGAACTTAAAATATGACCTACAATGTCAGGGGTAAAATAGTCACTATTTTATGAATTTTAAAACTTATTAGCGGTATCTTGTGATCATGTTTTGAAAAAGGAACATATTGTGAATTACGAAAATATTTAGAGTTATATTGTGAATTTTCCCTTAATTTTATGATATTAATTACTTTTTTGTGTGTTTTTTGTTTCTATTATTTTTTATATTTTTTTAAAATTATTTGTAGTGTATTTTGGTTAAGTTTTATACATTTTTTTTTAAAATTGATCATATTTTCTCGAGGTTATTGCAAATGCATATGAGGTTAAAATGACATATATAAAAAGTAGAATATATCAGAATTTGAATTATCTCGTACAAAAAATGAAACCTCCTACCCTTTCATAGTAAGTTACAAACTTGAGGGATATTTTATACAATTCGGTCACATCTTTGAACTATGTGGTGAAAATTCCGTTACTACTGCAACTAAAACGCTATGGTTGTGTTAGGTTGCAAATGAATTGAAAAGTTTTTTTGAAACAAAATGAATTGAAAAGTTAACAAAAGAAACAAGAATGGATCGATCAAACTAATCGCGACAGATGAATTGATGCTAATAAAGAACTGCATTTACAGACGAGAAAGTTAAGGGTTCTACTATACGAGCAAAACTCGTATTTTTCATAAACCACAAAAGTCATAAAAGCTTACGTGGTTTTGTAGATCTCGACCATATTGCATGTCATGTTACCCAAATATTTTATATTATTGTTTACGTAACAATAACTATCATACATTAGTAAAAACATCTTTTAACTCTCACTTTTTTATGAACAATCAATAAACTACTACTATCCAAACACTATTATAAAAAACATCTTTTTCGGCGCCTTTATATAGGCGGTTGTAAGAAAAACCGCAGAAGTAGAGCCCCGAGAATTAGTATCGCTGAAATAGGTGTTTTCCCAGTATTGTTTTTAATTTTCAGATTACAAGAAAATTTCAGTCAATTTGTCGGTTGAACCTCCGAAATGGACTTTATTATTTCATTGTATAATACCGCAACCCTATATATTTGTTCTGCGCACCTCTCTTCATCCTCTTCTCTCGCGGTAATTACCCTAACCGGCGAACGTACATGCTCTGTGCGCCTCTTTTCATCCTCTCTTCTCTCTCAGTAATTTCACAATCTGGCGAATATACATGCTTTGCGCGCCCCTCTCTTCATCCTCTTCTCTCACAGTAATTTTGCAACCCTAACTGGCGAACAAACATGCTCCGCTCGCCTCTCTTCATCCTCTTATCTCATGGTAGTTTGACAACCCTAACTGGCGAACATACATGCTCTCTGTGCCTCTCTTCTTCCTATTCTCTCACGGTAGTTTCACAACCCTAGCTGATGCACATAGATGCTCTATGCACATAGATGCTCTATGCGCCTCTCTTCATCCTCTTGGCTCACGGTAATTTCATCCCTAACTGGCAAACATACATGCTTTGTGCCTCCGCCTTTCTTGTGTATGCGCCTCTTTTCATTTTCTTTTTCTGTGTTTGTGCCTCTGCACTAGAATAGCTGCATCTCCTTTACTAGATTTAAGATGGGCTGAAGGCAGCTCATTCCAGAACCAATGAACATAACCAGTAATATACTCGAACTTATTTTTTTCTCTCTGGTGATTATTTGGTTGTTGGGAACATCATTACAACTCTAAAAGTCTACTACAAATTATACTCCTACCTGGCTCTTGGATTCTGGAAACAACAATGTACTGCTTATCGTTTGCTTTGTAAGGTGCGACAGAAGAAACCAAACATCAGATTGACGACAGGAGCTGAATTTTTTAATTTTTTTTAAAAGGCACCTATTTCGGCGGTAGAAACAGACACCTATTTTGGCGGTTGTTCTTAAGAACTGCCAAAATAGGTGCCCTATTTCGGCGGTTGTTCAAACGTCAAAGTAGGGTTCTAGAAACCGCCAAAATTAGGGGGGTTTACAACAGCCAAAATAGGGTTATTTAATACTAGCGAAATGTGAGAAATAATTGAAAAGAAATACGTACACACAGGTGAAGTTTATTGTTTCATTAGAAGTGAGATTTTTAATTAAGAACAAGTGAGAGAGAAATGGGGTGATTTAACTTGCTGTAAACTTTTTTTCTCATTTTTTGAGTGTTTCCTAGATTTATGACTCACATTATCACAACTCAAAAGACTTTCTACTAAGAATGATTTAAACTATTTATAATGAGATCAATTAACTAGTCTAGTCCATAACCCCAAGTCATCTAATTAGGGCATTTGTAGTGATCCAACATGTCATGTAAACAAATAATATGTTTTAGTTGTAGGTAACTTTAACACTTCATCCACCTCTATAATAACAAAGTTTTCTAACCTTTTCGCTCACGAGACCAATAATTTGCATCCATTTATATGTGACAAAATACAAAGAAAGAGATAAACACGAGTAGGATCCATTATGTCATAAAAGTAAGTTTCTTAACCAAACACCAATAAAATAGTAGTTTAGACCGCAATTTTAATCTCACAATACATTCTTGTTTTGACAGCCCAATCAGAATTGTAGAATAACTCTACCTAAATTACTATCGCTCTCTGTTAGAGACGATTCCAGAGACAAACTGTTTTCTCTCCTACCTTGCAGGGAGATCGCATCCCCAGTACAGTGATCCAACATGTCATATAAACAAATAATATGTTTTAGTTGTAGGTAACTTTAACACTTCATCCACCTCTATAATAACGAAGTTTTCTAACCTTTTCTCTCACAAGACCAATAATTTGCATCCATTTATATGTGACAAAATACAAAGAAAGAGATAAACACGAGTGAGATCCATTATGTCATAAAAGTAAGTTTCTTAACCAAACACCAATAAAATAGTAGTTTAGACCGCAATTTTAATCTCACAATGCATTCTTGTTTTGACAGCCCAATCATAATTACAGAATAACTCTACCTAAATTACTATCGCTCTCTGTTAGGACAATTCTAGAGATGAACTGTTTTCTCTCCTACCTTGCAGGGAGATCGCATCCCCAGTACATCTCCTTCCTCCGGGGTTGTGGTTGTTTTTGGAGCTGCTCCTTTTGCCAGTGTCCCTTTCCTCGATGTTCCATTGGGGTTTCGCGTCTTCGACAGGTTCCAAGGTTGGAGTCCGTTTGAGTAGGGCGGGTCAGAAAGTCTTCCTGTTTAGAGCTTGTCTGGGAAGTAGCTCTACTGCACAGTTTTTTCCAGTTCTTCAATGGGAAGGTTTGCTCGTTTTTACTCCCCATACTAGTGCTCAGAACGTAGTAGATTATGGATTCTCTTATCTTCCGTTTTAAGAGTCGTGGAGGCTGTTGGAGTAGAGGCATTTGGTTGTCGATCAGTAAGACAGTAGGAGTCTGCAGTCGTGGGTTTTGAGTTCCCATTTGTAGTCTGATTCATGTCGTGAACCCTAATAGTCGGGCAGGGGATTTCTTTTCTTTGCTAATAGCAAGTGCAGTCTTGTTGTGGTGGTGAACTTGCAGGGGGCTGCCCTCTAATCTCGGTCAGGTAGCAGTTGGCTACTGGAATTTTTATTTTTATTTTTACCCCGAGGCATTGGGACTCCTTCCTCCCTTGACTTTGGGTAATTTCTTTCCAGAATCTCTCATGGTTATTTGTAATTTTAGCGACAAGGATCCTGCTCTCAGCAAAACCGCGACCTTTGTTTGTTCTTTTGTGAATTTGGTCTTGTGTTTGCTTGTTGATGGGTTTATGATGGTCAAGATGGATTGATGGACATTTATACTATTAACATTACAATACAACATTGATCATTTAACTAAATCATGAGTGACAAACCAAACACAGTAAAAAAAATATTATAATATGTATATTCCCTCTATAGCTAACATTATTTACTCCTCTGCAATAATATACATCCGTCTCATTTTGAATATTGAAATTAAACGACATGCTCAAATAATAAAAGGGAAGGTCAATTAGGAACGGAGGGAGTATGTAATTTATTAACTTGAACACTTGATAAGAATTAAAAAATAACACATGTTCCTCCCTATTACTTTTCTATGTAGATAATAATAACTTTTGTGTTATAGTGGTGATGATGAACATTGAACTTAATTTTAACTAAGCAGTGAACCATTATGTAAAATTCTACTGTTGCCAAAATTTCCGGTCATTTTACACCATTCAATTAACTATATACTGCAAGATCCGGTACAATTATCTAGAAAACATTTACAGTTCCTCCCAGTTTCGATTAGATGCCACAGTTTTCAGATTTTTTTTGGGCATCTCTATAGCACAGTCTGGATACTCCGATTCATCCTTAAAAATTCATACAAAGGGGAATAATCCCATATCAAAATGCATAACCTCAATTCAATAGATGAAGTTGAATAGGCAACATAGTTACATTATGGCTGCGTTCGGATGAGTTTTTTTTGGTAGAATTGTGGTAGTTTTGGTCTGGTTGTTTTGGTTGGCTGTTTTGTGGTGTTTTGCTGGTTGTTTTATGTTGGTTGTTTTGTAAAATAGTGTTCGGCAGGCGGCGGTTTCGTCTGGCTGTTTTGAATAAGTTAGTTATGTTAGTTATGTGCGGTGCGTTTACCATTTTTGGTGTTACAATTAAAATTTTTATATTACATTTAAAAACATTTTTTTAGTAAAGTTAAAATATATGTAGATATTCAATTATAGCTATTAATTATTATTATTCTTTATTAATATTTTAGTGACAATTAAGTTATAATATGTATACATATTAATTTATGAATAAGTGATAAGCCGCAAACTTATCATATTTTAGGTGCTAGATTTAGTATTATATTTATCTAAATGAGGTTATATATATGTTATTTGTGCTATATTAGGTATTAAAGTCTTTTATTAGTTCAGTCTTATGTTTTTATATGTTTTTCTGTGTAAGGAATGATTTTCTAGCCAAAAGATCATTGATGCCGGATTCAATGCCGGATTGATCCTGCACGGCATAAACACAGAACAGAAAAGAGGCCATGCCGGACATGATGCCGGGTAGATTCCATCCGGCATAAGTGAAGAGTCGCCACGGTTGACCAAGCGATAGCAGTTATTGACCGTTGGTGATTAGGCTGGTGCCGGGTATGATGCCGGGTATCTCCTACCCGACATATGCACTGTTTCGCGCTGATTTTTGCGGTTTCGACCGTTGAGCAGTTGACACGTTTTCCATATGTGCCGGCTACTCCTCATCCGGCACGACGCCCGGCAACAGACACAATTGAGCCCTATAAATAGGCCGAGAGTCTACATCATTAGACACACTTCAACATCCAAATACACTCCATTCATTACTCCATTTCCGCCTCCATTCCATATGTTGGTGTCCAAGGAAGTTCTGCCCGATCATCCACGCGAAGAGAAGGAATCTCCTTTGGGTTAAGGCTATGGTCATTTCCTTAGTCCTTCTGTGTTTTCTTCTTGCATTTGGTGTAGATGGTTGAGTAGGAATTCTTTGTCTTCTCTAGTTAGAAATGGTTCTCTTTGTAAACGTACTATGATCACTCAATAAAAGATATAAGTTCAACTTGGAATTTTGTGTTTATTGCAAATTAGGAATGAAGTTGTTTCTTCTTCCAAGTACTTCAATTCTGACCTTGGTAAGGCAGAAAGGTTGAGGAATTCCAAGCGGTCTTTCTATTTGTCTTTTATAACTTAAAGGATGAAATTTAAGGCTCAGAATTCTCCCATTTTCGGTTCGTTGATTACCTAGATATTGTTAGTTTTCGATAATGATTAGGGAGTGCTTAGTTCGGCTTCGAACTAGAAGAGTAAATTGACATTTTGAGAAGGCCGGATGGCATGCCGGGTGCAAGACGTCCACCACATTCAAGATTCTTGTCTTTGCCGGGCGCATCTTGTCCGGCATAATATCCGGTAGTACCAAAAGTTGGTTAGTTCGGAATTTATTCTTTTTCCTTGGTGTTCATTTGTGTTTATATGACGTTGCTATTTCGAATCTGGGGTAGATCATTGTAAATACCATTTTAGATTAGGTTTTATATATTTTTTCTTAATTTGTACTTACACATTTACTTTTCCCCCTTGTTATAGAATAGGCTTTTCCCGGATTAGGACTAGTTTTCTATAAGTCCCTTGGGTACGATTCTCTCGGTCATAATATATTTACACTATACTCCGACCGGGTTTTTATTTGCTACCCGTAGTAGAGTTGTATGTTTAGTTTATTATTTTATTCTTTTTATATATAGTTTTATCCTACAAATTTCCGTTTAGCAAATTGGCGTCGTTGCCGGGGACTTGGAATTAGTCCAAGTCCTAAAATCGGTATAACGCCCAATTATTTATTTCTTTATTATTTGATTCCTTGATTCTTTCATTTAAACTTTATATTTTGTTTTTCGGTTGAATATGCCGGGTTGGATGCCAGGTAACCGGTGCCCGGCAGATTCAGCAATTCTTAATTTGTTGTTTTAAATTGTTCACTAGGTTGAGCGATGCCGTGTGCAATGCCGGGTCTCCTACGTCCAGCAACGTTGGAGGAAGACCTATGCCGGATACGACTTACCCGGCACACAAGCCGGCATTCAATCTCAACTTTTATTTTGCAATTGTTTTTCTTTGAATTTTTTTTGACTTGTTTGTAAATATTCTAATCTTGCTCTTTTATGTTAACTTCATGTTATCTTCCCCTTCTCTTTCCCGTTTTATTTATTTTTTTTTTTTTTAGTTTGAACTCGCCGGGCGTAACACCGGGTAAAATCAACCCAGCAATCTTGGAGGAAGTCCAATGTCGGGCTTCGAACACCCGGCACCACGTCCGGCATATGCAACTTTGTTTCTTCTTTTGATTTTTTCGAATTTAATTATGTTAATATCTTTTTAATTATTATTACAAACATCTCGTTTTATCCATCCCTTCTCTCTTTTTGATTTATTTTATTTTCTCTTCGAGTTTAAATAAGCCGGGCAGGAAGCCGGGTAAAACCAATCCGGCATAAATGAAAGAAGTCCATTGCCGGATACGAGTCGCCCGACATTATGTCCGGCATATTCAAAAAAATATATATTCATTTATTTTTTCTCTTGAATTGGTAACATTCCTGTCTTATTATTATTTTTCGTACTATAATTTGTTTAATTTAAAATTTTGTGTACTCCTCCAAAGTAAATTAGGTGAATGCACTTCAAGCACACTCCCTACACAAATACTCAAATACAACAGGTGATTGGCAAGAGCTCTCTTCCTCAGCAGGTGAATGTGGTTAGTGCACGACCACACACCTAGTACACCGAATTTCAAGATTTTTCAACACCTGAGGAAGTGGAAATTGCAAGAGATCTGACCGTTAGCATGGAGCATAAGTCGCTGCAGTAACTTTTTGCTCAACCATGACCACTTGGTCAACCCCCGTCTCCAACGCTAAATTTATCAACGGGAGTATGTGAGATCGTTCATAACCTCTATCGAGATCTCTAATCACTCTGCCAAGTAGCCAAAGGCTAAGTGTAGGGCAGCCCCACGCATCTGGTCTTCTTTCACCACAGGGGAGTCACTTCTTTTCTTTATTTTCTTTATTTTTCTTTTGAACACTGGGGACAGTGTTCCTGCCAAGTGTAGGGCAGGGTTCCCCCCTTAAAAAAAGATAAATTTTTGTAAATATGCATAAGTTTTGCGTTTAATCAATGTTTTACTAAGCTTTTTGCATGTTTTTGATTGAGATGAGATTAGGAATGACTAAATGATTGTTCTCTCAAGAGGTAAGCTTTCTAATGACTCGTAGATTCCTATTTTTAACTTCTTGATTCTTTTTATTTAAACATGAGTATATGAGCTTTCTCATGATTCTGTCCTTTATGTACTTCTGGGTATTATTTTCAAACTGTGAAAAATTTTTTGGGTGAAAATCTTTAAAATGGTTTTTGTGAAAAAAAGAAGGAAGAAGAAAAAAAAGAAAACAAAAGAAAAAAAATTCTTCCAAAGGAAAAGCATTATATTCCTTGAGGTTGCAAAAAAAGTGCCTCAGAGTAAAAGCAAGAAACGAGAGTTTTTCCTTTTATTTTTCTCCTAAATTCCCTGTTCTTTAATGCAAAAAAAAAATCATGGTTGATTCAGAAACCCTTGCAAAATAGGGCTGAATATAAAAACCATCAATGAGTGTCTTGGCCACATTCAGAAACTCTTGAAAAATATAGCTGAATGATGGAAACTGGAAAAAGGAGAGGTTACAAAAATCCCTTATGCAAAATAGCCCAAAAGTTTTTGATCAGTTTTGAAACTTCTTTATGTTTATACCCATTAGTATGTTTTGATGGATAAGGATGATTAAGTGATACTTATGGATTAGAGTCAGATAGTTGGGAATATTTATCTAATTGTCATTCTAAAGTTTATCTGTTTTGTGCATAAGTGATTACTCCTTTCTAATCTTGTTTTGCTCGAGGACTAGCAAAAGGTAAGTGTAGGGCCTTGATAAGCCGCAAACTTATCATATTTTAGGTGCTAGATTTAGTATTATATTTATCTAAATGAGGTTATATATATGTTATTTGTGCTATATTAGGTATTAAAGTGTTTTATTAGTTCAGTCTTATGTTTTTATATGTTTTTCTGTGTAAGGAATGATTTTCCAGCCAAAAGATCATTGATGCCGGATTCAATGCCGGATTGATCCTGCACGGCATAAACACAGAACATAAAAGAGGCCATGCCGGACATGATGCCGGGTAGATTCCATCCGGCATAAATGAAGAGTCGCCACGGTTGACCAAGCGATAGCAGTTATTGACCGTTGGTGATTAGGCTGGTGCCGGGTATGATGCCGGGTATCTCCTACCCGGCATATGCACTGTTTCGCGCAGATTTTTGCGGTTTCGACTGTTGAGTAGTTGACACGTTTTCCACATGTGTCGGCTACTCCTCATCCGGCACGACGCCCGGCAACAGACACAATTGAGCCCTATAAATAGGCTGAGAGTCTACATCATTAGACACACTTCAACATCCAAATACACTTCATTCATTACTCCATTTCCGCCTCCATTCCATATGTTGGTGTCCAAGGAAGTTCTGCCCGATCATCCACGCGAAGAGAAGGAATCTCCTTTGGGTTAAGGCTATGGCCATTTCCTTAGTCCTTCTGTGTTTCTTCTTGCATTTGGTGTATGGTTGAGTAGGAATTCTTTGTCTTCTCTAGTTAGAAATGGTTCTCTTTGTAAACGTACTATGATCACTCAATAAAAGATATAAGTTCAACTTGGAATTTTGTGTTTATTGCAAATTAGGAATGAAGTTGCTTCTTCTTCCAAGTACTTCAATTCTGACCTTGACAAGGCAGAAAGGTTGAGGAATTCCAAGTGGTCTTTCTATTTGTCTTTTATAACTTAAAGGATGAAATTTAAGGCTCAGAATTCTCCCATTTTTGGTTCGTTGATTACCTAGATATTGTTAGTTTTCGATAATGATTAGGGAGTGCTTAGTTCGGCTTCGAACTAGAAGAGTAAATTGACATCTTGAGAAGGCCGGATGGCATGCCGGGTGCAAGACGTCCGCCACATTCAAGATTCTTGTCTTTGCGGGCGCATCTTGTCCGGCATAATATCCGGCAGTACCAAAAGTTGGTTAGTTCGGAATTTATTCTTTTCCCTTGGTGTTCATTTGTGTTTTTATGACGTTGCCATTTCGAATCTGGGGTAGATCATTGTAAATACCATTTTAGATTAGGTTTTAGATAGTTTTTCTTAATTTGTACTTACACATTTACTTTTCCCCCTTGTTATAGAATAGGATTTTGCCCGGATTAGGACTAGTTTTCTATAAGTCCCTTGGGTACGATTCTCTCGGTCGTAATATATTTACACTATACTCCGACCGAGTTTTTGTTTGCTACCCGTAGTAGAGTTGTAGGTTTAGTTTATTATTTTATTCTTTTTATATATAGTTTTATCCTATAAATTTCCGTATAGCAATAAGATTTTTAGATATATTATAAAAATATACGACAAACCATGATATTTAGAGCAAAAAATTGTATATTACATTTAAAAACAATTTTTTGTTAGTAAAGTTAAAATATATGTAGATATTCAATTATGGCCATTAATTATTATTATTCTTTATTAATATTTTAGTCACAATTAATTTATAATATGTATACATATTAATTTATGAATAAAATTTTTAGATATATTATAAAAATATACGACAAACCATGCTATTTAGATCAACATATTTTATGTTACATTTAAAAACAATTTTTTGTTAGTAAAGTTAAAATATATGTAGATTTTTAATTATAGCCATTAATTATTATTATTCTTTATTAATATTTTAGTGACAATTAATTTATAATATGTATACATATTAATTTATGAATAAATTTTTTAGATATATTATAAAAATATACGACAAACCATGCTATTTAGATCAACATATTTTATGTTACATTTAAAAACAATTTTTTGTTAGTAAAGTTAAAATATATGTAGATTTTTTATTGTAGCCATTAATTATTATTATTCTTTATTAATATTTTAGTGACTATTAATTTATAATATGTATACATATTAATTTATGAATAAATTTTTTAGATATATTATAAAAATATACGACAAACCATGCTATTTGGATCAACATATTTTATGTTACATTTAAAAACAATTTATTGTTAGTAAAGTTAAAATATATGTAGATATTCAATTATGGCCATTAATTATTATTATTATTTATTAATATTTTAGTGACAATTAATTTATAATATGTATACATATAAATTAATGAATAAAATTTCAAATGTAGTAATACTTATGATTATTTTAATTTTTAATGGAATAAATAGTCATAAGTATTACTAAAAAGCAATTCATTCTAGTAATAAAACAATTGACTCTAAACGAATATATTCTATTCAATTAAATATTATTTAATGAAATTCAAAAACATAAATTCAAACTTAAACAGTAGTTGTTACCGTCGTAGTGTTCTTCTTACCCAAACGTTGATTAATTTAATACAATAAAAGTTCATACGACATAAAATATAGTTTTTTTGAGAATTCAACGCCTAACATTAGCATTTATAGCATCAGCAATCTGGTTACGCATATTAGTCATGCTCAAAGGATCGTAAGTTCATCTGGGTCATCATCGGGCAAGTGTTCTTCGTCTTCATCATCATCATCAGCAGCACTGGATCCTTCTCCCCCTCCTCCTCCCCCTTTAACACTGGCTGAGGTGTCCGAGGCAGGTTTGTTCAACATCACATAGTTATGCAATGCGAAACACGCACTTATAATCTGACTCTGGTCATTGACATCATACGGTGGAACGTTGGCCAGTATCTTCCATTTTTTCTTCAGCGCTCCATAACATCTCTCAATGACACTTCTTAGTGATGAATGCGATCTATTAAAGTACTCCTTTACGGTCGTTGGTGGAGCTCCTCTAAATTGAGTGGGGTGAGCAGGGTTATTGAAGTATGGTGCCATCACACCATTACGATTTGCGTATCCCTTATCACCTAAGTAGTATTTTCCTGCAAAGCACATTTTTGGTTACTCAATATTAACACTAACATATTATTCATAGTCTGGTAAGTCACGATTATCATACCTGGTGGTGGTTCAGGGAAGCACATGTTGAGGTCAGATCGTGCTTCGTGAAGGACACGGGCATCATGCATTGATCCCTCACATCCTGTAAGCACAAACGTAAATAACATGTTGAAGTCACACACCCCGAGCACGTTCATCGTTGGGTGGCCGCTCCTACCACGGGACTCCAATTGCAGCGGTCCTGGTATGACGACGTTAATGTGGGTACCATCCAACGCTCCAATGGTATCCTGTGCAATTATTCAGGGAAAATATAACACATAATTAACAGTTTGAATCAAACGCACATACTCTCATGAGGTGATTAATCCGATACCTTAAAGTACGGGTCGTAACGAGGGTCCCCAGCAAGCTTTGGATGAATTGTAGCCCATTCGTCAGTGTTAGGCTTCATGTAGTCATGTCCAAATGCCCACATCAAACCCAATACCCTCTTAAAGTGGTGGCTAACAGTCTCTAGACCCAGGCTGAATCTCTCACAAGCGTCTCGGTTCGATGCTTTGTGTGCTAGTATGTACAAGAACAATGCTATGTCAACTTGAATGCTGACGTGTTGTGTGCGCTTCAGCCCATACCTTACTTCCATCATTTCGCACAAACGGAGGAACGAATTCTTATCCATCCTTAAGGCATTGTGAATTCTTTTTGGGTTGCTCCTAAGTAGAGCATTAACCCACATTTCCCCGTTGAATTCATTGTCATGCATGGGAATAGGTAGGGGAATGTTGTGTCGGTGTGATGCAAGCATTAAGGTGGCCTCATCAATCATGTTAAGTGCCTCTTGTTGAATACCTCTCATTGCGGTAACAAATTGCAAAAATGCTTGTGGATCGGTCAATATACGTCTAATGAATTCTTGGTCAGCCATGATAACTGTTAAAAGAATTTCGATAATTTACTATGACAAGAAAACAATAATAATGCATAATCAAATTCATCAAGGAATGTAAAACACTCAACATACAACAGGTATGCGCATAAACTACACACACATGTAGTTATATAATACAAGTTCCCAAAATGATGCGCATTTGTGGAAAAAAAATACTACTACTACTACAAGCAAATCTAGTTCTAGGAAAAACAAAGTCCAACATCCACACGAGACTACAATTAATACAAGCCGATATAGTTCTACAAATAAACAAAGTACATCCCTCAGAAGATAATAGTAACAAATAAACTAAGACCTAGAAGAGCGCTGACTCCTCACAAGGGAGTTGATGTATGCTAGGGCATATTTTTTTCCTCCCTCTTCCATCATGCCCTTGAACATGGCCCTACGACTCAGAACCTCCAGGGCCACTGCGGCATCTGCAAGCAACTCCTCATCATCCCTCACCTCTGGTATACTGTGCAGAGCTTTAGTGGCTTCATTTTCGGTCCACTGATCGCTTTGAATACTGATAGCTTGTTGTGCAAACGCATCCAACAACTGATTTGATCTGTTAAGCACAGAATGTGTAGAAGGAACGCGCTCAACAATCATGTCCAACTGCATCGCACGTCGGTCCTTCTTGCTAACCTTCTTCTGCTTCTTACATCCGGAAGAATCATCAGACTCAGAGGACCTTTTTCCTAGAAGAGACGACGGAGCTGGCCCGGTAGGGGTAGAAGAAGGTGTCGGAGTCTCTGTGCCATCGTAAGGTGGCATGGGAACGAAATCATCGTCCAAGTTGATCGCCCCCATGTTGTTGATGAAGGACTCGCTCCCGTCGGTGTAGTCGTGGTGGAACGAAGGCCGATAACCATCGAGTTCTCCTTCAGTATCGCCGACGTCTGACGTCGGGATAGGAGTGCCCATGCTGAACTTTTTCTTTCCCTTCGCGTCACAGTCACCGAATACTAGCTGGAGGTAGTCCTCTTCCTGAGGGCTGAAGCCCCTAGTCCTGAAGCGCAAGAACGAGCTATCCTCCTACAGAACATAAAAAAAATTAGTCATGTTCAAATGAAAAAAAAATTACAATGTTAACTAATGAATTGTGTGTACCGCTATTTTAGCGTCCCACCACTCATCGGGAGCGTCAATGTTACGCTTACTAGCAGACCACCCAATACCCGTAGTGCCTGAACCCTTCAGCCTTTTCCAATCCACCCACTGATGTCTAATTACTTCCCTTTTGGACTTGAAATTGGCATAAGTGTATTCCTTCTTGAATATGGCATTGAATTCCTTCAAAACACTTGCCCATTTAATGGTTCTGCTTACTACCTCGCTATTTCATCCAAGAGAGTGCGCATAGTGTCAACCCATTAGTGCAATCAGGCAAGTTGTTTGTTCATCGTCCCACGTGACATTGGTACGGCTACTTTCACCACCAACTATTTCCTTTCCCTTCTTTCCCTTAGATGTTTTTTTGCGTTGTTTAGTGACCATCTATAAGTAGATAAAATTGGAATTCAATTTAGTATCAACTACCAATGTGTGGTCAATTATTATTGGACAATTTTAATATTTATATATGCATGAATTGTATGTTGAGATATTATTTAATTTTGTATCAATTACCAAAATCGGTTGGGGAATTAAACTTGAACGATTGAAATATTAATATGTGCATGAATTGTATATTGACATATTGTTTATTTCAAAACTAACTTGTAAATAATACAACGTTCTAACAACCACTGTACATGTATTAAATTTGATTTTGTACAATAATAAGTTACATCATTGCACTAGTGCAATCCTAATAGCTAGCAGCCCGCCACCGCTCTGTCCTTGTTTCGCCTTCTCTTTAGATCCACAGAGTGTTGTTGATCTCGTTCATTTCCATCGTCTCGTCTCCAGTCGTCAACTTCGCGTAAATGTTTTTTTTAATGTAAAGCTTAAGTAATTTTGTCCTCATCATTGCTTTTGTTTTTTGTTATTCGGGACTATCCAGCTCAGAGTGTTTTGCCCTCATCATCGCTGGGCATACAAGTGCAGACACACAACCACTTACAAAGTCAAGGTACGGCTTAACCTATAACTACCACAATAGGTCTACCTTTATGTGTTATCTGTTCTTATCATCGTTTTCATAACCGGGCCAAGATCATTTAAGTAGATCCTATGATGGGGCGGCCTTTATAGGTTAATCTGCACCTAACTAACGCAAGTGATGGGTTCATACACTTGTCCACATTTATATGGGCAATTTTTAATCTCAACACGTTATTCAGTTCTTGAATATTGCACCGACTAATTAGAGCATGTTCGAACAAGCAAAATGAACCAACACAAGTAATAGCATCAATAGCTACTCAAATTCCAGGTCCCAAATACAATTCAACTCAGATGGAAGAATGCTTCGTTCAGTAAGGGTAGGCCATTGTAGTAACAGCATCACAAGCTACACAGAAAGTTATCAAGTCTCGGCTAACAATAGCCAAATCAATTCCAGTAAGGGTAGGCGTTTCTACTAACAGCGTCACAAGCTACACCGAAGGTACTCAGCCAAATCAATTCCAGTAAGGGTAGGCAATTATAGCAACATCATCACAAGCTACACAGAAGGTACTCAAGTCCCTTCTAACAGAAGCCGAATCAATTCCAGTAACAGCATAAGGAACTCAAGTCTCGACTAACAAAAGCCAAGTTCCATCAGGGAAATCACTTCAATTAGGAAAATCAGCTCCAATCAAGCAGATGAGTTACACTGATAACAACACAGACATCCGACAACCAAAAAATATGCAGTTCGTGCATATCCAAACTCACAATCAGGTGAAGCACAACTTTCGACCAAGGCGCATGCAAATTCCCAAACTCAGTTGCGATTCAAACATCAATCAGAAAGCCACAAAGCTACAACCACCAAAAGATCGGTAATTCAGAGGGAGCAGGTACCTTAGTGAAGGTCAATATTCGACTGAATCGAGAGAATGAGCAACAGGGACGGCGCATCAACCACGGAGGTGAGCTAGATGAAACAGAGAACATTTAGTATGCAATTACCCCTCAAACTCATTATCAGACACCCAATCGACAACACATTGGGCATAAACCCTAGAAAGTATATGACATGGAGTTACGGTCTTCGAAGAGAGGCTTACCAGATAGAGGAAGCGTTAAACGAAGCTTGACGAAAGGGGGAGAAGGAGCAACAGAAATCCACCAATGGTCGAGCAGAGATCGAGGGAGAAGGTGTGCGAGCAGAAATCGGGGGAGAAGGAGCTCAGAGAAGAGCAGAAAGGAGATTAAAGAAGATACTACCTTACTTACCTGGCGTGGATTAATTCGAACTAAGATTACACAGAAACGCAAGGGCGAAGAAGAACAGAGAGAAGGGAAAAACAACCCGAGCAGATACGGATTACCTCAACAAATAGAGGCGACTCAAAAGAGCAACATAGTAATGTCGAAGCTCAATCGAGGATGCAGAACAAAGAAGAACGCGGGAGGAAGAAGAACGAAGGAAGAAGAAGAACGGCGAGAGTGGGTTCACAGCGCAGAAACAAACATAAAAATGTAGAAAGTGATAGAAAGTGAGAAGGAAGAAATGAAGAGAAATGAGAAAAGAACCTCCATTAGAGAGCAATGAAAGAATCGTTATTCATTTTCATTAACCGATCATACTGTACACACTAGAGTATTTATAGAACTCTACTCTGTACATTTAGAATGCCACGTCACCAGATACACAATATAACATTGATAAGTGCAAAACATATAGACTTTTTAAGGTTTAATCACCTTATTAATTGCAGCATTTTTAGTAATGTTTCGCACTTATCTAGGGTTTTTCCTATAATTGTGTTGTTATATTAACTGATGTATTATATGTGTTAAAATGTAGGAAAAATACCAATTAAACACTTATATTATTGAAGGATTAAATAAGGCACGTGGAGGAGGGCGTGCATGCGTACGTAATATTGCATGCAACCGCTCCATAACAAGAGAATCAAGAGGCGACCGCCTCATATCGGACGGACGACACAAAGGCAACCGCCCGGCGGACGTGAACTGAGTGTACCGCTTGATACGAGGCGGACAAGACAGAGGAGACCGCAAGGCGGACGTGACAGAGAGTACCGCTTGATAAACAGGCGGACAAGATAGAGGAGACCGCCACTTATCTAGCGGACACGTGTAAATAGGCTTATCTTCTACGCCGACTCGCTCTGCAACTTGAGACGGCGCCTACCAGAAATCACGCACGCGTTGCAGCCCTGTCCCCTGCGCAATCAATGAGCTGCAATCAATGGGGAGCTGCAATCATCGAGCTCAATCAGTGAGCTAATGAGCTGCTGCTCTGTTCTTCTTCCTCTATAAATACGAGCTTCATTCCTCCTTACTGAGTGTCCTTCCAGAGGTTCCGTCCGTGGTTCCTCCTGGAGTTCCAATTCACACCATCATTCCATCTTCGTATCACTACACTTTCACTCACTCGTTCATTTTCATTTCTAATCTCCCGCTTCTCCATTTGTTTTCTTTTCATCTCATTAATCTCACCTCTAGTCTCACGTATTTAAATAGAAGACCAACTATTTAATATGTTAGGCTAGAGTTCGTATGCTTTGGGAATAATTATTATGTTCTGTATTAATTATGCAATTTTGTACTGGTTTTAATTTAATGAAGTCTGTTACGCTTAAAGCTCATCTCTCGCCTTTTTAATAAATGTCATGAGTTTATTAAATTGCTTGCTAAGTCTATTTGATCAGACCAGGTGATAAATAGATAGGTTGATTAAGCCGTAAATCTGGAGAAAGCTCTATTATGATTTAATGAGTTAGTATTTTCAGATGCAATTATATTTCCTCGAACTTAATGTTCCGTTTACATAAGAGTGCTCGAACCTTGATTAGACCGAGCATTTCTGGTAAACGAGTTCTTATGAGGCTATGACTTAGTCCTTAAGATAATTAAAGGAATTTTGCCAGACAATTATAATTAAACCAGTAGGAATAGCATGAAAGAGCAGATAATATTAATCTGAACCAGAGTCCCGTTTAGTTTTTCTGTTAATTTAGTTTATTTTATCTTTCCTTTTATTTATAAAACAAGTCAATTAATCCCCCCCCCCATGTGACACGCTTAGGTACTATAATATGTACATTAGTCCTGTGTTCGATATCCGTCGCTTACATTTTCACTATACTATGCGACCGGGATTTGTTTGCAGCCCGACGGATATTTGAGTTTTTAATTTCTTTTCTTTTAATTTTACACCATTTCAACCACTCACGATATAACGTCTGCAAAATGGCGCCGTTGCCGGGACTAGATTTATTCTAGTTCCTAAGCCCCGGATTATTCACCTGTTAATTATAAATATTTGTTCTCTTATTTCTGTTAATATTATTGTTAATATTAATTATCTTCTATATTTTGTTAATATTAATTATCTAATATTCTGTTAATATTAATTGGACACCTGATTTTGGACATATGACTTTGGACACCTGACTTTGGCCATCTAACTTCGGACTTCTAACTTCTGACATTTAACTTCTAACTCTTATATTATTGTCATTTAATTTCCATTGTCTCTAACATTTAATTTCCATTGTATACTAACGTTAATTATTCTGTCAACTAATTAAATTAACTTCTAATTTTATGTCATTATTTTTACTAACCTATACTTTATATTTCTGTCTGTTACGAATGAAAGCGAAAAAAAAAATCGAACAAGGTCTTGTCCGCCAGATATCATGCGGACACCACACAAGGCCTTGTCCGCCACTTACCACGCGGACTCCACACACGAGACCGCCTCGCGGACGTCTCCACTCTTGTCCGTCACTTAACTAGCGGACGACACACATCTTACCGCCTGATAACTAGCGGACGGACTTCGCAAATAAAAGAAAAGAGCTTCAAACGATGCGTTTCACTCAATCTGTTCTTCTCCAAATTAGAGAGCTCGAACCGGTACAGAGGAGAACGAACAAGCCGCGCAACTCCCCTCCTCTTCAATTCAACACAACTTCCTCAATTCTCCACCAAATTACGCAAGGTTAGTACCGAAATCTTTGTTTTTCAATTCTTAACGTTTCTATATATAGTTTCAAATCCACAAATAATGAACTACACTATGAGAAATTAAGGACTGAACTTTCGAACCCTAGGTCGACCCGTTCGAAAATTCGAGCTTAATATGCGATTTTTGTCTCAGATTCTTCTTCTATAAATCATATTATACATACACAAGGTTAAAACTACACTAATTATACTTAAATTTGTCGTTTTGGATGAATTTCAAATTTAGGTATATGTAGATACGAGACTTGCTATGTTAAAATAGCATTCTCCAATTGTATTATGCCTTGTTTTATTAAACGAATGAATTTATGATTATAGGTTGTTATATGTGGATTTGCTGATAACGGTATTAAATTACCTTGCGTTTGACTGAATTAATTGTGGAGAATCGTAGATTTTTAGGGAGGTTCTGTCGACTTTTCGACAGAATTTATGTTGTATAATTATTCTGTTTATATTTCATATTATTTGTTCTTCTTGTTTTCTATTTTGTTAATATTACTAAATGTTTATGTCAAATATTAATGCTTTGTTAATAATACTCCTCCCTCCGTCCTGAATTGACCGTCCTGTTTGCTTTATGGCAACGTTTTTCCACTTCAATATTAAGTATATAAGATAATAATATTTTATAAAACTAATTTTGTACTATATAGTTTATCATGTAAGGATTCTTATGCAAACTTAAATTTCAAAATTAATTTATCTTATATGTTAAAAATTGAAGTCAAACGATATGTCCAAATAGTAAACAGGACGGTCAATTCAGGACGGAGGGAGTATTAATTTTTATGTTGTTTTTAATATTAATATTTATGTTGCTATTAATATTAGTTTTTATGTTGCTTTTTGTTTATTAATATTTGTTTAATTCTTAATGTTTTTTTTTATGTAGTACTTTATTAAGTTGTGTACTAACATTTTGTAGACTTATACTATTTAAACCTTATCAAACTTCAGGAAGGTAACAGTTCGGTTTGCTAAATGTTTTATGTAGTACTTTATTATTTTTGCTTAAGTTATTTATGCCTAATTATTTATGTTTATCATATTTTTTATTTTCTTTTTAGTGCCACTTGAGTTCTGCTGCTATATGATTTTCTTTTCAGAATAAATATTCGAACATATAGCTGAACTCGCCTATGGGCAACCAGCTAACAAACCAGTTGCTCTAGGAATTCGATACCTTCGGTTGAACACTTGCGCGAACTCAAGTGTGAGGAACGTCTCACCCCTACCAAAGCTCTAAATGTGAGGAAGGATACCTTCCTCAATCTACGATACAAGGGGAGTTTCAGTTCTTCCTTTATTTTATTAATGTTCAACCTATATTTATCCTTTATGAGTCTGTCATAATTTGAAAGGTCATTTTCTTGATTTTAATTCTGAACAATGAGGACATTGCTCCTCTTAAGTGGAGGAAGGAGAGACCTTTCCCTGAAATTATGACAGTAGTTTCGATAATTGCCACACTCACTTTTTGCTACTCTAAACTGCTGCCTAAATTAAAAAAAAATTGATAAAATGAGATAAAATATTGTAGAGTGTCTGACTTATGTCAAGTGACAACTGAAAGATGGTTTTATTTAAGGAGTTTGTATAAAAATTATTTTCAATCAAATATTCTATTTTCACTCAAAATATGATAGATCTGCTAATTGTAAAAACCAATTTAGTTTAGCTTGGGATTATGGAAATATGTGGAAAGTTAAGGAAAGAAAGGATAGAACGGTACTCCGCTGTTTATGAATTTTTCTAACCAAACATCCTCGTCTATCCGTTTTATTAAGTTCTTTGGGGTGCTTTAACACCTATCTACCTAAGGTCTCGTGACCCTGGGATAGAAGACCCAACGCCGCTACAAGGATAAAGAGAAAAGTCTGGGTACAGAAAAATAATGCAATTCAAAAAAATTATTATTATAAATAATATGTGCTTTGTCGATACAATTTGCACCTCAAAAAAAAAGTGTAAATAATAAATTGCAATTTATATTTATAAACATGAGTACGTGGTGTTGAAAGGTATTGCGGAATAAGGCATTACTTCACACCCCTTGTCATCCCTGGTTTAGAGAATTGAAATTGGTTGAAAATCCCAGGTTAATCTAACTTGTTTTCTCTGCAGTCTAGTTTTTCTATGCTTTGACTAAATTATTCTTCTTCACTGTTTATAAAAAAACCTACTTCTAAGAGCAGAATTATTCTTTCAATTGGTCACTTTGTCTAAATTCCCCTTCTACACTTATTTAATCTTGTTTATTATTAAGGCTTAGAGAATTATATTCCTTATTTGCTTGAGGACAAGCAAAAGTCAAGTGTGAGGAAGTTTGATAGTGCAAAACATATAGACTTTTTAAGGTTTAATCACCTTATTAATTGCAGCATTTTTAGTAATGTTTCGCACTTATCTAGGGTTTTTCCTATAATTGTGTTGTTATATTAACTGATGTTTATATGTGTTAAATGTAGGAAAATACCAATTAAACACTTATATTATTGAAGGATTAAATAAGGCACGTGGAGGAGGGCGTGCATGCGTACGTAATATTGCATGCAACCGCTCCATAACAAGAGAATCAAGAGGCGACCGCCTCATATCGGGCGGACGACACAAGGCAACCGCCCGGCGGACGTGAACTGAGTGTACCGCTTGATACGAGGCGGACAAGACAGAGGAGACCGCGAGGCGGACGTGACAGAGAGTACCGCTGATAAACAGGCGGACAAGATAGAGGAGACCGCCACTTATCTAGCGGACACGTGTAAATAGGCTTATCTTCTACGCCGACTCGCTCTGCAACTTGAGACGGCGCCTACCAGAAATCACGCACGCGTTGCAGCCCTGTCCCCTGCGCAATCAATGAGCTGCAATCAATGGGAGCTGCAATCATCGAGCTCAATCAGTGAGCTAATGAGCTGCTTGCTCTGTTCTTCTTCCTCTATAAATACGAGCTTCATTCCTCCTTACTGAGTGTCCTTCCAGAGGTTCCGTCCGTGGTTCCTCCTGGAGTTCCAATTCACACCATCATTCCATCTTCGTATCACTACACTTTCACTCACTCGTTCATTTTCATTTCTAATCTCCCGCTTCTCCATTTGTTTTCTTTTCATCTCATTAATCTCACCTCTAGTCTCACGTATTTAAATAGAAGACCAACTATTTAATATGTTAGGCTAGAGTTCGTATGCTTTGGGAATAATTATTATGTTCTGTATTAATTATGCAATGTTTTTACTGGTTTTAATTTAATGAAGTCTGTTACGCTTAAAGCTCATCTCTCGCCTTTTTAATAAATGTCATGAGTTTATTAAATTGCTTGCTAAGTCTATTTTGATCAGACCAGGTGATAAATAGATAGGTTGATTAAGCCGTAAATCTGGAGAAAGCTCTATTATGATTTAATGAGTTAGTATTTTCAGATGCAATTATATTTCCTCGAACTTAATGTCCGTTTACATAAGAGTGCTCGAACCTTGATTAGACCGAGCATTTCTGGTAAACGAGTTCTTATGAGGCTATGACTTAGTCCTTAAGATAATTAAAGGAATTTTGCCAGACAATTATAATTAAACCAGTAGGAATAGCATGAAAGAGCAGATAATATTAATCTGAACCAGAGTCCCGTTTAGTTTTTCTGTTAATTTAGTTTATTTTATCTTTCCTTTTATTTATAAAAACAAGTCAATTAATCCCCCCTCCTATGACACGCTTAGGTACTATAATATGTACATTAGTCCCGTAGTTCGATATCCGGTCGCTTACATTTTCACTATACTACTGCGACCGGGATTTGTTTGCAGCCCGACGGATATTTTGAGTTTTTAATTTCTTTTCTTTTAATTTTACACCATTTCAACCACTCACGATATAACGTCTGCAAACATACTCTAATATCCTTCCTCAAACTAAGCTGGGTTTTGAACACAGCTGAAGTTTGCTTTGAAATAAAGATAAACCATCCTTTGTCATCGGCTTAGTAAAACCATCAGCAAGCTGCTGTTTGGAACGTACAAACTGAACAGAGACGGCACCGGCGGTAACTTTTTCACGAACAAAATGGTAATCCATTTCAATATGCTTAGTACGGGCATGCATAACAGGATTTTTGGAGAGATGTAAAGCAGATAGGTTGTCACACAGTAATAAGGGACATTTGGAAGGCATGAGTCTGAGGTCACGCAGGATGTAAGTAAGCCATACTACTTCAGTTGTGGCTGCTGCTAAAGCTCGGTATTCTGCCTCGGTGCTTGAACGAGCAACAGTTCTCTGTTTTCTGGATGCCCAAGAAATTAGGTTTGAGCCTAGAAAAACACAGAGACCACTGGTGGACCGTCTGGTGAGAGAGCAACTTCCCCAGTCAGCATCAGTGTAAGCTACTAAATTCATGGAGGATTTGGAGGATAAGGTGAGTCCATGTGTAACTGTGCCACTTATGTAACGTAAAATACGTTTTACAGCCTGCCAATGAACTTCACGTGGTGCACCCATGTACTGACAAGCCAAATTGACAGCAAAGGTTAAATCAGGACGAGTAAGCGTAAGATACTGCAGTGCTCCCACCACACTTCTGTATTTAGACGGGTCAATTAATGGAGATGGGATGGAATCCATATGATGACTTGCACTGATGGGAGTACGAGCTGGTTTTGCTGTTAATAAACCCTCTTGTTGAAGAAGATCGTGAGCATACTTCTTCTGACTTAAGAACAGACCCTGTTCAGTGAAGGCAGCTTCTACACCAAGGAATAGTGTAGTTTACCCAGATCCTTGAGAGCACAAGACTTGCCAAGAGATGAATAACTGTTGAAATTAGTTGTGTATACTTCCTGTAATCACAATGTCGTCAACATATACAAGGATAATAACGAACCCTGCACATTGTGACGAAAGAACAATGAAGTATCGGCTTTGCTGCAGTAGAATCCTAGGCCAAACAGAATGGAGCTCAGCTTATCAAACCAAGCTCGAGGAGCTTGTTTGAGACCGTACAACGATTTCTGAAGCTTACATACCATTGGTTGCTTGGAGGAAACAATGAATCCGGGTGGCTGCTCCATATAAACTTCCTCAAGTAAATCACCGTGAAGAAAAGCATTCTTCACGTCCAATTGACGAATTTCCCAGCCGTGAGAAATAGCAGCTGACAGCACTGTCGCAGAGTAGGAAACTTAATCACCGGGCTAAATGTACCTGATAGTCAACACCAGGAACTTGATGAAACCCTTTGCGACTAATCTTGCTTTTAATCTTTCAACAGTTCCATCAGGTAAGTATTTAGTACGAAATACCCATTTACTGCCAACTACATTCATGGAGGGGCACCGTGGGACAAGAGTCCAGGTATTCTGTTGAAGAAGAGCATCCATCTCTTCCTGCATAGCCTTCTTCCAAGCAGGACTTGCTAGAGCCTGTTTAACGTTTAGGTTAGAAGCAGCTGCGACTTGGTTGAGATATGTGAGCCTCGAAGTCTGACCTGGTTTTGGAGCGTGTGAGCATATGGTGAGTATTAGAGTTGTGAGAGCAGGTTGAACAATAGGTAGCTCAACAACTAGATCAATTGCTGGAGGATTATTTTGAGAAGTAGAAAGTTCAGGCGAAGATATCTCAGGTGAGGTGTGCGCAGATGTTTCAGATGATGGTGTGTTGAGGGTTGGAGACAGGTTATTTTCAGACATTGGGGAGTGAGATTCACTGTGGAGATTGGCATCATTTGTGAAGGTAAACTGTCAGTCAAGATAGGCAGAAAAACTGGTAAATGTGAACTGGTAAGTCCTGTCTAGAGCTGATCATAATGTGTCCGGCCCGGCAGCCCGGTCCGACCCGGCCCGTAAAAAAGCCCGACGAGCCCGAACCCGAAAAGGCTTCCGGGCGGGCCTGGACATAAAATTAGGCCCGAATGAAAAACCGGGCCGGGCCGCGGCACATTTTTTGAGCCCGTGGGCAAGCCGGCCCGGCCCGATTTTATATTATTTATTATTATATTTTAAAATGTAATATAGACATATTTAATTTTTATATAATATATACAAAATTATATATATAAATTTAAATAATGAGATATATATATAATATATAATTTTAAATAAGTTATATATATAATATATAAATCTATTAAAATATATTAATTTTAAATTTTTTTTAAATTATATTACAAAAATTAAAAAACCGGGCCGGGCGGGCCGGGCTTCGGCAAAGTCTGGAAAAAACCGGGCCTAGCCCGGCCCGGCCCGAGCATGTAAAAAACCGGGCTTGGTTTTTGAAAATAGGCCCGACGGGCCTAAAATTTTCCTCTGGCCCGGCCCGAACCCGGCCCGCCCGAATGATCACCTCTAGTCCTGTCTGATAGATAGGATTTTGTGTGGCAGGTGAAACATTTGATTGTTTGGGTGTAAAAAGATCAGAACTGCTTAAACGATCCTTGTCAACAAAAAGGTTGAAGGTTGTGATGAAGGAATTAGGTCTGGTGCGATTAGTAGTGAGATTTCTGAAGGGTAAAACAGATTCATCAAAGACCACATGTCGAGAAATATAGATCTTTTTGGACGAAACATGATAGCATCTGTAACCTTTGTGTAAATGACTGTAACCCACAAAAACACAGGGTAAGGATTTTGGTGCAAACTTGTTTGCAGTTTTAGTACGCAGAAGAGGAAAACATCTGCATCCAAAGATCTTGAGACATGAATAATCTGGTTGAGTATTGTGCAGTTTGACAAACGGTATCTGAGATTTCAAAACAGAAGATGGTAATCTGTTGATAAGAAACACAGAGGTCATGAAAGCTTCAGTCCAAAAGGTTAAGGGCAAGTTCGAATGATAAAGTAAGGTAAGACCCATCTCAACTATGTGTCGATGCTTCCTTTCAGCTACACCATTCTGCTCAGGTGTATGAGGACAAGAGACATGTTGAACAAACCCAAATTGCTAAGAATTTCAGTAAAGGTTTTACTGAGAAACTCACCACCTCCATCACATTGAAAAATCTTGATTTTCTTTGCAAACTGGCACTCTACCATTTTCTGAAACTTTACAATACTTGAGGAAAATCTGACTTATTTTTCAGCAAATACAACCATGTGAACCTGCTATGGTCATCAACAAAAACTGCATAGTATCTAAATCCACTTGAAGAAGTAACCGGTGATGGCCCCCAAAGGTCACAATGAATCTTGTCAAAAAATCAGAAGCTATTTTATTACTAGAATTGAAAGGAAGTTTACAACCCTTGCCCATCTGACAGCTAGGACACACTTCAAAACTCTTCTTCCAAGAGCTGACATTTATTCCTTGCTGTTTATTCAGTATATGCATCATAGTTGAGTGAGGATGCCCCAGGCGGGCATGCCAAGTTTCAGCTGAAGCATTGGCATTCAAGCACGTGGACACAGTGAGAGCTTCATTAGTTGGTTGAGAAACAGAATACAGATCACCATTTCTGATTCCCTTGATCAAGATCTTGCCTGTCGCACGATCCTTGATATGAAAACCAGATTCAACAAATTCAACAGCACAAAAATTATCTTTAGTGATGCGACTGACAGATAATAGATTCCGCTGCACATTGTTCAAACGAACTAGCCCTTCACTACTCTTCAGTTGACAGTCACCAGTGAATTTGATAGGTAATCTTGATCCATTTCCAACAATAACAGAATCGTTGCCTCTGTAAGGTTTAGTTTTAGCAAGCATACCTGTATTGGTGACCATGTGAGTCGTGGCCGCTGAGTCAACATAAAGAGGAGATGAGTTGTCCTCCATAGTAACAGTATTGAACGCTTTGGGAAGAGATTCATCACTTGCAGTGTATGAATGATCCCATCGGTAAAAGCAAGAAAGAGCAGTATGATTGTTTCTCCCGCAGATCTGACAAGAAGCATCATTCGAGAAGTTTGAAGAAGAGGACGCAGCATTCTTGGAAGAGTCTGAGTTTTGGTTTTGGCGATTATTCTGTCTACCATAACCACGACCTCTCCCGTTGGTATTCCTTCCTCTGCCACGGTAATAATTTCCAGATCCTCTCCCTCGATATCCACTGCTTTCTTGCGTAACTGTAAAAACAACTTCCTGCAGATTATCTTTCGAAGCTTCTTTTTCCTCTCCTTCACGTAGATCGTAAGCTTCTATGGCCGCGACAAATTCTTTGAAGGTAGGATAGGGCGCGCGAGCTAGCATAATTGATCGTAAGACCTTGTAGCGTTTGCCGCAACCTTGAGCAAACATCAAAACCTATCATCTTCTTGAACTGGATGTTTGATAGCAGCTAAACTATCGCAAACGGCTTTGAATTCCTTGATGTACTCCTTTATCGACTTATCTCCAAGATCAAGTAACCGGGGTTTTTGCTTTAACTGAAACTCACGATCTTTAGTCGATTGAAGAAATTCAGATTGTAGCTCACTCCAGATCGCTTTAGCTGATGTACAGCCTACAACCTGATCCACACAATCTTCAGATATAGTTGCGATTAGCCAAGCTCGAACAAGCGCATCCTTCTCCTTCCATTTAGAATCCGTCTCGTTAGAATCCTTCTCTATGAGATCAAGAACTTGCACAGACTCGAGAAGATTAAGCATCTGAGTTCTCCAACTCAGATAATTCCTTTCTCCACTCAACTTAATGGTGGAAATCCCGACTAGTTGATACAAATTTGCTGCTGAGAGTCTGAACTTTGACTCAGTTTTAGAACTCTCATCTGAGATTGTTTCGCCTGTTCCTGGCATAACTCCGAGAGCTATTGACAAAGGAACAGAAAAGGAGCAGAATTATGTTCGACAATGAAGCGGAAGAGCAAAGATTTGCTCTGATACCATATAGAAAGTGATAGAAAGTGAGAAGAAAGAAATGACGAGAAATGAGAAAAGAACCTCCATTGGAGAGCAATGAAAGAATCGTTATTCATTTTCATTAACCGATCATACTGTACACACTAGAGTATTTATAGAACTCTACTCTGTACATTTAGAATGCCACGTCACCAGATACACAATATAACATACTCTAATAAAAAATACCCTAGGTGAAACAGCCGTCACCGAACAATTAAGGGATATCTGTCATTTTTGACAAATATGCCAAGGAACATAAAAGCATGAAATATACCACATTTATGCGGGAGCTACATGTTAACTATATCGCACTGTACTAGTATTAGTTGTGTGCTAATTGTCAATTTTGAATTGCCAAAATCATATAATTATATCATAGTACTTCACCAACCCACCAAGGTAAAAGAGTAGTCAGGACTAGGGGTGACAATTCGGGTTAATGGGTCGGGTTGAAACTCACCCATACCCGACCCGATAAAAATTGTATTGACCCATACCCGACCCAATAATATTCGGGTTACAAATTATCAACCCATACCCAACCCATATAAAATGATTAAACCCATACCCGACCCGTTTAACCCACATAATTAGGCTATGCAAAATTGAAAAAACCTAGAATTAAATTTTTTATATGATTGCTCAAACGGAGTTAAAAATAAATGAAATCATACATTCAATATGGTAGATATTCCAGAGTTTTCATTATCCTCCGTCTTTTTTCTTTTTCCACATACATGTCGTGCTTAGTGACACTTAACACAAGAAGGTGATGTGTACGCGCCTGGGCCAAATATAACTGTATTTTCTCCTTTAGAATATAGAATCAAAACATAGACAAAAATCTTCAGAGTACATAAGAGATAGGACCACAGTGAGAGCTGTGGAGGAGAGAGCAGCACACTGTCTTTTGACAATCCATATAACGAATACGCTTGTTTTTACTTTATAAAGAAATACAACAAAGTAGTATTATCAAATAAACAACCTCTCATAAAAAATATACTACATAATCTGTATTATACTAATAGTAGGTTAGCACTTAGTAATATATTTATATTTTAATCTAATTATTTATTTATTATTATTTTTAATAAAATAAACGGGTCAGGTTGACTACGGGTTAGGACTTTAAACCCATACCCAACCCACAAATTTAATAGACAACCCATACCCGACCCAATCATTAAATGGGTTAATAATCGTAACCCAAACCCGCTATTTTCAGGTTAGGTATGGGTCGGGTTATCGGGTTGGGTAAAAATTGTCAACCACCTCATTACTCAGTATTTGGAATAATAAAAGAACAGGTAAATGTCACTAGAAAGATAGATACAACAAGACAAACTCATATAGTAGAGATGCAACTTCCGGTACCCAGTTCCAATAATAAAAAAATAAAAAACTGAACGTGAACTTAAACATACCCAAAAATCTTTTCCCAAAAAAGAGTCTACAGGGTTACTTCTTGGCCTTTTGCCATTAATAGCTAAAAAGGAAGAACATAGCAGAGCAGCTAGGGTTTACTCTTCTTCCCTAGCTAACAGGCTTTCATACACGCATGAAAAAGGGCTACCTGAGATCAAACCATGAGTAATCTGATTAACCGATAATATAAACACTTCGATTAAACAATTCTCACCTTGAAAATGGTGCACGAATCACAGTTTTTCTTCTCCTTCAAAAGCGCTGTTTCAAATGTAAAGGAGTGAAAAAAGTAATGACTCGAACTGTACTTTCCCAGCCTCGAAGAGGAGAAACAGCTGAGGAGAGTAGGCTTTTGATGCTCTGCTATGCTTGTGACCAACCATCAATCTGTACTTTGTACTTCAAAGATGGGTCTTTTGAGACAGTGTCTGAAGTATAAAAATAATACACCTAATTTCAGTTTATTAAATGCAACTCAAACAACTTGCTATTCGAGTATATATATATAGAACTGATGAATAACTCATACGGAAAAAAATGGAAGAGCAGCTAGAAAGCTCCAGATGTGGCGCCTTATTGTTTCCGACATTCCCTCTACCATGGTTAAAAATAAAAAACGGATTTACAATGCAGAGATCTGGTATATAACTATACATACACATTACAAGACTAAATAAAAAAAATTAGGGTAGTAAACAAGAATTCACTTACGCAGGCTTCAGTTGAATCTTCAGTACAGGGAAGGAGTTGATGAAGCATATACACGAAACAATGAAAGTAGGTACACCACAAAATAAAATGTGGGTCCAACTTCTAAGCTTAGAATTAGGTCAAAAACTTGCATTCTTCATGGTTTAAGGTGAAGCATTTGTGGTATTCAGTAAACTAGGATATCACAACAAGGGGATTCGACATACAAAAAACATCAAATGATAAGATACAGCTTCACAAATGATTCGATTATATTAACTGAACAATTATAGAACTAACATGAGATCTGATTCCATAAGGAAAGGTCATCATCTGTGTGGATTTAGACAACATACAGAAGACACCACTAGTTAAGAGACTGTTCATTCATATTAGACAGTCAGAAAGAAACCCAGCAAAACAAAAGATAGTGATCCCAATGAACGAGAGGAAGGGAAGGAGTAGAGAAAGGAGTAGAGATAGGGAGCTCCCTTCAGTCCAAGCACAGAGGTAAAGGGTTGAAATCATCTCCCGCTTCATTCATGCAATCACAGTAGCAGTCTTTATCAGTGTTCCTTTCTTTTTTTTTTTCTCCATTGCTGAATATCTCTACTGAGTGCTTGAACGAATGAGTCGGCAGATAATTCATAAACCCTATTCTGTCATCCGTGGGTGGGCTGAAGAGAGCTCCCTTAGTCAACTAAAATTACTCCCACAAAGATCTTTTGAAACATGCATATGGTCACTCAAGATCAACATCTCATATAAACTAAAGTGACCCAGGAAACAGAAAATACTTGAAGATGATGGTTTCATAACAATATATGGATAGGTATGGATGCAACAGCATCATGGGATAATATGACTCTTTTTTAATACCTAAGCAAACTATGAAAAACATGCTGGTAAAGAGATCAAAAGCTTCAATCTTTTCCAAAATATAGGAACAGTAGTCTCCAATCTTTTCCAAAATTTAGGAACAGTTGGTCTTGAATAAAAACAAACAATGCAGAAGATGGGGATGGCTATAAACTGAAGTCCAAATGTCAAATATACACATAACTGACAGGAAAATCTAAGAAAAAGAGAGATCAGAAGGTTATATCTATAGATGCGGTGAAATCCATATGAAAAAGGATTAACAGAAACAACAAAAAAACCTACACCCACCAGGAGGAGTGCATAGAAACTCAACACCCTTTGCATCAATTTAAGAGATGGTTAATTCGAGTGTATGGGGAAGATAAGTACGGATCAGATCGAATCAATCAGATTTGTCTTTAGAACGGTGGGTGGATGACAGGCTAGACGAGCTGTCAAGGATTGGGCGAGAGAGATCAGAAAGGAAAGAAGGGGGAACAAGTAAGAAAGAGAGAAGTAGAGAGTGCTTCCAGCTCACCACAGACTCATATGAAGTCATCCCACTGCCAGCTACAGTGAAATGAAGTGACCATTGATCTGATTTAACCCTGAGCAAACGCAAAAGAATAGTACTAATACTACAAAAAAGCAAGGTAGTGCAAATAAACAATTCTGTCATAATGCCTCCATGGTGCTACTGCTACCTCAGTGGCAGCCCTACAGGAAAAAAAAGAGAAGGTTAATAGGCCAAAATGGAAACGTATGAACAAGACGATGGTGAATTGAAAGTTTGAAACCCTGTTTGAAGCGTGGGAGCGAGATGATCAGAACCCTTTTTCTATTATGCTACAAAATTAAATGGGTTTTGATTGAAAAGACAACTAATTAGCTCAAAAGAGAGAACAGAACTTGGAGATACCGTAACAATTCATCAGGAGAGCGTGAAACATGAGTATATATATAGGTGAGTAATGGGATCGAGAGAAATTCACATATGTGTCTTACTAAAAGTAATCATAAAAGCATATATGTGGGTGAGACTGAGATGATGATTTATGAAGAGAAGATAGAGAGAAAAAACAAGAGAGAGATGAAAGGTCGTTTTCGTCATGAGAGTGAGGGAGAAGAAAGTGACCTCGAAGGAGATCTCTAGCAAATCTAAAAGGGTATTGTGACACAGTGGGTGGGAAACAGACAAAGAGACGACGGAATTAAGGAGGAGGTGAAAAGAGAAAAAGAAAAAATAAATAAGACGGAGTCTAAACACCTGTCTTGGTGGTGGCTCTTTTTTTCTCGGAGACGTACAGCGAGGGATGATGGAAGTAGGAACTAGAAACAAACGCTTGGATTGATCAGACATATCATCCCCACCACCCAACTTTCTTCTCCGATGTGTATTAATTACAGGTGCAACTGTTACTCTCTCTCTCTATCGGTCTCGTCTCTGTTCTCTCTCTTTTCGAGTAAAACACCAATTTACCCTACAGGAAAAGAAAGGACAGACCAAGTGATGGAACAACTGTTCACTTCTGTGTTTCAGACCGAACTGAATTTTTTTCCAGACCGAACTACTATCTCCATCGGTCCTTCCGTCCATAATTAATTTTATGACACATTTTTTTATTTTTATATTAAATATATAAGATAAAATAATTTTATAAAATTAAATTTTATAATATATAATTTATCTAAAAATTATATATAAAATTTAAATTTAAAAATTATTTGATATTAAAATCAAATAATATGTTCTAATAATAAACAAAACGTCAGAAGGGAGTAATTATCTTTTGATATGGACACATTTTTTATTTAAATATTTAATCTATAAAATAAAATAATTTTATAAATTAAATTTATTAATATATAATTAATCTAATAAATAATTTATCACAAAAATAAAATTTATAAAATTATTCCATAATAAATATTAAATATTGTGTAGAAAAATGTAGTATAAAATCCCTCCTCCTCCGACAATATGTGCAAATATTTACTTTATAAAACTTTTTTTTTCAATATTCAAGCCTATTTTATTCTTCCTCTAATCTATTTTTTCTCTTTGATTTAATAGCTATATTTCAGTTTTTTTAAAAGAATGGGTTATTGTTTAGATTATAATATTATAACTACTATTTGTTATATATTGAAAAACTATACATATCCAAAAATAGTAATCAAATTTAGACGCAGAGATTACTAACATCCTTTTTGTGTTGTTTTGTGAACTTGTAGATATATGTCAAAATGACATGTAACATTCTCGGTCATGACTCATTAATCTATTAAAAACAGCCAAAAGGTGTTTCCAAATGAGACGTAGATGAGTTACATATTATTTAATACTCACTCATTTTCTAAATACATTGGATGATGTATTAGCTCTAGGTACAAGAATTAAGGAACTTTGTTTAGGAATTTAAATAATTTAAGAAAGTAGAGTTAAGAGATAAAAGATGAAAGGTATAATTGAAAATTAGATGATAAAAAAAGACTAAAACATCTTATAATTCAAAATAGTGAAAAAAAATCAAACAATCATCTATTGAGAATAGAATAAAGTAGTGATAGTGAGAGGAGATGACTCGTTCCTATAGATGACTAAAGAGTAGCTTGTCAAGCTAAGGTTTTGTTCGTCTTTAGTATATTTTATTGTATATTTGTGGTATAAATGGGTAAGTCCTATGTGGGTCCTACATTGTACTCCAATAATATACTCTTACATATAAAACAACTACAAAACAATCAGACCAAAACAGCTACAAAACAGTCATTCCGAACAGAGCCTAAACCTACCAATAACTTGGATTTTAATAAGGCTCATTCATTAAATAAAACATTCATGAATAGTTCATGAAATTCAAAACTAATGATATGCATACCTACAAGGTTTACCTATTTTTTTACAAAATACTCATAAACTTCACAAATAATAATATATTCTTCAGGTTTATTTTACTCTTCAACATACCCTAAGTTTATTTTACTCTATAGTATACCTCTTATGTTTATTTTACTCTACAATATACCTCTCATGTTTATTTTACTCTACAATATACCCCTCATGATTATTTTACTCTACAATATACCCCTCGTGTTTATTTTACTCTCTAATAAACTCTTGAGAGTGTAACAAATATTTTTTCATGATATACCCCTAGACAGTGTATCTGCTATATTCTTACGATATACCCCGTGTGTAGTGTAATGAATATTTTTTCACGATATACCCTCTAAGCACAAAAGGAATGTCACTTCACCTCATAACCGAACCAATATGATGGAACCCAATTTCACTCAACATACCCACTAAATTTAGCCCAAATACTAGTAAGATTGCACTCAGCACACCATCAACTGCATTTTCATCCCTTTATTTTGATTTTTCTCCTTTTGTATCTACTGCATGAGTAATGGTGGAGGAGCATGGAGGAGAAGATTGCAGCATGCGGAAAAGAATTCACCAGTTATGAAGGAAGAGATAAGTCTCTCTGTAGAGATGTTCCACAATACACCCCTAGCTCACAACCAGAGAAGGCTACCCCAGCAAGAAATGAACAAGGAAAGATCATTAATATTGAGGCTGAGGCTGATGAATGTGTTGGTTTATTGATGCAACTTGGGTGCCAAATTCCAAATCCATCACTCACCAAGGATACATTGCGAAACAAATCCAGTTCCAGATGAGCAATTGAGGAGCAACATGGAGACAATAGGTATCCAGAACACAAGGGGAGTAGGATCCAGATCATAACAACAACGTAAGATGAGATAAGTGAACCAGTCTAGCATGGAAGGAAGTCCCTAATTGTGGCAGGTCGGGTCGTATAATACTACAATGGGATGAAGAAGATATATAGGTGATGGGGAAAGAAGAATGAGGGAGATGGTTGAAATTTGAATTCAAAACGAGGAAGATGATACTTAAAGTGCAGTCATGGTAACATATGCACCGTGTGATGTCAAGATGATGAAAGAGCTTATTTCACTCAAAGATAATTGGCTCATCGTCCCCTAAGGATTGTTTGTAGAAACTGTGATAGGAGATATTTAAGGTCATGTAGATGCATGGTCTAGTATGTCATATGAGTTGCACTTTCTGGCAATGTTACCTGTCACGGTTATGTAGGCCGTATAAGCTAGGCTTGTAATTGAATGGGGTACTATTTTTCCTTCTGAAGCTTTTTCCCATGTGGTTTAGCTTAGGGAAGTTTTAATGAGGCAAAATTTAAACCCATTATCCCTAATTAATAAAATGGCTTAAGCCCAAATTATAAAAAAACTGTATTTTCATCTCACATTTGTGGATTTTTGTAGTCTAGACAAACTTAGTTAATGTACGTGAAAAGAAAAAAAGAGGATACATAGCTAGCTAAGATCCTTTATGTAGCATGATGGTAGAACAGTGAGATTATCCCTATAAAATGCGCTAGATTGAAGTAAATGCTTCACAAAATAGACTGAGGTTCAAGTGACCGGCTTACAAATTAGAAGAGAGATGACCATAGTTGCTTAAAAAACTGTAGTGAAGTATAACTGGACTACATATGCTAGTGGTAGTATGGTCGTGCTCATGCAAAAACATGGTCATGTGCTCTGACTGCTCCTCATTAATGTCCGGTTTAAGGTTTTTTTTTCATCCCTTTATTTTGAGTTTTCTCCTTTCGTATCTACTGCATGAGTAATGGTGAAGGAGCATGGTATGACAACCGATTCTTTTGATGCAACATATGTCATCTCTACTTATTAGTAAGCTAGCCACTTGAACCTCCATCTATATTTAGAAAGCCTTTATCTCAATCCATAGCATTTTCTAGGGATAACTGTCTCTCTCGTTGTTTAACCATCATGCTACACAACAAATCTTTCATTTTGTATCTTCTTCTTTTTTCACGTACATCAACTAAGTTTGTCCAAGATACAAAAATCTATAATGTGAAATGAACAATGTAACTGGGTGTGTTGAGTGCAATCTTGCGGGTATTTGCGCTAATATTTTTTAAAACATCGAGTAAAATTGGGTTCCCATAATATTTGTATGGTTATAAGGTGGAGCGACATTCCTTTTTTCACTTAAAGGGGTATATTGTGAAAAAATAATATTAATTACACTTCACAGGGGTATAAGGCGAAAATGTAGTTGGTACACTAATGCAATAGTATATCGCAAAAAATATTTGTTGCACTCATAGGGATATATTGTAGAGTAAAATAAAAATGAGTTAAAGATCTCAAGAGACCTTTTATCCATTTTGAAGAATAATTGATTCATTTGGATAGATGTATATGACTAGGGCTGGCAATGGCTTAGGTTCGAGTCGGGTGAAGCTTCACCCGCACCCATCACCCGTTTCCACCCGCTCCACCCGAACCTGATAAGGATCACCCGAACTTGACCCAAACCCGCAGGTATACCTGGCAATATGGGTTGATGGGTCAAGTTGATATCAACCCTAACCCAACCCATTTAAAGTTCATCAAGCCAACCTAACCCAAAAATAGATGGGTTGAAAAATCATGACCCTAACCCAACTCGTATAAAATCTTTAAACCCTAACCCAACCCACCTAGCCCACTCAACCCTTTTTTAAGCAAATAATAACTCATATTACATAACACAACCATAGAAGTCACATTACATGAGATTAAATTGTACTCCATCCTGTTCTCAATAGATAATTTTGTAAGTGTTATCATTGTTTTCAAAATAAAAGATATTTTGGTCTTTTAGACCACTTACTTTAAACTCTTAATTTTTTCCTCCACCCACAACTCTCTTATTCCCCAATAGAAAAATAAGGGTAAAATTGTCCACAAATTGTCACCTTATTTTTGAGCGATGTGCTCGAAAATCGTCTAGTGAAAGCAGGAGGGAGTATCAGTCTAGTACAAAAGTTACTTTGATAGTCTACTTTTCAAAGTACAAACACTACTTTTCACAATCCTTGAATAACATTATATAGCATATTTAATTGATATAATATCGTCTAGTGAAAGCAGGAGGGAGTGTCAGTCTAGTACAAAAGTTACTTTGATAGTCTACTTTTCAAAGTACAAACACTACTTTTCACAATCCTTGAATAACATTACATAGCATATTTAATTGATATAATATCATCCCTTGGATAGCATTTGATGGACCACTTAATAGACATAAAATACTATACTTATGTTATTATCAATGTTCACAGAATCACGGTTCGATCCCACAATCCTACGACCTTACGATCCAAATTCATAGTTACGATATGGATTGCATGTAGGATCAGAACCATGTAGAATCGTCAAAGGATCATGATTTCATTGCACGATCGTACGATCCTACACTCTAAATCCATAGTACGATTCTACGATCCCATCGATCCCAATTTTATTTTTTGTTTATGTTTTTCATATCAATGTGAATTATATCTAGCCAAATATAAAGAAACAAAAAACTTTAAAATTTTTGTAGAAAGTTTCATAATCCATAAAATATGATGATTTTGAACGATACAACTGGATGTTATTAAAAGCAACTTTTATTTGTAGATTTAATTGAGCTAGTTAGCGGATAAGGATTAAGATTGGAATATCAATTCTTGTTACTCTCCATCATGAAAGATTACAAAATGTACCTAGGTGTTCATAAAATATATAACATTTAAAGTTTTATTTAAAATATTGTAAGGGTTGGAAAATTCAAAGTTATAAAACTCTAAAGTAGAAAATGAAAACATAACTTATAAGAACCAATACATATTCATAAACTATTACTGATTACTTTTATCATTTTTCCTTTCTTGGTTTATAATTAAAACAATAAATTGTTAGAACTCATTTTGAATTTGTGTTCCACTGTTTACTTACTCTTTTGAATGACATGGCTGTAAGAATCCTAATTATATATAAAGAACGTATAGTTCATAATATTCATTGGGAGTGTGATGAACAAATAAAGACCCACATAAAAATTATGAAGTACGTGGATTTGATTTATGTTTAACTTATCTTATTTCATCTTATCCTTTTTTATGGGCATTTTTATGAATTGTCATAGTTGTGGTCTTAATTTGTTATTTTTAATTCAATAATGCTATATTTTGTTACTCAAATTACTTTATATTTTAAATAGAAGTTTTTTTATAACAATTGCATATTTTTAATAATATTAACTTACTTTTTGTAGGATCGAACGATCTCATGATTCGATCCACACAATCCGATTCTAGGGGTCACTTACGATCCTACACTAAGATCGCAATCCTAAGAACATTGGATATTGTATAATATCATTCACAAACATATGTATCCCCTATTTTTGTTCACTCTTATACATAATCTAAACATATCAGTTGTGTTGTATCATTTACAAAAAGCCAAAACCAGATATCATTCACAAAATCACATCATGTAGCGTTATTTTCACATCAGCAACTGTAGAGTTGGTTAAGTCAAACTAAACAAATAAGATATGAAGTCGAAACTCTCAAAATAATGGTTTAATATGTAAAGCTGGTTGGACTGTTTGTTTGATTAACATAATAAAGTGTGTGATATTTCTAAAGGTTGGATAGTCTAACTGGACTTGGGCTGATTGGTAAAATATTTTCTACTTAAGGCTAAGACATAGTTTGGTCTAAAAGTAATATATATATATATATATATAGATGTACATTAATATTTTTATTTTTTATTATTAAGGTTTAGGGTTGGGTACCCAACCCAACCCACAAAATTAGCTTATTACCTTAACCCAACCCAAAAAACAAATGGGTCAATAAAGAAGACCCTAACCCGTAAAATTATGGGCTGAGTTCGGGTTGGGTTTTGGGTTGGGTCAAAATTGTCAGGTCTACCCGCAGGTGAAACGGGTGGAACAGGTAAGATTGTTGTTGTAATTTTTAGAAAATATTAGGGATTGATTCTAAATTTATAGTAAATTTTGGGGATCACAGTGTAGTTTATATAAAAACATGTGAGTTTTGACTATAATTCTTAGTTAAATTTGAGGGGTCTTATCATAATTTTTGAAAAATATATGGGTCAAACCGTAAACGGGTGATGGTTCGGGTGAAAATTGGGTGATGGGTGAAAAAATTCTCACCCGCATCCGACCCGACCCTTATCCGTTTTACCCGTCACCCATTTTTCACCATTTATTTTGAGTTTTCACCTATTTATATGGGTCAGATGAACGGGTGGGTCAAGTACCCGATGGGTATTACCACCCCTATATATCCATGGTGTTTGTATATTGTTTTTGTTGTTAACGATGATGGGAGGAGTGGTGTTTCGATGTTGTTAAACTTTGTTGTTGTTATCATTGTTATTATAGATGTTATTGTTATTATTGGTGGTATTACTAGTGTTGTTATTGTTTTTTTATAAGTAGTGGCATACATGTATTACGGGTGTTGAAAGCTTCTTTTTATACTCATTTTAGGATATAGGTGTTTACTAAATCACATATATAGTGGGTCATATACACGTTTCATCAACGTAACCCTTTAAATCAAGAGTTAACAAAAATGAGATGATCGTAATAAAAAATTGAATCCCAAGCTTTCCGGTTGTTTAAAAATAGAGTAAAGATTCACAATCATCGTATTTTAGCGAATTTAACTCCAAGCTAATGGTTTCAAAAAAAAAAAAATTAAAAAACTCCAAGCTAAACAAATTACTACTACTATTTTCAAACAAGTTGAATCACGACCTAACACCCCTTTTGTTTACTCAAATCATACTCTCCGAACCATCTTTGAACGGTACATTTTTGTAACTAATATGTCGTGCATGAGTTATAATTCGGACAGAAAAACCATCCTGGTTTGTTTTGGATAATTAGAAACGTGTCAGATTTTCTTTTGTTTAATTAAATTTTTCTATTTTTTAAAAGGAAAATAAAATGAGACTATCCAATACTCTTTACTTTGATTCTCACTCTTTTGGGTTCTTTCCTGGTACACTTTGACCGAAGACTTATGATTATTGATCGATAACTAATGATCATTGACCAGTGAATGTTGACTGGTAATTAATAGTCATAGACCGGCAGTTGCTAACCATTGACCGTTGATTGGTTATTTATTTCATTTTCCCCACTCAAACAAACAATTGAAAAACAAAATTTTTTTTTTTTTCGTCTATTCATTTTCCCTCGTGCCATTCTGTTTCCGCACTTGTATCAACAACGCCTTAGACTTTGTTCAATATGACAGTTTTGACAGCATATTTGCAGCATATTTGGTAGCAGGTTTGCGCTGACATATTTACTGGTAGGTTTGTGCTGACATATTTGTATCTGTTTTGAAAACTATTGTTTGGCAGTGCGGCATATATGCAACATATTTGGTTAAGTTAGTTATATGTAGTGCGTTTAACGTTTCTGTATTACAATTACAATTTATTATATATTACACTATATAACTTTATTTTGTTAGTAAAAATTCACAAACAATATATTATTATGAGTATTAATTTACAATAAAAACCCGAGAAGCCAAAGAAAATAAAAATACTTATATAACCAATAAAATTGTAATTTTTATTATTTAAGTAAAAATTGTAACTTATAAACAATATATTGTAACTTTGTATGTTAATAAATTTAGAGAAAATTACATCCCCACCCATGACGTTTGGTGAAATTACACACCCCACCCACGAGGTTTCAAAAATTACTTTGCCCACCCATGTGGTTTTCACTATTTTGCATCCGGCAACTTTCCTAATATTTGATCAACTTAAAAGATGCTTAAATGTCCAAAATTGATAAAACTTTACATGGATGATGCTAAGGTGTTATATTTTTGTCCAACGCCAAATCTAAAGTTTTTAAAGCTCATATATGACCTGTGGAACCCAATGAAAACACATTGATATGTCACATGTTTCATTAGGTCCTACTGATCACAAATGATCTTAAAAAACTTTGGATTTCACGCTAGATTAAAATATAACACCTTAGCATCATTCATGTAAAGGTTCATCAATTTCAGACAACATTTAAGCATCTTTTAAGTTGATCAAATATTAGTAAAGTTGTCGGATGTAAAATAGAGGAAACCATATGGGTGGACAAAGTAATTTTTAAAACCTTATGGGTGGGGTGTGTAATTTCACCAAATGGTGGGGATGTGATTTTCCCATAAATTTATATACATTCATATTTCTATATATTTTTTAATTATTTTAATTCATATATCACCAAGTGTCATATTTATTGGTTACATTAATTTTATTAATCTACGTGGTATTACAAAAATATATATTATAAATTAATATTATTAATGTGGTTTTTTTTTTAATTTGGCTAAAGAAGTAATACTATTTGTTTATAAATTATTTGAAGCATTGTGTAATTTATAACAAATAAAGTAATTTGTAAAAAATGTCATAAGATAAGTAGCTTTTTTAATCAATATTGTAATTACATTATGAAGGGAGAAAAGAAGCGGAAGTGAAAGTGTGGAAACGAAAAAGTAGCATTTGGTGTGAGTATTTATACTGACATTTATACTCTTTTAAACGAACAACAAAACATATTAATGAAGCTAATGTACCATATGCCACAATAAATGAATCTTTTTAGTTGATTGATTCCTCTCCTTTTTTTCCACTTGTATTTATTGGTGCTTTAGGCCCCGTTCTCAGACTCGATTATTGTTTGTGGGTCCTACAAGATTATATAATCTCCACCTTCAAAACGTTGCTTCACCTAGCGTTTTGTGCATACAAAACTCTACTTCAATGATGATACACAGCGTTTGTGTTGTTTTAATAGTGGGTCCCACTGACAAATAATCTTCATCTACAAAATGAGAACGGGGCCTTAAAAAGAAATCGACAATAGCGCTTATGTGAAACATTGAAAGAGAGTGTTTTGAGACAGCCAAATCAATTAAAGATTTGATGACGAGCACTTGGAGGATTCATCGTATCACCTTTTTGGTGTAGACTATTTATTTGAATATTTTCAATCATTGGTCAGAGAAGGAAGCAACGTTTGACATGTGGGGGATTTATCATATAGACCCCGTTTGGGTAAATAACCATCTTTTGTCATTAGTGGGCTTAGGTTGTATGGAAACAAGAAATCGTTCATTTTTGAGGTCAAATCTCTTTTCGATCTCCTTTGACATATATTCTTAATACAATGAGGCACCATTCTTTTGCCGTATTGAAAACTCATCTTATTTTTTCTTTCAATATACCATAAACATCAATTGTTATACTACATTCGTCCTATTTTGATCATCTTGTTTGCTTTTTGTCATATTTTTCAGCTTCAATATTAAACATATATATATAATAAAATGATTTTATAAAACTAATTATTGTAATTTATAGCTTATCACGTAAGGAATCAACTACAAAACTTAGACTTATAAAATTATATCATGTTATATATTAAATATTGAAATCAAACAACATATCCAAATAGTAAATAGTACAATAAAAAAAGGGACAAAAAGAAGTATCAATTATTTATTTATTATTACTCTTTAATTTTTTTTTAATTTCAACTTACAACTAAGATTATCAACTTTATAAAAAAAAGGGGCCTCAAGTAAAGAGTGTAATTCACATACTACTACCTCACTTTTAACAAATGTTGCTCGATCTCACTACATAACTGTAAATGTATGCGCTTCATACACACTTACGGTTTTGATGTGTGACAAACTAATATACTGAGCCAGTCTTGTACTCAGCAAAAGTCTCTTACAGTGATTTCACTTTAATAGTAACAGAATTTGGTTTGCGCATGTGGTATTATGCGCGCTGTTAGTTTGTTAAGATATGATCCCGATATATCTCTACTTAAGTGGTGTTTATGGTTACGTATATATCTTTGTAGGTAATTTGTTTAGAGTTTAGGAAATTCCGATTACTACGTGTATATAAGCATTGTATAGGTCTAGTATACGGGTGTGCTTTTGGGTATTAAAACCGATATACTTCAAACGACGATTTACCCTATTGAGAGTCAAGTGAGCTTCGTTATTAATTGTTTCTAGGTTAATTACTATCAGTCCAAGAGTGATAGAATTGAGTGTGATTGTTCATGGTGTTGAACAGATTAGGTGAGGAGTTTTTCATGCTATTAATAAAGATTAGTGGCTGAGTTTTCTTCTATACCTTTGTTTCATTCATTCTACTCTTAAGTGCAAATGCTCAGATCTAGACTGAGTGTTCTGGGTTACTACGCTACGAACTTACAAGTGGTATTAGAGCCGGTTTACCTTTACATGAGGCTAACGCTTCAAGGTAGATCATGAAGATGAGTTCGTACAACGTCAAAGCTCCCAAGTTAACCAAGCTGAATTAAGTGTGGTTTAAATGATGATTAAAGGCTTGGAATCCAAGGGAAGTAGATTGTGTATGTACAGGAATTTAATGGTTGTTAATGCTTAGATTGATGTGGATATTAGTGGGAATGAGTTTGTGAGCTGAATTGTGTGTGGGCAATGTCAAAATTATAGGGGAACCTCTGTCAAAATTTGGGTAGAAACTAGAAGACTTGGGTGTTTTAGGAAGAGGAAATAACCTGAGATATAACTAGGTATGTCTTAGTTTTTAAGGTGAGTAGTTAACCATGTTAGAAGTTAAATTGGGGAGTTAGGTGATGGAGTAGCATGTGAGGTGAAAAAAATGCTATGAACACTAGTAATGCAATGGATAGAGAAACAGTAAGTAAGTGAAGAGAAAGAAAACAAAATCTGTAGCAAGAACTTAAGAGGGAAGATTAAGAGTGGAGAAATTGCGTAAATCAACCAAAAGTTGATTTAATGAGTTAAGTGAGGAGTTGATCAATGAATTAGGAGGGGTTTTAAAGTGTCAAATGATGTTAGAACATACTAGGTAACTTGTGGAAAATATTTGAGTAAAATACACACTTTGGAAAATGGTTCTGTAGCCGACCGACCCAGAGGACCGACCCTGTCTGGGTCGGTCGAGCTGAAAAGTTTGAATCGGGAGTCTTCTGCAACTGACCGACCCAGGGGACCGACCTTGGCTGGGTCGGTCGAGTTGAAGTATCCAAACTCGTAGCTCTCTGCATCCGACCGACCCAGGGGACCGACCCAGGGTTGTGTCGGTCGGGTCAAATTAAAAGAAAATTTTGGGGCTTAAGCAGTAGACTATAGGGAGAATAATGATGGTGAGAAGAACATAATATGCACATAAAAACCTAAGAAAACAAGCTTAGGAAATGATGAGAAGTAAATGATTTTTTGATTAAGTATGAGATGTAAGGAACTAGTAATTGTACATTGGGAAACATAAGAGATGAAACGTGTTAGGTTAACTATAGAGAATTAACCGTCCGATGCTATATATGTTATAGGACTCGTATAGTTGATTTCCAAAGAGGAGTCGGTGATCCGAAAGCCACGGTGAACGGTATGATTTTCTCATGCCCTGTATGCTAAAGAGGCTACCTCGGCTTGTTTCTTTATGTGTTTATGTGCAATCACCTAAACAAGATAAATGCATGTAATCGGTTTATTGCACTTTCTGATATCTTGTGATTATTTTGCCTTGCTTGAGTTGTGGCTGAACTTGGAAGTTGTGATTGAAATTTGAAGTGTTTGTCTGATTGATTGGTTGTGAAAGCTTGATTGGTTGATTGTGGGCCTCTCGCTAACTCCCTAACTTGATGACTTTGCTAACCTTGAGAATTTGATGAATTTAAGTTTGTGAGAAGCCCCATATAGTTTCGGCCACACGTGAGAATGAGGTAACAAGAGAGATTATTAACCGAATCCTGGCCTAACCCTCCCACCATGGTCCAAACCCCTTAAATGGGTAGCAACCAGGGGAGGTAAGCCAACTTTAAGCTCGGTGGTGGGATAGTCTTGTCCATGCCCGGAGGTCATACCGACTTGACTTGAGAATTATTTAGAGAAGGATAATTGATTGAGAAAAGATCTTGGCTTGTGTGAGTTAGTGATCTTGAGTAAAGAGAAAATAACATCTGACTAACTCGGATGGAAATTGGGCTAACCAAGTGTGAAGTTTGATTGGGATGTGAATATTAATTGATGAATTGTGAGATATATGCTTTGCCCAGATGGTATGCTTGAATGATTGTCCCCATGTATGTTCATGAATTTATTTGTTTAGCATGTTGTTTATATAAAACGAACTCCATGTAGGCGACCAATTAGTTGGCGTACCCCCGTTAGCACGTGAGGTATGCGAATTTCATACGCAGCTTTTGCTGAGCTCCTTGGGGCACTGTTTTTATCGCAGGTACTCGTAAAGGTTGATGATCGGAAATGACCGGGATGCATTCTTGTGATAGCTTAGTGATTTTGATTGGTGTACTGAGTTGTACTCGGCTGGAAGTTTTTGATTAGCCGGTGTACCATGTGGTACACCCTTTTGGTTTTTGAGAAAATGTAAACTTGATAGACATGAATGGTTGTAATTTGTATTAACTCTTAGCACTCAGTAATCACTTTTAGATATTGTTGTGGAGAACATGGATGCAAGTATTGTTGGAGTTGTTTACAATTCGGTTAATGGTAACTCGGTATTTCTTTACTATCAGACCGTCATTATTTATATTTGAAGCCTTGTTAGTCGTATGGGCAGCTAACGACGTTGTATCACCCACCGTTGATTTGATTGTTCCGCTGCGATTAGTTTTAGAGACCGTGATGATTAAGGGATAATTAGAGGATTAACGGTAGGGGTGTTACAACATGATTGGAGATCACACTTTATTTCGAGAACTAGAGGGGCTGCATGAAGGTTTTGTAACTTTTGGGAACAATGATAAGGGATGAATCATTGCTATAGGCACAGTGGGAAATAAAACCGGCGTTGAAGATGTGTACCTAGTGGATGGCCTGGAGCACAATCTGCTAAGTGTGTCACAAGTATGTGACAAAGGACCATCATCCATTACTTTTGACTCCTATGGTTTCATCGTCACTGATATAACCACTGGTGCTTCACTCTTGAAAGGACACATAAAGGGTAACCTATATCTGGTGGACGTTGATGCTCAAGACCTGGATGCTACGTGCTTAACTGTTTCTACAGTCAGTGCTAATCTGTGGCATTAGCGGCTTGGTCATGCTCATACTCGGTTGATCAACAAGCTTCACACACAACACTTGGTCAAAGGACTTCCGTCTTCAGTGCTTCATGAAGATAGTCAATGTGGTGCATGTCTACTGAATAAACAGACTCGGTCAGCTCATATACCAAAAACAGTTGTTTCCACATCCACTGTATTGGAACTTATACACATGGACTTGGTAGGTCCCATGCGCACAATGACTCGAGTAGGGAAGCAGTACACCTTTGTTATTGTAGATGATTATTCTCGTTTCACCTAGATCTATATACTCCATAGCAAATCTAAAACATTTGATCTGTTAAAAGTTTTTGTATTCAAATTCAGCGTCAATTGGGTTTGCTTCTGCGTAACATCAGGTCCGATAATGGTACAAAGTTTGTCAATCAGTAATTTCGTCAGTTCTGTACTGATCAAGGCATCACTCACACTTTTTCTGCTGCTAGAACGCCACAACAAAATGGAGTTGTCGAAAGGAAGAATCGAACATTAGTAGAAATGGCACGCACTATGCTAAACGCAAGTGGATTAGCGTCGAGTTTCTGGGGAGAAGCAATTAACACGGCGTGTTACATCTTAAACCGTGCACTTATCAGACCTATACTGAATTAAACTCCATATCAACTGGTGAAAGGAAGACCACCGTCTATCAGTCACTTTAAAGTATTTGGGTGTCGTTGTTTTATTCTTCACAATGGCAAGCAAAGTACTAGTAAGTTTGATACTAGAGGAGATGAAGGTGTCTTTCTGGGTTATTCCACTACTAGCAAGGCATATAAGGTGTTGAACAAACGTACACTTATTGTGGAATAATCAATCTATGTTCGATTTGATGAAACTAACTTTGGATCCCGCAATCCACAAAATATTGGTTCTGAGTTTAGCGTTGATGATTCTGACGGCTCCGACTTTGATACTACACCCCCTCCAACCCAGATTTCTCCGTATACATCACAGACTGCTTCGAATTCTGATCCTTTGTCTTCGTCACCACCACCATCCGATGCTCTTGATAGTTCTTATATGCAAGTTGAATCCTCCAATAATTCAGATCGTGCAACTGATTCTGATGACACCCCAGGTTCTCCGCCAAATAATGATAACGTCCCACCTGTCATTCCTTCTTGACGGGCTCCTGGTGTCACGTTAGATAATCTTCTTTCATACTTGAACTCAGGAAGAGTAACTCATAACTCACTTCTGAATTACTGTGCTCATGAAGGGTTTTTGTCAAGTATCGAACCTCACAATATAAAAGAAGCTCTTATTGATTCTGATTGGATTCAAGCCATGCAGGAAGAACTTAATGAATTCACCAGAAATGATGTTTGGACTTTGGTTCCTCGCTCTAGTCACAAGAAGGTTATTGGAACACAGTGAGTTTATCGCAATAAACTCGATGCTGATGGTCATGTTGCTCGCAACAAAGCCCGGCTACTTGTCCAAGGGTACAATCAGCGGGAAGGTATTGACTACAACGAAACTTACTCTCCTGTTGCTCGTTTAGAAGCTATTTTGTATGTTGATCGCCTTTGCCGCACACAAGGCATTCCCCTTGTACCAAGTGGACGTCAAATGTGCATTTCTGAATGGTTATATTGATAAGGAGGTGTATGTGGCTCAACCGCCAGGTTTTACTGATCAGTCTAAACCCGATGATGTATACTTACTCAAGAAATCTGTTTACAGGTTAAAGCAAGCTCCCCGGGTTCGGTATGCACGTCTCACTTCTTATTTATTGTAGCAGAGTTTTTCTCGTGGTCAAGTGGACAACACTCTCTTCTTAAAATTTCATGACTCAGATATTTTGTTGGTTCAAATATACGTTGATGACATTGTATTTGGATCCTCTTGTCCAAAGTTATCTAAATCCTTTGAAACTGTGATGACAAATGAATTTTCGATGAGTAGTATGGGCGAACTAACCTTTTTCTTATGGTTACAGATCCGCCAGACCAAGACTCATACTTTTGTTTGGCAGGGGAAGTATGCTAATGTCCAAGTTTCACTACTAGAAAAAATGGATTTACCTACGGACATTTCTGTGGGTAAGTGGTAGGTATTCAAGTTTACCCACGGAATACCTACGGAAACGTTCAGTGGGTAAATACCTCATGGGTAAGCTAATTACCCACCAATAAAAGTTCCTGTGGGTAATTACCTACAAAGTACCTACGACTTTTATTGTCGATAAATATCTACGGATACGTCCGTAGGTAAATACCTACGGAATACCAACGAAATACCATCGAATATCATGTTCGTATGCCACGTGGATACCCACGGAATACCTACGGAAATAAATACCCACAGAATGAGCCCGTAGGTAAATACCCACGGAATAACTACGGATATCAATTTCGTATGCCATGTGAATACCTACGGTATACCTACAGATAATATTACCCACGAAACTTTTCCGTTGGTATTACCCACAGATTACCCACGGGCAAGTGTTTTGCTACCCTTTGTAGTTTACCCATGGAATTCCTACGGACCACTTTACCATCGGGTTTTTTCGTGGGTATTCCGTGGATAAATGTGAGGCATTTTGTTTTAAAAAAACATAATACATTACTTACAATTAAATATATTGAGAACAGAAGATTGTTAGCCACAGTTTTATTTCACAAGCCTTTTCACGAGTTCCCCTCTAAAAAAATCAATACAATCATCACTTATCCCTTAATTACCCATGAAGTTTGCAATCACTTCAGTAAACCCAAGCCAATAGACATAATCCATGATACACAAAAATTCTATGTACTCGAACTAAACAACTACAATGTTTAGTCCCACTTTATCTTTGTTTGCCCTGGCTCATCTTAGTCTCCAATCTCCTTCAATTTGTGTTTGCCTCTGATGGTAGCTCTTTCTTTTTTTGCAGGATTAAAATTTTTTACTGTAAGCTAAAATATTGATAAGCTACACAAGCCAACATCACTAAACCATGCAGTTGTTGACATTAATACTGGCAGAAAATAACGTATTTGGGAGGGTGACAAAGAGAAGTATTATGACACAGTGGTTGCTATGATATCTGATCAGTACGAAGGGGCCTTGCCTCTTGATCAATTGAAGATACTGACCTCAAAAGAATATAAAACTGAACCATGCAGTTGAGCATGTAAACAGTAAAGCCATATATAATCTTTGTTCTCTGAAGAGAACATACATGATCTAATACCTTAACTACTTTAAAAATCAAGACATTTCAAACCTTGAGTAACAAACTTAAGTTCACAAATGCCAAGAAATGGACTGATAAATAGCATACTATCATGGATTTCGATCTCCTTTTAACCCATCCAATAATCATCAATTTTGTGAAATTTTCATAGGAAAGAGGACAACATTTGATCAAATTTTATTATCTCCTGACATAGACATGATTCTGTTCTTTACTTTCATTATTTTACATACAAGGCAAAAAAACTCGTAAATCAAGGGAATACTAACAGATGTGGCCAAAAATCATGCCTTCTCAGTTACTAGTATTTGAGGGACTTAGTCTCCAGCTCTCTGAATGGCTAATCATTGTGGTATAAATATCAGTTAAATAGCAGCTGCTCCTTTATTTTCCCTTATACTATCCCATCCTTTTCATTGAAAACTCTGCATGTTACTAGATCAGCACTTTAAATCTAGAATTAAAAAAGAAAAAGACAAACAAACAGTGCAAATCAAGAAAATAAGTACTGACCATGTTCAAGTAATTCAACTGAATAATGATACCGGTAACAACAACCATAGCAAAAACCCATGTTGCAAAATATTCGGATTGGTTTGATCCTTCCAGTGTGAGTTCAATTGCAATGTCAATAGCCTTTATACTCATAACCTACACAACAGGAATAATTATGGATATATCAGGCTAGCACATCACAAGATGAAATTAGGCTCAATGTGTCAACTATAGTAGATCACAGAATATGAACTTACAGTGAGTGATCCAATTATCAAGCAAATGCCAACATATACATATATATTTGTTTGACCATAACGGGGAGCACAGTACAAGATCAATACCAAGGCCACAGCTACAACAGATGCTGTAGACGAGAAATGCTACAATGAAGCAAAGCAAACGAGTCAAACACAATTCCTTTCAAAGGGAAAAATACTACAAAGAAGATTGAAACATTACCTGGCTGAGTTGCTAATTTCCAAATTTCTTCAACAGTCTAGAGTACTCTCACTAGGAGCATGAAGTACAATAACAGTAGAGCCTACAATGCAAAGAAGACATCCCATGATCCTCATTCTCTATAGTTTCTCGCCCAACATAAAATGTGCCAATACAACACGGTCCATTTTTATAATAGATCAGAAGTGAAAATGTGAAACAAATGGGAAACTATAGATAAGAAGAACGTCAGCGTAACCCAGCTAGTATTTCAGAGCATTATGTTCTAACATACCTGACAATGATACTCAATGCACCTAGAGGCTTCACAAGCACAACAGGAGCATAAATGTAGGCCACAAAGTTGACTATCTCTCCAACAATCACTGCCAACAGAGATATCGAAAGGTCCAGAAGGAACACTATCACATAAGGGGTCAAAAGGGAAAGAACTGCACTTAGAAGCTCATGGTTTTGAATTTTGACAAAACTAGATGCGTTTAATTCATGTAAGCGCCCATTTCCAAGGTCTGGAGTAGGAGCCACACGAGGTAGAAGCAAATGAATAGTACTACATAACACAGTTTCTAACATCCTTTCCCATCTCTGTTGTCAGCAGCAATAGAAAAAAAAAACTTCAAGTTTTAATTTCAAGAGCTGCAAGTAATCAACTGTCTCATGTAATGAATCAATACATTCGTCTTAAACTATCCCAGCACTGAAAATGTGGTTCTTCATTGCCACATTAAAAAGCACACACCGATAGTTTGTCTAATGAATTCCTTTGTTCATAGGAGATTACCTGAAACGCTTAATTATCCAACACAGCAATCACTAAACAAATCTCGCCTCTGCAGAAATGCTTTTCCAAGTTCTTAACAACCCCAAAACCACTCATTCACTCACGACATCGATGCACAAGATCATCCTCCTGTTTCTCCTATCCATTTAGAAAAATGGTTAACAACACATGAATATATCAACACCATGTTGTGAAATAGGGATAGTTTTCAACCTTCAACGTCCAGATACATTCAAATAAGTCACTAAAGGTTGGATGAATTCCTCATTGCTCGAGTGCAACAAATGTCACAGCTACAGATTTAAACAGCTAACCACAATTTTCATACACCTTATCTCCAACAGATTCAATGGTTTGGCATATTTTTCCAATGTTATAAAGCGTTCACTGGTGCATATATGAACAAGCAAGCAGACTGACTTAACAACAGGGTATACTAGAGAAAACTGTTAGCATAGGAGATATCGCAAGGTGTTAGGTTCACAGAGAGACCAGGACAGTAGTAAATTAGTCAGAAATAATCAAGCAGTTGACCAGATATGAAAACCAGAGAAGTCATTTGTCAGGGGAATACAAGAAAGCACCAACAGGAACATATATGAAACAAAATTGCCAGAAACAAGAAGATAAGTTCGAGTATATTACCGGTACCAGATTTAACTGTGGTTCAGCCCCGTCTTCAAACTTCCAGTGATTTATATCCGCAAAAGAAGATCAAGCACCAGAAGTGAATGAACAGAGAGACAGAGGATGTATGTTCCTTATTCGTCAGAGACGAGAAGATAAGATTTCAGTAAATTACCCGAGCCGGAATGAACTGTTCTTCAGCCCCGTCTTCACCACGAGGAAGACCTACTAAGATATATGATTCCAATGCAATATATTCATATATAAGTATAGAATCCCAGTTATCATGCAAAATGTATAAATCAACCCTTTTCATCATAAGAGTCAAAGCAATATAGAAACTACACTTGGGATATAGAATAAACAAACAACTTCTTAGCATACCGTATTATAGGTTCCTTGTGATAGGTCTTTGATAACTTACTTAGCGTGATATCTGTCACGTATTCCTTGTGAATTGAATGAGTGTTGGTGTATGCCTGCTGCTTATACTGAGGCCATCTTGCTTGATATCTTATGCTTGACAATTTAGGTTCCTCGTCAGCCCTATGTAAAACGAAGGAAATTTATGATCAGCAAATGCATCTATTACTACCAGAACAACACATGTAAGCTATTTCAGGAAACATGTAACATAACTGAATGCCAAGTGAATGATAAAGTAGAAAACATTATCTATTTTTTTACGATGCAGTTCATAGCTTAACTGCAATTCATAATAGGTATACTACATCACGCACAATGTTCAACAACAGAGCTGATACCAAAAGAATGATCACAAACATAAGAAGTTAAAAAAATAGATCAAATACTACAAGCATTATGCACTACAGGAATGAAGCACTGAACCCCCATCAGAGCAATCAAGCACCGAAAAGCAGTTATCAGCCAGGTGCTAATAAAGAAAGATATAACAAAAGCATCTATAAAAAGATCCATCGAATCCAAAATAATATCACTGAGTTCTATAGGATGGAAAAAGTAAAATGATATTCAATTTCTATTCGTTTGGCTGAGCACAGGAAAAAGTTTTCAATACCAAAAGGAAAGTGAAAGCTTAGACAGACAGATGGAACTTCCAACACTGTTTCCCATAGTGGAAAATATACGCATGAAATTGATAAGCAAAAAGAGCATAAAACAGAAACCAAAAGTAGAATGGTCCCTCGGGCCACAAACAGCATGTATTCATGGTTAGAGGGTCAGACAAACTTAAATCGACGCTGTTCATATTAGCAGGATATTATACATGCGAGATTTTAGTAGGCATCTACGCCAGAAATGGGCAAAAAGTGCTTCACAATGATAAATCTAATAGTGCAATACAGATATCAATATCTAGTCTAAAGACTGCGTAGTTCATATCAAAACAAAATAAACTTTTAAATTATTCAGTAACAACAACACAGAAGGATGTGGTATGATTATTATTCTGTAATGCTTAAACACCACAGAAAAGCAGGGTAAACAGGTCCAAAGATTTAATGGAACCTGAAAACTATAAATCGCTTAAATGGCTCACTTATCTAAGCAGCAAATCTATCATGTAGTTAGAGAATACAACATGAAACAATGTTAATATACTACAGAAATAGTACATATCATGAGCCAGGTAATACATGAAATAGAATAGTTCCAAGGATTCATTGAAATAACGCTCAAGAGTTTTATATATACGATTGTTTTTACAAAATTATTCTTATACATGTTTCTTAGATGTATGAATTTTACTGTTGATATTGACTATGAACATAGAGAAATACTGGCTAAATGTATATATATATATATATTAATCATGTACAGTAATTACGTTTTCAAATAGCTTTAAGGTAAATACAAAACTACCTCACTATATATTGGTTTCTAGATCGGTGAAGTTAAAGAGAAAGATTTTGGTCTAGTGTTACAACATTTTGATAAGGGAAAATTTGAAAGAGGAAGAAATTAGGAATATAGAGTTAAGACTTGCAATTTAATAGCTCTTTAAACTTTAATTCAGCAATTAGAAACATGAAGCTATATCCGATTCCTTTCTTTTAACTTATAAATCTATCTCTTATCCAATTATAAGATGTAGCCTCTTCTTTCTTACAAGATAACAGAACAACAAAATGATTGTTTTTCTCAATCCAGAGAGCTTCTCTGACTAACTACTTTTAAGATATTAGATGTAGAATGAGTTAGATTAGAACACAGATTTGAAAAGTCAAAGATGCTACTCTATATGTTTGATATAGTGATTTTACCCATGGTGTGGCATTCATATATATATATATATTCTTTTGGCTCATACGTTCTTGTTGGTGTAATTCACTTTTGTGCTTCTCATAGTTGGAATTGGTTACTGAAATTAAGATGGTTATGTATTTTCTGTATACAATAAAGATCTTGAATGTTTATACATACTAGGTACGAAAAAGACCTTTGAACAAGAAGGAAACTGCACGAAAGGAGGAGGACATAGTTTCTGTATCAGGAAACTCATTAACCGTTCATGAGCCTAAGTTGAAGGTATGATCTATTCTTGGTGGAACTATATCTTCATGGTCTAATCTGAACAAGGTTTTCATATGCTTTTTTTGGGTAGTTGTGGTTTTCCAAGATTATAATGGCTTACAACTCTTCAGTAATTAACAACAAAACTTTCAACTTACATATTTAGGGCTCTAATCTAAAACAAAGAAACGAAACTCAGCGGATACACTCCAAAAACCTATCTCCCGATTTCTAGGGTTGTAGCTACCGGAAGAGAAGAAAAAAAATTGAAGCGACAAGAAAGGGGACTTACTTGTTCACCTTCTTCAGGCGACACCACAAGATCGATACCAGCAAAATCTGTGAGGTGACACCAGTTGCTTCTTTAGAGCCAAAGAAGAGAGCAGGTCTTTAGTCTGGGGAGTAGTCGAACGAAAAAAGGTTTTGAGAGCAGTCGAATGGCACAAAGTATCGAGAGAATATTGAATTCAGTTTGAAGAGGAGGTTGAGGAGCAGCGGAATTTAGTTTGAAGTGTGAGTTTGAGGAGTCAAAATTTGCAGTGGAGTATGGCTGAGAGTCGATTTGTGCCTAGCTGTGGGGGAGTATGGCGAGGACACAGTGTGCGCAAAAAAATTGAGGAAGGAAGAAGCATGGAAGGGGAGGGAGAAGCTGATTTTGCAGGCGGGAGTAACGGGAGAAGTTCATGAATCGAATCGCCAGAAGTGAGTTTAGAAACTTGGAGAAGAACAAATTTCAAAAAGTATAAGTATAAAACACAGCCGTTTTGACAATATTTACCTACGGAAATAGTCCGTGGGTAAATACCTATGGAAAGTTCCGTGGGTAAAAGTGGTCGTTTTGCATTATTTACCTATGGAAATAGTCCGTGGGTAAAAGTGTTCTAAGTGTTCTCGGTCAATAGAGCAAAATGCTGTCGTTTTGCATTTTTTACCCACGGAAAAAGTCCGTGGGTAAATACCTACGAAAAATTCCGTGGGTAAAAGTGTTCTAAGTGTACTCGGGCAATAGAGAAACGGTAGCGTTTTGGATTATTTACCTACGGAAATAGTCCGTGGGTAAATACCTACGGAAATAGTCCGTGGGTAAATACCTACGGAAAATTCCATGGGTAAAAGTGTTCTAAGTGTCGGCGTCATTTTGCATTATTTACCTACGGAAAAAGTCTGTGGGTAAATACCTACGGAAAATCCCGTGGGTAAAAGTGTTCTAAGTGTAATCAGTCAGTGGAGCAAAACGGTGTCGTTTTTCGTTATTTATCTATGGAAACAGTCCGTGGGTAAATACCTACGGGAAGTTTCCGTGGGTAACACTAGTCTGGTACGCTGGTAATTACATGTTTTCAAATGCAGTCATTTTATGTTGATTTTACCTACGGGAAACGTCCGTGGGTAAATACCTACAGAAAGTTCCGTGGGTAAAAGAGGCCTTTATATACCACCTAAATTACCTACGGAAAAACCCGTGGGTAAATCTTGAGTCCACGATTACCTACGGAAATATCCCATAGGATTTTTTTGCCGCCATTTTACCCACGGAACCTCCCCGTGGGTATTTTTTGCGCTACTTGGCGCTGTCTCCCCGCGTATCTGCCCATGCCATTTACCTACGGAATAGTCCGTGGGTATATTTTTCCGTGGGTAATCCGTGGGTATTTTGTTGGGAAACTCTACCTTCACTTTCCTGTTGGTATTTCGTAGGTAAATCGTGATTATTACCTACGGTTTAGGTCCCGTGGGTAATTGTCTGTAGATAAATGCGTTTTTTTTTCTAGTAGTGTTTGGGTTTGAATCTGCAAAATCTTTAACCACTCTGATGTCTAGTGTTATCAAACTTGGTTCGGAGATCCACGTTGAACCCACTGATCTTACAACATATCGGGCTATGATTGGCTCATTGATGTATCTTACTGCAAGCAGACCCGACCTTCTTTATAGCGTCTACTACTGTGCTCATTTTCAAGCTGACCCTCGGGTTCCTCATCTTCAAGCGGTGAAACGAATTTTTCGTTATTTGAAAGGTACTCCTGAAATACCCCAAACCTAAATATGGTGTTTAAACGTTAAAATAAGATATACAAAGGCTAAATTATGCCTTAGAAGCATTAAGAAACAATTTAAACCAAAGAAAACACAAGGAAACACCATAAGAGCAATTTAAGCAAAAACATGCTCTAAGCTTGGAGTAACTTTGGGTAACATCCAAATGTCATTCTTAGAATTTAGTAACATACTAATGGACATGTTAAACCAATTACCAAAGAAAACAAAGCTCAAAAACAAGTTAAAACGCAAATTGTGCTTTAAGGACTCTTAAAGCACATTTTTGAAAAATTATCTTGGAAGGAGGTTTTGAGTGGCTAAATGCCCATGATTATACCTTATTAAACTTGTGTACTACTTAGTATCATTTAGGAAGCCTAAATCAATGGGAAACCAAAAATTTCACAAATATGTGCACTAATTGTGAGTTGCAACCAAATAGTGCCCAATTTAAGCTTAAGTCAACTTAGTTTAATTAATTGGTCAACAAAGACCACAAATATCTCATTAGTAAAGGGGGGCCGGTTTTTGAAGTGGTGACTCACCACATGTGCCAGCAACTTAAGGAAAAGAACAGGGAAATTTCAAATAGTACTATTTACCTTTTAAGACAAATATCTTGCTTTTAGCTCTCTCTCTCTCTCTCTCTCTCCCTATCTCCTCTTCTTCTTCATTCGTTCTTTTCCCACCGGTTTCACCTTCTCCCTCCCTTCTCCATTCACGTAAGAAGCAGCCCCATTGTTGCCTCACCTTGCTTTGCTCACTTAGCACTCATTTTAGCTCCAAAATCAAAACTAAACACATATTATTCTTAGTTAGATCAAGCTCTTGCTCTATATCTTTTCAAATCTCCAAAAGCTCCATTTTGGTGCCAAAGGATATCGCTATTAGAGGAGGAAAAATTAGCTTGAAGAGTTCATTAGCTTCTCCATTCATTCAAGGTAAGGAAAATGCAAGAAAAACCACCTTTCCTTCATGACCGAAAATCATCTTCTCATGGGAACTTGTTTTATCCCTTGTTCTAGCTTGTTTCTATTCTCCAAGGACTAAAGGAGGTCCTTCTTGATTCATATCCAAGCTTACCTGAAGACTTTAAAGGTAAACATTCCTTTTAATACCTTAAAACACATTTTAAACCTAGGAATGATTTTGTAACACCCCCGAATAAACATCCAATAGTACAAAACCAAGACCTTAGCCATATTACAAGATAACTATGCAGCGGATTCTCAATATCATCCGGGTGCTACAGATGCCAACCACCCACGTGGTTGACAGACCACATTACCAATTCTAAGTTACGGTCTACATGATTGGAAACAACCCTCAATAAAAAAAAACTCATGTACAATATAGATACAAGTCCCAAATACCTAGTGTATACAACATAGCTACTAGGTTAAACAATACAACTGAAATATTACATCCTGAGTTCAGTTCTACAGGGTACAGTTCATAAATTAGACAGAATAACTCGTAAGTCTTGCCCTGATGGACTACCCCCATGGTAGCCATCCCGCCTACGCTCCGTTATTGTCCGGCACAATACCTGTAAAAATTTGGGTTGGGACGGACTCAGTAAACTATGCTGAGTATGAACATGTGTAGCCCGTATGTTGCCGGGCTACACGACTACTTGGTCGAACATTATTAAGTCCAATTTACATGCTATAATAAAGCAGTAAAGCACACCACAATACATCATGATATCATACACACTTAAAGGTAGCAAGGCATTAGCAACAAGCAACCAAGCATAACATGCCAGTATCATAGCAACACCAAACACGCAACCAAGCACAACAAGCTGCTAGTATAGCAACAACAATCATGTAAGTAATAAAACGTGTGCGTAGGTATCTCATACCCATGATCCTCACTATGGGATCATTCGAGGGTTATGTGTGTTTTCATTTCTTTTCTCTTGCTCCCATAATGTGTACTTTCTTTCTCTTTCCATGCACCAGGTTTGGGGATATAGTTTAGATCCCGTGACCATATCATGTGGGTGCCAATCTTTCCTTGTTTCTTTAAGGGTTATTTGAGAATTCTCTTATTACCACAAGTTGAAGAACGTCTTCTCATAGCCAATCCTCCATTCCCGACGTCGTGCGTTGAGGAGGCGGGGTCATCTTTAGACCTCAGGATATGTTCCACCAATCGGTATTTTACTTTTCATTAACACTATAAGTTCGACACCATAGTGGGTGTCATTAGAAGTCCTCTATAGTTTAAGAGGAGTGTTCCCTTTATATAGTTCCTTAGTTTGGTTTACGTAGTTCGTGGTATTTCAGCTCAAGGTTTCATCAACGAGAAGGGACTATATTACTGTGTGCGCGCAAGTAATGAGCAACAATGATATATCAAGTGGGTAAGCAAGGAAAATAAGCAATCCATTCACATGCTTTACACAAGCCCACAACATACAAATAAGCACGGTAAGACAACATCCGTTTTCATGCATTAGTCTTGTGGTCATAGTCAAACAAGGCACACAGCACACAAGCCGTGTAACACGACAACATACAAACCACACATGTCCATACCTTATTTAGAAGCAAGCGTCGTCTCACACATGGGTTCTCAGTTGGCGTTCGTTACGACCCTAACGTTGATTAAAAATAACGTGTCAGTTCATGATTTCATGTGATGACACTTTATATCGGGTGTTAATCCCTAGGTGTGTTGTTAAGTGCTTAGTTTATATTAGCCCTTAGAACTTCCCATGTATTAGTTTTAAGCTTATCTTACTCCTAGGACATTCACACTGTCAACTCGCACGTTAACTAAGTCCTTTCCTCTAGCTAACGTTTTAGAGCATTCAAGGTGCTATAGTTTGTAACAAGTTTTCCTAAGATGGATTAAACTTACCTAGAGTGTATTCTTTCCTCGGCTAAGTAGCTATGTTTTAAGCTCATTATTTACACATCGACACTCCTCAATTATTGCTAGAACCCCTTTATACTAAAGCTTAAGTGTTTCAAATTGAAACAAGGTCCTTGTACATAACCTTATATTATCACACTTTTTAATGTATCTAAGGGTGTCTAAACTTCCCAAGATGTTCCCTAAGTTTAGCTAGATACATTAGGAAGGTTTTGGGTTTATTATCAATCTAGTATCACTCTTATGACCCCCATGAAATCAGTTATACAGAAGCTACATCTTTAATACAATCTGAAACAACAAACTAATTTATTACTTCTTGGCCCTTGTATCTAGTTAGCTCTACTGCTGTTTGATTTCTTTTTTTTTCATCAAGTATATAAACCTTCGAAGGCACAATAGAGGTGTTTAGATTCATTATCAATTCACCACAACACCATCGAGTCCCTCAGTACCAGGTTATACAGAGAGCAACTCTCAGAAAACAAAATATAAACTGAAGTATTAAATTCTGCTATCCTTTCTATTATTCACTTTTGTTAGCCCATGTATTGGCCCTCTAACTATCCCACATTACTGACTTGGTTAGTTAAGGCCTTAATCAAGATTCTAACCTTAAGACAACCCTAAAGCATCTAGGTTTATGTTGCTGATATAACCTCACACTGAACTGGACATCTAGAGGAAACTGAAATCTGCAGCATGAACCTGCTAATTTTTCTTCCTTGTTTTTTTCTGTTCGTCCTCGAGTTTGTTTTCAGTTCATCCCAAATTTGTTCTTCCCACTCAGTGAATGTTTAATTGGGATCTTAAACCCACAGCAAGACAAACCACGCGGACAACACCCCTGAATATCGTTGTACAGAAACTGTACGAAAACTAAAAAACTGCTAAACTCAATTCGGTGTTTTCCTTCTATTTTTAACCTTCCCGTACCTTAATCTGATTGCTAGCTTCGTAAGTGTTGCTTACCCACTTAGTCAAGTGTGTTATCAAGCTTATAAGTTTGACACAGACCCAATTAGCATGGTTAACCACTCTGAATATTCTTATACAGAAAACAGGAACTGAAACTGAAACTGAAGTATTCTCGCCTTGTTTTCTTTTTGCCTTTTTAATATGACTTTCATTTCATTCCCCGAATGGCTTACCCAATTAGCTAAATATTAAATCTGGGTTTTAACTCCAAAATAAACTCACAACGACTTACTCGACACCTGTGAGAGCTCTCTATACTGAGATGAGGAAATTCCAAAACTGAAACAAGGAACTGATGAACTCTCACTTGGTTATTAGTGTTATATATATATTTTTTGTTCACGAACCTGACTACCTATTCCTCCCTCTTTGTTGGCTTACATCCTTGAGTGTTCTCACAAGATCTTAACCTCCAGACAACCCCAAGCAGCTTGATAATCTTACAAAAGCTTGCCTCTACTGAGACAAAAATCTCCCGAAACAGAAACCAGAATTCAGGAACTGATGCGTTTCTTTGCTATTCTATTAGATTGCTAGCTGTTTCTTTTCTAGTCTCCCAATTGCTTATGTCTAGTCTCACGCTTCAGTATCTTTTGGATCAGTCATTCAGCAACACACTCTTTTAGATTGTTTCAGGAAGGTTATTGTACAGAAACGTTAACATTGTAGAAACTGACAATTAATATAATCTCTTCTAGTTCTTTTTTTTGTTCATAGGTTGACTTCCAATCCATCCCAGCACGACTTGTTAATCTTATAGGAGACTGCTTATACAGAGACACTAAAATTTCAAAAACTGTAACTCTGAACAGAAGCTGAAACCGAAACTGAGGGTATGAACTGATTCCTCCTTGTCTTTTGTTTTCTTCTTGAGCTTTGATTTGATTTCTGTTTTCTCCCAGGTTGTTTTCCCCTTAGCTACATGTTTTATCACGATTCTAAGTTCAAGAACAGACCCAAGGCAATGGGGACTACTCTTTTAGAAGTCATTTACACAGAATCTGCAAAACTGAAAAAAAGAAAACAGAAGATGTGAACTGTTGCTTGTTTCTGTCTACTAGTTCTCTTACTTATCTACCCATTTAGTTAAGAGTGCTGGGTATGTTTTAAACCCAACACTACCAGACAATCCCATTACTGATGTATTTCATATACAGGGACAAAAAGAAACTGCAGGGACTGAGATCATGAAACAGATGCATTCTTTTCTTGTGTTCTCAGTTTATTAGCGAGTTGGGTTTTCAATTCCTCTTAAATTTCTGCCTCAGTTATTTAAGTGTTCTAGGAAGTTTCTAAACCCAAAACAAAACCCAAACAGCCTTGACGATACCCCTGGAGATTTGTTCCACATAACACGATTTTTCAGACATCTGTAATAGCCATGTATGCATCCATACCTTCCTACTTCTATTTTAAAGCATAAGACTGATTCCTAAATTTGTCCCAAGTGTGTACAAGCCTCATTAAGTGTATTAGCTATATTTGGATTCATTATCAAGCCATTACACTCTTCACATAACCAAGTCAAAACACACTGTGATCATCCCTAGACAGTTAGTATACAAAACTCAAAGTTACAGAATTTGAGTTGATTATCAGTTGATAGAAACTTTTCAACATCTGGTTGTTTAGTTCTTTTTGTAATGTTGTAAAACATGAATCGAGTACGTGTTTAGGAATACTACCTTGGGTGTTTAGGACTTGTCCCTCCTGGGTTGTTCCTTGATATTTCCCTGGTACCTTTATGCAGCTAGACAGGAACCAAATGCCAAGTTCAGTCATGGATGGTTTCTGTTTGTTTAGTAATTGATGAAAAACACGTTTTATTTTGTAGCTCTTTTTACCTTGGTTAGGAGCCAGGTTGCTGGGGACTTTGGCTTACTTATAGAAGGGCCTTACCAGGGGGGTTTAACCCGTGAGTACAGAAGAGAAAGAGGGGTTAGTTCCTCAGGACTTTGGGCACAAAACAGAAACAAGGTTGAACTGTGTTAACAGAATACTTTTCTGTTTCCATGACCTCACCTCTAGAAATTCTTGGAAGGGAGTTTTGGTTTCAGGATTTCTAGGACACCACCCGCAATTGACATGTACAAATCTAGGCTGAAACAAGAAGCAGATTAATGAGACTTGCTCATGGAGTCTCGAACCAACCAACCAGAGGGAAGAAAAAGAGTTTGCATATCCTGAGATTGTTTTACCTTGCTAGTTGTTCCTGGATACCTCTATTGCAGATGTTCGAGAACCAGCTGGAGCAAATGGAGGAAGGCTGAGGAGAGTTTATGCACCAGCTGAAATCAACGCATGCAGGGGGGTGAATGAGGTGTCTGAGTGTGGGAATAATTTGCGTGGGTTAGTGGTTACCATTTACAAGATAATGGTGTGGAAGTTAGGGAAAGCAAGCACCCTGCTGCGTGGGAGTTTGAGAAAGAATGCAGATTCTGATGCTGCTGTTTGACCCTTGAGCATTTTTTTTGTTTTACAGAGTACAAGAGCAACCCTCTGGTGGTTCAGATTGTCGGGCAGATCAAGGAGTATGTGGTCCTCTGTTAAATTTTTTTGATTCAGTCGATACTACAAGGAGCTAGAAGGTGGTGGTATCGAGTTACAAGACAGTGCAAGGATTTCTACTGAATCGACAATGGCAGTCTGTTAGTTGCTGTTGTCGTGTTGTTTTTTTTATAGTAACCTAGTAATCTCGCTACTAGTTTAAATCGGCCAGTATATGCTATTGAATTCGAGCATAGCTCAACCGGTTAAGGCATTCGGGGAAGGTTCGAGGGGTTCCGGGTTCGAACCTTGGCGGGAGCACATTTCCTCCCTTTTCCTTTTCCCTACATGCTTATTTATATATATGTGAGACCATATACTATATGTCGCGTTATTATTTTTATACGTGACTACTTTGTTCGTGTTAGTTATATATATACGTATATGTATATACTTGTCGCGTTTTAATTAAATGTGCTTATGCGACGTTATTATTTATTATTTACAACGTTATAATATCGTAGCGTTACGTACATGTATTTTCGTATTCGTACATATATAAGTACGTGACTACATTAATATGTAACGTTGTCACACTTCCGGACACGTATATACTAAATTAAATTGTTCATACATTATTTTATGTCCAAATTGTATAACTCGTTATTTTCGGATAATCTCCTCGCGTTTATGATTTTATTCATATGAGGTTATATTTGCGTATCACGTACCGATATGTATACGCGGTATAAGTACCCGTTTGGATATATATTTTAAATACCATAAGGTTTTATTGTAATTGTTGCACATAATTTAATTTAAACTTCACTAATTTAAAGTGGTAATTACTCGAGGTATTTCAGTCTACCCCCCTTAAAAGAACTTCGTCCCGAAGTTGTCTCAATCGAGTTTCTGTCTAACCACCCAACGAATCTCAAGGTTCTAATCCATTCAATCCTATAAATTCTAGAGTTCCAACATTTTCCTAACCTTCCATTCTACCTCTAGTTTTCCAATCCAAACCAATCACACATACATGTATATATCACAAGTCTCGAGGGACATACCTACACGATAGTTCACGTATACATCACCAAATACATATCAAGTGTTTAAAGCACAGCAATGCAACAATCAACATGTCACACCATAAAAACCAACATACAACATTCATTCATCGCACAGTGTACATCCAATACAATACACACCCAATTCACACACATAGAATCCAAAACAACACCACAAACGGGTAGTAACCCAGTAAAACGCAACGCGCCTACCCTCCTTAAAATGGATTACGCCCACGTAATCCTTATTATATCATCCTTGAACCTTGGTTCACGATGTTTAGGTCTCATGGGGTTTTCTTGTCTTATAATCCCATCAAATGTTTTGACTATGTTAATGGTTCAGTTTATGTCTCATGGATTCTTATCAGTATCCATACCGATCTATCACGGAAAAATGTGGGATACGGTCCAACAGCTTATACTGTGCGACTCTGATTTCGTTTAGGTTTAGGTGTCCCTCACTATGCCTTTCAAGGTAGTGCATGGTTTAATTGTATAGGAGTAATAGTCTCTTGACTGACAAGGGGTATTTTAATTTATACACAATCTCGGTGGGTTGTAGCTTGTCTATCCATTTACTCTGGAGGTCGGAAGTTCATGCCTTTAGTGCGGTCTAGCTGACCTTTTGGCTTTAATTTATGTATGCTCTGTAGTAACAATTTAGTTCTTGGTATTTGAATGTTACAAACGTGTCATTGTTACAACGACATGTTTAGTTTGTATTACCGTTCATAATTATGTAACATAGGATATTTAGTTTTCTTATCATCCTCATTGCTCTCATGTTCCGCCAGGAACTAAAATAATTGACTACTACCGGTTACATATTGTATTTGATTGCGATAGTATATATTTTATGTAGTAACCATTAGGTTGCTAGTAACATCGCATCATTTCAAGTCTTCCCAGATTGGAAATCTCTAATTTTCGAATCATGTACCAATGTGTTCATATGATCGTATCATCTAGTATCAACACCGTTTCCTTCACCCTTTACCAATTCAAGCTCATAAAATTCCACATCTATTTGTAGTTTATGTGTCCACTTGTAGGGGGTTTCGAGAATCATTTAATGCTCAAGTTAGATTCAGTTCCAGTTAGGAGTAGAAAGACTCAAGTAGCCACAAGGACTAGGAATGAATGAGAGAAATCCAAGAACCAACAACTCAAGAGTGGACAAACCAATTGCTCAACAATGTCCCCTTTGGACAGGGGATATACAGCCCCTCACTGTTCACAATGTCCTCTCTGGACAGGGGATATACAGCCCCTCACTGTTTACAATGTCCTCTCTGGACAGGGGATATACAGCCCCTCACTGTTTACAATGTCCTCTCTGGACAGGGGATATACAGCCCCTCACTGTTTACAATGTCCTCTCTGGACAGGGGATATATAGCCCCTCATTGTTTACAATGTCCTCTCTGGACAGGGGATATACAGCCCCTCACTGTTTACAATGAAGACGCGCTCACGTCACAACAAAGACTCAGCTCATGGATGAAGCAATATCCAGAGTCATGGAAAGAATTTACGAAGATCGACACAAGTAGTTCTCCTTTTTGCAATTCCTTTTTGTGTTTTTTTTTCCAAAAATGTCTCATAAGTCTGTCAGCAAAAGTATCTGATTCTCGAAACCCAATTTGTACACAGTGTCACTTGACCTTCTTTAGTTGCACCTCATTTTCCCTTAAGTTTTATTGATATCTTGTCTCTCTTGATTTGTATGTATGTACATTTGTACATATATAATTTGTTAAATTCTGTTTAGAGTTACTCGTGTTTAATTATTCAAGGCTTACTTCTTAGTAAAAGACCCATTAGTCTTACTATGTGCTCCTCTTTGGTCCTTTGATTATAATTGTGACTGTTATAGCCTTTCCTAAATTAAGGAGGCCGCTCTTCAGAATCTATTTAGGAACTTTTATCTTTTGAATGGAGTGTGTTTGGAAGGATGATCTCGTAATAGCGGCATTACACATTGTTATTTAGATATTTATAAGGGAGATCACATTTCTGGGGTGATGTTGGATAGTGCGGTACTACCGTGTATAGGAGCAGTTGGTACGCTGGTTTTTACGTTGCATTGGGTACCATTGTTTGTACCAACTTTATTTACTTGATTATTGTTGTTTCGGATCATGTTTCTTTATTTCGTTATTTCAGGGGAGGTTTACTGGCATTAATCCCCCCTAGTATATGGATTGCATAATTTATTTCCATAACACTCTTATTCATACTTAACCATTCCACCTTAACTAATTCCTTAGCCAAGCTTAATTTACTTCTTTATTTTTAGGGATATTTTAGTCCCTCTTTTGGCTTAATTAATTGCTAATTTAAGCTTTATTTATTTCATAAATTTTTAGGGCATTTCGGTCCTCTTTGCTTGTGGGGTAGGGTCCTATTGACTGCTAAGCATGTCGACCCAAGTTGTTGCTAAAATTGGTCCCTCAATGGGTATTTTTCCTTTGGTGATGTCTTTTAACTTCACGCTCTAGTCAGAGCTTCAAATCTTGGGACTGTTGTATGATATAGTCTTTTCTTCACGGGTTAATAACATTAAGTTATTGCCGGATCGGGTTTTCCCGAGTGTGAGGAGGCTTTCTACCTCTCCGGCGTTCTTTCTATGAATCGAAATAGACCCCAGGGACGTGGAGGTTGGGTGTAGGTGTCTGTCAGGTATCCAGTAATTACTGGGGAACCCTAACTAACGCGCCTCACATACTAACCCTTAACCCCGTTTCCTGAATTCAGGTTTTCCTATACTCGGTATTGCTGTTCCAGTCATCAGAGTGAAACTACGCTCTGATACCACTTTCTGTAACACCCCCGAATAAACATCCAATAGTACAAAACCAAGCCCTTAGCCATATTACAAGATAACTACGCAGCGGATTCTCAATATCATTCGGGTGCTATAGATGCCAACCACCCACGTGGTTGACAGACCACATTACCAATTCTAAGTTACGGTCTGCATGACTGGAAACAACCCTCAATAAAAAAAAACTCATGTACAATATAGATACAAGTCCCAAATACCTAGTGTATACAACATAGCTACTAGGTTAAACAATACAACTGAATATTACATCCTGAGTTCAGTTCTACAGAGTACAGTTCATAAATTAGACAGAATAACTCGTAAGTCTTGCCCTGATAGACTACCCCCATGGTAGCCATCCCGCCTACGCTCCGTTATTGTCCGGCACAATACCTGTAAAAATTTGGGTTGGGAAGGACTCAGCAAACTACGCTGAGTATGAACATGTGTAGCCCGTATGTTGCCGGGCTACACGACTACTTGGTCGAACATTATTAAGTCCAATTTACACGCTATAATAAAGCAGTAAAGCACACCACAATACATCATGATATCATACACACTTAAAGGTAGCAAGGCATTAGCAACAAGCAACCAAGCATAACATGCCAGTATCATAGCAACACCAAACACGCAACCAAGCACAACAAGCTGCTAGTATAGCAACAGCAATCATGTAAGTAATAAAACGTGTGCGTAGGTATGTCATACCCATGATCCTCACTATGGGATCATTCGAGGTTTATGTGTGTTTTCATTTCTTTTCTCTTGCTCCCATAATGTGTACTTTCTTTCTCTTTCCATGCACCAGGTTTGGGGATATTGTTTAGATCCCGTGACCATATCATGTGGGTGCCAATATTTCCTTGTTTCTTTAAGGGTTATTTGCGAATTCTCTTATTACCACAAGTTGAAGAACGTCTTCTCATAGCCAATCCTCCATTGCCGGCGTCGTGCGTTGAGGAGGCGGGGTCATCTTTAGACCTCAGGATATGTTCCACCAATCGGTATTTTACTTTTAATTAACACTATAAGTTCGACACCATAGTGGGTGTCATTAGAAGTCCTCTATAGTTTAAGAGGAGTGTTCCCTTTATATAGTTCCTTTGTTTTGTTTACGTAGTTCGTGGTATTTCAGCTCAAGGTTTCATCAACGAGAAGGGACTATACTACTCTGTGCGTGCAAGTAATGAGCAACAATGATATATCAAGCGGGTAATCAAGGAAAATAAGCAATCCATTCACATGCTTTACACAAGCCCACAACAGACAAATAAGCACGGTAAGACAACATCCGTTTTCATGCATTAGTCTTGTGGTCATAGTCAAACAAGGCACACAACACACAAGCCGTGTAACACGGCAACATACGAACCACACATGTCCATACCTTATTTAGAAGCAAGTGTCGTCTCACACACGGGTTCCCGGTTGGCATTCGTTACGACCCTAACGTTGATTAAAAATAACGTGTCGTTCATGATTATGTATTTATGATGACACTTTATCGGGTGTTATTCCCTAGGTGTGTTGTTAAGTGCTTAGTTTATATTAGCCCTTAGAACTTCCCATGTATTAGTTTTAGGCTTATCTTACTCCTAGGACATTCACACTGTCAACTCGCACGTTAACTAAGTCCTTTCCTCTAGCTAACGTTTTAGAGCATTCAAGGTGCTATAGTTTGTAACAAGTTTTCCTAAGATGGATTAAACTTACCTAGAGTGTATTCTTTCCTCGGCTACGTAGCTATGTTTTAAGCTCATTATTTACACAGCAACACTCCTCAATTATTGCTGGAACCCCTTTATACTAAAGCTTAAGTGTTTCAAAACTGAAACAAGGTCCTTGTACATAACCTTATACTATCACACTTTTTAATGTATCTAAGGGTGTCTAAACTTCCCAAGATGTTCCCTAAGTTTAGCTAGATACATTAGGAAGGTTTTGGGTTTATTATCAATCTAGTATCACTCTTATGACCCCCATGAAATCAGTTATACAGAAGCTACATCTTTAATACAATCTGAAACAACAAACTAATTATTACTTCTTGGCCCTTGTATCTAGTTAGCTCTACTGCTGTTTGATTTCTTTTTTTTTTCATCAAGTATATAAACCTTCGAAGGCACAATAGAGGTGTTTAGATTCATTATCAATTCACCACAACACCATCGAGTCCCTCAGTACCAGGTTATACAGAGAGCAACTCTCAGAAAACAAAATATAAACTGAAGTATTAAATTCTGCTATCCTTTCTATTATTCACTTCTGTTAGCCCATGTATTGGCCCTCTAACTATCCCACATTACTGACTTGGTTAGTTAAGGCCTTAATCAAGATTCTAACCCAAAGACAACCCTAAAGCATCTGGGTTTATGTTGCTGATATAACCTCACACTGAACTGGACATCTAGAGGAAACTGAAATCTGCAGCATGAACCTACTAATTTTTCTTCCATGTTTTCTTTCTGTTCGTCCTCTAGTTTGTTTTCAGTTCATCCCAAATTTGTTCTTCCCACTCAGTGAATGTTTAATTGGGATCTTACACCCACAGCAAGACAAACCACGCGGACAACACCCCTGAATATCGTTGTATAGAAACTGTACGAAAACTGAAAAACTGCTAAACTCAATTCGGTGTTTTCCTTCTTTATTTAACCTTCCCGTACCTTAATCTGATTGCTAGCTTCGTAAGTGTTGCTTACCCACTTAGTCAAGTGTGTTATCAAGCTTATAAGTTTGACACAGACCCAATTAGCATGGTTAACCACTCTGAATATTCTTATATAGAAAACAGGAACTGAAACTGAAGTATTCTCGCCTTGTTTTCTTTTTGCCTTTTTAATCTGACTTTCATTTCATTCCCCGAATGGCTTACCCAATTAGCTATATAATAAATATGGGGTTTAACTCCAAAATAAACTCACAACGACTTACTCGACACCTCTGAGAGCTCTCTAAACTGAGATGAGGAAATTCCAAAACTGAAACAAGGAACTGATGAACTCTCACTTGGTTATTAGTGTTTATATATTTTTTTTGGTTCACGAACCTGACTAACTATTTCTCCCTCTTTGTTGGCTTACGTCCTTGAGTGTTCTCACAAGATCTTAACCTCCAGACAACCCCAAGCAGCTTGATAATCTTACAGAAGCTTGCCTCTACTGAGACAAAAATCTCCCAAAACAAAAACCAGAATTCAGGAACTGATCGTTTCTTTGCTATTCTATTAGATTGCTAGTTGTTTCTTTTCTAGTCTCCCAATTGCTTATGTCTAGTATCACGCTTCAGTAGCTTTTGGATCAGTCATTCAGCAAACACTCTTTTAGATTGTTTCAGGAAGGTTATTGTACAGAAACGTTAACATTGTAGAAACTGACAATTAATATAATCTCTTCTAGTTCTTTTTTTGTTCATAGGTTGACTTCCAATCCATCCCAGCACAACTTGTTAATCTTATAGGAGACTGATTATACAGAGACACTAAAATTTCAAAAACTGTAACTCTGAACAGAAGCTGAAACCGAAACTGAGGGTATGGACTGATGCCTCCTTGTCTTTTGTTTTTCTTGAGCTTTAATCTGATTTATGTTTTCTCCCAGGTTGTTTTCCCATTAGCTACATGTTTTATCACGATTCTAAGTTCAAGAACAGACCCAAGGCAATGTTATTCAACTACTGAAACACTCTAGTACTCACTGGTAAGAAACCTGAAACTGACAGGTACTAACCACTTCATTTTTATTTCCTTTCCTGTTGGTTCACCAATTCAACTTCAAATTTCTTTTTTTCCCCAAGTGTTCATAACTTATCTAAGTGTGTTAGAGGGGTTTGAGATTCTTAAGTAATTCAATATCACCCCTTATTACCCTCTAATACTCTCTGTAACAGAGCCCTACAGAAGCTCAAGTTTTCAGAAAGGAGTAAAACTGAAAGCACAAACTGATATCTCCTCTTCTTTTTCTCTTCTGGTTCTTTAATCTGGTTTCCAACTTCTCCCAACTGTTTTAGCTTCTTAGTTGAGTGTTTGGATAACGTTTTAACTTGGAAATAACCCAAGGCAATAGGGACTACTCTTTTAGAAGTCATTTACACAGAATCCGTAAAACTGAAAAAAAAGAAAACAGAAGATGTGAACTGTTGCTTGTTTCTGTCTATTAGTTCTCTTACTTATCTACCCATTTAGTTAAGAGTGCTGGGTATGTTTTAAACCCAACACTACTAGACAATCCCATTACTGATGTATTTCGTATACAGGGACAGAAGGAAACTGCAGGGACTGAGATCATGAAACATATGCATTCTCTTCTTGTGTTCTCAGTTTATTAGCGAGCTGGGTTTTCAATTCCTCTTAAATTTCTGCCTCAGTTATTTAAGTGTTCTAGGAAGTTTCTAAACCCAAAACAAAACCCAAACAGCCTTGACGATACCCCTGGAGATTTGTTCCACAGAACACGATTTTTCAGACATCTGTAACAGCCATGTATGCATCCATACCTTCCTACTTCTATTTTAAAGCATAGGACCGATTCCTAACTTTGTCCCAAGTGTGTACAAACCTCATTAAGTGTATTAGCTATATTTGGATTCATTATCAAGCCATTACTGTAACACCCCGGCTCTCCAATCCCAAATTAACAAATATAAAATTTTTGATAAACATAACTACTTTTATATTGCAGCGGAAATTAGTAAATTACAACCATCGGAGTGCTACACGCCACACCTGCTATCAGCTAACAGGTGCACAGGCTATTACAACCCTCACAAAAATTCCCCCAAGTGCTATCATTCTAACTTCAATCCCTTTTCTTTTTCTCGCTAACCGCTAAGTTGCTACTAAGTCACTGATAACAACAATGCACAAGGGGTAACAAAAGTAACCTATCCTATCCCAACTTAGTTCTTCCCAGAGTACTTGAAGAAGTTCTTGACCACGCGAGTGGAAACAAAAGTAGACTCACGCTCAGCATCCCTATGGTTGTGTATACTTTGGTACCAATCATCAAGTGTAACCCTAGTGACCTCAAGCGACAACTTCTTTGAGTAAGTGAAATAAGCAGTAATATAGAGAATATCTAGAGTGGTATCCTCCTTCCAGATAACCTCTCCATAGTAATCATCCTGCAACCATAAATCCATACATACACACACAAAAGGGGTTGCAAAATCAGCGAAACTGAGTAACAATTACCTCACCCTGTAAAATTCTTTCTCTTTAAAACTCTTTGCATAACAAGCAAGCATCCAACATCATCACACAAGCAGAGGCATGCAATAAGAGTATATCACACAGAAGAGTTTACCTGCCCTTGGATTACCATCACATTCGTACCTCGTGAACCGGTTGAATCTCAACACCCCACTGGAATCACAAAGTGAAATCCACAAATCTCAATTCTCTGGCCCTATGTCCTTAAGTGTGCACACCCCCTAAGGCTAACCATAGCTCAAAGAGTAGATCATAGGACGACCCTAATTCATTGGTAGGAGTCTAATAATCAGTCGCCAATACGGCAAGCCATAAAATGACTTAATATTCAGTTGCTCAAATAGCTTTTCTCAATGAGGCTAACCATAGCCTTTCTCAATATCACCATCCAACCAACCAACAAGTCCACCATCACATAGTATCACACACAATATAATTTCCAATCCAACATTCATAATCATGATCAAATAAGTAGTAAAACTCTCAAATAGATTCTTCACAATTCATGTAATAATAAGATCCTCCCATGAATATACCATCCACTCACCAGAAACCAGCTCAATCTCTTATCAGTCATAAATCAACATTCAACACAAGGATAACTTAAAAATCATTCCCAAAACCTTCCAGAAGAATATTAAACACAATCATCCTTAGAAAGGGGTTAAGATATCCACACCATATTTTCTGATAAATAGTCAACCAATATCATTCCAAACCTTTCAAGGCTAAACCAAGCAACAAAACACCCCAAACCATACTTAAAACAATTTTCCTTCTTTCCAAGTTTTAGCACACATATATAACCGTACAGGGCTTCCTTATATATTTACACTTCACCATCTCTTAAAAATTCAACCACAAGTCATATTAGGACTATAATGACCAGATAAACCATTAAATCCAATAACCAACACACATTACACTTATACAAGCTTAAAGCACACCTTTAACGCAAATCACTTCCTAATAATTCGAATGACTTACCAAATGAGTTTCGACCTGAATTTTTGACCATGGATCTAAATTCGAAATATAAGAACACCCTCAAAATTGCAAGGCAAGATGAATTCGGAAACCTATTTAACTAAGTCTCAAGGCTTAAAGCACCATTTAAGCCCTCCCACCTTAACCTAGCATTTTTATGTCTAACCACGAGTTCCCACCATCTATAATCAATTATTATGAGTTAATATAGGTATAATAACACACCAAACTCAACAAAATCCCATCTAAATCACTCTAGGAGTCTTAAAACACATTTTTCCTTCCTAAAAGTTTCCTAGAAATTATCCTACTTCCCAAATGTATTTTCGCCTGAACGTTTGAGTGTTGTCTAGTAATAACTATCTAAGAACACTGTCAAAATTTAATCTCAAGAGAAGCTAGGGTTCGGAAGTTACCATCAACAAGAGTTAAAGCTCAAAATCAGGGTTTAAAGAAAGAAATGGTGAGCATAAGTGTTACCTGGACTCTCCTTGCCATTCTAGCCACGACCTTACAAGTTCCTTATATAATTGAATCAATTTATTCCACCAACCAATTCTCCCAAGGTCACCAGCCGCTTCTCCCTCCTTGAAATCTTGTTTTTCCTTGATTTCTAGCTTGAATTCTCTTCTCTAATGGTGGGTGTTGTGTCCTATGAGCTTCTATGGTACTCTAATGGCGTGAGGGTGAATAAGAGAATGAAGAGATGAAGTCGGTTGTTGTAGGACCGGGTGGCTGACTCAAACCAACTCAAAGTGTGAGTCTGTGAGATGGTTTGACTCAATCGAACTTTCACTTGAGACGTAGAAACACTTAGTCGAACTAAGTGCGCGGAAGCAGTTGCTCAAGACAGTAAAGTAAGAGAGATTTAGAGGATCTAAATGGATTAACACCCGAAAGGTACAAGGACTCTGTCAAACTCAGCAGGATACACAATATAAGTTATTTTATTTCCTGGTCAAAACAAAACAACTTATAATGCCCACTCAGTAGATGAGATCTACTTCATGGTTTTCACTCACTCACCCAATACAATCTCTGATCAGCTCAATGATAAGTGTAGAAAACTAGGTCCTACCTAGAAAGACTCTGTCGATATGCACAAACGAATCTAGTACTTCTCTCTCTCTTTTTCTTTTCTCTCTCTCTCTAAAATAGGCAAAGCTTTCTCTAAACAAATGCTCTGTATGATTCTCTCTGGAAAGCTGCAATGAGAAACGAAATGACAACTCTCTTATATAGTGGAGCCGTTGAGGGAGTCTGCTTCCGAAATTTCTGCCATCTGAACATGGTAGTTACTTGTAGTTGCTTAAAATCCGGTCCTAACTTCTTTATGAACGTTGCTAAGCCTTGGCCCTTAATTTTTGGACAATAACCAATCCATTGGACGACTTGGACTTGGCAACGTTCAATTATGACTTTCGTCTGATGTAGCAGATGACTCTGTCAGTTCCGAAATTTCAGGAACCAACGACTCTTTCCTTGAATTTCGGAAGTTTGAGCCAAATTTTGGAAGCTGGAGCCAAGTCTTCAATTAGTGCCACGTTGAGAGAATTTGGGTCCAAGTCTGAACGTTGATGACCGTTTTAAGTCAATGTAGTTGATGTACTTGCTCCTTAATTTTAGCAACTACCCGACAGACTCTCTCGAATGATCAGAAAGTCAAGGCTTTGGATTTTTCTCACTTTTTACATGAATTTCGGCCAAGGATGATAGTTGATGACTGTTATGGTTTAGTGGACGTTGCTCCTTAAATTTCATAACTGATTGATGAATTCACATAGATGGACTCTCTCGCTCTTTCGAGGTTGGCTGACTCTGTCTTGTTTTGAGAAGTGTGATTGACTCCTTTGATCTGGTTGACTATCTCAGCAACACCTTCATACTCCAACAGTTTCCCCCTTGTTGCTGATGATAGCAAAACTCTTTTTGTGAATCCCGAATGAGTCAATCTGTAAAAAAGACAAGAGCAAGAAGAATTTTGGGGAACCGACCCTGTCCAGGTTCCCCCTTAATCACAACATAGATTGAGTAACTCTTGTTAGAGTTCCCCCTGAATCGATGAGCACAATTTTGGCAATCCACAACCTACTAAGAGAGATTGAAAAAAGGGAATATATGACTAAGTTAAGAAAACTGCAACCAAACATGATCTAGTACCAACAGAGTAAAAACGAAACAGAATATCCAAACTTCACCTAAGACCTAGTCACACAGAGACATAGTCAATCCAGAGCATAGCCAGAGTGACCCGTTCGTAGAGAGACGGGATTCACTACTTCCCCCTTTTTGCTGTCATCAGTAAGGGAAGTTTGCAACAGAGTCTAAGTCAATCCGTACATTAAAAAACAAATAGACTGTATCCATAACACAAACATACTCATGGACGACAAGGGGCAAGAAGTATTGTCATATTCCACAATACCTTTCATTGCCACATACTCATAACTTGTAATGATCCCTGTTGCACATTGTATTTTTGAAGACTTTATAGCTCTATATTTGCAATGCATAGATATTTAACAAGTTAAGCACACAGGGACTGTCTCCATCCCCCAGACTTTCTCTCCACCCATGTAACAGCTTTGGGCCAACTTTCCCAGGTTTCGCACCTTAGGAAGTTAGGTGATGAAGCACCCTTAAAGGCTTAATAACCGAGTGGACGAGGTCCGTTTTGGTTAAAGAGAAACAAGTTAGGGGAGTACCTTGCCTTTGTCCTCTCTCCCTTCTTTTTTTTAAATGAAAATTGCTAAGGGATACAAAGAACATACACAGTCTATCGATACGAGAACACGGATTGACTCAAGCAGTATGCAAAAAAAACCTACTAATTATTACAACCAAGGGGAGAGAGACTATCGTCTTCTGTTGATTGAGTCATTCGAGTGCTGAACAGAGTGCCTCGAATCTGGTGGTAGGAAGAGGCTTGGTAAAGATATCTGTAGCTGATCCTCTATTGGAACAAAGTCAAGTTGAATTAGTCTTTTTCTCAACATAGTCCTTCAAGAAATGGAAACGTATTTCAATGTGTTTGGTTCTTCAATGTGTTTCCAGAGATTTGAAATGCACAATTATTATCACAGAAAATACCAATTTGATCTCAGCAAAATTTTGCTTTGGAGAGGACCAAGAGTCTAAGCATAGACAAAGGAATTTTGCATTGCTAGATGTACTCTTTCGATCATGGAGGGAATCTATCCAGTCAAAATCACTAAAACCAGATAAAGTAATATAGGGGAACGAAGGTACCATAGATGAAGTTGACTGGTTCCTTTTAAGTATCCAAAGATTGCTTGACCACCTTGAGATAAGACTGATTGGGTGCTGCTTGAAAGCGAGCACATAGACAGACTTGATCGTCAGAATGTATGGCATTTAGACACTTCTTGTACATACTTCCTTCTTTACGTCTCGTGGCTTCTAGAGATCCTGTATGTTCATCAAAAACTTTGCAAACGATATAGAGAAAAGTACTAAATTGAATCTTTCACAAATTTGAAAAATGCTTAATAGACTATCTTGAAGTCCAGTGACCAGATGGACTCCATCTACCTTAAACTTGGAGGGGTTACCTACGGTGCCAACTCCCATGATTTCACATTGGTTTTGTTTCCAAAGGTGACCTTACCTCCTTTGTAGGATGAAAGCGAGCTAAATTTGTCGGGATTTCTAGTTCTGGAGCACCCTCTGTCCAAGTACACATAGTCCATCTCCACGCTCGCTTCCACCTGAAAAAAAATCACTTGGTAGTTTTGGGAACCCAAATATACTTGGGTCCCCTTTTTGAACCAGATTTTTTAGCTTTTCTCGTGCCTCAAGGATAAGATTGAGTCGCTTGATATTAAATGACACATCCTTGTGAAGCTTTTCATAGGCACTATCTCGATGTCCAAGACTCCCGCAATAACCACAAATCTTAGTGGGAGGAAGATTAACGTATTTTTGCTGTCCTTTCCACCAAGAATCAAAATTTTCTTTTGTTGTTGGCGCTTGGGTTTGTTGTTGGATTTGGACATATTTTTAGGGATATCGAATTTACCTTTATGCCACTTGGGCTTCGATTGAGTGGATCCAACTCCAGATCGTATATTGACTATCTCTTGGGAGAGTTTTTCAACTTCCTTTTGAAGATTATCATGATCTTGACTAACTTCCTTGATCTTGGAGTTGATCCACTCGGGCAATTCTGATGGAGTGACCTGTCTGATGAAATTGACTGGTTTGAGAGAGAGTGCATGTTCCTTTTCTTTCAATTTTCGAGAGAGTTGCTCAACAGAAGAGGTTAGAGATATAACTTGAGATTCTGAACTATTTAGCTCATTCTGTAAAGAACAACACTTGTCAGCGAAAACAAGCGAGGTCATGTTTGAGAGAGTCAATCTGAGTGAGTGACTCTTCCTGTTCCCTTTGGTTGGATTCAGTAAGACTCTTGGTTTTGTCGAGCTCCTTTTTAAGGGAGTCAACATGACGCCGAGAGTCTCACAAATCCAATTTAAGTGAGCAGGAAATAGTCTTATGTTCCTCAGCTTCATCTCTTAAAGCATACATAAGACTTTTTGAGATCTCAAGTTCCTCACTTAACTCGGAGATTTTTATGTTAAGATCAGCTTTAAGAGAGTTAGTTTCAGAAGCCATTTTAGCAATTAAAGTCATAAAACCCATAGGAGTTATACGATAAAGGTCTGTTTCAAGATGGGAACGAGTTACCTCATTGTCGGGGATCATGGACTCCGTCGTATCATGTGCCATGAGACATACCAAGCCGCTGGACTCTATGTCTGGATCGTCGGAGTCTGAATCACCCCAACCGACAACTGCCATTGCTCGTTGATTGACTGTTAGCCTAAGCAAGGCTCTGATGCCACATGTAGGATCGGGTGGCTGACTCAAACCAACTCAAGGTGTGAGTCTGTGAGATCGTTTGACTCAATCGAACTTACACTTGAGACGTAGAAACACTTAGTCGAACTAAGTGCGCGGAAGCAGTTGCTCAAGGTAGTAAAGTAAGAGAGATTTAGAGGAGCTAAATGGATTAACACCCGAAAGGTACAAGGACTCTGTCGAACTCAGCAGGATACACAATATAAGTTATTTTATTTCCTGGTCAAAACAAAACAACTTATAATGCCCACTCAGTAGATGAGATCTACTTCGTGGTTTTCACTCACTCACCCAATACAATCTCTGATTAGCTCAATGATAAGTGTAGTGAAAACTAGGTCCTACCTAGAAAGACTCTGTCGATATGCACAAACGAATCTAGTACTTCTCTCTCTCTCTTTTTCTTTCTCTATCTCTCTCTAAAATAGGCAAAGCTTTCTCTAAACAAATGCTCTGTATGATTCTCTCTGGAAAGCTGCAATGAGAAACGAAATGACAACTCTCTTATATAGTGGAGCCGTTGAGGGAGTCTGCTTCTGAAATTTCTGCCATCTGAACATGGTAGTTACTTGTAGTTGCTTAAAATCCGGTCCTAACTTCTTTATGAACGTTGCTAAGCCTTGGCCCTTAATTTTTGGACAATAACCAATCCATTGGACGACTTGGCAACGTTCAATTATGACTCTCACGTCTGATGTAGCAGACTGACTCTGTCAGTTCCGAAATTTCAGGAACCAACGACTCTTTCCTTGAATTTCGGAAGTTTGAGCCAAATTTTGGAAGCTGGAGCCAAGTCTTCAAATTAGTGCCACGTTGAGAGAATTTGGGTCCAAGTCTGAACGTTGATGACCGTTTTAAGTCAATGTAGTTGATGTACTTGCTCCTTAATTTTAGCAACTACCCGACAGACTCTCTCGAATGATCAGAAAGTCAAGGCTTTGGATTTTTCTCACTTTTTACATGAATTTCGGCCAAGGATGATAGTTGATGACTGTTATGGTTTAGTGGACGTTGCTCCTTAAATTTCATAACTGATTGATGAATTCACATAGATGGACTCTCTCGCTCTTTCGAGGTTGGCTGACTCTGTCTTGTTTTGAGAAGTGTGATTGACTCCTTTGATCTGGTTGACTATCTCAGCAACACCTTCATACTCCAACAGTTTCCCCCTTGTTGCTGATGATAGCAAAACTCTTTTTGTGAATCCCGAATGAGTCAATCTGTAAAACAAGACAAGAGCAAGAAGAATTTTGGGGAACCGACCCTGTCCAGGTTCCCCCTTAATCACAACATAGATTGAGTAACTCTTGTTAGAGTTCCCCCTGAATCGATGAGCACAATTTTGGCAATCCACAACCTACTAAGAGAGATTGAAAAAAGGGAATATATGACTAAGTTAAGAAAACTGCAACCAACATGATCTAGTACCAACAGAGTAAAAACGAAAACAGAATATCCAAACTTCACCTAAGACCTAGTCACACAGAGACATAGTCAATCCAGAGCATAGCCAGAGTGACCCGTTCGTAGAGAGACGGGATTAACTACTTCCCCCTTTTTGCTGTCATCAGTAAGGGAAGTTTGCAACAGAGTCTAAGTCAATCCGTACATTAAAAAACAAATAGACTGTATCCATAACACAAACATACTCATGGACGACAAGGGGCAAGAAGTGTTGTCATATTCCACAATACCTTTCATTGCCACATACTCATAACTTGTAATGATCCCTGTTGCATTACATTGTATTTTTGAAGACTTTATAGCTCTATATTTGCAATGCATAGATATTTAACAAGTTAAGCACACAGGGACTGTCTCCATCCCCCAGACTTTTCTCTCCACCCATGTAACAGCTTTGGGCCAACTTTCCCAGGTTTCGCACCCTTAGGAAGTTAGGTGATGAAGCACCCTTAAAGGCTTAATAACCGAGTGGACGAGGTCCGTTTTGGTTAAAGAGAAACAAGTTAGCGGAGTACCTTGCCTTTGTCCTCTCTCCCTTCTTTTTTTTAAATGAAAATTGCTAAGGGATACAAAGAACATACACAGTCTATCGATACGAGAACACGGATTGACTCAAGCAGTATGCAAATAAAACCTACTAATTATTACAACCAAGGGAGAAGAGAGACTATCGTCTTCTGTTGATTGAGTCATTCCGAGTGCTGAACAGAGTGCCTCGAATCTGGTGGTAGGAAGAGGCTTGGTAAAGATATCTGGTAGCTGATCCTCTATTGGAACAAAGTCAAGTTGAATTAGTCTTTTTCTCAACATAGTCCTTCAAGAAATGGAAACGTATTTCAATGTGTTTGGTTCTTCAATGTGTTTCCAGAGATTTGAAATGCACAATTATTATCACAGAAAATACCAATTTGATCTCAGCAAAATTTTGCTTTGGAGAGGACCAAGAGTCTAAGCATAGACAAAGGAATTTTGCATTGCTAGATGTACTCTTTCGATCATGGAGGGAATCTATCCAGTCAAAATCACTAAAACCAGATAAAGTAATATAGGGGAACGAAGGTACCATAGATGAAGTTGACTGGTTCCTTTTAAGTATCCAAAGATTTGCTTGACCACCTTGAGATAAGACTGATTGGGTGCTGCTTGAAAGCGAGCACATAGACAGACTTGATCGTCAGAATGTATGGCATTTAGACACTTCTTGTACATACTTCCTTCTTTACGTCTCGTGGCTTCTAGAGATCCTGTATGTTCATCAAAAACTTTGCAAACGATATATGAGAAAAGTACTAAATTGAATCTTTCACAAATTTGAAAAATGCTTAATAGACTATCTTGAAGTCCAGTGACCAGATGGACTCTATCTACCTTAAACTTGGAGGGGTTACCTACGGTGCCAACTCCCATGATTTCACATTGGTTTTTGTTTCCAAAGGTGACCTTACCTCCTTTGTAGGATGAAAGCGAGCTAAATTTGTCGGGATTTCTAGTTCTGGAGCACCCTCTGTCCAAGTACACATAGTCCATCTCCACGCTCGCTTCCACCTGAAAAAAAATCACTTGGTAGTTTTGGGAACCCAAATATACTTGGGTCCCCTTTTTGAACCAGATTTTTTTAGCTTTTCTCGTGCCTCAAGGATAAGATTAAGTCGCTTGATATTAATTGACACATCCTTGTGAAGCTTTTCATAGGCACTATCTCGATGTCCAAGACTCCCGCAATAACCACAAATCTTAGTGGGAGGAAGATTAACGTATTTTTGCTGTCCTTTCCACCAAGAATCAAAATTTTCTTTTTGTTGTTGGCGCTTGGGTTTGTTGTTGGATTTGGACATATTTTTAGGGATATCGAATTTACCTTTATGCCACTTGGGCTTCGATTGAGTGGATCCAACTCCAGATCGTATATTGACTATCTCGGGAGAGTTTTTCAACTTCCTTTTGAAGATTATCATGATCTTGACTAACTTCCTTGATCTTGGAGTTGATCCACTCGGGCAATTCTGATGGAGTGACCTGTCTGATGAAATTGACTGGTTTGAGAGAGAGTGCATGTTCCTTTTCTTTCAATTTTCGAGAGAGTTGCTCAACAGAAGAGGTTAGAGATATAACTTGAGATTCTGAACTATTTAGCTCATTCTGTAAAGAACAACACTTGTCAGCGAAAACAGTGAGGTCATGTTTGAGAGAGTCAATCTGAGTGAGTGACTCTTCCTGTTCCCTTTGGTTGGATTCAGTAAGACTCTTGGTTTTGTCGAGCTCCTTTTTAAGGGAGTCAACATGACGCCGAGAGTCTCACAAATCCAATTTAAGTGAGCAGGAAATAGTCTTATGTTCCTCAGCTTCATCTCTTAAAGCATACATAAGACTTTTTGAGATCTCAAGTTCCTCACTTAACTCGGAGATTTTTATGTTAAGATCAGCTTTAAGAGAGTTAGTTTCAGAAGCCATTTTAGCAATTAAAGTCATAAAACCCATAGGAGTTATACGATAAAGGTCTGTTTCAAGATGGGAACGAGTTACCTCATTGTCGGGGATCATGGACTCCGTCGTATCATGTGCCATGAGACATACCAAGCCGCTGGACTCTATGTCTGGATCGTCGGAGTCTGAATCACCCCAACCGACAACTGCCATTGCTCGTTGATTGACTGTTAGCCTAAGCAAGGCTCTGATGCCACATGTAGGATCGGGTGGCTGACTCAAACCAACTCAAGGTGTGAGTCTGTGAGATCGTTTGACTCAATCGAACTTACACTTGAGACGTAGAAACACTTAGTCGAACTAAGTGCGCGGAAGCAGTTGCTCAAGGTAGTAAAGTAAGAGAGATTTAGAGGAGCTAAATGGATTAACACCCGAAAGGTACAAGGACTCTGTCGAACTCAGCAGGATACACAATATAAGTTATTTTATTTCCTGGTCAAAACAAAACAACTTATAATGCCCACTCAGTAGATGAGATCTACTTCGTGGTTTTCACTCACTCACCCAATACAATCTCTGATTAGCTCAATGATAAGTGTAGTGAAAACTAGGTCCTACCTAGAAAGACTCTGTCGATATGCACAAACGAATCTAGTACTTCTCTCTCTCCTTTTCTTTCCCTTTCTCTCTAAAATAGGCAAAGCTTTCTCTAAACAAATGCTCTGTATGATTCTCTTTGGAAAGCTGCAATGAGAAACGAAATGACAACTCTCTTATATAGTGGAGCCGTTGAGGGAGTCTGCTTCTGAAATTTCTGCCATCTGAACATGGTAGTTACTTGTAGTTGCTTAAAATCCGGTCCTAACTTCTTTATGAACGTTGCTAAGCCTTGGCCCTTAATTTTTGGACAATAACCAATCCATTGGACGACTTGGCAACGTTCAATTATGACTCTCACGTCTGATGTAGCAGGATGACTCTGTCAGTTCCGAAATTTCAGGAACCAACGACTCTTTCCTTGAATTTCGGAAGTTTGAGCCAAATTTTGGAAGCTGGAGCCAAGTCTTCAGATTAGTGCCACGTTGAGAGAATTTGGGTCCAAGTCTGAACGTTGATGACCGTTTTAAGTCAATGTAGTTGATGTACTTGCTCCTTAATTTTAGCAACTACCCGACAGACTCTCTCGAATGAAGTCAAGGCTTTGGATTTTTCTCACTTTTTGCATGAATTTCGGCCAAGGATGATAGTTGATGACTGTTATGGTTTAGTGGACATTGCTCCTTGAATTTCATAACTGATTGATGAATTCACATAGATGGACTCTCTCGCTCTTTCGAGGTTGGCTGACTCTGTCTTGTTTTGAGAAGTGTGATTGACTCCTTTGATCTGGTTGACTATCTCAGCAACATCTTCATACTCCAACAGTTGTCCTCCTTCTTATCTTGGCCGAAAGTGAATTAGAAAATGGCTTTCGATTTGTAAAATATAAGCTAATGATTACCTAGATATCCTTATCTCTTCCTAAGCCATTAGATTAGTGACAATTGTCTAGGTTAAATCCCATCCTTCCACCTAAGCCACGGTGCATTAAATGAAGGAGACAAGTCGCATGGCTAATAATGAGAATAAGACAAAATAGAAAGATGTCTTCACTTACAGCCGTCGGATCGTAGATATTTTGCTTGGATAGATCTCCACCATCCATGTGTGACCTCCCCTCATTAATGAAGGTGACACAAGGCTTCTCTTGATTGGACCATGTGTAACTAATCATCTCTTGACACCTCGACGCTTACATCATCATTATGTCATGCCGACATCATCACTACATCATCACTGCCTCATCACTGCATCATCACTGCATCATCATGGTCAAAGTTGACCATTGACCAAGGTTTGACCAATGTCCAATATTTGACCGAGGTCAGACCAAGGTTGACCTAGGTTTGACCACAGTTGACCGGGGCTTTTTGACCTCTAAATAACTTCCCGAAATTTCATTGTTTTATGGGACTTCCTTAATTAGGGTTTCTGCAGGGTTTCTTGGTTGATTCCCGACCACTAGGTTTCCTAATGTTCTCTAATAATTCCTAAGGAACTATGGTTTCCATTAGGGTTACCAAAATTCAGGGTATTACATTCTCCCCCCGTTAAACAAAGCTTCGTCCCCGAAGTTTAACCTACCCCAGAACTTACTAATAACACAAAATAGAGCATCTCATCTCATTTTCATCTCAAAACCTCAATCATTCCATCATGTTTTCCATTTGTAAGATACCATCCAACACCCATCACAAAATATACATCTCCCTCAATCATACACCACATAAAATCTCAATCGTCTGATGTTTCCACATAATTCATAGCACACAACTCACATAGAATCATTTCACATGAATTTATAACGCTCTTCACGTAATCCACTTCATTAAAACATGAACCAGCACACAATACTTCATGACATAAAGCATATAATCATGTCCAATATGATTAACACACATAACCATGTCAATTATTTCATCACTCATCACCTATTACACACATCTCTCCCCCCTTAAAAGAAAGTTTCTCCTGAAACTTTAGGTACTAACCTCAAACAAAAAGTTCTGGATACTGAGCCCGCATTTTACTTTCAAGCTTCCAAGTAGCTTCTTGAATCCCATGATGAGTCCAAAGAACTTTGACTAAATCCACTGATTTACCCCTAGTCTTCCTTGTTTTATGATCAAGAATCTGAATCGGTCGCTCTTTATAAGTAAGACTTGGATCAAGCTCTACCTCTTCAGGTTGTAAAACATGTGATTCATCAGAAACGTACTTTTTCAATTGCGAGACGTGGAAAACATTATGCACCCTATCCAATTCCATTGGTAACGCTAATCGGTATGCCATCTTCCCAACTCGTTCCAAAATTTCATAGGGGCCAATAAACTTAGGAGCAAGTTTCCCCTTCTTTCCAAATCGAGCCACACCTTTAGTGGGTGAAACTTTCAAAAAAACTTTATCACCTACTTCAAATTCAATTGGTCTTCTATGCAAATCGGCGTATGACTTTTGTCGATCTTGAGCAGCTTTCAACCTCTGCTGAATATTCTTGACTTGCTGAGCCATTTCCTCTGTCAATTCTGGTCCCACCAAGGTCGGCTCACGTGAATCATCCCAACACAATGGCGTGCGACACTTCCGTCCATACAATGCTTCATATGGTGACATGTGAATACTTGCGTGGTAACTATTGTTATAGGAAAATTCAATCAGATGCAGTTTATCAATCCAAGATCCCTGATAATCCATATCACAAGCCCACAACATATCTTCCAAAGTTTGAATAGTTTGCTCTGTTTGCCTGTCCGTCTGGGGGTGATATGCAGTACTGAGATTTAATTTTGTGCCCATAGCTTTCTGAAATTGTTGCCAGAATCTAGAAATAAACCTAGGGTCTCGGTCAGAAATAATCTCCATCGGAACACCATGGTACTTCACAACATCTTTGACGTATGCATCCACCAACTGTTCCATAGACCATGTGCTCTTCATCAGAATTAATCTCGTTGTCTTGGTCAACCTATCCACTATCACCCAAATTTGATCCAGTCCACCCATAGCTGGTGGCAACCCAACCATGAAGTCCATAGATATCGAATCCCACTTCCACACAGGTATTTCTAAAGGTTTCATCATACCGCCTGTCCTCTGATGTTCAAGTTTAACCTTCTAACACGTCAAACACTTAGACACATGTTCAGCCACTTCCTTCTTCATGTTTGGCCACCAAAAATACTGTTTCAAGTCTTTATACAGCTTATCCCCTCCTGGGTGCACTGAGTAAGTAGAATTGTGAGCTTCTCTCATCCACTTTTCCTTAATATGCCCACAAACATCTGGTATGCACCATCTGCCTCGAAACCGCAAGCTCCCATCATCGTGAATGTGAAAATCCGGAGCTTCACCCTTTCCCACCTTTTCCTTTATTTTCCTTAACTTTTTATCTTCTTGTTGATGCTCTGTGATCTCCTTGTATATATCCAGAAACGCCGTCATACTTGCAAGAATCTCTTTCTGAACCTCTCCAGATGTTACCACTTCAAGGTTTAAAGTCCTGAATTCTTCCACCAATTTATCCTGTAGAATCCAATTAGCCTCACCTCCATGACTCTTTTTCCGACTCAGGGCATCGGCCACCACATTAGCCTTGCCCTCATGATACATGATCTCTAAATCATAGTCCTTAATAAGTTCCAGCCACCTTCTCTGCCTCATGTTAAGTTCTTTCTAGGTGAAGATATATTTCAAGCTTTTATGATCTGTATAGATCTTACAAGAAGTACCATGCAAATAATGCCTCCATATCTTCAACGCAAATACCACAGCAACAAGTTCTAAATCATGCGTTGGATACCTTGTCTCATAGTCTTTCAATTGCCTTGAAGCATAAGCAATTACTCGGCCATTTTGCATCAAAACACATCCTAGACCATACTTAGATGCATCGCTGTAAACCTCAAAGCCTTCTGTTCCACAAGGTAATGCAAGGACTGGTGCTGTTGTTAATTTTTCTTTCAAGGTTTGAAAAGCCTCCTCGCACTTAGTATCCCATTTATAAGCTACCTCTTTCTTCATCAAATTTGTGAGCGGTCTTGCAATCATAGCGAAGTCTTGAACAAATTTCTTATAGTACCCTGCTAATCCGAGAAAACTCCTAACTTCCTTCACATTCGTTGGTCTAGGCCAATCCTTAACCGCCTGAATTTTCACAGGATCCACAGAGATGCCATCCCCGGTCACCACATGACCAAGGAATGCTACTTGCTTGAGCCAAAACTCACATTTTGAAAGTTTGGCATACAACCTCTTCTCTCTTAACACTTGAAGGACTTGACGTAAGTGATCCGCATGCTCCTCCTCGCTCTTTGAATACACAAGTATATCATCAATGAAAACCACGACAAATTTATCGAGAAACAGATGAAAAACTCGATTCATCAAATCCATGAAGATCGCTGGAGTGTTGGTCAACCCAAATGGCATGACTACATACTCGTAGTGGCCATATCTTGTACGAAAAGCCGTCTTTGCTATATCCTTCTCGGCTATCTTTAATTGATGATACCCTGACCGCAAGTCAATTTTTGAAAACACCTTTGCTCCTTGAAGTTGATCAAATAAGTCATCAATTCTAGGCAGGGGATATTTATTCTTGATGGTTACATTGTTCAATTCCCGGTAATCAATACACAATCGCATGCTTCCATCCTTCTTCCTGTCGAATAAGACAGGAGCTCCCCACGGTGATGCACTTAGACTAATATAACCCTTGTCCAACAACTCCTCCAATTGTTTCTTTAATTCCTCCATCTCGTTCGGTGCCATCCGATAAGGATGTTTAGATATCGGAGACGTTCCTTCCCGTTTGGCACTAAATCAATAGTGAACTCAAGCTCTCGATCCGGTGGTAGCCCTGGAATCTCATCTGGAAATTCCCGCACAACTGATAATTCTTCAATTCCTGGGGTTGCGCCCTGGTCATGCACGGAGCTTTCCTCTTGAACATAGCATAAGAAAAATTGATCCTCGGGATGAAGACCTTTCCAAAACTTTAGAGCAGAGATCACCTTCTTCTCCTTTTGAGCTCTTTCACTGGTATATGACACTCTCTTCCCTTTCTTCCCTTGTAAACTGATTTTCTGCTTTTCACAATCTATATGTCATTTGTTCCTACTCAACCAGTCCATTCCTAAGATTATATCAAAGTCTCCTAACTCAAACTTTACCGCGTCCATCTCAAACTCTTTACCTCCAATGCTTATCTTTACACCCTTAATCTTTTTAGTACATCCTACCACCTTCCCCGTCGATGTAGAAACCGATAAACTAACATCTACAGTGGGTACTACCCCTACTCTTCTCAGAAACATAGAAGATATAAACGAGCATGATGCACCTGAATCAAATAGCACTCTTGCACAAGTTCCAAGGACTGGAAACATACCTGTTATTATGGTTCTTCCCTCCTCAGCCTCAACTTCAGCCTTGGTGATCACATTGATGTGCCCTTGAGTCTTATAACCTCCTCCTCCTTGGCCTCCTCCCTGTGTATTTCCACCATCATACTGTGGTTGCTTTCCTTGGCCTCCATATTGGTTCCTCGGACCATTGTAGTGGTTTCTCTGACCACCTTGATTACCCCCACCGAATCTGTTGGTATAACCTTGTTGAGGAGTACTTCCAGCACCCTGACGACCACGCTCAAAATCACTACCACTCACCACATTTCTAACCTTGCATTCAAAGGCTCGATGACCTAACTTTCCACATTTATAACACTCCACCATCCTCCCTTCACAGTTAACTTCAGGATGGTTTCGTCCACAAATTCTACAAATATACCGCCTAGCCCCTCCATTCGGTTTAGCAGTCGAACTCTGCCCATGATAGAAGGGTCTGCCTCCCCCACTTAGTTTAGAATCATCCTTAAACTTCTTCTCCGGATTTCCGGCTCTGTTTGACTCCCAGCTCCTCTTCTGTCCTGATTGAACCTCTCTCCTCCTCTGTTGCACACGATAGAGATTGGCAGCCTTCTCATATGCTTCTTGTAAGGTAGTTAATGGTATCACACTCAGAGTCTCCTATAAATTCCAATTCAATCCTTTCAGAAAACGTTGTACTTTCGATGCTTCATCCGGCACCATAGTTGGGGCGAACCGAGCAAGCTCTACAAACTTCGCGTGGTAAGTCTTAACATCATCTGCTCGTTGTTTCAATCCGGTAAACTCATGATATTTCTGCAGTCTAACATGTTCTGGGTAGAACCTCTTCCTCATTGCACTCTTAAGCACTTCCCATCCGAAATTTGGTTCAGCTCTCAACCTCCCTTCCTCAGCAGTCCACCAGAGGTCAGCCTCTCCTCTAAGGTAAAACGCAGCCCCACTAACTCTCTTTTGTTCAGGGCAATCAACCATATCAAATATTTTGTCAAATTCCCTAATCCACTCCTCCAAAACTACAGGATCTTCTTTTCCATAATAAGTACTGGGCTTCATAGCGGCTATCTTCCGGGAAATATCCATTGGTTCTTCCGCCCTGGCCTCATGCTGTTCCAAGATCTTTCCCATGCTCATAGTCAATTCCCTTAACTCATCCAGCTGACCCCTCCCCTCACCATTGTTCTGGTGCACATACATTATATATATCACAAAACAATCAATCAATGCTAACAATCATACAATATAGATATAGCAAACAAATCACATTCTCAGAACTTAGTTAAGTTCTGCCTAGGTCACTAGAGTTGTGCCTGGGTCACATGACTCCCTATTAATTCTAATTATCCCTCTTACTAAACCCGAGGCTCTGATACCAAACTGTAACACCCCGGTTCTCCAATCCCAAATTAACAAATATAAAATTTCTGATAAACATAACTACTTTTATATTACAGCGGAAATTAGTAAATTACAACCATCGGAGTGCTACATGCCACACCTGCTATCAGCTAACAGGTGCACAAGATATTACAACCCTCACAAAAATTCCCCCAAGTGCTATCATTCTAACTTCAATCCCTTTTCTTTTTCTTGCTAACCGCTAAGTTGCTACTAAGTCACTGATGACAACAATGCACAAGGGGTAACAAAAGTAACCTATCCTATCCCAACTTAGTTCTTCCCAGAGTACTTGAAGAAGTTCTTGACCACGCGGGTGGAAACAAAAGTAGACTCACGCTCAGCATCCCTATAGTTGTGTATACTTTGGTACCAATCATCAAGTGTAACCCTAGTGACCTCAGGCGACAGCTTCTTTGAGTAAGTGAAATAAGCAGTAATATAGAGAATATCTAGAGTGGTATCCTCCTTCCAGATAACCTCTCCATAGTAATCATCCTGCAACCATAAATCCATACATACACACACAAAAGGGGTTGCACAAAATCAGCGAAACTGAGTAACAATTACCTCACCCTGTAAAATTCATTTTCTCTTTAAAACTCTTTGCATAACAAGCAAGCATCCAACATCATCACACAAGCAGAGGAATGCAATAAGAGTATATCACACAGAAGAGTTTACCTGCCCTTGGATTACCATCACATTCATACCTCGTGAACCGGTTGAATCTCAACACCCCACTGGAATCACAAAGTGAAATCCACAAATCTCAATTCTCTGGCCCTATGTCCTTAAGTGTGCACACCCCCTAAGGCTAACCATAGCTCAAGGAGTAGATCATAGGACGACCCCAATTCATTGGTAGGAGTCTAATAATCAGTCGCCAATACGGCAAGCCATAAAATGACTTAAAATTCAGTTGCTCAAATAGCTTTTCTCAATGAGGCTAACCATAGCCTTTCTCAATATCACCATCCAACCAACCAACAAGTCCACCATCACATAGTATCACACACAATACAATTTCCAATCCAACATTCATAATCATGATCAAATAAGTAGTAAAACTCTCAAATAGATTCTTCACAATTCATGTAATAATAAGACCCTCCCATGAATATACCATTGCAGAAGTTATATAGTGAGTGGTTAAACTGGTGTAAAATTAAAAGAAAAGAAATTAAAACTCAAATTATAAACGTCGGGCTGCAAATAAATCCCGGTCGCAGTAGTATAGTGAAAATGTAAGCAACCGGATGTCGAACCGTGGGACTAATATATATATTCTAGTACCTAAGCGTGTCACGAGAGGGGGGATTAATTGACTTGTAAAATAAATAAAAAGAAAAGATAAAATAAACTAAGTTGACAGATAAATAAAATGGAACTCTGGGTCAGGTTAATATAATCTGCATAATTAAGCTATCTCTACTGGTTTAATAATTTGGCAAGGTTCCTGTAAATATCTTAAGGACTAAGTCATAGCCTCATAAGAACTCGTTCACCTGTAATGCAAGGTTCTAATCAAGGTTCAAGCAAAATCCTGCGAACGGCAGAGGAGTATTGAGGAATTACATTTGCAACTGAATACTAACTCATTAAATCATAATAAAGCTTCCTCCAGTTTTACGCTTTAATTAACCTGTCTATTTATCACCTGGTCTGATCAAAAATAGACTTAGTAGAGCAATTTAATAAATTCGCGAGATTTATTAGAAAGGCGAGATGACCTTTAAAACGTAACAAACTGTATATAAATAAACCAGTAGAAATATTGCATAATTAATACAGATACATAATAACTATTCCCAGAGTAAACGTAAACTAGCCTAACATATTAAATAGATAGATAGAGACGAGAGTAATAGAAATCATCCGTAATCACTCCGTCTCACTCTGCTATTTTGTGTACGTAGGGCTAGAGGTGAATTTGGTGGACTGTAAAATAAATAAAATGGAGAAGGCGGGAGAAGAGAAATGAGATGGTGGTGAAGTTCGTCGGAAGGGACTTGTTATTTTCGAGCAGAAGCTCGTGGCTTTTATAGAAGAAAGGAGAAGAAGAAGGAAGCAGATAAGTAACGCGTGAGGAGCTCGTTGATTGCTTCTCTGATTGCTCCTCATTAATTGCAGGGGACAGAGCGTGCAGAGTAGATGGATAAATGCAGACAGTGGACGAGTTGAAGAAGTCGGCGAAGGCGAGTTGCAGACGGCGCGCGAAGATAAGCTCGCGCAACATTTATACACGACCGCCTGATAACTTGCGGTCCTCTCTGTGCTGTCCGCCAATTAACCAGCGGTTCCATGTGTCTCGTCCGCCTAATAAGGAGGCGGTCTCCTCTGTCTTGACCGCCTCGCGGTCTTATGTGTGTTGTCCGCCTCTTTGTAGGCGGTACTCTCTGTTGTGTCCGCCTCGCGGTTGCATATGAGAGGTCCGCTAGAAAATAAGCGGTTGTCTCTTGTGGTGTGTGTTCCTTGTCCGCCTGTTTACCTTGAGGACACTTGTGTCTTGTCCGCCTCTTATCAGGAGGACACTTGTGTCTTGTCCGCCTCGAGGACACTTGTGTCTTGTCCGCCTCTTATCAGGAGGACACTTGTGTCTTGTCCGCCTCTTATCAGGAGGACATGGCTTATTTCTTCTACCGGCTCTAGATTCTTTGTTTGGACTCCGTTTTTCGAGCCGTTTGCGGCTATGCGTTCGTCTCTTTGTCTACTTTACTTCCAGCTTGGTTTTCCTCATGTTAAACCAATAAATTTGTGAGATAATAATAAAACATAAACTAGAGGAAAACTAACCGAAGTGGAGAAATGAGCAAGAAAAGTGCTAATATTATATATAAAATACACCTATAAATCATGCTCATTTGGACACTTATCAACCATCCACTCACCAGAAACCAGCTCAATCTCTTATCAGTCATAAATCAACATTCAACACAAGGATAACTTAAAAATCATTCCCAAAACCTTCCAGAAGAATATTACAACACAATCATCCTTAGAAAGGGGTTAAGATATCCACACCATATTTTTTGATAAATAGTCAACCAATATCATTCCAAACCTTTCAAGGCTAAACCAAGCAACAAAACACCCCAAACCATACTTAAACACAATTTTCCTTCTTTCCAAGTTTTAGCACACATATATAACCGTACAGGGCTTCCTTATATATTTTACACTTCACCATCTCTTAAAAATTCAACCACAAGTCATATTAGGACTATAATGACCAGATAAACCATTAAATCCAATAACCAACACACAATTACACTTATACAAGCTTAAAGCACACCTTTAACGCAAATCACTTCCTAATAATTCGAATGACTTCCCAAATGGGTTTCGACCTGAATTTTTGACCATGGATCTAAATTTTAAATATAAAAATACCCTCAAAATTTCAAGGCAATATGAATTCGGGAACCTATTTAACTAAGTCTCAAGGCTTAAAGCACCATTTAAGCCCTCCCACCTTAACCTAGCATTTTTATGTCTAACCACGAGTTCCCACCACCTATAATCAATTATTATGAGTTAATATAGGTATAATAACACACCAAACTCAACAAAATCCCATCTAAATCACTCATGGAGTCTTAAAACACATTTTTCCTTCCTAAAAGTTTCCTAGAAATTATCCTACTTCCCAACGATATTTTCGCCTGAATTTTTGAGTTTAGTCTAGTAATAACTATCTAAGAACACTGTCAAAATTTAAGCGCAATAGAAGCTAGGGTTCGGAAGTTACCATCAACAAGAGTTAAAGCTCAAAATCAGGGTTTAAAGAAAGAAATGGTGAGCATAAGTGTTACCTGGACTCTCCTTGCCATTCTAGCCACGACCTTAAAAGTTCCTTAGCTAATTGAATCAATTTCTTCCACCAACTAATTTGCCCAAGGTCACCAGCTGCTTCTCCCTCCTTGAAATCTTGTTTTTCCTTGATTTCTAGCTTGAATTCTCTTCTCTAATGGTGGGTGTTGTGTCCTATGAGCTTCTATGGTACTCTAATGGCGTGAGGGTGAATAAGAGAATGAAGAGATGAAGTCGGTTGTCCTCCTTCTTATCTTGGCCGAAAGTGAATTAGAAAATGGCTTTAGATTTGTAAAATATAAGCTAATGATTACCTAGATATCCTTATCTCTTCCTAAGCCATTAGATTAGTGACAATTGTCTAGGTTAAATCCCATCCTTCCACCTAAGCCACGGTGCATTAAATGAAGGAGACAAGTGGCATGGCTAATAATGAGAATAAGACAAAATAGAAAGATGTCTTCACTTACAGCCGTCGGATCGTAGATATTTTGCTAGGATAGATCTCCACCATCCATGTGGACCTTCCTCATTAATGAAGGTGACAAGGCTTCTCTTGATTGGACATGTGTAACTAATCATCTCTTGACACCTCGACGCTTACATCATTTATGTCATGCCGACATCATCACTGCATCATCACTGCCTCATCACTGCATCATCATGGTCAAAGTTGACCATTGACCAAGGTTTGACCAATGTCCAATATTTGACCGAGGTCAGACCAAGGTTGACCTAGGTTTGACCACAGTTGACCGGGGCTTTTTGACCTCTAAATAACTTCCCGAAATTTCATTGTTTTATGGGACTTCCTTAATTAGGGTTTCTGCAGGGTTTCTTGGTTGATTCCCGACCACTAGGGTTTCCTAATGTTCTCTAATAATTCCTAAGGAACTATGGTTTCCATTAGGGTTACAAAAATTCGGGGTATTACAATTACACTCTTCACATAACCAAGTCAAAACACACTGTGATCATCCCTAGACAGTTAGTATACAAAACTCAAAGTTACAGAATTTGAGTTGATTATCAGTTGACAGAAACTTTTTAACATCTGGTTGTTTAGTTCTTTTTGTAATGTTGTAAAACATGAATCGAGTACGTGTTTAGGAATACTACCTTGGGTGTTTAGGACTTGTCCCTCCTGGGTTGTTCCTTGATATTTCCCTGGTACCTTTTTGCAGCTAGACAGGAACCAAATGCCAAGTTCAGTCATGGATGGTTTCTGTTTGTTTAGTAATTGATGAAAAACACGTTTTTTTTTTGTAGCTCTTCTTACCTTGGTTAGGAGCCAGGTTGCTGGGGACTTTGGCTTACTTGTAGAAGGGCCTTACCAGTGGGGTTTAACCCGTGAGTACAGAAGAGAAAGAGGGGTTAGTTCCTCAGGACTTTGGGCACAAAACAGAAACAAGGTTGAACTGTGTTAACAGAATACTTTTCTGTTTCCATGACCTCACCTCTAGAAATTCTTGGAAGGGAGTTTTGTTTCAGGCTTTCTAGGACACCACCCGCAATTGACATGTACAAATCTGGGCTGAAACAAGAAGCAGATTAATGAGACTTGCTCATGGAGTCTCGAACCAACCAACCAGAGGGAAGAAAAAGAGTTTGCATATCCTGAGATTGTTTTACCTTGCTAGTTTTTCCTGGATACCTCTGTTGCAGATGTTCGAGAACCAGCTGGAGCAAATGGAGGAAGGCTGAGGAGAGTTTATGCACCAGCTGAAATCAACGCATGCAGGGGGGTGAATGAGGTGTCTGAGTGTGGGAATTATTTGCGTGGGTTAGTGGTTACAATTTACAAGATAATGGTGTGGAAGTTAGGGAAAGCAAGCACCCTGCTGCGTGGGAGTTTGAGACAGAATGCAGATTCTGATGCTGCTGTTTGACCCTTGAGCATTTTTTTGTTTTACAGAGTACAAGAGCAACCCTCTGGTGGTTCAGATTGCCGGGCAAATCAAGGAGTATGTGGTCCTCTGTTAAATTTTTTTGATTCAGTCGATACTACAAGGAGCCAGAAGGTGGTGGTATCGAGTTACAAGACAGTGCAAGGATTTCTACTGAATCGACAATGGCAGTCTGTTAGTTGCTGTTGTCGTGTTGTTTTTTTATATAGTAACCTAGTAATCTCGCTACTAGTTTAAATCGGCCAGTATATGCTACTGAATTCGAGCATAGCTCAACCGGTTAAGGCATTCGGGGAAGGTTCGAGGGGTTTCGGGTTCGAACCTTGGCGGGAGCACATTTTCTCCCTTTTCCTTTTCCCTACATGCTTATTTATATATATGTGAGACCATATACTATATGTCACGTTATTATTTTTATACGTGACTACTTTGTTCGTGTTTGTTATATATACGTATATGTATATACTTGTCGCGTTTTAATTAAATGTGCTTATGCGACGTTATTATTTATTATTTACAACGTTATAATATCGTAGTGTTACGTACATGTATTTTCATATTCGTACATATATAAGTACGTGACTACATTAATATGTAACGTTGTCACGGTTCCGGACACGTATATACTAAATTAAATTGTTCATACATTATTTTATGTCCGAATTGTATAACTCGTTATTTTCGGATAATCTCCTCGCGTTTATGATTTTATTCATATGAGCTTATATTTGCGTATCACGTACCGATATGTATACGCGGTATAAGTACCCGTTTGGATCTATATTTTAAATACCATAAGGTTTTATTGTAATTGTTGCACATAATTTAATTTAAACTTCACTAATTTAAAGTGGTAATTACTCGGGGTATTTCAGATTTCTTAAGGTTGGTGTATGCCTTAGCACTCATTAGAGTCATTGTATATAGATTAGAACATTGGAAAGGAAATTTAAGTGGTGGCCGAAAATCAAACAAGGAAAAACTAAGGAGGAAAGTGAGAAGCTTGGAAAAGAAACAAGGTAAATGTCTTACCTTAAGGTGTTTTATTGCTTTAAGGGATGAGAATTACGAAGATGATAATTTTAGGTTAGAGTTTACATTATATAAGGGTTATGAAACCTAGGAGAAAGAACATGACTATATTTGAGAACTTGTGACTAAGGAGCAAATGGGAAATGAGATAGTTAGACAATCACAAGGTGAATTACAAGAACATCTAAATTGCAATGGGAGCTTTGTTGTGTGTATTTGCAGGTCAATGGCTACATATTATGGAAATTCAATGTTTAAGATTTATGCATTTAAGGGCCTAAGTGCCAAGCTATTTAAGTTTATGCACTATATTGCGATGTATGTAGTGTAGTTTAGGTGTATATCGTTTGTAAAGAATGTGTATTAAAGATTTGAGTGTTCATGGTGGTTTCATGGTGAAAAACTAAATGGTTGGGTGTATTAATATACTAGAGCCATGCTAAAACTTTGTTGTGAAACTTGGTGTTTAAGATGTTCTACTTGTGTAAAGTTTGGAGGAAATAAGGTATAATGATTTGTGAAAGTGTAAGTGTAGAACTAGAGTATAGACTCTGGGAATGTTTTGAAACTTGAGTAAAGGAAGATGAGTGGTAATGCTTGAGGAGTGGTTATATTGATGTGGAGGAAACACTTTGATTAGTTGAAGTTTTAGGTAAACAGTTTACATGTTAGAAGTTTAAGTGGCTAAGTGCTAAGAGTTAGGAATTTCTTATAAGAAGTTGAGGAAATGATCAATGGATTAAGTGGAGGGTTTATAAGTGAGTTGATGGATGGTTTAAGGGGGTATTAAGTGTCTCTGTGGTATTAGAACATTTAGGGAACTTGTGAAAGAGTTTGGTATTGATTGAGCACAAAGAGAAAATTCTGTAGTGGACCGACCCAGGGGACCGACCCTGTCTGGGTCGATCGGACTGTGAATTATGAGACGGGAATTGTTCTGGAACGGACCGACCCAGAGGGTCTTGGGTCGGCCGGGGAAAACTTAGTGAACCAGAAAGTTTCTGGAATGGACCGACCGAGGAGGTTGGGTCGGTCGGTGGGTCGGTCGGCCCTTATAAAATAAAAAAAAACAGAAATGAAAGGGTGGAATTAGTAGTCCACCATTAAGAGGACAATGGTGATTGGAAAGATAAGAATATAAGGACTCAAGAAATTAAACTAAGTAAAAGGTATAAGTGTTTAAGGTTAAGTTTATAAGGGCTTAGTGGGTGTAAGTGGGGATCACCAATGATTAAGTAAGTTGGGTTAAGTTAAGTTAATTAACAACCTAAATTGGATGAATGTTTTAGGATTTAAGAATTGGGAATCGGAAGGAGATTAAACAACGACCGTCATCGGTGAATGGTATGGTTTTCTTGTAACCTGCTTGCTAACGAGGTATCCCTCGGCTTGTGTGCTACTTGTTTACTTGCTATGACTAAGACAAGATAAAGAATGCAATCGGAATATTATCGTCTTGTGTGTTTGCCTTACACTAACGCATTAGACTTTGAGATTAGTTACTAACAATACTTAGTAACTTTGTTTGAGATAAGGAAATCACTCCCAAATTTGTTGGTTGGTTAATACCCGAGAAAGGTTTAACTACCACTTCGTCTTTAATACTTTCTACTAACTGGAACTTGGGGGGAGTGAGGAATCCGGGACTGACTCTGGTCATGCATGTAAGGAAAGGGGGTCGGTATCTGAATCAGACTTGTCGCCTAGGGTCGAGAGTCGACTCAGCTACCTTGGATTTCAGTCCCAGGTAGAAGGCAAATTAAGATGGTGCGGCAGGATCACCTAAATCCTAATTTTAAGATAAGATGTTTATTCAACCAATGGAGTTAATTGCTCATTGGCTAAAGTTGCTTTTGACCTGACAAAAATGAACATTGAGTTATGATACAACCATTTCTAATTAAAGAACGGGTTGTATATCAAGACTAAGGTAAGAATTAAGGTTGAGGTAAGGTAAGGAGGAATAAGATTAAGAGAAGTCCAACTTAAGGAGTTAAATGGTTAACTCAATTATTATGGGAACACCTAAGTCGTTCATTGTGTTTGAACTTTATTTGTTCATGTGTGGATTGTTGTTTATTGCACTCCTTATTTATGTTGTGTATCGAATCAATCTCCATGCTATCGACAATTAGTCGTCCTAGCCCCGTTAGCTTGGGGGCTATAAGAGAATCGTACCAGCAAAGGTGCTGACCCCCTCGGGGGCTGTTGTTTACATTTTGCAGGTAAGCACCCTATGAAGACTCATCACGAGAGTAGGGGTGGTTAGACTTAGGATGGATTTTATATTTTGAGTACGGGATGTGCATGTGCACCCGTCTGTTAATAGTTGAACTTGTGGAGATTATGTTGATACTTAGGATACTAGCAAACTCGGTTGGTGTGTATTTTGGATTTATGGTGTTAAGTATTTAAGTTCGGTATGTTCTGTTAGTTCAGACCGAGGCAAGGTCCTGGTGTTGGTTAAATTCCGTTGCGACGTTTATTTATGCTTAGTTAAGATGCGACAACCATGATTGGGTTAAGATGGGGTGTTACAAAAGTGGTATCAGAGCGTAGTTATGCTCTGATCAAGGAAATACTGAACATGGATAACCACCGAGTTAGGTTATGAGTTAGGGTATAAGTTATGGGTTAAGGGTGTGAGAAGTTAGAGTGAGCAGAGTCAGACGACCACTATTAAGTGTGGATCGTCTTTACCATCTACGGATGTTATAAAATTCGTGAAACGAAACCGTTGTGAGTACAAGCCTAATGTGCATTGTAATTGTTCAGATGGCAGGATGTCCGAGAGGAGGCCGAGGTGAAGAGGCTACTGAGATATCGGGAGGGCAGACGATCGCAGAGATCGTGGCTGCCGCGTTAGGGCATATGGGCTATCAGCCGGGTGCTGGTGCACAGCCACCGCTGCCACAGCCCCGGGAACCAAACTAGGTGAAGAGTCTTGCTGACCTTCAACCCGCGTCATTTAAGGGGGAGACTGATCCCACCAAGCTTGAGGCGTACATCTCCGAGCTGGAGACCGCCTTCGAGACCCTTGATGCCCCTGCTGGGATCAAGGTGTGTCTGGCCGCGTTTTACTTGAAGGGAGCGGTGGGCGATTGGTGGAAGCTGGTGAAGGCCGAGCATGTGGCCAATCTAGAGTTCGGCTGGGAACAGTATACAGCTCTGCTGCGAGCCAAATACTATCCCGCCCATGTCCAGACGAAGAAAGCGTCTGCAGCTTGATGCGTTGAAGCAGACGGACAAGATGACGGTGGACGAGTATTACTCAAAGTTCACCGCCTTGCTTCGTCTTCTGCCAGGTCTGGGGTATTCGGACCAGATTCTGGTGGACCGCTTTTACGGCGGGCTGAGCCATCGACTCCGCTATGGCATGGGACCAACTAGTTATACTACCTTGCAGGTAATGACAAAGGTTAAGTTATAAGTAAGTGAATAAGATTTAGACTATGAGGATGAGAGAAACTAATACTTTGGAAGCAGGAGTGCTATCATGCCGCTGCTAAGGTAGAGTTAACTGTCCAGCTGAGGGATGAGGACAATGCCGCTAAGAGGAAGACGACTGGTAAGAGTGTGGAGAATCAAGGGCAAGGCGGGTACAAGAAACAGAAGTACCAGCCTCAAGCCCAGAAAAGTCAGAAGAATAAGATGGAGACTGAGAAGGCTACTGAAGAGCCACTGAAGTTGACTTACACAATTGCTGCTAAGCCCCTGTGCTCAAAGGTGCCAAAGGGTAAGGAAATACACTTTAAGTGAGTTAAGAATCGTTTAACAACCATTGAGACATGACTACTGATGTCGAATGCAATCAGGTACTGAGACTTGGAAGGAGGCCGGTGGTGGCTACCAACGATGCTACTACTATCGGCGGTGTCACAAGGACCACCCCGGGGTTGACTGGAAGGGTAATAAGGTAGAATGCAACTTTTGTGGGGTATACGGACACCGTGCATACGAGTGCTTCCGGAACCCCGAGAGCAGGGCTTTTAGGCCCGAGATGAAGGGCAAGAGCAAGATTGATCAGGGAGCTGGATCTGACGGTCAGAAGGTGACACAACCAGCTGCAAACAAGAACCCCAGGGTAGTCCAGAAGTTTCTTTTCAACTCTTGTATTTAATTAAGCCCTAGATAGCCCTCTAGGTTACCTATTTATTGTGTTCAAAGCCTTGGAAGGTACCCCACAACAAGCTTATTTCTGATTTGCTTTGTGGGGAACAATACTTTCCAAAACTTTGAAGATATCTCCTAAAGCCTTTGAAGGTACCCCACAACTAGCTTATTTCTGATCTGCTTTGTGGGGAACAATACCTTCCAAACTTTTAAAGCCAATCCCAAACCATCCCTTAATTTCATTTAAAAAACTTAAACCCCCAAAAAGAAAGGAATAAATTCAAATTCAAATTCAATCCAAAATTCAATTTCACCTTTAGTATGAGACAACTCAATTGTGGCCCAACTTCCAATGTCCAAATTTAACCCACAAGGTCTAATCAGGCCCAGATTTCAAATAAGTCTCAAAATTTGAATTAGGCCCCAAAACCCAATCGGGCCCAAAAACCAATTCAGCCCAACATCCAAAATCTAAAGGCCAAGGCTTAAATCAAAACCCAAAAATCAAGTCAAGGCCCATTTCGGCCCAACTTCTAAGGCTCATTCCGGCCCAATTATCAAGACCCACTTCGGTCCAATTTCCAAGGACCAATTCGGTCCGCTCTTTCCAAGACAATTCGGCCCAATCCAAAGCCCAACTTGAGGCCCATTTCGAGGCCCAATCCAAAGCCCATTTTGAGGCCCAATTCAAAGCCCAATCTGGCCCACTTTCAAGGCCCATTCCAGCCAAACATTCCAAGGCCTAAACCTGGTCCATCAGTTCAAATTTGGCACACAATCAATCCAAAAACCGATGCAATCCCATCTCAAATTCAAATCCATTCAATTCAGCCCAAATTCAACCCGACTTGTAAATTCCCAATTCAATTCAACTTCATTTCAATCCCGAATAATTCTAAACATCATAAATCTCAAATTCGGAAAACTTCAATCTCCTTGAAGTCAAGCATCTCGAATCTCTAACCGTCTCAGCAGCTCAACAGACTCGACCGTCTCATCAGCTCAACTGACTTGACCGTCTCAATAGCTCAACAGACTCGACCGTCTCAGCAGCTCAACAGACTCGACCGTCTCAGCAGCTCAACAGACTCGACCGTCTCAGCAGCTCAACAAACTCGACCGTCTCAACAGCTCAACAGACTCGAATGCCTCCGCAGTTCAACAGATTTGAACATCTCAATAGACTCGTCAAATTCAAACACTTCGAAAATCCTCAGCTCCTCAAAAAGCCGAACCTCTTGAAATTTGATAACCCTTTCAAGCCTCAAACATCTAACAGACCCGAGCGTCTCACAGACTTTATCATTTTCAAGAATCTAAATGTCTCACAGACCTGAGCATCTCACAGACCCGAGCGTCTCACAGACTCAAGCGTCTCACAGACTTTGACATCTTAGGGTTTCAAATGTCTTACAGACCCGAGTGTCTCACAGACTAACATTCAAAACCCAAAAACTTCTCGAACTCCAAATTCCTCAAAAAACTCGAATCCCTCAAAACTCTTCAAAAACCCTAAAATCCCAAAACCCTGAACTACGTAAGGTCTGATCTCAACAGGGAGTTGAGTACGTAGGCAGCCCACACAGGGCGACCCCATTCCAATCAAAAACCCCTTTTCTCCACTCTAAGGTGTTCTTCATACCTCTCAAAACATTCAAATCCCCTCTAACTCCCACAAACCCTCGATTTCTTCAACTCTCAGAATCAGACTCCTAATCTTTCATTCTATACTCATTCGAATTAACCAATTCTTCTCTTGTCGCTAGCTTGGCAGAAAAGCTGGCCTCATCCACTTGTTTTCTCTTCTCCTGTCCTAATCCTATCCTTGGCTTTGAAATGAATCTCTCTAAAAAGGTTTTGAAAGAAGGCAATCCCGACAATTGGAGACCGAGGTTTCCTCGGGCACCAATCCGAAGTCGTGGTCGTTGCCACTTCTAAGGGGTGTAACCCAGTGCGAACCCACACATAATCTCTGAAATAACCAGATAAGTCCTATCCATAGACAACAATCTCAGAGTCAACTAACGGTTCTTAGAACCCTCCTATTTCCTTCCTAGTTCCTTAGGTCAAACTAGGTGGCGACTCTAGTCAATTCCGCCTTATAGAGGCATAAGTCCGTGTGGAGCCCATTGAGAGCAGGTGTAGTGCACACTAGCATTCCCCATAAGCTTTCTGGGAAAGACGGACGATGTAGTAGGTATTTGAGGGATGCCAGAGTAACGGGTTTCACCCTCCACAGAATGGTAATTTCTAGGATCTAGGCTTTTCAGTCAGACCATATTTAGATAGACCCCTTTTTTTTTCCATCGCTTGGAGCCCCTCATCATACCGAAAAATCACCCTCCACAACGGGTTCATCCCATCGGTACACAATCCAAGTCTCAGATTCCTATCCTCATCCCCAAAATGATGTTTGAATTTTCTGTTGATATTTCTCCACTGAGGTCCGTCTGCAGGATGTCTAATTTTTCATCAATTTTTCTACCATCCGCATGCCATCGTAAGTTCTTCGCATCTTTCGGGCTGGCAAACAACCTTTTGAATCTAGGAATTATCGGCAAGTACCACAATAATTTCACTGGATGATTTTTTTCTAAAAGGAGGAATCCTCATCCTTGTCCTTGTACCGGGACAACAAACATTTAGGACACTTGTCTAGATGTTCGTATTCACCCCTATACAACACACAGTTATTTGGGCAAGCATGAATCTTTTTATATTCAACTCCCATTGGACACATCCATTTCTTTGCCTCGAAGGTGGATGTAGGAAGACCATTCTCATCAGGAAGCATATCATGTATCCGCTCTAGAAATGACGTGAAACACTTGTCACCAACTCCATATTTCCCCTTTAAGTTGAACAAATTAAGTACAACACTCAATTTTGTGTATTTAACGCACGAAGGGTACAAAGGTGTCTTCGATGCGTCCAACAATCTTTGATACTCTTCCAGCTTATCGACAAAAGTATCCGCAACATTTTCTAACATTTCATCCATTTGCTCATCATGGTGAGTGGTCTCACTGTCATCGAATCCTGAATCACTTAACGGTACCGACTCATTTGGTAATAGGGGTGTGGGGGTACTTGCGTAACGTGGATCATGAGCACTTGATGATGTTGAAGCACTTGCTGCAACAGTTTCTCCATGAAAATTCCATCTTCTGTAATGTGGCATGAATCCACGGGACTTAAGATGAAATCTAATTTCCTCAATGTCTACATATTTCCTTACGACCCCACAGTCAACACAAGGACATGAAATATTGTCCGCCTTTGTTCTGTCCTTGTGTTGCACTGCCGCTTTGAGAAACTCTTTCAGCTTCTCATCAAAGTAGTGATCCCCTCGATCACCGTACATCCAGTCACGCTTCATTCTATATGTGAAAACAAAACAAGTATAAGATTGATTTGTCTTTCAGTTTCGTTTGCATTTGTATATAGAGCATGTTTCTACTGGATGTACGGTTGCAACCAAACTCAGCACTACTCTATGGTTCCAACCAAACTAACGTAGCCTAAGTACTCTAACATTCCAACGTAACTAATCTATCCTTATTCTAACAATTCTAACACAATTAATTTAACTTCAACAGATCATTGCATTATTAAAACAAAAATGAAAGTTTAATTACTTACTTGTTTTAAGGTTGTACAGAGGGGGAAGCTAGGAGACTGCTTTGGTGATGGGCTGGGAAAGTACTGGTACAAATCTAATAGAAGATTCAGAAGACCTAACAAAGAAAAGTAAAGATTGTTATACACAAATAACAAATAATATTAATTAATAAGACTAATACGATTCTAGAAAAAATTCGGCATGACCTTTACGTAATCGTGTTAATCTCATGCTTATCATTAAGCATTCACCAATATCTTATTTACCACGACAAATAAATTCAACAATTGACAACAACCATCCTTATTCACAATCACTCAATATTAACCACAACCACTTTTTCGCAATAATTAATTAAACAAACAAAGAGAAAAAATAGATGAAGATGTTACCTATTCACTCTTACTCCACAGCAGAAGAAATGAGGAAGAAGAAGTAGAGACCACCCCAATTACTGCAGACAGAGGGGAAGCAAGGAAATAATATTAGGGGGGGGGCAAGAAATCCATTATTATAAGCATTATCATATTAAGAAAATAAAAAAGAGAAAAAAGATAGATGAAGATGTTACCTTTCCACTCATGCTGCACAACAGAAGAAATGAGGAAGAAAGAGACGTAGAGACCACCCCAATTATTGCAGACAGCGGTGAAGCAAGGTAGTAATATTAGGGGGGCAAGAAATCCATTACTATAAGCATTATCATATTAAGCACGTATATACTGCAATGTAATGGGAGAACATAGATGTTATAAAGTTATAGATCTTACCACTTTATTAATGTGAAACTTGAAGTTAATTTTTTAATAGTTTAAGAATTAAGAACAAAATGATTTGTAGTTTTATTTACGCCGGAGATGCTGTACCCGCCACCGGCAAATGAGGATGCCAAGAAAGTGGAAATGAATCGTTGTGATGATGATAATGATATACATACTATGATGGGATACAAGGTGATGATTCGATTGATGCTAAAGCGGAAATGTTGGATTATAAAACCATATGTCGTTATAAGGACATTCCCAACATAACTTTTTGGTTTTGGGAAATGTTGGAGAGTATATGGGTGAGAAATCAAATTGATGTTTCGGGTTAGAAATCATATTGTCAAGATTTAGGTTTTTAAAGGATTACACATTAATGTCTAAAGCATCAAATAGTGACAATCTTCAAAAACATAAATTAGGACCATTAATTAAGTTTATATATATACATATATTTATCAATTAGCCAATAAATGTTTCTTCGATTGAGTTTGTACAAATGGGGAATACATTAGCAGTACACTAGGTGTTTATAGTTGAGAAATGGTCATTTTATATGGTGAGAATGAGTATTTATATCATAAAATAATTTTTGAATGGCACAAAACAAGTCGTTTTTTGTGACAAAAGTATTTCATGAATTTTTCATTGAATTATAAAAAATAACCATTAAAGTAAAAAAAAAGTAACCTTGAACAGTAACCAAACTGCTTGAAGAGAAAAATTCATTTTAATTCACTATCTAACGAAAATGAACGTTTGTCAAAGTGAAGTGGCGTTTCATGAATTTTGAGCATAAACTTTACCTATTGTACATATGCTTGGATAATGTGCTAGGTTGGATTATCAACAAAGTCCTAGATATTCCTAGAATCGGGTTTGGATCATATCACATGGTATATTGTTTCAAAACATATATGTTATATAACCTCTTTTTTAGCTAAAAAAATAAATTCAATAAGAAAATACTAACATTATAGAATAATAAATTATATGTAAACACATCCTAACAAGACAATGCGCTTACAAAATTAAAACATTGTCCAGTAAAAATTAAGCATTTTCGTAATATATTCATAAAAAAACAGATATAATGAAAGGTTATGATAAACATAAGTCAAATCTAAAGTCTTAAATATCTTTAAGCGTGTCTTTAGTTTTTTCATCATTATCATAGCAAATATAATTAGCTTCAAGTTTTTTCATCATTAAGCGTGTCTTTGATTTCTCACCCATACCAGGAACGTCGTCACTAGTCAAGATGACAATTATATTCAAATGGTTTCACTTTCATATACTCCTATATATATTATATACAAATGGTTTCACTTTCATCTACTCCTATATATATGTCATGAGACCAATGTTTTCTAGTCATTTATATGGCTTTCGCCTATCAAGAATTGATCGATCAATGTCTGGGTTGTATGCAGAGGGCAGAAACAGCAAAAATATCAACTCAGGCATTTTCGAACACCTTATATGCACAACTATTTATACTTGTTCAATAATCTATCTATATTCAAATTATGCACACACAACTAAACTAACAATCAATAACTATATTACAACTAGTTATTCAATCAACAAGACAATAATTAACATATTTCGAAGTTAGAATTCGGAATTCGAACATAGGGTTCCCGCAGCATTCACGATCGACGCCTGCGACCTCCTGGCGGAACGAGCTACGACGGCGACGGCGGCGAAGAACGGTGGCGCGACGAGGAAGAAGGCGGTGGTGGTGGTGGCGCAATCGCAGGCGTCTAGCTGCGGAAATCGCCGTCGAGAAATCTCCGTCGGTCTGCTTCGTTCTCGCGAGACAGAAGAGAATGAAGAGGAGAATGATGGAGTGGTCGATTTGGGGAAAAAAAGACTCTATCGCAGCGGTTCCTACTAAGAACCGCTGAGATAGGTCAGTAAAAAAGACCTATCTCAGCGGTTCTTAGTAGGAACCACTGCGATAGTTTTTTTTAATGACCCTACCAGCAGTTGTAAGTAACAACCGCTGAGATAGGTTTGCGGGATTTTTAAAAACGGCCTATCTCAGCGATTGTTTTTACAACCGCTGCGGTAGGTGCGCTGCGATAGACCATTTTTGTACTAGTGGGGAATCTACACTTCAGGGGGAATATGATCTATATGGTCCCTCGATTCACCATGCGCAGTTTGCATACATCAAAAAAGGGGAAAACTATAAATGTATGCGCTTCATACACACTTACGGTTTTTGATGTGTGACAAACTAATATACTGAGCCAGCCTTGCACTCAGCAAAAGTCTCTTACGGTGATTTTGCTTCAACAGTAACAGAATTTGGTTTGCGCATGTGGTATTATGTGCATTGTTAGTTTGTTAAGATATGATCCCGATATATCTCTACTTAAGTGGTGCTTATGGTTACGTATATATCTTTGTAGGTAATTTGTTTAGAGTTTAGGAGATTCTGATTACTACGTGTATATAAGCATTGTGTAGGTCTAGTATACGGGTGTGCTTTTGGGTATTAAAACTGATATACTTCAAATGACGATTTACCCTTTTGAGAGTCAAGTGAGCTTCGTTATTCATTGTTTCTAGGTTAATTACTATCAGTCCAAGAGTGATAGAATTGAGTGTGATTGTTCAAGGTGCTGTACAGATCAGATGAGGAGTTTTTCATGCTATTAATAAAGATTAGTGGCTGAGTTTTCTTCTATACCTTTGTTTCATTCATTCTACTCTTAAGTGCAAACGCTCAGATCTAGACTGAGTGTTCTGGGTTACTACGCTACGAACTTACAGTAGCCAAACTTCCTTTATATACTCTTTCTTGTATTGGTGACTATAGCATTTTTGCTTATTAATAGCTTTTTTTTATAAGTGAGGTAGGTTTTGAACTCAAGACCTTTGGTTCGAGGATACCACTCCTCTACCGACCAAGCCACTAGGGCTTGACTCATTAATAGCTTATACATTTATATGTCTATATCCTTTTTGTTTGTTTGTTGTTTAGTCCAATTCTAGTATCGGCAACTAGAGTTATATTTAGGCTGGAAATTTGTTTTTTAGGCTGACTTAACGTTTTAGACTCTATTTTCATAACTATTTATGGAAGGTACGTAGTTACTATTGTTAAAAAATCGAAAGGTAGGTACTATATTAAGGGGATCAGCAGCCCAATGTTAGAAACTGAATTTTCCAGCTTGTTTGATCACGTTAGGCTAAATACAATAGTGAATGCAATTCATGCATTGCTAGGATTTGGTTAGACCATAGGAATAATCCAAAGAGTAAAAGCCTTGAGCATCGGGCAAAAACTAACTAGCAAAAGTAGGTTAGAGAAGTTCAACGACACCACAAATAAAAAAAAAAAAAACATGTTAAGAGATTAACCAGAAACCAAGATAAAGTGACTTAATGACATAAGTTCTAAACATAGCAATACACATGTAGGCTAATTTCTGTGCCTTGATGAATATTTCCATAGAGCAGCCTCACCCCCGATCCACCTATAGGTGTCTTGAGTTGAGGTTGAAAGATCAACAACTCGGGGGATGGCAGTAGTGGTCGCTTTCTCCTATATTTGGGAATGTAGTTAGAAGTACCCCCATCACCCGTGGGGACTTGTAGGTGTCGTGGGACATTCAACAGAGATGGAGTATGACCTGGTGCATGGCCATGAGCTTTAATCTGGTTGGGCAGGCCAAGGGAGAGGACCGGGAAAAGGATCATCATAGTTAGTCTCAGTCTTGCGGAGCTGCTTGAGACTTGGGGAACTGGAAGAGCTTGGTTTATGTATGGCTAGATGAAGATCGGTGGAGACCGAAGGGTTCACCTGGTCGAGAAGGTCGGAATGATCCATGCTTATGGGTTATTGGACAGCCTTGACTAGAGCGAAGCTAGGCGAGTATTAGATACAAGTACATTCCATATTCATCCGGAAGTGGATGAAAAGTGGGTGAAGACACCACAACTTTTGCATATCAGCGGCATGTCATCAATAAGTGAAGAAGACGATATGCTTGTAGTTGACAAGCATCGACAGTCAATTCATTACAGGCTTGAGGAGGTTGATGAATATATTTGTTTTTACAGAAAAAATATCAATCAACAACCATATACAACAGTAATCCAAAAGTTTCTCACTGTTATAGACTTTTAGCTGCCCGACCATTGCTTGTGATAATGTTCATCAGCTAAAGCCTAAAGTGATGTTTAATTTGAAAGATTACAAGTGTTGAGGATTGATAGAAATATGTGAGATAATCAGGATATGTATCGAAACTTTGGTTAACCCAATTTGGAGACCACACATATGTTGTACAGTATAGATACACCTATATGTAGAATTAATTAGTTCAATATGCATATATAATTTCCCTTCATGCATGTATAATGTCTTATATAATCATATAATAAATCAATATCTTATAAAGTATAATATTAGTCATGTAATTAACAGCACGCCGGCTTTAAGCGCACATGACAACTGAACAAGCCCTATATTAAGAGGTTCAATTTTTATTTTATAAGAGTACAAATTTATCTTAAATATAATATATAAAAACTTTATATTTGAGATATATACATACATTATAAACCTATGATTATGAATGCGTATTTTAATTAGTAATTTTTATAGATTAATATAATTCTATAAGGATTCTACTCTCGGAAATCGTCAAGACAACCTGTGTAAAAGTAATTAAATTTACATGTAAAAATCAATATACCCTAATGGGATAAGTAGTCGTCTAGTTTTTTTTTTCATTTGTTGTTTTGTTGTGACCGTTCCAAATTTGGGAAGAAACAAAAGTGTACAATATGAGTGATACAAGGTATCATTATTTTTTTTACTAGATTGGGCCCTTGGTATATTTTTTTAGGAAATGAACTTGGTAAATTAAGAATAGAGGTGTAGTGTCAAATCAGGGTACTAATCCAATCTGCACAAACTGCAACTCATTGTTTTTTTGGTAAGCAGAGTGAATATAATAGATTATAGAAAAGATTAATTAGTACCTACCTAGAGACATACTAACATAATTAGAGTAAACAGCCCAAATTCAACACTAACCAAGGCCAAATTACATCCCACCGAAACCCACCTTTCTTTTATGCGCAAAGAAACCCATCTCGGGCCTGCGTTTCCTAAAGAGTAAAAAATTGATGCACCAACATCTTGATCATCTTCGAGACTGCATAGATATACTCAAACAAACTGATATTACAACTGCATCCAAACCATCAAGTAAACGAACTTCAACTCAACCTACCAGAAAACTAACTAATTTAGAGACAAATAAGACACATTTACAGAAGATATGAGTGCAAGGGCTGTGTTAAAACCCAGGCCCCAGAGGACCACACCTCACCCCCCCCCCCCCCCATGCTCATTCTAAGATTCACCCATAATCGGCTTGTCCTCCTCTTTAGCGAGATCAACTCCCTGACTCACCGGCTTTGAGCAAACCAAAGCCTTACCGTTAGATTTTCTCCTCACCTCGGGGAGCTGAAGGTCTCAAAATTCTGCTGCCTAGTGTCCATAAGAACAACATGGAATTTCCCTTAACGAGAACCATAAGAAGAGTCAGAGAGCTTAGTATATTGTCTAGGTGTAGTACTAGACAGAGTTGGCCGATTGGCCCAAACTGACAGGCACAAAGTGTAACACCCCTAATCCTAAACCTATAATGATGTCGCAAGTCGTAGCATAATAAATAACAATTCGCAGCGGGAAATAAAACTATCTACCTTGGTGTTACACGCCGTTACTCACCCTTGTGAGTAACAAGGCATCCTTACTCTTTCCAATAATCTCAACTCCCCACGTTGTGATGAATAGATACTGAGCACTCTAATTATTACAAACCAAATCAAACTAAATGAGCAACTAACTGAATACAACAACCCCCTTAATACAACAAAATAAAACCAAAGGTGTTTGTTGAAAAACACATCAGCTACCCCCGTGTCCCGCACTCCGGCTTGAGTCTTCTTCAATAACCTGGAATGTTTGGCCCATTGAAGGGCTCAGCAATCGAAATGATGGTATGCTAAATGTAGTCTTAAATCATCTAGATTCCTTAAGTCGTTTTAGCCATCTTGATATTAGATTCTTTACATGTAAACCCGATTTACAATAACAACAGAAATGACTGTAAACATTAAACAATCACATAACAACTCACCTGTAAACATTAACGTACAATAGTACACAACACCAATAACCACACATCAATAATCTATAGCAATAACCAATAATCTCACATCAATAACAATAACCAGTAAACACACATCAGTAATTCAAACAAGATACGCGTATTAAACTGTACTTGTTAGTTGGCCACCTGGCCCTTATCCTTTAAACCAATCACTTAACCTTTTTCCAATTCAATTCCACCTCAGGCGTCATGATAAGACAACCCTTAATAACTTATTAATGGACGATAGTCCCCTGGGTTCCAATGGAACCGTTACCAGCTGACCTTATGTGTAACACCCCTACTAATTCGGCTCCTAATTATCCTATAAATGTCGCACATAATAAATGAATCGCAGCGGTAAATAACTGTCGCTCTAATGGTGTCACTGTTATCACTCGCCCATACGGATGATAACGAAGTACCTGATAATCAACTTGCGAAACGTATTCCCGCAGTGACCACAAGAGATAGATAGTAGTACTTAAAACAATCTAAAAACAAATCCAACAGCAACCGATTATTACAGACCATGAGCATCTAATTAAAATACACCTCGGTTACACAACCCGAGTCCAAAACCACATTAGTATCACACCGTACCAAGTCTAACCAACAGTAACACAATAGTCGCGCCTCGCGTCGACCCACCAGCTAGTCTCCTACAATAAAAATGGTTTGTGGTATGGAATCAGCCCCTGCTGAGTATGTTATCACATGCCCCGTCATGCCTCCTCAAACCCCTCAATTAATTGGTCGAGAGCATGAGATTCGTTACATGCAATACCGTTTTAATATTTAAACTGTAAAACAATTAACAGTAATAACCATACAATACCACAACCCTCAGCACATAATATACCACAAGTATAACCAATGAACAACAAGCGAAACAACGAGAATAATAAACAAGTATTAGTTCTCGTCCATGGTGTAGAAACCAATATCGTTCGCCAAGTTTCAACTGTATTAATTGTTCAGTTATACCTAGTGACAATGTCTCGTTAAAAACGACATGTCTCTAATTACCCATATATTATGGCGGGTCACCCACGGCAGTAGCCACTCCAGCGGTAGAGTCTCCGACCAACGAGCCATTCTAGCTCACGGGAAATTTTCTTGATACTTACGGACCCGTACGCGGACATCCTGGTATCGTTTTTGTGATCACAGCGCGCACCAAGAGCCACATCCTCTTGGCTTTACTATCTTTCCATTAATTAATTATACCATCGCATCGCATTACCATTTTTTTTCTAACACAGCAGACTAAGGTCATTAGTCCAATCCGGAGTCTGTAAACTCGGGATCCAGTGTTAGATACGAGAGCGGCGTTTAAAAAGGCCAATGCTCCGTATAAAAGTCTCGGATAATATGTATATCTTATTATCCTAGTGCTACAACGTTTTTCTGACGATCCTTATATTTCATATAAGATAGCACCATAGCCGCTAGTTCGTTTATATATATAGGTTCATATATACGAACCAATACTGTTAACTCAACAACAGTAAATAATAAGCAGCTATAAATATACAATTCATGCATATTAATTAACACATTCAGACAAACAATCTTATCACAGATCACACAGAAGTCTGAACTGAGGAAGCCCTCAGAGACAATCAGAGACACATAACAACATACCGTTCACCCTGATGAGTATTACGGTGGAGTATGAATCAGCAAGATCCTATGCTCCGTGTGTCGTCCCTAACAATCTAAACAATACATAATGCTACCGATTAGCATCTTGTATAACAACACAACTCTACGGTACCCCGTACCGTCACTAATACCTCCCGGTTAATCCCCCGTTATTAACTGTCAACGTTTGTCGGGTTTTTGGCTTAACTCGAGATTTGGAAAAACGTTATATTACATGCGTAGTCTTGCTTCGTATATTAATATACTTAATGTTGAACTTGTTATCGCATGTAACTTAATATACCCTTGTATATCATATAGTTTGTTTCTATATGGCATGTATAATTCTCTATCATGTATTATACATTTCACCTTAGTATTTATTTTCCTAAGGTTTGTTTTTTCAAAATTTAATGGAGTATAATTCATATGTAAAAGTACTTTGAATTATTTAAATTCTTATCATTCCATGTATACTCTTAACATTAGAATTTCCATATCTAATGTTTATAATTCTTTTCTCTTTATCTATTATCATTTTAATTATGATAATTTATAGTTATTGAACCATATTACATTTTCTACACCATAACATATACTTATTTATATACATGTATTATGGAACTATTTATTATATGGTATGTCTTATATTATATATTCATTCTTTTTAATGAATACCTTTTATATTATAAATGTTATAACTCTTATAACATTAAAAACCATATTATAAATTCCATTTAAAAATGTTAATATTTCCGAACAGCACCTATGTTCTTAAATATTTACAAAATCCACCACATAATTAATATAATGTTACATTATGGTTGTATAACATATATTATGACATTTATGTCATTAAAACAATTATAACCAATAGTTATATTTTGTTATAAAATACCAAACAGCCCCTTATATTCTCGGCTTTCACTATAAACCACTAAACTTCTATAAATCACAAATCAATCCCAAATTATATTTCATTGTTACACTTATAATATATACCTTATATTATAATCCTTAAACCTTAATATAATTATAACCTATAATTTTAAAGGCTATAATTTTCAAACAGACCCTAGGACTGTTTTAATTAAACTCCCATCACCAAACTTTGTATATATTCCAAATTTTCCCAATTTATAATACATAGTTTTCTATTTCCATTAAAACTATATATTATACATATATCTTAATAAAACCTTATATATAACTCCAAAAATTACCAAACTATACCAAAAGGTTATAAATATTCCTAACCTTATACTTTCTATAAATCTCGGTTTTTACCCATATGTTACCCATTTGTAACAATGTTAATTATAAAATACCATATATTATACTTATATAATTCATATAAACTCCAAATTTAACCAAATAAAATTCTAAAAATTCCTAATAACTTAAGGACTGTTCTAAATTCCATTTAGTACCCCAAGTTTTCGGAAATCACAATATAACCCCATCTCTTAAAAATCTTTTACAATTTAATAACTATCTTAATATAAGGTAGTATTTTAAATTTCTTAAATTCTCCAAACTTGGTCAAAGTCTCCTATATAGTCAACTTTGACTTCTAATACCAAATGGGAACCAAATTTTTGGTAATCACCAATAATACCCTATACTTTTCTATTTTTACAATTTTGACACAAAACTTTATAAAATGTTATAATTTTTATTATTATCATTTAAAAACCCTAAATTCCTCTAAATTAAGCCCACGGATTTATATTTTCCAGTAATTACGATTTGGCCCCAAACTTAATTATATAAGCATAAATTTAACTAAATAAGCTTATAAACTTAAATTAAAATGGCCTAATGACATGGCCTTATTACAACCTTGAACTTGCAAAATAAATTACACTTTAAATGTCTCAAAATAGTATAAACTCACGGCCTCACTTAGTTTAATTATTTTTCCACATAATGTCATAATTTGACCATTATGTTAATTAAATCACTTAAATGACTAGCTTAATTTATCTTAGTCATTTTTTTCCATTTTTAGGTCAATATGACCCATATCTTTAAGTCCCATCTCGGCACAATTTATATATATGCTAAGAATTCATAAAATCATAAGTTTTAAGGTGTTTATACCTTGGTTTAGGCTTGTAACAGCTTGGCAGCTTGAAGGAAAATTCACCACACTATTTAGACATGTTTAATACACCAAAATAAGATATGGTTATACTCCAAGCTTGAGCTTAACCATAAGGAACAATTAATGTAAGATTTAAGGCAAAAATCACCTTAAAAATGCAAGGGAACTTCAAGAGGAATTCGGCCTGATTTAAACACACCACAAGGTGTTAAATTCATATATGGACATAGGAAATAGCTAGACAACAACAAGCTGCTGTGGTAATAAGTTTTACCTTGGCAAAATGCCTTAAAAGAGGGCATTTCCTTTGGATCTCGGCCACCCTTGCTCCAAATGGCTAACCAACTGAATGAACATGTAAATATGAAGATTATGAGTGTATAAACTCATAAAAATCAGAGGAAGAAAACCGCTTGAAGATTAGAGAGGCTTAAGGTATGTTTTTACCTTAAAATGCAAATTTGAGCAACCTTGGTCCCTCTACTTGCTTCAGCCGAGTTTGGATGTTGTTCTAACCTTAGAACACTGAGAATGAGCCATAGGAATTGATGAGCCACGAGATCTAAGTGTAGGTGGTGAAGAGATGAAGAAAAAGAGCTAAAAATGACCTTAAAACATTACCTTAGGAGCTTAGAAGTTAGATCTGGCTTCCATGCTCAAGAACAAGGCTTGAGAGGTTCTAGGAAGGGAGGGAGCTCGGCTGGAATGGCTGGAATTGGACAAGAGGCAAGGGAGTGATTGGAAAGAGTTGAAATAATTGAAAAAGTAACCTTTATTATAATAATGTGGTGTTAGGTAAGTAATTAGCAATCAATGTTTTGTGAGCTGTCTTCCCACCTCCTTGCCAGCCGACAGCCATGAGGTCAAATGAGTCATTAATTGACCATTGACCATACTTGGTCAATATTGACTCAACAGGCCCCTTTTAGGGTTTTATTAATATTTTAATATTAAATTTGTAAAAATTTGTAAATTTCTGGAATTAAATTCCTAATATGATATAATGTGATATAATATCATATTTAAAGGTAATTATAACCTTTAAGCCCATTAAAACCAATTTAGAAGGCAATTTCACAAAAACGTGCTTTAAGGTGTTTTAGTGCACCTTTTTTGTGTCACAAGGTGTTCCTGAGCTTAGTTTTCTTTGAGAACAGTTTTGTTGTGTTCCTTGCTTCATTATAATACTTAGGAATCCACTTTGGATCCTATTTGAGGTCATACAATCTTTATGGTGCTTTAAAGCACATTTTTGGCTTTACCGATCTTAAGGCATGTCTCGCCTTGTTGAGATCTTTTAGATTGTTCCTCAATAATATTTAGATGTTTATTAACCCTCTTAGATCATTATTAGATCATTTAATTAAGTTTTAAAGGTTAGGGGTATTTCATTATGGCCCTGGATAAATATTTTGACCGATCCGGTCGAACCTGTGCACCAACGACAGTGCCCTCTGCCATCCCCGAATGTGGCTGATGGATTCCCTTGAGTGACTCCCCATTGAAGTCTCTCGTAGTGATCACAATGCGCAACCAGAAAGTCGAAACAGTCTGGATTCCTCTCTTTATAAGTTAGCCCTTTTTGTCAGTGACATAATAACCAATCCTTGGGTTAAGACTATAACAGTTGACCATCAGTTAGGTTCAATAATACTTAGAGGTCAGTTAGTCTTGTTCCAGTTTAAATGTATAAACTTCCAGTCATAAGACGTTCGCGTAACAATAGAACGCAACAGTGTTGAGCAATATAGTATACAATATCACATACATAAAATCACAGATATCGCTCTTAACATGTAAACGCACAACGTCTGGATCTTAGGAAAATCCTTAGGACATTCAAACCACACAATTAACATACCGTTCACCAAGTAACTGCTAGCTTGACAAATTCCTGTTCAGTAGTTCCTTCCCGTACGCTGTTATATAAACATGCAATACCGGGTAAAATTAATATAACTATTCACTAAATATTATAGTACCGTTACTGTAGCATTTATACTCGTTGTATAATAACTCTGTATGTTCTTTATTTCCCCCTGTTATTTAACAGTGGTTCTAGATAGTTCACTAGTTCATTATTTTATGTAGTATCCACACGTGATAATGAATTCCCATATTATGATATTTCCTCATCTCTTTAATTATATATCCATAATTATTTCCCTTATTCCATATACCAATATAATTTGATTATCTTTATTATAACCACAATTATTTCATAAACTCTATATTATATTCTCTTGGTTATTTTTATTACGCCCACATTTATTTTATAAACTTTATATTGTATCCTATAATTGTTTCCACTTATTCTTTATACTATACAATTTGGTTATTTTCATTATAACCACCTTTATTTAATAAAGGTTATTTTATACTTCATAACATACCATAATACATTATATTACTTGGTATTAATTCCTTTCTTTATTAAAATATAAAATCAACCATACCAATCCGGTATTTATATTTTGTACCCAACAACCTTTATAAATTACCAAATAACCATATAACTTTTATAATTCACCAATTATCCATATTAACTTTTGGAAATTGCAAAACAAATATATTAATCTTTATAAATTACCAAATGACCACATTAACTTGTAAATTATCAATTAACCACTTACTTCTACAATTTACCAAAGGGGGTTGCTATTCGCAGTACAAAATTACTAATCACCGCAGTACAAATTTTTTTTAATTCATACTGACGTTGTACACATGTAATAATGCGTCGCTGTGTTTTTTTTCCAAAAATGATATTGAAAGTAAATTTACCGAAGTAGTTTGTAGTTGATTAGTAGCGAATTTTACTAGTTACTTTTTTGTTGAATCAATACAGGAACCTTTTTTTTGTAAAAAAAGTGTTGGATTACATTTTTATTTTTATATTATTAATTTGACTTAAAATTAATTTGTACTGCGAATAGCAAATACTTTACTATTCGCAGTACAATTTTTTTTTCACCAAACTTAGTTGAATAAGTTTGAATGTTACGGGGAGACACTTTTTTTTGAAATAATAGATTGAATAACCAAATTTAAGTCAATATGAGTAAAACAACAACTAAGTTAAAGAGAAACTAAGTTACAACAACTAATTTATAGAAAACTAAGTTACAACAACTAAGTTACAACAACTAAGTTAAAGAAATACTAAGTTACAACAACTAAGTTAAAGAAAAACTAAGGTACAACGTTGATCCAACTATCTAACCTAGATTGTATTTGATGAATCCAAGGTCCGACAGTGTTTGGATCTCTATAAGAACCACTGCGGATAGACAGGGGGGAGTGGGGAGTCATCAACCATGCCGAACCTTATGAAATGACCCTGGGGGCAAATTCCTATGTGGATCTCTCCTCTTGGGCTATCACGATCGGTATAATTATCGAGCGGAAGGTATGTGGCACTTGCCACCCCCATAGACAGTAGAGTAGAAAACTACTATCGAAGTGTACTTGTCGCGATCGCCAACCCCATTTCCGTGTGCATCCATTTCTGTGGAGGTGCTGGCTCTCCTGAATTCCAATGAAGCGCTCTTAACATGCCGTTGTACGGTCCTTCGTTAAAAATGGCCTTGTATAGTCCATTCGCCGGTGCTTGATTCTTCATGTGATTGTACAATGCTACACGGACATCTTTCCACCTCTCTTCGTTTGAATATAGGTAGTCAGCAATGACCCTGAAACCACAATTCCCATCTCCACGAACATCAATATACCCAGTCATATATTGATATAGGTTGGGGTTGAAATTCTGGTAGTATGGGTTGTCAGGGGCAGGAATCGACTCGGATTTGATGATCCTCTATTACGTGATCTTCTATTTGATGGCGCTCCTTCTGACTGGCCTGCCCTTGGTCGGTTACGCTCCCAAGACGAAGGTTCCCGTCGGTTTGGTCTTGAGGGCCCGGTAGGTCTGCCAATCCCAACCTGTTCCAATGGCTCTCCTAATTGGCACACCATATCTGGGTGAAGGAAGTTTTGGATTGACTGTAACATTTCGCCATCAGAGTAGGATCATCTGACTGTGCTACCTCAGAAGCTATGTCTCATCTATTTTGTTCTTCCTCCATGTAGGATACCATATCAATTGTCGATTCATGTTTCTCCCAGCTTAGGGTATACCAGAAATGATGTATATCCCTCTTCGAGCATAGTATACCACTATCCAGCATGTAGTTTAATTTACAAGCGCAAGGTAATCCATGAGAGGTTACCTTGTCACATCCACAGATTGAGCTGTCCATTTGCACATAATTCGCCCTTCCAAGCTCCTTGACTAGCTCATCTAAGAAAAGGGTACTAACCTTCCCGATCAGGTCAGCGATTGGAACCCTCATGTGCTCTCTTCTGTGTTTTGTCCTGGCTGCCTCAAAATCCTTTTTAACTCCCGGATGCTTGTATTCACATGATCGTTAATCTTTGGAAAGATTACATCCAAAGTGTGTCTAGCACTCCTTAATCTCGCCTTTAGAGAAGAATGTGCGCTCTCCACCCTATCAAATGTTTAAGTAAGTTTTATAGATCTATAACAATCACTGTATTATCTTAAACATTACAAGATTAACAATTTTACCTATTTGTCGTTGTGTTGCCGAAGTGCAACACATTCTTGACCCAAGCCTCCACAAATTTTTCCTTGTATTTCTCCCAGACTGATGCAACATACGTAATGAAACGTGGGTAGCTTCGGTATGTATTCTTGAAATTTACCTCTCGTTGTAGTCCTGCTCTGTGCTCGAGTAGACAACCGAAGTCCACATTCGGACTGCAGCCGCCGCCCTTCCTCTATCACCCATATAAGTCTCGGCTTTCCCCTGAACGTTCCTACTTATGTGCCACCGACATAGTAGATGATGAGATTCAGGAAATACCTCTTCTAAGGCATTCATCAGGGCCAGACATCTGTCGGTGATAAATGTAGAGGTTGTAGTCCGCCCGAGGAGGTCCCTTAATTGTTGAAGTGCCCACACATACATGTCTGTTGATTCTGATACAAGAAGGCGAAGGCAATGCTGAAGTTTTTGCCTATACTCGTCATCCCGATGAACTGAACCAAAGGCATTTTTGCTATGTTTGTTTTATAGGTAGCATCAATGCCTATGACATACGGGAACGCATGGAGCAGTAATCTAGATGTAGGGTGTGCAAAGAAGATGGACCCAAGTCGTGTTTGATCCCCTAAATTGTGAAATATAATCATGTTATCTATCAAATTAATATGAAACCTAAATGATTGAAGTTATTTGAGACATACTGAGTACTTACTTGGATCTGTAGTGTAATCGTAGTAGTAGTTGTTTTTGTCTAGCTCACTCAGCAAGTCTGCACCATAGATCGACCATCTCTATTTACTAGTTTTGTTTTTGTATCCGGTTGTATATGTTTTCCTTGTTGCTGACGTTTCTGGGTTGATTGTTGTGAGCTCGAATAAATTGCACAGGGTGGCACACCGACTCTGCTTCTCTGATCGATCATAATCTCCTCCGCCTCAGTCAGGCGTTTTCCCACAAAATGACCCTCTGCCCACTCTGCGAGATCATGGTTATGCCATCCGTTACCCTTGCAAGAAACACCCGTAGCTTGTGTAATACCCCTTAATTTTAAAAGGACAACCACATTTCTTTGAACCAGATGATCTGCGCCGGTTGATGACACCAGGTCGTGATGTCCTTCGTGGTTTCCAATACCTCTCGCATGTTATGTGGAAATCTTGGCCTGCCCAGAACTTTGAATTATGGTGTAGATATGGTTGGGATGGCCAACACTATCTACCCAAGCTTTCGCTTCTTCTTTCCTAAAGGCCTGGTTTGTTTGAAATAAGTAACCTGTGTCCACCACCGGAGCTCGATTATACATCTCTTGCATGTAGTCATCCATCTCTGCATTATGATCTGGAACGCCTTCATCAAATTCATCCCAATCTGAATCAGTGGTTGAGTCACTTTCCTGCAATAAGGGTCGAGAGAATGTTAGATGAATATTGAAATATGAAATTTAGTGCGAATATGATTAACAAAGACAATAACTAAATACTTACTGGGCTTGATATTGGAACATACTCATGATCGGAATCTGAAGATTGACTCATGTTTAGAGAGAGAGCTTGCACAGTTTTACGAAATTATTTTGGAAGAGAGTAAGGAAATAGAGCTTCGAGAATATGGAGAGAGTGTGTGAAGATGAAATGGAGGAGGCATCCCTTATATAGAGGTTGGTCATGAACTAGCCACAAGGTTACAAGTTAAAAAAACGGTAACCTGGTACGTGTACAGTGACCTGGTACGTGTACCTTTCCTGACAAAAGTAATTACCTATGGTAACTTTGAATTCACTTTGTACTGCAAACGGTAACCTGGTACGTGTACAGTGACCTGTACGTGTACCTTTCCTGACAAAAGTAATTACCTATGGTAACTTTGAATTCACTTTGTACTGCAAACGGTAACCTGGTACGTGTACAGTGACCTGTACGTGTACCTTTCCTGACAAAAGTAATTACCTATGGTAACTTTGAATTCACTTTGTACTGCAAACGGTAACCTGGTACGTGTACCTTTCCTGACAAAAGTAATTACCTATGGTAACTTTGAATTCACTTTGTACTGCAAACGGTAACCTGGTACGTGTACAGTGACCTGTACGTGTACCTTTCCTGACAAAAGTAATTACCTATGGTAACTTTGAATTCACTTTGTACTGCAAACGGTAACCTGGTACGTGTACCTTTCCTGACAAAAGTAATTACCTATGGTAACTTTGAATTCACTTTGTACTGCAAACGGTAACCTGGTACGTGTACCTTTCCTGACAAAAGTAATTACCTATGGTAACTTTGAATTCACTTTGTACTGCAAACGGTAACCTGGTACGTGTACAGTGACCTGGTACGTGTACCTTTCCTGACAAAAGTAATTACCTATGGTAACTTTGAATTCACTTTGTACTGCAAACGGTAACCTGGTACGTGTACCTTTCCTGACAAAAGTAATTACCTATGGTAACTTTGAATTCACTTTGTACTGCAAACGGTAACCTGGTACGTGTACCTTTCCTGACAAAAGTAATTACCTATGGTAACTTTGAATTCACTTTGTACTGCAAACGGTAACCTGGTACGTGTACAGTGACCTGTACGTGTACCTTTCCTGACAAAAGTAATTACCTATGGTAACTTTGAATTCACTTTGTACTGCAAACGGTAACCTGGTACGTGTACCTGACCTAACAAAAGTAATTACCTATGGTAACTTTGAATTCACTTTGTACTGCACATATGGTGTGTTTGGTACGCTTCCTTTCAGTAGTTGACTAGCCGTTGAACTAGCCATTGGATGTCAGTGTTACTCAAATATTATAAAAGTGGGTATTAGTGTCCCAACATACTCATTCCTTACCCGTGCTCTCAAATCTGTCTAATTACATCTTGCTTGAACTCTTCACACCTTAATTCCCATTTCGCTCTCAAAATCAAATGGAGTTTCCTTTCTGTTTGCACGTTAATTATGTAGCTACTTTTGGTCGTCATGGAGCACAATTTGATAGAAGAATGGGGCACAGACGCGTAGAAGTTACTATGCCATATCCTAGTAATCTCCGGATCTACAACGACGAGTAATTCGAGCACTACAGTCCCTCTCGGCAGAATAAACATAACAACAATGGTGTATTTGGGGCTGGAGGCGACTACGAGTGGACTTTTATTCATGTACGAAATGACATCAGTTCGCCGGATGATGGAGAATTACATGGAGTATAATGATTTCATCGCTCATATTCCATTACTTGTTATTTATGATCCTATTGAGCCCGATGATGATGATTTTCAACACCAAGAACCAATTTATGAGATGAGACGTAATGTAATAGCACAGGGAATAGAGAGACAAAGGTTAGGAAATAATTAGGTTATCGGTTATTGCGTAATTGATCTTGTTAATTCTCGTGTTGTTATAATTTTCGGGATTTATAATCTTTAGTAGATGTTTGGACGTGGAATAAACGTGTTGTTATAGTTATTGACTTTTAATTATGTGATTCATCAGATTTGAATTCGGGGACTTCTCTTTCTTAGAAATTTCTACATTTTGATATATTTCATTTCTCGTGACACACCGTATTATCAATAACAATGCCGGGAGGAACATTATCACAATTCTTTCTCTCAGGCAGCAAGCTCAACAGAAACAAAGACATTCCAGGGAGTTTAGATTGAAGTTGGTCACACATCTTTTCTTTCTTAGGAATTTCTACATTTTGATATATTTCATTTCTCGTGACATATACAATCTTTGGTACATGTTAGATATTTCATTTCGACACTATCATTGCTGGAAAACACTCAACGACCAACAAAGAATATAGACCACCCAGATTGGCATTGCATAAACGATGCATTTCTAGAAAATTTTTGCCATAGTCTCCCCTATTTTTCTTATCTCCACCGGTTCAAAGAACCTCCACAAAATCAACCAACAGATCATCAACAAGGTCACCAGCATTGTCAGCAATAATTCCACCTTCACCAAGTCCACCAGAAAAAAACTACAACCACACAAATTGTACTAGCGTCTAACACACCAAGTAAAAATGGAAGACAACAAACAGTTCCAAGATGATACTAAAGTTTATTACATCCAAATCCAAGATGACAACCACTAGGGTGCACCATGCTGGTGCTGGTAACTATCCCATATGTATAAAGAGCTGAACACATCCTCAAGACCATGAGTTGCAGCCCTTTGTTCTTCTTCTGGCATCCCCTGACGATAGTATGAAAATATGACTTACTAGACAGGGATCTGGACGATGAACCAGGGTGGTCTGATAACTCTCAGGGTTTAGGATCTTCGGGTGTGTATGCTTGGTGTACCAATCTAGGTAGAGTGGGTCACAAGGATGCAACCGCGCATTTGTGGGCGTATACCCTGGAACCAGCAATTTAGGAGTGTTTTCCCACAAACTATACATGGGGGGTATACACAGGTGTAGGGTGGGGTTTTTCCCTTTTTCAGACCTTGGGTTGGGTCTAATAGGAGGTTCAGGGATACCCTGAATGTAACCAAATTGGCGCAGACAACGCCCAGGCAAGTATGGCTCATTCAACCCCAAAAACCTGTATGTTACCTCTATACCATGTGCGCCCTCCATGAACATTAACATTATCCCCACCGTAGGGCAACCAATCAATCTACAATGAACATAAATAGTAAGATGTAACCAACAACGAAAGACAAAAATAATAATGGTTCAATGTGTTAGCAACTACAAACACTTACATTTAGAGCAGTCAAAGCATCTAGATGCTCACGATAGCCTTGCAGTGAACGATGATCCTGCACTTGGAGGTAGATCTCACCCATCTTAGAGCCCAAGGTCTATCATCATTAGCGCGCCAGTCCGGGCTAATTGCTGGCTTAATGTAGGAAAATACGCTAAATCCAGCACTATGCATATAAAACACTATAATGATTAAGCAGTACCAATTATTAATACTCAGTGAGTTATCATATACTAGATGCACATTAGGACACATACCTCAAGTAACGTCATAGAACCACCTATCCCACTGGAGCCGGCATGAGAGGCTATCCCAAGCTGGCGATATAACCATGCAAGAGTACCAGCTCCCCATGCATATTTACGAAGCTTGGTACCTTTCTTCATGGGAGCTACTAACGAGAACAGCTGTGGACTCAGACGACCATTTGATTTTCTAGCTAATATGGTGGTACCAATCAGATGATACAACCAACCACATGCCTGCTTTGTTGCCTCTTCATTTTCATCCCTACATTGCTGCAACAAGCTCGCAATTGATACAACACCGGTATTCCACAGTGTCTGTGTCATACTCTCAACATCTGCCCCAAAATTAAGACAATCAGCCATTACCTCCTTCAACTCAGGGGTGGATGAATCCCCTATCAATGGACGACTGACGATAGGGATTTGTAATATCATCCACACATCATGCAGGGTAATCGTCATCTCACCAAACGGCATATGGAATGAGTTTGTATCAGGCTGCCACCTCTCCACAAAAGCACTGATGAGGGACATATTGTTGTATGGCATCGTAATATCCTGTAGGTGCTCTATACCAGAATACTCAAGCATCTTCCTTGTTCTTGGTCTGGAAATTTGATCTTTTGGCCAGCAGGTAAGCATCACCCTACGGGATTTGAAACTCAAAACCCCACGATCCTACATAATGACCAGTATTTAACACTTACAAAACGTAGTATGATTAAATGATCAAATACAGGAGAAGAGAGAACATACCTTAGTCGAGGTCCATAAGTCAAGCGCTACATGACCCCCGAAGCTAGTGATAACACTAGTGAGTAGTGGACCGCCAGAAAATGGCACCTCTGTCAACTTCCAAGAGGTAGGAATGACTGGAACCATCGCTAGCGCTGCTTCCTCGTCAGTGTCATCCTCCTTATCCATGACTTCATCATCTTCATTATCCTGCTCCTCATCCACGTCGGGTGAGTCCTCATCATCAGCACCACGACCATCGTCATCAGCATGTGGCAAACGCTCAGTCATCACATGGTCCTCAACAGCACGGGCGGGTGATGGGCGTGGTGGACGTGATGAACTACCACTGTCTGACGTCTGAGCTTCTAACGGAGCAGTCTGGTGGCTTGATTCCCCCGAGATATTGTAGCTAGCGCTGTGCAGTGATCTGTCATACCAAGCACTACTGGATGATGACAACACTGGCATGTGTCTCCTCGGTATATTGAACACCGCCGAGTCATCCTCCGCTACCATTGGTGGTGCTGGTACTTCAAACGTCGGGTCGTTGAAAGATTGACCCGGATGGAAAGATGAATGGCGTGCTGCTTCCATGCGGGGGGCAGGATTACTCGGCCCTTCACCAGGAGCATGTGCACGATGACGATACGAGGCCGTCATAGGCTGCTCCGCACCCTGGTCTTTATTCTTCCTCTTTGTGACTACATGTTTCACTGCTTTTTTCAGACGATCCACCACTGCATACGAATATCACACAGTTATATTCCTCATTCATAACATAAAAATTCAAACATTTATAATCATATCATTCACAATATTACAATTCAAAAAAAAATTCAAACATTTATAAATCATTCACAATATTAGTTAGAATTCAAAAAAATAACAAATTCAAACATTTATAAATCATTCACAATATTAGTTAGAATTCAAAAAAATAACAAATTAAAACATTTATAAATCATTCACAATATTAGAATTCAAAAAAAACAAATTCAAACATTTAAAAAATCATTAGAATTCAATAAAAAACAAAAGTTCGAGCAGCGCAGGTGCTCTCTTGCTCCCTGGGCGAGCGGCGCTGCTCCTCTTCTTCTCCAGGGTCAGCAGGCCTGCTGCTCGCCTCCGTCCCCGCGAGTTGCTGGAGTACTCGCCCCCTTCATTCTCGAGCAGGCATGTTGCTCGCCTCCACCGCGTGAACGAGCGAAGTCTTCCACGAGCCGCAGCGGTACTCTACCGCTTCCAATTCGAGCAGCGCACCTGCTCGCTTGTCTCCGACTAGAGCAGCCGCGGAGCTCACCCGCGCCCAGGCAGAGCACTCCAGGAGCTCGCCCGCGCCCAGGTAGAGCAGTAGAGGAGCTCGCCCAGTTTTTTTTTAATTTTTATGCTAATTTCAAAACTTTCATGCTAGATCTAGCTCAATTGATGTTAAATTTCAAAAAACTAACATCAAATTCATACTCAGGACACCCAAATCTATAAGTTACAAAAAACATTCAAAAAACTCACCAGAAAATTTTTCTGGTGGTGGTGTTGCGGTGGTCCGGCTGGTGGTCGTGGCGGCTCCGGCAGGTAGAAGGGAGGATCAGATGGAAGAGAGAGAGAGGAGAGAGAGTGAGTAAGAGAGAAATGAAGAAAATAAGGGAGGTTACGCTACATATAGTCAGAGCGTTGTTTTACCTGAAATTGACGTTTTGAACTACAATTTCAGTACGACGTTCTGAAAGTGTAACAATGCTTGTAATTTAGTCAAACGTAACGTAAAATGTCTTTAACTTACGTGGAGTCGTAATTATAACGTTAAAACGTAATTAACAAGGGTTAACATCGTTTATTAAAATTAAATCCAATTCACCCGAAATTGGCATTTTTTAAATGTAAATTCAATACGACATTCTGAATATGTACCAATGTTTGTAATTTAGTCAAACATAACATAAAATGTTGTTTTAATTACGTGGAGTCAATATTATAACATACAAACGTAATAAATACGGTTTATCGTCTATTGTTACAATTAGAGCATTGTTTGCAGTTTAAGCTAAACAAATGATTTTTTTGAAAAAAAAAACACAGCGACACATCATTACATGTTTACAACGTCAATATGATTTAAAAAAATTTTGTACTGCGGTGATTAGTAATTTTGTACTGCGAATAGCAACCCAGTTTACCAAACACTCTTACTAATTTTCGGTAATTACAAATTAATCTCACCAACTTTTATAAATTACTAATTAAGCCCATAAACCTTTCGGTTTCAACATATAGTTTTCTATATTTACATTTTTAACCCCAAAACTTTATATAAGTTACATATTAACTTATAAACTATAGTTTTAATATTTAATTATCTTTAATTCCGAAAAGACTCATATAAATTCACAAATTATATTTGTGCCCCTTAAACAATTCGGTATTATACCTATACTTTCATAAATCACATATTCAACCCAAAACTTTTATAAACTTAATATTTTATGTCATAAATCATTTTAACCCAAAGTTTTTGGTCAACACTTTGACCAAGACTTAATTTCATGATTAATATTTTAATATACCCATAAATGCATATGTAATCTCGGTTTCATCTCTAAACTTTCCAATAATTACAAAATAGTCCCAAAACTTTATAAAATGTTATTTTAACACTTAACCACTTATTTAAATTCACCGAAATTCATAATATTAATTCCTACCTTATATTATACCATAATTATACTAATTTAATCCTTAAGCTCTCTGCTTTTATATTTAGCACACCAATCTTTTCAAAATTTACATTTTAGCCACATAACTTTATAAACTAGCCATTTAAATACTTGTAGCTATTTTTAATATTCCCAAAATTTATAATATAAGTTAATATACTTATATATTTCGAAAATCACCAAATAACTCAATTTAATTCTCGGCCTTAATTATCCTTCACTATATAGTTTCAAAACTTGATTTAAACTTTATAATAAATACATATAAATGTATATAAGCCATTTAACACTTCTAAAAATTATGATAATGACTTAGAATGTTTATAAACTCAAAATAGAACATTTTACTCTTAGGCAATTCGATTTGAACATATATGTATCCTAATTAATTTTTGTGACACAATTTTATACCTTAAGGTAATAATCTTACCTTATATATCATAAATTATTTTCTTGATATTTTAACCCAATGTTTTTCATCCTTAATATTCCTAAGGCTTCTACATAATTTTTATACCAAAGTTTGAAGCTTAAATCAAGCTTAAACTTAATAAACCTTAATTATATAACTTACTCCTTAAATCAAGACAATTCTTGTACTTGATTTCTCCTTGAATTCCATGCTCTCCAAATGATATTTTGATGAAGAGAATTCGGCCTCCTTGTACATGTGTAGGAGATCCATTTGTTAGACTTCTAACAAGGATTTGTAAATAAGATTTGGAGTAGTTTACAAGAGTTTACCTTAGGAATTTTTCAAGGAATTTTCGGTAGACCTTGAGATGATTGTAGATCTAAGTTTCCTTCATGAAATAATGAAGAGAATATAGATTTAGAAGCCTTGAATTTTCGGAAATGGTTTAAGTATTTTTGCTAGGATTTTCAACATGAAAATATACCTTAACTTGATCTTGTTGTTCCTTGTGTTGTTGTTGAATCTAGGAGCCTCCTTGGAGTACTAATGCTTGGCGAAAATGGCAAGGGTTGCTAGGATGATTTCTTGCTTCAAGACTTAGTAGATTTAACTAGGAAATTACATAGAAATGGTGTTAGAAGTTAATACACCATTAATGGAGCTTAGAAGCTCTAAGGAATTAACTAACAAAGGAAGAAGAAAGAGAGGGTGAGAGACTTACTCATTCGGCCAAGGGTGTGGCAAATGAGAATGAAGTCTCACGTTGGTATTAGAAGCAAGGAAATTGAAAGGATTCTTCTTTTGCTTAATTAATGTCTAAGTTGACTAGTCTTTGTATTTAATTTATTCATGGATTATTGGCTCAATAATGTCCACATTTGCAACAAGCTTTCGGTTGGTTGCTAGAGAATAATGGAGCTTTGTTTGACAATTGGAAAGAAGAAGACAAGAATTAAGTTAGGTGTATTTCTCCTTTGAATTTTATAAGTTGAATATCATGTCAATCTTGGCTTCTTTTCCTATGTATTCTCGGCTGAATATGCCTATAGATGGCAATTGATTTTTGTTGTTTTGAGACAATAGAACATGCTAGCTATGTTAGTGTATCATTTGATTAATTATAGAGCAAACAATTCCTCTTTCTCCTCCTTGAATTCGGTAATGAAGGCTGCTACAAGCCAATTGGTTTTTGGTTTATATTAGACAATAGATCATGCTAGTTAGGTGATGTATTCTTTTGACTAAAGTATAGAAATCAAGCTCCTTATTTTCCTGGTCCAAATCGGTAGCACAAGGGTGGTAACATGGCTATTTCCTTTGTTTATAGCCTAGTACAAAAGAGCTAAGTCTAGTAGCATATTTTAATTTGATTACTTTTGTTTAGACTAATCTTTTCTTGATTCCTTGCAGGTCATACGGTAGATGAGGCTTATTTGACTGCACTTGCTTAATACATTAACATATAATACATGATAGGATGAGTCATTATCTATTAAGCAATTTTCTAGGCCAAAACTAGTCAATTTTGACCACAAATGGCGCCCCATATAGAGGTCAAATGAGATTGATTTTTAATTTGATTTTTGTTACACTATATTGTACTAAGATCATACTAATATTTTTAATAGGTTCCAGCATTTATTTGGTACATTTATACTATGGTAAAAGATGAAAGTTTTAAGGTAAAAATGCTGATTTTAGGTACCTTTTTGTCCCAAAAATCGCCCCCATTTGTACTATGAATTTAGTACTGGAATTAATTGATTTAGATGGTCAATTTATCCCCTTTTAATATTACCAACTCGTGGCTCCTCAAAAACTTCAAGGCAATTGCGTAAAACGCATTTTTGTGACACCCGAAGGTGCGTTTTTGTGCTTTAAGGATTTTCTGCAAAATAATTAGTCGCTATGAGTTCAAAGTGTTTATTGACATTTTTATAGTCAATAATAATGTGTTAAGGTGTTACATTGAGTTATATGGGGTTATATCAACTCGTAACTCAATTTCCGGGCTACCGGGACACTCCCGAGGCAAAAAGGAGCGTTAAGAAATTTGTCCGAGGACTTTGTTTATTTTTGAGAAAGTAGCTCAAGTACTCTCTTTAGAACGTTGAATATTGATGTTAGGAACTCTAAGAATTAATTATATAGGAGTTCGTGCCACCTCGGCACTCCTCCGGGGCATTTCTGGGCCTTTATGGGGCCCCCATCGAGAACTTCCGAGCACTTTATATTTAACTGGAAATTTATCATGATTACTTCATCATATATGTTTTGTAAAGTGTTGTTGTGCTTTTGGAATGAAGTGTAATGCTTTATTTTATTTTATAAGGTATTTCCAGGACTTTCAGGCCTTAAGGGGCCCTTAAGGGAACTCCCGGGCATTTTGTATTTTTACTCAGCTATAACTGAGGAATTGTGTTTTAAAGGTCATAAAATGATCCTTGATTAACTTCATATGAGTTTTATAGCTTATATAACTTGTTTAGCTTAAGGTCGGGCTTTAACGCACATTTTTGACCTTAAAGAGTTTAGGTGCGTTTTAACGCCCAAGTGTTTATATACTTTCTTAGGGTTTAATAATCCCCTAAATAACACTTATTTATCATTATTTAATTATTTAAATGTTAGGGGTATTTCACAAAGGTACTGGTACACAAGATTGGTGGTGCTCTATCTATATTTTAGGCATCCAACAGCGACAAAATCTCCTGCGAGCGCCTTCGAGCCTGGTAGACATCGGTTGACAGCTACATACCATAAGGAACCCTAACTTAATTCTCCAGCCAGAGCTGGATACATGAATCAGTCGTGTGTGTAAAAAAGATCACATGTGGAGCATATTAGTGGCATGTTCTCGTATTAGTGAAAATGCAATAGTGACCATCGACCAGCATGGAAGTGCTCGCAGGACTAGAACTTGGACATTGAGAAGAACTTTGAAATGAAAATAATTAAAAACTGAGGAAAGACCATATTTAACCGCTCCATAGAATCGACCTAATTTCTTTGCTGCTCTTCTTATGAACCCTAGAGTGTGTTGATGTCATAGAACAACATAAATCCGAACCCAAAATGGGAACCAGGTGAATTCATGTTGCAATATCGCTTTCGATGGGTCAAAAGTTTGAAGCGCTAGAAGGTTGTTGTTAATGGTTCAGGGGCCTCTCACCCTTATTGCCTCCATAGTGTTCAAAGTTTCAAACGCAAAAATAAAAAGATTATGGTCAACTTTGGTGAAGCTAAATCCACCAAACTCTGTCCAACACTTTTGCAAGATGTGGGCTAGGGTTGTTGCACAAATGGGTATGACGGAAAAAAGTTGGGCGAGAAGGCAGCGCTAGGCGGCCAAGTGATCTCCATTAACTAAAACAGTGTCCATGGCGAGAAAGAATGGGGTGGGTAGTATGGACTTTGTGATGAAGACACAACAGGGAATATACAGCTTGAGGGACAAGAAGAGGAAAGGTTGGTCAAGAATGCAAAATCCCTGCATCGGAAGTTGGCCACTTATAGTGGGGGGAAGATTAGGTGTGAGTAGAGACGGGAGAGAGTGGCCACACTCTACGCACTACATGCCACAAGGAATTGAAAGAGCCACAAGGAGGAAGATCTCCTCCCGCCGAGTGGCAGCCTGTTGGATCTTCTCCACTTGTGCAAGATAAAGGCAACGATTGTCATCATTGCACCGGGACTGTAATGACAAGCAATGGTAGGAAATCAAACGACCCTCCCACCGTAGGGAGAAAATGAGCTGCAACGGATGCAACTAGGTGAATAACCTGTGTGAAACCCAGCAAATCAGAGAGCGACATCATCCCTAATCAACTCGGATAGTTCTGTTACAAACATTAATCATAGATGCAGCATTATTGAAGTTCCTTTAGTAGTACATACTAAAACAGGTTCTTAATAGTCTCAATTTGTTAGTCAATTTGTTAGTCAATGCTATTATGAAAATGTTCAAATTTGGGAGATTTACAACATAGTCATAATTATTTCTTGATATTCTCTCTAAACTTCTTTTACCAAACTTCTTCACATAGTTTCATTAAAAAAAACTTATGCACATAGTCAGAAAGATGCTCACCAAAGTGAGGATGTTCCAGTTCACTAAAACCATATTTTTGATAAAGATTTAGTGTTTTAAAAGTATATTCTTATTAAGCATGGTTCATTATTGTAATCTTAACAATTCTATATGATCCCAAGTGTGTTAAAAAATTTACTACCAATGGAAATGAACTTAGAAACTAGAGATTGAAGATGTGATCGCATGTGCTCCCTTTGGGCAACAGATCCTTTCCCGCATTCAGCCTGTTCGCCGCTCTGTCTTCCTCCCTGCACTCTTCTCGCATGCCACACCCTCCCCCTCATCTACAACCAGCACACCACCTCAACTAACATTAATCAATAGCCGTCTAATCTGCATGCCGCCTTCTTTTTTTCATTTGTCCTTCCCCTGCCACTGCTGTATTGTCCATCAGAACAAAATCCTACCTGCACTCTCCAGCATGCTTACTCTCAATAGCTTAGGGTGTCTAGTCAGGTTAGCCATGGCTATACTTATTAAGCCTCCCATTTTTCTCTCTAATTTACCTTACCCCATAATCACTTTCGTCTGTCTCCTGATTATCTCGTCTTACTCCTCTCAATCGCATTTCTTCAACCTCAACAACATGCAATTCCTTGAATGTCAGGTGATGGAATAGTGCTTGTTAGGAAATCTCTAGTTTCTCAACCCATGGATGCATAGTCATCTTTGCACAACTCTTTAACATATTTGGTCCCGTTTTAGAAACTTCAGGTATGGGAAGGTTGGCCCTAGTCTTTACCTATTTCAATTCGATTTTTTCATCACCATGAGCTTTGTTCTGGTGTGGGGGTTGTGGCTGGTGAATAATCATTTCCTTGCTCTTCAACAATTGGACCCCAACTTCCCATCGAGGAACATAAGTTTACATGGGTGCCTTTTTGGGTACGTATTTTCTATGTTTCCCTATTCTACCGAACTTTGAGTTTTGTAGAGAAAGTTGCAGTAAAAATTGGCCGCTTCTTGGGTATTATGTAAGTTACATCAATGGGACAAATAAAATTCATTCAGCTAAAAGTTCTGCTCAACATCCATCTGCCCATCCTCCGATCTTTACCTATACATTTCGATGGTCTGGACTTGGACTTAACGGCTATTTATGAGGATATCCTGACGTTTGCATGGGTTGCGGTCGATTCCTCCATGACTCTAGTTTCTATCCCTACAAAAGGGTGTCCGACAATGGACAAGTCTCATATAGGAAGTGGTTTACGCGGACGTATACCTTGCCTTCTCTGGTCTTATGAGCTTCTTGATCGACCCATTAGCTGAAGCCTTATCCCCATTGTTGGTGACAAATTACTTAGGATCTTGTCCGGTCAAGGCTTCAAATCCCACTGGTTTGGGCACTGTTGAGCAAAATATATTCAATATTATATATAGATTTATAGCGAACTAATAGGCAAGTGCACCTAGTCGGAGTAGTACAATAAGTGTCGTATCCTCAGGGAAATTGTTCAATTTTCCTAGTTTCAGTATTTAATAAACAGTAAATAAAGGGGGGTTTAGCCAGTGGCAATCTTGGTGTTTTTGGGTTGGACATATAAAAACAATTAAAAGCTTTAATAAAACAGTTGTGTATCAAATGGATGGAAAATGTGCTAAGGAAGGTGAAATCGCCAAATATACTTCAGACTTTAATTATAATCCTAATTTACTCTATTTGTCTATTTAAGAATTTATCTTGTGGCCTTCCTAAAGCATAGAAAATGTCAACTCTTAATTAATTCAATAAACTTTTTACTAGCAGAAAAAGTCTAAAATCATTCATTAGCATTAAGCAAAAATTCTTTTAATAACAGCAATGAATTTTATCAGCTAATTAAGGAGATAATATCTAACGTTTGTCTCTCTTTGTGGTCTATTCTCAAATTTACAAAATCATTGAAATAAGAGAAACCGTAAATGCGTAAAAATGATCAGTTCTTAAGCATTTAATAATTTAGAGAGAGAAAACAAATATTTATAAGCAAACTCGATATTATAAATAATTCTGAATTATTTGGGGTCAAACACCCATCCTAAGCACAAATATAAACTTACTCAGACATTGACAGAAATAGAGTAAAGATAGACATTAAAACAGAGTAAAGTTTGAGGAAAGAAAGAACTCTATTTGGGGAGAGTTGTTTCGCTTCCGGGCTTGTCTCCGTGATTATGTCGACCTCAAAACGATGATAAATAGGTAGAACGAAGAAAAACGAACAAACAGACACAAGTTGGTCCTGTCCGGGTAGGGGCTACGCGGACACAAATCCGGACAACACCTGTCCGGGTAGGGGCTACGCGGACACAAATCCGAACAACACCTGGTTTTGTGCAGATCATCTTCTTCGTCTGGTTTTCTGGAAAATGGAAGGGTTAGGCTTATTTGGTGATGGGAAATGATTTTTTTTTTGATAATTCGAGCCGTGAGGCCATTTTATTATAATGAAGAAAGGTGGACGGGTTTGTGAACGGGTCTCGTTAAAACCTCACCAAGCAAAACCCAGTGGGAAATTTGGATGGAGTGAGAGTGAGTGTTGGTGAGCGTTGAGCTGTGTAAATTGAGGCAGAAGAAGTGGGTTTATATAGGAGTAAAGAGGGGGAAGAGGACAAAGTTTATTGTAGGCGTGTCATGTCCGAGTTTGTGTCCACGGTAAGGACACAAATGTCCTGGCGAGAATTTGTACGTGTCCGAGTTTGTGTCCGGATTTGGCCCATCCGGACGTGAGATGTCTGAGTTTCTGTCCGTGTTAAGGACACACTTTTTTGTTGCGCCCGGGTTTGAGTCAGTGGTAAGGACACCCCTGTCCGGATTTGCGTCCGTGATACGGACATGTGTATTTTCGTCTCGTCTTGTCCTGCAAACTTCGACAGGCTCCAGATTCTTTGTTTGAGCTCCGTTTTTAGATCCGTTTGCATCTATGCGTTTGTCTCTTCGTCTATTTTGATCCTAGCTTGGTTTTCCTCATGTTTAACCAATAAATATGTAAGATAACCAATAAAACATAAAACTAGAGGAAAACTAACTACAGTGGAGAAATGATCAAGAAAAGTGTTAATATAACATATGAAATACTCCCATAAATCATGGTCATTTGGACACTTATCAGGCACCCTTTCTCACAGGACAAGTCCAGGCTTTCGTGGCCACCGACGACCTGGCCGTATTTCCAAGAAGCGAGTCCTGGCTTAGCTTTTGGACATTAGACTCGACGAGGAAGCTCCAAACCCCAATCGTCGTGAGACAGTTCGAAACAGGAAGAGGCCCATGATCTTGGATGTCCCCAAGTCCTTCTGGATGGCGGAAGAACGCCATAGACTTTTTATAACACCCTGGATTTTTACCTCAAAACATAGCTTATGAAAATACAAATCTAACGGCGCAAACGGTATTAAAAACGGACTTCAAACGAGTCCCAAAAGGGCAAAACCGAGTTGGTCCGAACTTGTATTCGGACATGGTAAGTTCGGACACAAGCCGAAGTGAAATAGACTGCGGAAAACCAAAACGTCCAAACTTGTGTCCGGACTTCGAAGTTCGGACACAAGTCGAGTTTCAAAACTTCGGAAAAATTCTTACGTGGTCCGAACATTGGTCCGAACTTGCAAGTTCGGACATAGGTCGAGACTTGCAAGCTAAACCCGTCCTCGCATGCTGTCCGAACATAGAAGTTCGGACAGATGTTCGGACACAGCCAAACGATGAAAAAAACCTTGAAACTTTCGGGGCCTGTCCGAGCATTGATGTCCGGACGGACGTTCGGACAGGTCCTTAAGTGCAGTTTTTTAAAACGCAAACAGAGACCAAAAACCATTAGAAACTCTTATATAAAACACAATAACAACAAGAGAACCTCTTGAACAGATGAAGTCATTAATAAATACTCAATAAAACCTCAAACTTAATAAAACTGATTCGTAAAAGCCAATAAACTTAGTTAGCCAAAAACTCAAATGAACATAACCTTTAACACATCAGCGGATCTCAAAACGTCCAGGGCATTACCGCCACACCCAATTCCCATGGGTGCTCAGGCTGATGAACTAAATAACACTAAAAACAAAAGTTAACTTCCAAGTTACGCGGAAGCAAAACAAACATTTAATGTATAAAACTTTGAGAGCATCACAGCATCTCTTTATCACTGAAACTCAAAACATCACCTTAATTATTCGCAGTCCCTAACTATGTGATTCGCTGTCCCGATCCCCACAATTAGTCATCCATACCTGCGATCATAAAACATAGACAAAACACAGAAAGGATCGCACAAATCAGAAAAACTGAGTAAATTCCACCTCAACCTGTAAAATACATTTTAGAACTCATTTGCCTTTAATAAACAGATGAGAAGGTTTTACTGAACAGTTGATGAATTTCCAGAAAACATAACAATACCGAAACCATAGTAGGGAGCTTTCAACAGGAGGTAACCACAAATCCAAGCACGGGGTCACCTATGGGACCCCAAACAACAATTCCAGGACAGTCACCTATGGGACCGTCAAACAACCACCTCACCCTAAGTCCTTAAGTGTGCACACCCCCCATGAAACAGCAGTAATATAGAGTAGATCATAGAGCTTAACTGCAACAATGTGTGCAGCGCAAATAATAACAATAATGGGGAGCACCTATGAGCTCCTAAACAACAGAATACAACCTGTGAAAGACTCCCAAAAACCATAACTGAAATACCACAATCTCAATCCAATTCCTCAATTCCAAAACGTGGGAAACAATCCCAAATCCTCAAACCACAATCGAGAACTCATAAAACACAGCGGAACCTTTACCAATTCTTTTACAAAACATCAGTCAAACAATCATTGAGCATAGAATTTACCTGGAACAACCAAATCCCTCAAGAGCCCAACCGCTCCGGACTATTGATAGCACTCGTCGATGTAATCGGCGTCTAGGTAACCAAAATTAACAATCACAATTCATCGAACAACGAGTAGATAACTAAACAACTAAGTAGAATACATTACCCGACAATCTACCAACTGGACACCAGGGAATTAATCGGACTTCGACGGAACTAGCGAAAATTCACCAAGGGCTTGAAGAGAGCGAGCGTGAAAATAAAAGGGCAGAGTGTAAACGCAAGAACGGCGTATTGAGGATGGAGAATAGTGAAGAGAAATCAACCCTTAAATAGAATTATTTGTATAATAAAAATAAAATAGCAAATTAAGGATTTATGCTAAAAGGAAATACAAATAAAATAATTAAGAAAGAGTTCTAACTCTTGGAATTTAAAATATCTCCAAAGGATAGATCTCGATAAATTAGGGAGATCAGTAAACAAAGATCGAAAAAGTAATTCAGAAAGAATAAATCAAAACGAGAGACAATATCAGAGGTCAATTAATAACATTTATTTGGAAGGATATATTTAGAAAATGTAGATATGTTGTAAATACTTTAAGGTTTAACAAATAACACTCAGTTAAAATAAATGTAGACACCATTAATTAATTACTGGAAGAATAGGAAGTTAACAGAATAATTATTTGAGCATTCTAATAGAATTCAAACTCTGAATACCCAAAATTTGGAAGAATATTCTGAATAGTTCTTCGGAGTTTAAATAACTTAGAGAAATTAGGAGAGAGAAATAATACTATATCATATAGCATTCGGAATATAATTAAATCCATTAAGGCAAAACGTTACCAAAATTCAGAAACACTTTAAGGAGAAAGATTAATTCACTGGGCCTTAACTAACCTCAGACATGTCACTCTTACCATATACTCTATTATTCCTAGCTTGGAATTTCCTGGGTATTTCACTTTTAGTCTCCACTTATCAGGTGTCTCTAGGTGGTACTCAGAGTCATCCGCAAGAATGAGGTCGTTAGTTTTGGGTTGCATGTGCTTAGACTCGCCCCATGCAATTTGGCTTGAATTTCAGAATCTTAGTGTCTTGAAATTAGTACTTTTACCGCCTCTAAATCTTTTACGTAAATTGGGATGTATCTTAGTAATGTTTGGTTGTCATGTGGGTAGGGGTGTCCATTTGGTTAACCAAAAATCAAATTTCAAAAAAAAAATAGTTTTCAGTTATTTCGGTTATAGAAACCAAATTAACCAAAAACAAAAAAAAATTACTTAATAACTGAAAACCAATTTAGTTGCGGTTAACTGTAATAAATTCGGTTAACCCAAAATTTTAACAAAAACTTACAATTTTCATTAATATTTATATATTTAAATTTAATTTTAAAAAATATTTTGGTTATTCGGTTAACCAAAATATTATCTTCAATAAACGAAAACCGAACCAAAATAAAATTCGGATAATAAAAGCTGAATTTTTTTTAAAACAGTTATGAAAATGGTTTAAAACCCAAAAAAAAAATTGGTTTTCATATAACCAAATTTACCGAACTGTATGGATATCCCTACCTGTGGGCTTGTGACTCTTATGATGTTCTGGTCCTCATGTTTGGATTACTGTCTAAGACTTATTGTTCGTCGAACTAGGGTGATAAGGATTATGGTTTGCAAGATTTTGGATGACCAAAGGCTGGTCGGCTTCGTCTGCTTAGCACCAATTGTTGAGGTGCTCACATTTTACCAACTACTTTACAATCACTTAGATTGTCTTCATACAATTTCTTTGCGTGATCTTAGTCGATTTGTATTATAATGATAATATAATCTAGCTTTCGAAAAAAAATCTACTAGAAATGGAAATATTTTTAAATTATGGACTTTGAGGTTTCAAACACTCAATATTTTCTTTTCTATATTTCACCACTGCTCCATCTAGACTCAATGCATTCCTTTCTTTCACTCAAGAATCTTAGCAACAATTAATCATGTCATGTTAAGGCAATCCTTCCTAAAACGTAGGTTATGCTTGTTTCGATAGAATTGTGCCTTTTCTTTTGATTACTTTATGTTTTAATATTTATTAAAATAATAATAATGGATAACTCACATCGGATTCAAGTCTGACATACAAATACAAATGTAAATATGAGATGAGTGTACTACATAAATGTTAACCCAAACCCTGATCTATCAGAGCATTTACATAGTTAATACCTTATCATGTTATAAATAGATTACTTTTTAGTTCTAGTCACAAAAAAGGCTATTGTATCATTACTTTTGCATTAGAAATTTAAGTAAAATAAAGAGTAAATTACTCGAAACCCTCTTGAGGATTTGGAATAATACAGTTAACCCCTTGTGTTTATCATAATTATTGGTAACCACTTTGAGGTTAATGCATCTTTGATTACGATCCCCCAAACTATAACTTTGTTATCAGGAAGTTGACTCCGTATTGACCTGTCAGCTTAATCACATTTATAATGTTAGACTGGACAACAAAATTGCTTAATCAACATCGTCTAACTCTCCCTCATCCCATTTCAGATGTATTTTCGAGGTTGGGTTGACGTTTTTAGGAAAATAACAATACTGATTAAGCAGCGTTTTTTGTCCAGCCTAACATTATCAATGTGATTAAATGATGGGTCATCACGTAGTTAACGTTTTGATAACAAAATTGTAGTTCGCGGACTCATAGTTAAAGATACCGTAACCTCAAGGTGGTTACCAATAATTATGATAAACACAAGGGATTAACTGTATTATCCCAAATCCTCAAGGGGGTTTCGAGTAATTTACTCTAAAATAAAAAAATAGGCGAGATGAGGGGTGGAATTATATAATTAAGGACAAAAATGTTAGGGGTGACAATTTTTATCCAACCCGATCACCTGACCCTAACCCTACCCATAAATAGCGGATATGGGTTAAGATTATTGACCCATTAAATTTTTGGGTCGGGTATGGGTTACCTATTAAACATACAGGTTGGGTATGGGTTAAGGGTACTGACCCAAATTCAACCCGACCCATTTACTTAATTTAATTAAAAATAAATCAAGAAATATGTATATATTTTAATTGGATATGTATTAATTCTAACCATTAGTATAATAGAAAACTAAAATACTATCACTTCTTTAAACCCACACAAATAATTATTTTATAAATCCAAATACATTATGTAGGTCATTTATATCCACCATTCATTCTTTGTTTGAAAACCTAAATACTATGTTAATCATTAGTCGCGCAAACTTCAACGTTCACACTCTTTCATCCACACAAATAACGGCTATGGGTTAACATTATTGACCCATTTCACATAATGTTGACATTTAGAAAAACAACACACAATTATTCAAAATAAATGACCGTCATATGCATGATTTTATGGATGACCGGTTATTCAGCAGAAAAAACAAGAGTATTTGTATTTAAACGGATTAAACAGGTCAGATTTGGGTTCAATGATTTTATATGGGTTAGGTATGGGTTGAACATTTGTAACCCGATTGTTTTTTGGGGTGGGTATGGGTCAATACAATTTTAATCGGGTTGAGTATAGGTGAGCTTCAACCCGACCCATCAACCTGAATCGCTACCCCTAGGAAATATCCTTCAGGGACGGACTCATTTCCTACCATTGGTTTACCACTGAGATGGTCTTCCTTGATGTTTGAGCCCGTTGTCACATGGTTCATGTATAATGCTGTAGTAGCATATGACATATGTAAGGATGATAGTGTTGGGCAAAAACTATATAGCAAAGTATATAAATAAATGCAAGGAATAGGCAAGTGCACCTAATCGGTGTAGTACAACAAGTGTCGTATCTACAAGGAAATTGGTCCTAACTTCCTAGTCTCGGTACTTAGTAATTGAAATGAAAACAGTAAATTAGGGGTTAGCCGGCGGCAAGCTTGATTGTGTTGGTTGCAAGAACAATAAATAAACTAAAGGTGATAGTTTAATGGATTGGGTGGAGAAGTACTTTGGGAATTTGGCAATCACCTAAACTACCTAGATATGCTAGCAACTCCTCTTATGCCATAGTTGTCTTTTAGAACAATGATAATAACCCTCTAAACCAAAGATGAGTTACTTCTTACTTAGTTAATTTTAGCCTTCAAAATCAATTAGGGCTAAACTCACTAAGTAGCATTAAGCAAGTTCTAGAACAAAGCCCCCAAATTATACTCACTAATCCTATGAGCATAAATCAAGAGTTCTCTCTCAATTTGGTCACAAACCCTAACTCAAAACCAATTTGTAGAAAGGGTTCACCACAAATGCACTCAAGAGATCAATTTAAGAACATTGAATGATAATTAAGAGAGAAACAACTATATTAAGGCATAATCAAGATTCACAAGCACATTCTAGGGTTTGGGTTCAAAAACCCATCCCAAAGCACAACAGAGTACTACTCAAGCATAGAGGAAAGAAAAACTAGAAAAGAGTAAGAAGAAGCCATTGTTGGAGCTTGGAAGCTTTGGAGAAGGTGAGCTCTTCCTTCTTCTTTTCTTCCTCTTCTTTCTCCTCTTCTTTCTCCTCCTTATCATTTTCTCTCTCCTCTTATGTGTGTGGAAGTGTAGAATGGAAGGAATGAGCCAAACCCCCTCTTTTTCCCGTCTTTAAAACAACTTACTGGGCAAAAATCTCGTCCGAACCGCCCCACAGGGGCGGTCCACAGGGGCGGTCCACACCAGAAGTGCTTCTTCTGCATCGAAATTGTCCCGTTTGACCCCTCGTCTTTGACACACTCCTCGGGGCATTAAAGCTAAGCTACAAAGTCTTGAGAGTCTCCCAAAAATCATTGCTCAAGTGAGCTTTTACCTATATTTTAATTAAAACTATATGAGTTCAACTATATTAACGAAATACTCTATAAAGTGGTGAAATAGGTCAATAGTTGCACGAAATAAAGGTAAATAAAGACCTTATAATTACATCATTTCACCACTTATCAGATAGTTAGCTACTTTTCAAAGACATCATGGTGGAAGTCACAATCCGTTTTCCTTGAAGTCATAATCATTTTTGAAATTGTATTAGTTGAACTTTCCAATTGGTCATTTCTACATTTTTATATATATTACTATAACCTTTACAATAAATGTTAGGGAAAATTACATACCCACCCATGACGTTTGACGAAATTACACACTCCAGCCACAAGGTTTCAAAATTATTTTCCTCACCCATGTAGTTTCCCTTGTTTTAGATCCAACAACTTTTCTAATTTTTGTTCAATTTAAAAGATGCTTAAACATTGTCTGAAATTGATGAAACTTTACATGGATGATGCTAAAGTATTATATTTTGATCTTATGTCAAATCCGAAGTTTTGTAAGCTCACATGTGACCCGTGGGACCCAATAAAATATGTGACATGTGAGCGTATTTTAATTGGGTCCCACAGATCACATTTGAGCATAAAAAACTTTAGATTTGTCACTGAACCAAAATACAACACTTTAGCATTGTCCATGTAAAATTTTAACAATTTCGAACAACGACTAAGCATCTTTTAAATTGAACAAAGCATAGAAAAGTTGTTGGATGTAAAACAAGGGAAACCGCTTGGGTGGGGATAGTAATCTTTGAATCTCATGGGTGGAGTGTGTAATTTCACCAAACGTCATGGGTGGGTAATGTAATTTTCCCTAAATGTTGTCATCTAGATAGTTACTTTTATGTTTATCTGTGTGTGGTGTTAGTGTAAATATTTATATTTGTGTGAGTATAAAAGTATGATAAGTTATTAAAGATTATACTTTGATCAATTGTAAACTTTAAATCACTAAAATAATTATGAAGTTGTAGAAAAATAATAAAATCTGAAATCAATTCTAAATTATAAAATACACAACAAAAGTTAGAATAAACAAAAATTACAATATTATTTTAGATTTAAATATGAAAGAAACTCTAAAAAGTATATTGTTAAAGCCAAGCCCTCGTGACTTGGTCGGTAGTAAAGCCATAGGTCTTGGGTTCAAATTTGACCCACTATCGAGAGAAATTTTCATTTATAGCCTTAGTATCGCTCCACCCACTTATAAAAAAATATTGTTAAAATTCTTGAACCGTATTAAAAACTTAATAATAATAGATACAATTAATAAACGATACATAATTAATTACTATTATTAAATAAATTTACAATAATGTATTCATCTTGAAATTTGATTTAAAAAACCTTCCTACAATTTAACATTCCTAAGGTATGTCTAGGTTTAGGAAATCTTTGTGTGATTCATTTTTGTAACCCATATGGTGGATTTTAGGATATATGGTGTAAGGTAGTTTTTTAACTTGTTCTATATTTTATAATATCGTCACTGACTCGGCAGAGACCCTAAACCCTTCACTACAAACCCTAAAATTAAGTCTTCGGTGTTTTAACTCTCTTATATGTGGTGGTTTTTAGGGTGTGTGATATAGGATAATCTTCTTTAACTCGTTTTATCGTTTTCATCACTATTATAGATAAAATGATTCTATCTGTTATACATATTTTCCTTAGCCATTGTCATTAAAACATTGTGTACAAGAATATTTTCTTATCATTTATTAGCTTACAGAGCTCGGCTAATTGATAAATCTAAAGGCCACAAATGTTTGAAAATAATACACTGAGTTGTTGGAGTCAATTTTACGTATTCATTTAACGTTTGGTTTGTATGTCTCCATGAGAATTTATAAACTTTTACACTGTTATATATCTTTCCTTTGAAATGTATATATAATTATTTATAGATGTTTCTACCGGTAGTTTAAAAATGTATGCATAATACTTGATAAATGTTCTTCATGCATAATACTTGATAAATATTCTTCTTAATTACGGGTTGAAATATATCAATGATAATTGATAAATATTTCTATGAAGGATTGAAAATTATAGTAGTATAGATTATAAATGTTTCCATTAATAGTTCAATGTATCCAATACGATTTCTTGAATTCATGACCACTTATAATACTTTTAGAATCTATTAATTTGTAGGGTTTATGATACATGTATGGTTTGTAATACTTTATAATGTAGTGAATAGAATATTTATTTTTCTTTTTCATCTCCCTCTTCTTCATAACTGCATCACTAAATGTTTAATATTTATGTTATTAAACTTACAAAGATACAAAGAACAAAATATTTTAAACTTAGCAAGAAAGCAATTGGATATTATAAAGATTATAAATATTTTTCTTTAAGAATGAATAATTTAAAATATATGTTGATCAAATTAACACTTGTTTGATCATTTGAACTTTTTCAGGCTTAAAAATAAAAGTTTAACCGATCTTTTGATACAATGGAAATATCAAATATATATATATATATAACTTTCAATAGACATGATCATATAAATTTATTTAATATATTTACTCATAAGACGAAAAAATATTTTTTGGAGAAATTATATTTAAATACTTTTTTAAATATACTCCAAAACATTAATATCATATTAATTTAGTATTTCTTCAAAATCTTAACAAAAACTTAATTGACATTAAAAATAATAAATATACTTTTATGTGTTAAAATAGATACATTGAACTGTATGATATATATAGTGCATGGTAAAATTAGTAGTCTAGTAATAATGTTAAAAGTAATAAGTTATAATATTTTAACATCTCAACTTAAAAATTTATTACGAAACATACATTAGTATACTTGTCTAATCAAATAATTCATAAACGCTGTCCTATAATAGTGAATAGACTGAAAAAGAAAAATTAAAGAATAAGATAACATACATATCACGTTCTACCCAACAGTTCCATTGCCCACGAAAACTAATAGTCGGTTGCATAATCCTCGCCCAAAAATTATCTGACACTATTTGCTCATGTGGGTGTCTGCTCCATGTATGTCAAATGTATTTATCATGTCTGCCAAACTAGCTAACAACAATATTGCCGACCGACAGCAATATACGGTGCCGGTCTCAAATCATATTTTTTCACACTTTTTCCATGTGAATAATGCACGCACGCACATGAAAGGCGCACAAGCAAACCTAACCTGATGTGAGGTAGCATGACCCAAGCAGGAAAAAGCAAGTCCAAACTGGTTTGGTTGCGATCCTTAAATCATACATGCAACATGCATCCTCACAAAAACAATACAAGGTAAACAATAGAGCAAAAATAACATAGAATCATATTAAAGTGAATAATAAAGTAATGAAAGTGAGCTAAAACGTGTATGAGCATAAACCGAAATTAAATTGACGTAAGATAATGTTAAGTGTAAGTCAGTATAAAACATAAATCATTGGCACGAAACATTTGCTCGTTGAAAAGAACGTGCTACACGCGCGGTGTCCCCTCTCAGATTTTCTCCCCTGTTCGCTCTCTCGATATTTCTCACCGCTGCTAACTTCTCCAGTGGTACCCCGCCGCCCGTCCCCCTGAGCCTCCGCTGTAGACCCGTCGTGCCGCAAGGTCACCGCCTGGTGGCTAGGCTCTCTCCGGTTGGCGCTCCACCCCCATTTCCCCCTCCTCTCTGGTTAGGCTCTGGTGTAGATGGTGAGGAAACGACCCAGTACGTGAGCCACCCCGGTGTCCTCCCCGCCAGGCGGCGATGCCCCCCCTCCTGGTCCTGCCCCGGCTTCATCGTCCCCGGATCCAATCTCGGTTGTTGCTGGTGCAGCTCCCTCCCTGAGGCCTGCCCTTCCTGCTTCTCGGCGTTTCCCCCCTCTGTTGTCCGCGAAGCCCTCCCCCCTCTGTGCGCTCTGAATGTGGCTTCTGATGGTACTGAAGGTAGAGGTATGGATCTGGTGAATGGAAGCATAGTTGATTCGAGCCTGCCTTTGTCGGGGTCGATGGCGGCCGCTAGCAAGGAGGAAGTGACCAAGTCAACTTCTTGCCGGTCTCAGATGGTGGTCAACGTTGAGGGTCCACTTGTAGGACCAACAATTTTATCTAATTCTGAGACTACTGTGAAGTGCCCAGAAGTGGCACCGTTTGAGAAGGGATTGGACCCCCTATAGCTTCTGTTAATGCTCTCTCCTCGAATGAGGAAGGAAATGAGATCGTTCCTGCTAGCACGCTGATTGTTGCTCCGGCAGTGGCCCAATTAGGAATTGTGTTGGACCAACCTAGCATTGAACCCCAGATTAATGTCCACAATAATGGGAGTTTCCAGTCGACTTCGGACGTGTAAGCCTCCCCGTCCCCTGCTTTAGACCTGTTTGTAGATCTCACGGGGTCTCCGGTGGATGCAGCCCTCCAGGAGTACCCCAACCAGCTAGGCCCTCCCACTGCAGTGATTATGGAGAAGAACTTCCCGCCTCTGCCCAAGGCCCCTGGCGCCCCTGGAGAGCGGATTGCTATAGCTAAAAGAACTCCCCAACCAACGGCAAGTAGAGCGCCAAAGGACGTTCCCCCAGGTAAGTCCTTGAAGCCTAAATCTAATGCTTCATTTCTAGACATGCTACTAGCTAGGCAGAGTAAAAATTCTGGTATGCCGCTACGAAATGATCTGGCCGGTACTGCTGATTTAAATAGCCCTTTTGTAACCATTGAGGAAGACGATATAACCCTGGAAATTGATTACTAGAAAATGCCCTAGTGGGTCATATCTGGGGCAAAAAGTATGGTTTTAATATTGTTAAGGAATACGTGAAACGCGCCTGGAGTTTCGTTCCAACCCCACAGATCCTTCTCCATGTGAAGGTTGGTTCCTCTTCCGCTTTGACAAGGAAGAGGACCTCCAGCTAGTCCTTGACAAGGGACCTTAGCTCCTACACTCCTCCCCCCTTGTCCTAAAAAAATGGTCCTCAGACCTCTCTTTCAATCCCAGGGATCTTAACCGCATCCCGGTGTGGATCCAACTCTCCAAACTCCCTATTAGCCTCTGGTCCCAAACTAGCCTTGCTAAGATATGCTCCAAACTTGGAACTCCTCTCTATACTGATCACTGCACGGCTACTAAAGCTTGAATCTCTTACGCTAGAGCCCTTGTTGAGGTGGACTTTAACCTAGATCTTACCAGAGAGATTGAGATCAGGACCCCTGGAGGTTCTCTCTTCCAACAAGTGGTCTACGAGTGGGAGCCCATCTCTTGCTCCACATGCAACACTCTTGGTCATCCAGCTTCGCGTTACCCCTCCACTGGCCCTCGCCCTATTCGGAAGCCTTCTGTTAAAGCTCCCCTCCCTCATTCCGATGCCCCCCTATTCTCCTACTCCCCCCCCCACCTCTCCCCCTCCCCTCCTAACCATGTGCCCTCCTCTGTCCAACCCCCAGCCTCTACCCCCACCTCCCGTACCCACCCTCGGCCCCCCCGATTACTAAATCCCCTTCCCTCCCTGAGCTGACTATGTCTCCCTCCCGCCACCTCATCCCCCTGGCTCCTAGTCCCCTCTAAAGGCAAAAGCCATAAGGAGTCCGCTTTAGCTCCCCCTTCGGTTGACCCTCCCCCCCCCTCTAACTAACTCCTTTGCCATTCTCGACCAGGGCCCTGCTTCCCTTGCCATCCCTCCCCCTTCCTCCTCAACCCCCTCATGAATATAGCAGTTTGGAATGTTAGGGGGTGCAATGATCACCCCAAGTTAAGAGAGATCTCGAAGTTCGTGGTATGTAATAACCTCTTTGCTTTCGCCCTCCTTGAAACTCATGTCTCCCATGGTAATCACCTTCCGCTCCTCTCTCGCTTCTTCCCCTCATGGAACTTTGTCCACAACTATGACGCGCATCCTAATGGCCGCATCTGGATCCCTTATAACCCCTTCATCATTACTCTTTCTCCTGTTCAAACCTCTGACCAAATGCTTACTTGTAAAATCTCCTTTCTTGATTCCTCCTCCTTCTCTTTGTCGGTTGTCTATGGTAGAAATAACCCATTACTTAGAGCCCACCTCTGGGAAGACATCATTGCCATTGGCAGAAACATGCTGGGCCCCTGGGTAGTTACGGGGGATTTTAATAACATCCTTTATGCAGAAGATAGACTCAGTTCCCTACCCCTCCTCTAGAGACTACCGCGAATTTGCGGATTGTGTTTCCAGGGCCGAGCTACAAGATCTCCGATACTATGGGTGTTTCTACACTTGGTGGAACAATCAATCTGATCATAGCCGTGTCCACGGTAAAATAGACCGGGTCCTGGTTAACGTTGACTGGATTTTGGCCTTCCCTAACAGTTATGCCTCCTTCCTCCCTCCCCTTGTTTCGGACCACAGTCCAATGCGTATCACCATCTGCCATCCTAGGCCTTGCAAAAAGAGCTTCAAATTCCTCAACCTTTGGACTAGTGACCCCTCCTTCCTTATGCGGGACAAGCATGAGCTCCAGTTCCTTCGTCAACTCGCTAAAACCCGCTGGCTCAAATATGCAGACTCTAACTCATCCTTTTTCCACAGAGCCATTAAAGCAAGAAGGAACAAGAACTCCATAGCCTCTATCACCAATAATCGTGGAGAGGACCTAAATGCCCCCGCTGATATTAAAGAATGCCTCGTCTCCTACTTCCAGGGCTCTCTTGGAACGCACGTGCCCCTACCCCACTCCCTTGCGGATTTTAATCTAGACAACACGAGAACCCTTGATCGCTCCCTTTAGGACGCCTTAACCCGGCCCATAGAGGCTAAGGACATTAAACTAGCTTTGTTCTCCATTAAAGACGACAAAGCCCCTGGCCCAGACGGCTACACGGCCAAATTTTTCAAAGCGGCTTGGAATATCGTAGGGGAGGACATCTGCCATGGTATTAAGGGTTTCTTCCACAGTGGTAAACTCCTCCGTGAGATTAGCACCACCCTTATCTCCCTCATTCCTAAATCTGATGCCGCCTCCTCCCCAGGGGACTATAGGCCCATCTCCTGCTATAACACCCTTTACAAGATTATCAGCAAAATCCTTGCTGATAGATTGAAAGACGCCCTCCCTTCCCTGGTGAGCATGAACCAAGGAGCATTTATAAAAGGGCGCCTTATATCTGATAACATTCAGCTCTGCTCCTGTCTGCTCCAGGACACCCTATCCTTCCTAAACTTCCCCCCTAGGTTTAGTAACTGGATCATGCAATGTGTCACATCCGCTTCCTACTCTATCAACATTAATGGCTCCCCCTCTGGTTTCTTCAAAGGCAAGAGGGGATTGCACCAGGGAGACCCATTATCCCCCTACCTGTTTGTGATGGTTATGGACATGCTATCCCGCCTCCTCGACCAGCTTCCTCTTACCCCAGGCTTTCGTTTCCACCTATCCTGTGCCTCCCTCCGCCTCTCCCATCTCTTTTTTGCTGACGATGCCCTGTTATTCTGTAGAGGAGACCTTGAATCGATCTCTCTCATGCTTGGTAAAGTAGAGCTGTTTTCGGAAGCTTCAGGGCTATACCTCAACCCTGCTAACTCTGACTTATTCCTCGGGGGGGGTAGCTCCTCTTCTTGCTGATACTATTTTACACTCCACTGGTTTTACCCTAGGCTCGTTCCCTTTTCGCTATCTTGGCATCCCTATCACCGCAAGAAAACCTAAAACCACAGACTTTAACCTCCTCGTGGACAGCATCCGCAAAACCATCACCTCATGGGCGGGCAAATCCCTCTCTTTTGCCGGTCGCCTCTCTCTCATACAAAGTACTCTTTTTGGCATTGTTGGCTTCTGGGCCTCATGCATCTCCATCCCAAAAAATGTTATCAAGAACATCATTAAGTGCTTCCGCTCCTTCCTTTGGTCGGGTGAGGCTGACAGCAGTTCCACTCCTATGGTGGCCTGGAGCACCATCACAAACTCCAAAAAACACGGAGGGCTGGGTCTTAAGGATATCCACAAGTGGAATAATTGCTTCCTCCTCAAATCCATCGCCGTTATCCCCAATGACACAGAGCGTCTGTGGATACAGTGGATCCACAACCACTACCTGTCTAACCAAGATATCTGGATGGTCTCAGCAAAGGGTAATGACCCCTGGGCCTGGAAAGCAACCCTCCATTCCAGAGACTGGTGGATCAAGCAATGTGGCTCCACGGATGATGCCTATTCCTTGCTTCTATCCTACCCTCCTCATCCCCCGGTGAGACTATTTTACAAGGATGCCATCCAGCATGCTAGATTATTTATCTGGCACAACATCTGCTGGAAAACATGGGCTATCCCAAAAGCTAAGTTCATTTTATGGGTTTCTGTTAGAAATAGACGAAAAACTTGTGAAAAGCTCCAATCTTGGGGCATATGTCTGGCTAACAGATGCTGGCTCTGTGAGCTAGCTCAAGAGACTAGCCGTCATCTCTTCTTTGAATGCAGTTTCTTTCGCAGGGTCTGGTGGAGCACTTGCGACTGGCTGGGGATTCCCACAAATAGGACAAGCCTTCGAAGCTGTTCCCTCTGGATCACCCGATACTATAGAAGGAATAGTCCGACCGATCAAGTGAAAAGAGCGGCTATCACCAACGTGGTCTACTTCCTGTGGATGGAGAGATGCAAGAGAGCCATGACAAACCAATCAAGGGACTTCTCTCTCATTGTTGCGGACATCAAAACTGCTACTAAAGCCATTATCTGGATGAAGATGGCCCACTCCAACAAAGACTCCCATTGGCTTGACAAAATTCTCTACTCCTAGACTCTTTTGTAGTGGGTGGACTTTTGTATTTCCCCTATAGTTGGATCCACTATTGTACATGTTAGTGAGGGCTTTTGTACATCCCCCATTGTCTAGTCTTGTATATCTTGAGCAGTCTGATATATAGGTCTCTATATATCATTTTTGTAAAAAACACTCTCTATATATATCAAATCATTTCCTTTATTCAAAAAAAAAATAAGTCAGTATAAAACTGTAGAACAAGATAACGATAATGTAAGCGTAAGTCAATATAAAACTATAGAAAAAGAAAATGTACAAGCTAATCATTAATGATAAATAAAGTATCACTTAGAAGAGGGCATACGAAAATTGTAGCAAATAAAAGAACCTAAGAACATAATTTTTTTAAGCAACATAATAACATATGAAATCAATGATGATAATTTTAATTGCGTCCAGTTTTTTAGTAAAACGGTATTCATTTATTATATTAATATAGTAATATAAGATGGAATATTATTGTACATACGCCTTTTTAATTCGACCTAAATTAACTAGAAGGTGATCGAGCATCGTCGTTTTTCGATCTATCAATATAAGACAACAAAACTAAACCAAAATGTGAGGATAAAGAGCTGACATCATGGAGAATGTGCCTCACGTCATCCCAGACATCCATTTTCCTTAAAGATAGAGAAAAATGGAAAGGCAATCAGAAGAGAACTCGACCGAAGAAGCTTATAGCCTAATGGCCATATTGACACCTAAGAGAAGAGCTTTAGCTTCTGCAATTTGGGGTGACCATGACAGTGACACCCCTTCTCTTACGATTCTTACCGCTATCAAATTCCTATCATGGTCCCTACAAGTCACTCCCAACCCAGTAAAATCGGAGTCCACATTCCCATCAACCGAGACTCGTAGATCGCTGAAAGTGAGGCTCTTCCTCCTCTATAGATATCTAAGATTGAGTGGAGCTGACCAATAGAGATGTATCCAGAAAAGAATCCACCTGGTCCTTACCCTGCTCGTAGGTCTGAGCTCTATTGTGAGTAATTTGACACTTGCGAACCATAATTTTCCATTATAATATTATGACTTGATCTTTATCATCAGTCATCTTATCAAGGCATACTGAAGTAAACCAGTCCAATAAGGCAACATCATTGGTGACTTGTTTGGGACGTTGAAGCCTATCCAAATCCCACCACTACTTAACCACAAGGCAGCTGACAAAAACATGAGTCAAATTATCAAAACTGTCACAAATAGCACATTTATCAAGAAAAGTGTTCCCGCATCTATGGGCAAGAGCTGTTTCATAGGGAATAACACCATGGTGAAGCTTCCACGCAAACAACCGAACTTTAGGAGGGAAATTCCTTTTACAAATTTGTTTCATAGCTAGCCCAACTGTACTCTCCCCTGAGGTAGAGGCTGGAGCATTATGAGATATCTCTCTTGCCATGTAGTAGGCTAACTTGACCGTGAACAGCCCGTTTTTAGTGCCTCCCCAACATCAGGAATAATCTTTATTACTACTAAGAACAATCTTCATAATGCAAGCGACATCATCCTTTGTAAACTAATCCCTGACCTTAGTCTCGTCTCAAGTGAAATCTCTATCATTAATCAACCAGAAAACACGTCCATGCTCCTTTACCATTGGCGGGAGTTTCCAATCCCAAGGTTTACCTCATTGCTTGTCCAAGAGGCAAGGGTCCCAAATATTAATATTGGCGCTATTATTGCCCACTACCCTTCTAGCCCCGTGCTGAATTATGGGAATGGTCTTCCAAATAGACCGCAAGATAGAACTAGACTTGATCCCTAATTTAGCATCTAACAATCTTCTTCCTTTCAGGTATTTGGCAACAATGACCTTAGACAGAAGAAGATTAGGGTTTTGTAAAATTCTTCGGCACTGCTTAGATAACAGATTATCATTGAAAGAACAAAGATCCTGAAATCCCAATCCACCCTCATCCCAGCTACAACATATTACATCCCAATTTCTCAAGTAGTTTCCTTTTGCTTCAAGGATCCTGACCACCAAAATTGTCAATTGATACTTTGAATTTCTTTAATCAAAGAAGTTGGAAATCGAATAACTTCATCACATAAGAAGGTATGGCATGAAGAATAGACTTGTTGAGGATTCCACGACCAGCCAGCGAAATCCCAGCTCTGAATCCTCTGATAAATTCCATCCCTCATATAACCAAAGATTTGTCTTTATGTCTTCCAACGGCTCTAGGGAATCTAAATATAGTCCTAGATTAAAAACCTTCTTAATCACAAAGATCGTAGAAACTTGGTTCCTTATGTTCACTAGGATGTTAGCCGAGAACATCGTCCCAGATTTATCAGCATTGATATTTTATGCAGATGATTTCTTAAAGTCCTCAACAATCCTCATAAGTTAATAGCATTCTTCTGATTAGCTTGTCCGAACAAGATGCAGTCATCCGCAAAAAGAGATTTGTTATACCAAAGCCTATACCACGGTAAGAAAAACCCTGAATATTCCCCCACCGAAGCTGGATAATTAAGGGATGAGGATAAGACCTTCATGCAGCATACAAGAAGGAAAGGCAAGAGGGATCTCCCTGTATGAGCCCTCTCTCAGGCCGGAATGTATCTCCAGGTCTTCCATTAATTAAAACCGCAATTGAAGTCAAAGTAATACATTTAGCTACCACTCTTATCCATCTCTCATGAAAGCCCATGATACTCAAGACTGCAAGGATGAAAGACCATTCCACTCTATCAAAGGCTTTGGCCATGTCAAGTTTTAAAGCAAACTACCTCTTCATGTGGCCATAGAAGTTGTCATAGTATTAATAAGCTCATGGGCTATAATGATATTGTCATTAATAAGCCTGCCTGGAACAAAGGCCCCTTGGTCCTCTATGATAATATATGTCAAAGTGCTCCTCATACGATTGTCCAAAACCTTTGATATGACCCTATAGATTGTATTGCGGAGATAGATGAGTCTGAAATCTTTCACTTGGCACGCACCTAATTTCTTAGGGATAAGCACAATGTGGGTATGATTGAGACCCTCCAGCATAAAATCTGAGTTCAAGACTTGAATGGTAAGGTTGATAAAGTCCTCCCCGACTTTGTCCCAATATGTATGAAGGAAAACTTCATTAATTCCATTTGGTCCACGGGCCTTATTAGGGTTCATATCATGGACTGCTTGAAGGACCTCCTCCCTGGTGAAAGTCTTACCCAAGAGATCATGTTAATCAGCCGGAACTCGATTAGCAACCCCCGTAAGCAGGGCCTCATTAAGAGGTGGATCGGTGGAGTGGAAGATCTCAATAAAGTAAGCGTTTGCAATATTAACAATGTCTTGCCAATCTGAGAATCTCCTTCCCTAGTCATCACGAATTTTGTGGATAACATTTTTCGTTTGATTTCCCTGCACTTTCTGGTAAAAGAACCTAGTATTTTTGTCTTCTTCTTTTAGTCATTTGTGTCTATATCTCTAAGCCTGTCTGGTTTTGTCACAAAGGAGAAGCCAATCCAATTGTTGATTTAGATCTTTCTAGGACGAATGATTAGCCTGAGTTTGATTTTGATTAGCCACTCTGTCAATTTCCTCTTTTAGCTCTAGCATGTGAGCGTTTTCCCCTCTATATTTTCTGTTACCCCAAGATCTAAGGGTTATTCTGCATATTGCCACGTTTTCCAAATAGTCTCCCTAGGAGTTCTTCCATGTTTTGCTAACAATTTATTGACAATCTACATCCTCCCAACAGTTCTCAAACCTAAAGAGTGTGGATCCTACTCTGTTAATCTCTTTTATCATCATTTTAATGGGTCTATGACCAGACCACCCCCATCTCAAGTGAATGTTCCTTGCATGGGAAAAAATTGAGTCCAACTAGCATTGGCTAAGAATCTGTCTAGCATGCTTATGATGTTATCTCAACCAAATCTTCGATTGGAGTAGGTACAAATATCACCTACAAAACCAAGGTAAGACGGGTGACAATAACTAAGACAATTCCTAAAGGCCAGCGTTCTACCTCTGTTCTGATCTCTTCCTCCTAGTTGTTCATATCGGTACAAAATCTCATTCAAGTCGCCAAAGACTAACCAAGGGGAAGTTGGATGTCACAAATGTTGTCGAATCAGATCCCTAGTTTACCATCTCTTTGAGGTCTTCGCCCAACCATAAACTATCATACAATACCACAGGGACCCTAGTCCATGGATATCCCAACAATCTATATGGTGTAGAGAGTTGTCTGAAATCTTAATATTGATGGCATTGCGCTAGAGCAAGGTTAGTCCTTCACCCTGTCTCGCGCAATCCACCACAAAACCATTATAGTCAGACAAAATTATAATAAAGAGGCGCATTTCCTCAACAATTCTCTTGATTTTGGGCAAATATAATATCAGTGGTTCAAATGACATGTAGAACCCATATACAAGAACTTTGAATTCCTAGTCCTCAATACTGATCAATACATCACAATCACTGCCGTAGAGGTTAGAGGCAGATGAAAGACAAATAACCGTCAACCACCGTATTAACCTCCGTCAATAAAAAAGAAGCTAAAATAAAGAGCAGAGAGGAGCAGAGGACACACCTGCGCTGTTAAACACAAAGACCCTTCACTTCGGAGGGAAAGGATAAACCTGAGGGAAATCAAACACGAATGTTGAAGATCTCATGGAAATCAAACCCTGCTACTGAAGATCTGACCAAGGAAGCACTATAGATCAACAGTTTAAGAGATTGCACACAGCTAACTGGCATTCAAGTCAGAGAAATTAGTAATTGCTTCTGGTCTAATTAGGAGGAGTGGGCGATGAGAACGATGGGGAGCAGGAGGTGAGAGGAAGGAGCGTGAGGCGCGTCCTTTTTCCATCATTCACGCGGATACGAGTTGCCCATGGTGATAATATCATGCCAATATGAGATATCCTTGGGGCATCAATCAAAAGAGTTTCTTCATCGTCAATTGATTCAGGCATCCAATTAATTCTATCATTTTTATAAACATATAATTTCATCAAATCCACAATAACCGAATAAAATAGAATGTATTTTTTACAAAATATTTGAAGTGTGATATTTTCAACTTAAACTTACACAGGACGTCTAGTTTTTCACTATATTACAGATTCCTTGCCCTTTTTTTGTCAATTTGTCCCTGTTCAGCAAGGGCAATTCTCTTCCATTGAGCTTTTTTCTAGTTTTCTAGCAACCGTTAATCTTTTTCATCTCTTCAATTTCAGATATCGAGTCTTAGTCTTTATTAAGTTGGGGAGTGCCTAATCATGACCATATTTTTAGATGGATATGTTCTCATTTTTCTTCTACTACTCTGGGCTGGGAATTCTTCTATGCTTGTTGGATGTCCAAATATCCTTTACATTTATGTCAAATTAAATAATAGAAACACACATGTAGCTTTTCTTGTCTTCAACGAGATTTTTGTTTTTGTTTTTTGGAAGCGGGTTTTTCTCACTATGTCAGGAATCTGATTCGGTTGCATGTGAGGACCAACGAATGGATTTACCATCCGTTATCCATCACAAAAGCTTCATCCTCTAATATTTGCTTGAAGAAACGACTCTTCCTAAGCTTGAATTCGGTTCGATTGCATGTTAGTTCGGTTGCATGCGGGTTTCCACTTGCGCATCTAGCCAATTGGTGTGCCTTGTTCTTTACTTTCAGGTTTATGCATGCATTTTTTTGGCATAGAGGGGATGAGGTAATTAGTGGCAGGAGGGGAGGATTTTGTTCTTCACCATGTGCGACTCTTCAAGTGGGAGCTCTCCTTCACGCTCACCAGCATTCAGTGATGCACTCCTTTCCTCGCTCTTGTACCTCAGATCTTGGTTCCAATGTTGTTTTGTTTACCAATTCGAGGATTTATTATCTTACTCTCCCCATGGATCTAGCACAGTTTTCGACTTGCATGCCCGTCGAAGCAGATTTTCCAATTGAGCTAAGGAGTAAGGAGACAACGTGGTGAGTTTGGGCACTTGATGAAGATTTCCCTGTTTGGCATTGTGTTTGCCTTCCTGACATGTGTCTTTCAATCTTGCTGGTTCCCTTCACTAGTGGAAAAAATGTTTTTAACCACGGTTATTTAGCTTATATACCACGGTTAGGAACCGTGGTTTATGCTCCCGTCGCATATAGAAAATTGCCTATATACCACGGTTGATAACCGTCGTTTAAAAGTAGACTATATACCACGGTTTGCTATGACCGTCGTTTAAGACCGTTTTTGGACGCGGTCCTCACCGATTTTAAACGACGGTTAAGGAGAGAACCGTGGTATAAAGCACCTTTTATACGACGGTTAGACTCAAAACCGTGGTATAAAGTCATTTTATACGACGGTTAAAGGTCAAAACCGTGGTATATTATCTATAAAATCAACGAATAAACCACGGTTATACATATAACCGTGGTTTATAGTCTATGAATTTTTTTCAAAATCGCCGGCGATTTAGAAGCGCCGCTTCGCATATCTCAAACAGAGCACATAAGAGAATGAAGAGGCTAGAACATGTGTGTTCCTTGTTTGCGATTTAGGGTTGCAAAATAATGAGTGAAGAATGGAGGCGTAGTATGTTCCTTGTTTACGGTGGGTTGCAAAATTACCGTGAAGTTGAAGAGAATGAAGAATGGAGGCGTAGGCCATGTTCCTTGTTCGCCGGTTATGGTTGCGAAAATTACAGTGAGAATGAGTGAGTGAGGACGAGCATGTTCCTTGTTCGCAAGTGTAAGCTGCAAAAATAACCGAAAAACAAGAGAATGAGTGAGGACGAGCATGTTCCTTGTTCGCGATTTAGGGTTGCAAAAATTACCGTGAGCTAGTTGAAGAGAATGAAGAATAGTTGCAGAGCATGTTCGTCGGTTTGGGTTCCAAAATTACCGTGAGGTTGAAGAGAATGAAGAAGAGTTGCAGAGCATGTTCGTCGGTTTGGGTTCCAAAATTACCGTGACATTGAAGAGAATGAAGAAGAAGAGTGCTTCGTCGATATATAAGAGAATAGAGAGAAAGCGCCGTGTTAAATTTCGGCCGAAAATTAAAATTCCCGCCTAGACTATATACCACGGTTGATCAAAAAACCGTGGTTTAATATAGTAAGATATGCAATATAAATGACGGTTGCCTAGGAACCGTGGTATATAGGTACCCTATATACGACGGTTCTCCAAGAACTGTGGTATATTCACTCCGGCATGTACTATATACCACGGTTTCCCTGAAAACCGTGGTATAAAACTAACCTATATACGACGGTTCCTGAAAAACCGTGGTATATGCGCTCTGGTATGCACCTTAAATGACGGTTGCTATGAAAACCGTAGTTTATAAACTTTAAACCACGGTTTTCCATTTAACCGTGGTTTAAACGCCGTCATTAAAAACATTTTTTCTGCTAGTGCTTGTCGATCTTTTATTTTCTTATGTTCTAGTTTAGTTAACTTAGGTCTTATGTTATTATCCTAGACTTAATGGTGCTCTATCCTATGAGGGTGTCTTCTTTAATTAGCTTATTTAGTTTTTGCTATGCATGTCTCCTATGGGGATGTTGACGAGCTTATAGGGCTATATATTGCACTAGTCAGTTTGAATCATATCTTAGTTTGTAGGTGAAATTCAGGTGTTGGAAGGTTGGTTTTCTTCTTCTCTTTCCGCCAACTGACTTCAATCGGAGTTAGTCAAAACCTCAACTATGTAATATTTACCTTTATGTTAATGGAATGTCGGTAGTTTTGAAAAAAATACTTAAACTTGCAAGATATAAGATTATCGCAATAATTATATGTATCTTTTGAAATAATTACAAGATTTGTCATTAAAGTATTATGAATTTGTTGTATTATTCATGAAAGAGGAATAAAACCTACAAAATACATCTCCAACAAATAAAATTAAGATGTCTATCTTTTCATGTGTTGGATTGTATTATAAGAAAGAAACTGAGTAGAAATAATTGTCACCCTTTTTTACAATATGGCCCCGTTCGCTCATCACTTCCAATTTTCGGGGTCGATTAATCGCCAGATTAATCTGGTTGCGAATCGCGGCAAAACGCCGATGGTAAAGTGCAGATCAGAATTCAGCGTTCGGTGGAGGCGATTGGAGAATGTGAGTTTTTTTTAAACAAAAGACAAGTATACCCTGAAAAATCCTCTATAAATGACGTTCGACATCATCCTGTAATTCCCGTCTTCTTCTCTCGCATCCGCCATTACTACTGCAATTGACCGCCTGGAGCCATGCCGTCATCACGAAGTGTATGTGACTCTCTATTCATCTGTCTCCTTCCTTCACTACTATCTTTCTCCATTTTCGTTAGGTTTCATTCCTTCCAATGGTGATGATTTTTTGTTTTCCAGTCATCTTCTGGTGGAAGAAATTGATTGCGACGACAGATTTTGCAGGTGGAAGAAATTGATTGCGACGACAGATTTTGTAGTTGCGGGTAGAAAAAATTGATTGCAGGTGGAAGAAATTGATTGCGACGACAGATTTTGGGAGAAAGGGTTTTCGAGCAAGTTCGATCTCCACCGGTCGATAATGAGCTGGTTAGCAAACAACAGACATGTTTACGGGGGCAAAGGAGTAAAAACGGTGTTGTACGGTATTTGCTTTATTTTGTGAATCGCGGGCTTAAGGCCTGAACGCACCATTTTGCACGGTTTGGATAAAGGCTTGAAATGACATTAATGTGGAGATTTATCAATGGGCCACAGGAGCTTTACGTTCACATTAATGCCCACGAATCGCATAGAAATCACAATTTGTCGCCTCCGAACGGGGCCTATATCTTAATTATCTTTTTCTCATGGGTTTTTCTTTTGTAAATATTCCTCACATGCCAGTAGCTTAGCCACATATATTTCTAGATAACTATTATTATATTTTTAGCCACAGGTGGCGCCCCCCACCCCCCTCTGAAATTTTTGAGAATTTGGTAAATACTCTTATAAATTTTTGAAAAAGCACAAAATGACATAATATTTTAAAGTATGATAGTGTAAAAAAAAGTCCCCTGAAACAAAGCTCCTGAATCCTACAACCAGATTGGAGGTAATTGCTACGTCTATAAGTGAATGTATGATCTTAGATGCATCCATCTCAAGATTTTTTATTATAAGTACACATTGCTCATACATAAACTCTATCTTGTGCTACGTTTTGTGTGTATATATGTAAGTTAAAGTTATTGGCCAACCATTCACATAAATGGCTTAGAGAATGAAAAAGGAAAAAAAAAAAAAAAGAGAACACCAAATACATAAAAATACATATCCGCCCACCTTTCATCCTGGCATAACTCTCCCTTGACAGGTATCTCACCTATTCCTCTTCCACGTTCAATCATTACACCTATATGCTTTCTTAATCTAGCGTGAATAATTACTAAGTCTTAATACTGATATGTTGCCTTCCCCTTCCTTCTTCCTTACAATGAGTTTGAACTTAGAGTTATATATGCACATTCACACATGTATCCTTCTTCTACTCCCTTTCTGAAATAAACCATTGTAGAATTCTCTTACCTAATTCCAAGTATCTTGTTTTGAAATTCTTCAATACCTGGGACTCATCATACACTTCACTTCCAAGTTCTTTGACAAACTCCAAGGTTTCCTTTGCTTTGATTTCTGCTTGTGTTTTTATTTCACCGCTATCCTTCTACTCCGTGGGGTTGTTATCCATAAAGAAACTCATCGACATCTTTAAGGTATTGTCATTCACTTTAGCCTCTTGTTCAAAGCTAGGTGGAAACTCTGGATCTTCAACGTTTCTTTTCTTGTGGGCCGACGTTATTACCCTTCGACATTTCTCTCCTTGTTGTGAACCAACATTATTGTTCCAATTTTTCCTGATGAGACTGAACAATTGATTGATGTAAATTAGTTAAACTACAGTGAAATTTAAATTATTTAAACTTACATAAATTATATCAATAATTTACAATAACTTTGATAAATTGAGACTATTAGTTCAATAGAGAAAAATCTTTTCATTTTCAAGGCCTCAAACCATGCACCATCCTCAACACGACGTTGTTATAATATATGAAATGTTTTTGGAGGATTATACAAAGGGGAAGTGGATAATATTCCATTTTGATTCAGCTGGTAAACTCCAAATTCAAGAGTACACAAGATTAAGGCTTTGTGTGCTTTAACATATTTATGACTATTTTTGTATAGCCCACAATACAACAAGACAAAGACATTATTTTCATTTTTAAAATTGTTTAACTCATTCACTGTTTAACCTCATAAACAAAATAAACATAAGTAAATAATAAAATTTAAACTCAGTTTACCTCACTTTAACCCAACTAAACACACTGTAACAATTCCAATTGAGATTTGCATATTTCCCGATGGAGTCCATTTACGGAGAACAGGTTCATATAAAGTACTTAAAAAGTTACTAGAAACTATTTTATATAAACATTAGCAAGCAATTTTGGGAAAATTCATAATCTATCTTTAAAATCTTTCGTAATTCACAATATATCATTTTTTTAAACCTTGTCACAAGATACCCCTAAAATCTTTCAAAATTCACAAAATACCCCTTTTTTGTACATCCATCAACTATGTCATTAACCTTACCTGGAATAATGACATTTTCCCCTTCATTTTCTTTTAAAATTCACGATATACCCTAAAAAGTTCACAATTCATAATATACCCCTTTTTAAAAATACATTCACAAAATACCCTTAAATTTTTTCAAAATTCACAAAATACCTCAAATATGTGAAATGACCTTGAATAATGACTATTGTATTCTTTACATTAGGTCATGTTTCAAGTTCACAACAAGCCCTTTTTTTATTTAGGGAATTTTTTGAAATTTTACAAAAAAATATTTAAAATACTACAAATATATATATATATAATTACAAAAATATTTTTAAAAATTATAAAATTATAACAAAATATAAAAAAAGTGAAGTAAGATTAATAATTCTTAAACATTAAACATACACAAAACTTCAAACAAATTATTATTTTTCTTCTCACTTTTTTAAACATTTCTTGACTATTTATCAGTTTTTCTTCTTCATTAAAATTTTGAAGTTATGGTTAGATAATTATGAAATATTATATTAAGCACATATATATGTCAACTTATGAACAAATTAAATCCAATATAATATGAGGTAATTGTGTATAGTTTTAGTTACCTCATCTTATATTGGATTAGGTTTGTTTATAAATCAACATATATATGCTTATTATATAATATTTAATCATTATTTAATTATAACTATAATATTTTAATGCAAAAGAAGATGAATAAGTAGTTAAGGAAGGTAATAAAATGAGGAAAAAATAATATATTTATGTTTTGTGTATGTTAAATATTTAAGAATTATTAATTTAAAAAATATTTTGTAATTATTTATATTTTGTAGTATTTTAAATTTTTTTTTGTTATATTTCAAAAAGTTCCCTAAATGAAAAGAACATGTTGTGAATTTGAAACATGACCTGCAATGTAAGGGATAAAATAGTCATTATTCAAGGTCATTTCCCTAATTAGAGGTATTTTGTGAATTTTAAAAAATTTTAGAGGTATTTTGAAAGCGGGTGTTGATGTTGTTTCGATCGGCAAACTCAGTACGATACTAAGGACCATAGTGCAATCAGTCTTGAATTGATAATTGAAGGCTAAAGATATATCTAGCAATATTTACTTTATTTGATTTATATTATTGATAAAGAAAATATCATGAGACATATTTTCTTAACTTCGACTCTATAAAAGAAAAGAGAAAGGTAGGATTTAGGGTCAAGGCAATTCACGCAAAAGATCAAATAGTATACATTGTAATTTGCCGAGCATACTGTTAGGGGAATAGAGATTAGCTGAGCGATTCATTAAGAAAGAACAGAAGTGTGAGCAGGGTGTGTGAGTTCGCCGGAGTTCTGTTAGGATAGTAATCTTAACGTGATCTAAGTGGGTGAACTCGTGCTATTGTTGAGAAGTATTTCTCAACGTGTGAATCCTGTATCTAGTGGGGTGCGAGAAAATTTATACTTAATTCAAATTCTATACTTCCATTCATCTTTAGCAACTTATTAACTTTGTCTCCTCGGTTCTAAACTCACCGCGTAAGAACTATCAATTGGTATTAGAGCAAGGTTATCCCTTTAGAAGAGGACATGTCTTTAGGGTTGATCCAAGATGAGTTCTTACAATGTCAAAGCCCCAAAATTTACCTAGTTTAACTACTCCTGGTGGTGCGAACATATGGGAGACCAACTTATGTCTATTGACTATGATATATGGAGGGTTGTCAATAAAGGTGACATGGTTCTTCAAATCATTGAAGGTGGAGTTGCTAAACCTAAACCAAAGGAAGATTGGATTGACAATAACAAGAAACTCCTTAGTAAGTATAAACAAGCCTTGAGGGTCGTTGTCTCATCACTTCCAGAAAGAGACCAATAGAAGGTACTAGGGATACATACAGCTAAGGAGGTACAGGAATTTCTTAAGGTTGCATATGCTGTAACTGATTTTGTTAAAAAAGCGAAAGGAAAACTACTCAAAAGACAATTCAATAATTTTAAGATGATAGAAGGAGAAACAATCTCACAAACACTAGAAAGATTCGACAAAATACTTTGTGAGCTCAAGAATGTTGGAGAGGTTCTTTCAAACAATGCTGTTAATGAGAGATTTCTTGATAGTTTGTTTAAAGAGTAGTCATACTTCACTACTCTCTTGGAATCTAAAAAGGATTTATCAAAATTATTCTTTAAAGAATTGGGTTCAGAAATGATAGTTTATGAAGGTAAGATGAGGGGCGAGTTAGTGAATCCAAACTCAAATAGAGACTTAGCCTTAAAGGCTAAGAAATTCTCGAATGAGGCAGATGATGAGGAAATAAATAAGGATGAGGAGATTACCATGACTGCAAATGGAATTAGAAAGATATTCGGGGGAAGAAGAGGATCAGGATCAAGGTCTGCCAAGTACAAATCTAAAAAGGATCAAATCAAATGTTTTCGGTGTAACAAACCAGAACAAATGGTAAAAGATTGTACTCTTAAGCCAAAAGAGAGTTTTAGAGAGAAAGTCAAGAAATTCACTAAAGCTACAGTAGCTGCTTGGGGACAAGATATCTCAGACTCGAACTCGGAGACTAAAGAGGTGGCGCAGGTGTGCATGACCACAGTGATTGAAGATGTTGAGAAAATAAGCGTGACCACAGACGAAAACTTCTGTATTATGGCGAGTAAAGATTGGGAAGTAGTCCTAGAAGGAGAAAAGGTAAGTCTTAAACTTGTCAAAAATGATTTTAATTCTTTGTCAAAGAAATAGTTATTCAGTTTGTTAACCACTGTTGTTGCTAAGGTTGAAATACTAGAAGAAAAATTGCTAGAGAAGGATTTTTCTAGGAATGTTAGTTCTGAGTTCATGACTGAAAACAAATCCCAGATAAAATTTGTAAGACCATTGTCTGATAGGATTACAAATCTACTCAACTAGGCACAATCTGCGTTTAAATCTATTCAGGAGAGGAATGAAAGTTTAAAAAGGGAGAATCATATCTTATCAGATGCTCTAGCTAAGATAAAAAGAGAAACTTTGATATCCTCAAAAGAAAATCCAAGTTTGGTATAGTGGTAAGGCTAACCTGAATCATATGCTGACTGGGGTGAAAAAGTGTGATAAGATACAAGAACGTAGTAATTTAATCAAGTCCATTAAAAGACCAATAAAAACCAATACTTCTGTCAGTATTGTCACAAATACCGACATAGTATAGGTTTTTGTAGAAAATTAATCTACAAAGGAACAAATTGAACTTATGGAAATTATTCTCAGTTCAGAACTCATAAGAACAGGAATACTTTTCCCAGTGCACACTGGGACCAAGCAAGTCTGGGTACCCAAGACGAACAAGTGATTATCAGCTCTCAAGGATTTTTAGCCACACAATAGAAGAACTGGTGGTTAATGGATAGTGGCTGCTCAAGATACATGAGTGGAGATAAAATCAAAATTCAACACACTCGTTGAACAAAGAGGAGGAAAGGTAACTTTTGGAAATAATGGAAAAGGCAGAATAATTGGGATATGTACAATTGGTAAAGAAAACTGCATTGATCAAGTTAGTCTAGTTGATGGTCTTGGACATGATCTACTCAGTGTTTCTCAAGTTTGTGAAGATGGACCATCAGAAGTCGTCTTTGACTCAGAGGGTTTTCAGATTCGTAATAAAGCAACACGGAAAGTATTACTTCAAGGATGTCGAAGAGGAAATCTTTACATGGTAGATGTAAACAATCAGAAAGATTTAACATGTCTCACAGTCAAGGATGATGACAACTAGTTATGGCATCGAAGGTTAGGTCATGCTCATCATCGGCTAATCAACAAGCTCAGAGGGAATTGGTCAATGGACTTCCCTCAGAAGAAACTTGATCGTTATACAGTTTATGAAGACTGTGCTTTGAACATACAAACACAGATTTCACATATATTGAAAAACATTGTGAGTAGTACTCAAGCCTTGGAGCTTTAGCATATGGATTTGATGGGACCTATGAAAGTGCAAAGTATGTCAAGTAAGAGATATATACTTGTTGTAGTTGATGAATACTCAAGATATACATGGATTATCCTTACTTCCCAGCAAGGATCAAACATTTGATGAAATAAAGATTTTGGTGACATAGCTTTTGACTCAGACAGAAAACAAGGTTAAGGGGATATGCACAGATTAAGGAACTGAATTCTTAAATTAAAATTTTGCTCAGTTTTTTACTGACAAGGGTATAACACATACATACTCAGCAGCTAGAACACCATAACAAAATGGCGTAGTTGAACAAAAGAATCAGACACTTCAAGAAATGGCTCGTACTATGTTAAATAGTAGTGGTCTATCCCCTAGCTTTTGGGGTGAAGCCATAACCTTAACAGAGTACCTATCCATCCGATATTATCCAAAACACTGTATGAACTGTTCAAAGGATGTAAACCATCAATATCACATTTCAGGGTGTTTGGTTGTAAGTGTTATATCCTAACTCATGGGAAGAACAATCTGGGCAAATTTGATAAAAAAAAGAGATGAGGGAGTATTTCTTGGATACTCTAAAACTAGTAAGGCTACCGAGTATTCAACAAACACTCCTTGATAGTTGAAGAATCGGCCAACATCAACTTTGATGAAAGTAATTTTAGAGGAAGAATGTCTCAGGAAGTAATGGATGATTTGTTTAATTAACTCAAAGGATGGAGAAACAGAACATTATGAAGTCTCTGGGGTGAATCTGAAGAAGAACAAGTTACAAGTGACAATCCTACAATACCAATTCAAGACTCAGAAACACAGTCCCTAGAACCATTAGTTTCTGAACCAACCAAAATACAGACCACTGAAACACGACCGCATTTGACATCCAGGAAAGCACCAGGTATAGTGCTTGATAACATTCTATCAGATCTAAACCCAGGTAGCCAAACAAGATCTACTGCATAAAACTTTTGTACGTGCTTTGAGCTTCTATTGACGATGGAGCCAAAGACGATAAAGGATGTATTAGAAGATGAAGATTGGATAAATGCAATACAAGAGGAGTTGAATGAGTTTGTGAGGAATGATGTGTGGGAACTTGTCCCAAGACCTGAAAATCAAAATATTATTGGCACAAAGTGGGTCTTTAGAAACAAACTTGATGAAAATGGGCAAGTGTCAAGGAATAAAGCCTGTTTAGTTACAAACGGCTACAATCAACAAGAAGGATTGGATTTTGATTAAACTTATGCACTAGTAGCACGAATTGAAGCAATTCGTCTTCTTATAGCCTTTGCAGCATCCCACCGGTTCATTCTGTATCAAATGGATGTTAAATGTGCATTCCTGAACAGAAATCTCAAAGAAGAGGTATATGTCTCTCAACCCCAGGTTTTGAAGACTCTACAAAACCAGATCACGTATATCGCTTGAAAAAGGCATTATATGGATTAAAACATGTACCTTACGCTTGGTATGAGAGACTAACTACTTTTCTTATTAAACATCACTTTGTCCGAGGTAATGTGGACTAACCATTGTTCATAAAACAAAGTGGAGCAGATAAACTTCTGGTGCAAATTTATGTATATGACATAGTGTTTGTGTAACACCCCTACCATTAATACATGTTTACCGTCCAATCTCCTTACACGTCAGATACACGCAGCGGATACTTACTTACATACTATGGGTGATACAATGCCGTTAACCACCCACGTGGCTAACAAGGCTACTACTACTGCTTACAGCATCGGTCTGATGGACCGGAATCCCGAGTATTACATATCTACCATATATATTTCATACACCAATACACGCTACATTCTTCCATTCGATACAATACTTCAAATACCATACAATATAATCCACATACGGAGTTTACTAAGATCCTTATACAGATATACTACCTCTTCATAGTTCATACGTACTCACTACGAGACTACTTACTACCCGTTCCTCACAAACTACTTACTCCTAATTACAAGGGTGTGCCTCCGGTCTCTTCCTTGACCATATTCGCTTCGGGTACCTGCACACTAAAAAATGTCCCCCGAAGGGGTCAGCTTTCGCCGAGCATGATAACCGCATACCCCGCGAGGGTACGCCGACCACTTGGTCGAATACATGCGGTTCATTTTCATACAAGCATACATGCATACATGCTCTTACACACCGTACAGTATTACTTACACAACATACATACGTACAATTCATTACATACAAGGAATACGATATAACCATTCAATACTCACTTACCTTCTTCCGTATACACATACTTACTACATACACAAAGTACAGTTCTTGTTAGCTTCATTGTTCCATCCGGGTTAATCGGGTGGGGATTACTCTTTTACTCGTTACTTCATACATACGCATACATACTCATACATACTTACGGATCCATACTTACTTACTCTTACTCTTACTCAAGTTAAGTCGTCGGGACCTCCGGCCCTGGGGACTACACCGTCCCACCTCCGGGATTTACTTGACTCACTAATCCGGGATGCTACCCATTTAAGGGATTTGGGCCGCGGACCAGTTTAAGAGTCAGGAATTGCAGCCAACCTCTTGTGACTCCGCATTCTCACGCGTGGCCGAAGCTATATCGGACTTGTACTCATTCCAATTTACTCACTTAAGTTAGGAGTTAGATAGTTAGGAATTAGCACAAGTCAACATCCAAGCCACAATAATACAATACACATATACACATACATACGAGGTACAATACATTACACAAGTACAATACGAGGTTCGAATACCATTCATCATCATTCATATATTTCATGAATTATACAAACTAGTGCTCAAGACAATAAATATCAAGCACAACATAAGTCAAGCACAGGTAAGTGCGATATAGTCCGATTCATGCATTTATCTTATTTAGGTGGTCAAATAAGCACACAAATCGGGGTAACCAGATTAGGATACAGGGCATGAAGAAATCATACCTTTCACCGTTGTACTCGTATCCCAACGTTCCTCCGGTATTCACAATTCAAATCCTATGATATACATACAACCGAATAATTAATCTAACTATCATTAACTTAATTCGGTTACCCTTACGCTTCCTAACTCATACTTACTAGGTCTTCACATTCTTATACTTACATTTTATTTACTTACTTTTAATTACTTAACAATGGTTTACTTACACATATATGCACGTATGCATAGGTGGGTATACATATACATACATACATATACTAACCATAGTCTTATAGTTTTTTTTTGTAAGTTTTGACCCGACTGAACTTGCGACCGACCTTGCAAGTTCGGTCCGAGTCAGTAGGTTACATCGGGTGAAAATTCCAGGGCCGACCGACCTTGCAAGTCCGGTCCCAAGGTCGGTCCATTCCAGTAAGTTACTTAGCGGAAAAATTTTAGCCCGACCGACCTTGCAAGTCCGGTCGCAAGGTCGGTCCATTCCAGTAGCTTACTCGACGGAAATTTTCTGGCCGACCGAACTTGCATGTCCGGTCGCAAGTCCGGTCGATTCCAGTAGGTTCCAGACGGGAGAATTTTTCTGGTCCGACCGAACTTGCAAGTCCGGTCGCAAGTCCGGTCGATTCCAGAAGCTTTCCCGTCTTTGTAAATCTGGGCTCGACCGAACTTACAAGTCCGGTCGCAAGTTCGGTCGGGCCCAGTATTTGCATTTTTACTTCTGTTTTCAGTCCCATACTTTACCCATTGTTTCTCCAATCTTCTTACATGTAATTTCACATGTTTAAACACTACCTAGGCCCTTCAAATTGCCTTAGTTCACCCACCAAATGCTTTACTAAGTCCATCAATCCACTTACACAATTTCATCACTTCCCTTCCACACTTACAATAGTTTTTCATCCTCCAACGCTACAGATTTTTGCTCCTATTTCCCCCATGTATATTCTCATCTCCCAATGCCATTTCCAAAGCCTACAATGTATTACCTTACCCTCCAATTCATTCCCAAGCCACTACCATATCTATACCCAAGTCCAACACTCTTGTCATCAATTCTTCCACACTAACTCTTCCTAACTTCTCCAATGTATCTCTATACACTTTGTTGCAGATTTTTGGGTTCTTATTTCCTCCATTACTTCCTCAACTAATGCTACCCTAGTAGCCAAAATACATCCATTCACTTCCTAGTTGCAACCCATTAACAAATCACCCCCACATTTGTTACAAGCTACTAAACGCTCCCATTATACTCTCCACATACACCTAGTCACTACCTAGGTTGTTTTCTCATCTTGAACACTTAAGTCCTCAAATTCCTAGATAAAATTTGACATAGTCTCCCCTATTATTAACATTCTCCACATGGTTTCTCTCACACATTAACATCATCTCACCTGTTTATACACAACATCAATATACAAGCTCCCATACACATTTACCAATACTAAAACACTACTAAAAATTCCTGCACTCAACAACCCAATACCCAACTAAGTTTCAATACATTTTACATGTTTTTCAACGGCTTTAAGCACTTAGATTCTCCTGCACAAGACATTACTACACAATACCATTTCCATTACTCATTTCAAACTTCTAAAAATCTGTTACATCCATACATATACAAGGCTACACAAAGGTGAGTATCCTTACCTTGTTTCTCTTCTAATTTCTTTTCTTCCTCTTGCTTCTTCTTTTCCTCTTTCTCCACCGGTTTAGCAACCCAAATTCTCTACTCTACAACCCATATACATACACATTTCAATACACTAAAAACTAACCCTAGCTATTCTTAAACTTTAAGTAGGTTTTAGGGTTTAGAATTCTCATTACCTTACAAGGGTGTAATGAAGCTTGGACTGGTTCAAGAACAAAGTTTCCAACTCCACCAAGAAGCCAAAATCGGCTAGGATACAAGGAGCAACAAAGGTTTTAGTTTTCATTTTCGTTTTGCCCTTGAGGCTAGAAAAGGATGGAGTTTTTAGGAATGTTTTTACCTTAAAAGAACAAGGAGAAGGAGGGCCTTCTAATGGTGGTCTTGAAGCTCTAAATGCTCCATACCCATGGAGATGAAAGTTGTTGTTTTCGATTTTTGAAAAGATAGGAATGTAGCTCTTGATGTGAGGATTCCAATGGTGGTATTTTTATAATTTTTGGAGAATGTTTGATGGAGTAACAAGAGGAGAGAAGTGAGGTTTTGTGTGTGGTTCTTCAAACCTCCATAGAAATCGCATGGGGGAGGAAGGAGAAGAAAGAAAAGAGAGTGAGGGAGGAGGTGAGTACGTGAGTGAGGGAGGAGAATGGGTAGGAGAGAGAAAATAAAGTGAGGGTGGGGGTTACTTTATTGTTTTTGTTTGTTTGTAAATTAGAAGGGGTGAGTGAGTGTGTGAGAGGGGGGGTAGGGGCCGGCTCACTAGCACACACACACACAATTTTTTCTTTTATTTTAAAAGTGGACACATAAGTTTGTGTTATTTATATCTCTACCCCACAACTTCCCGTTTTTGACAGTTTTTACTAATTTCTCGTTTTCTTGATTTTTATTGGTTCTAAAGCCTCACTAATATTTATTAATGATTATTTAGTTGACCAAAATTGTTACGAGTCGATTTGACCCGCTTAAAGTCACGTTTTCTCGGTTACCTCAAAAAACGCGCTTTAAGGCTCGTTAGTGATTTTAATCCGTTTTAAGGATCCGTTTTCTTCGGGATTTGTTCCCATATATTATTTAGGTCTTATTAAACCTTCAAAATCCATATAATACTCTAACTGAGGTCTCGTACCTCCTATGGTTATTTAACGCTTATTTAGCGTTTTCCGCTTTTAAAGCGTTTCTTTATTTCTTTTGGATTTATTTTTCCTTACTAGTATTAATTGGGTACCATTAGGCCCTTAAATACATATGAGATAAATTTTAATCCTTATATTTAAGTTCGGGGTATTTCAGTTTGGATCTACCAGTTCAAGACTAACTCAGGAGTTTGCCACAATGATGACTAAAGAGTTTCAAATTAGCCACATGGGTGAGCTCACATTCTTCCTTGGACTAAAAATCAAACAAACCACAAAAAGCACTTATATCAATCAAACAAAATATACATTGGAACTTCTATCAAGGTACAAGTTCAGTGATTTAAAACCAATGTCGACTACTTTAAGACATGGGCTTGAGTCTGAAGCTAAAAGTGCTGATCCAAAAGTCTATAGAGAAATGATAGGATCTCTTCTATATCTCACCACAAGTCGACCAGATATCATGCAAAGTGTATGCTTTTGTGCTCAATTTCAATCCAATCCTAAAATACTCTTATGTCAAATCCGTAAAACAAATCTTTTATTATCTATAAGGAACTACAACTTTAGGTCTCTTTTATACTGCCGAAACATTTCCCACTCTTACAACTTACATAGATGCTAATTTTAAGGGATCTCTCACTGATCGAAAGAGCACTAACGGGTTGTTTGGTTATTGGAATGCTAGTTCCTAGAATAAGATTACTGGAATGAATTTCTAAGAATAGAATATGACCTCATTTGGTTGTAATGATGTGAATACTTGGAATTTGATGTTTCTTTTGTATGGTTGGTAGAATAATGATAGGAATAGACTTGGAATAAAGTATACAGTTACAAATCTATATTGATAAGTAACACATTATTATTAATTTTTGTATTATAAACTATAAATTTTAAATATATGTATTAACTTGAAAATATGTAATATATATAGTACAAAATAATTAATAAAGTTTACTTTTCATAATAATAAGAACCCACAAAATAAGTCAATAATTTTTTTTAATCACTATTTAAAGTTTCTAGATAATATTAGATTAATACTATGAATAGAAACTTGTAATTATTGAGTATATAGAACATAAAATGAAACATTATATTAGTATGTAATATGAATGTGATTTATATAACTTGGACATCATACTATTATTCATATGCGGATAAATAGTCTTTTAAAACAATTTACTAATTATTTAAATTTAATAAAACATTATACAAGGAAAGGAACAAACTAATAAAATTACAATGAAAACTTTTAGTTATATTAAAATTATTATAGTACAAAATATTTGTAGTATATTGGAGAAGGATTAGTTATAAGTATTGCACTTGTTAAGTAATGATTAATTATAATATTATTTCTACAAACTATTAGGTTTTGACTATATATCAAAGTTATTATAGATTTCATACCGTGCTTAATAATTAAAAAAACAACTTTGTATGCTAATATACTTTATTTTTCATTTCTTGGCATATCCAATATTATTTATTTTTTTTAATTTCATTAAGTAAAATTTCATTTAAAAGAATTTATTGTTTTAACTAAAATGTATGTTTAAAATAAATAAACTAACTATTTTATAAAAAAATTGAACAATATATAATATTGAAATAGTAAGTGATAGCTATATACATATATATTCGCTTATAGTCGATTATTTTATTATCAGTAAGAATTGTTTATTTATATTTTAGTGTTATTATTTATTCTATTTAAAATGGTTTATTTCCTTTTTTAATATATAAAAAACAATTTATTTATAAATTAATATGTATATATATTACAAAGTAATGTAACTAAAATATTAATAAAAAAATACTAAGTAAAGACTATAATTGAATATCTACATATATTTTAACTTTATTAAGTATTTAAATAATCGGGTCACTCGCTTGGAATAGCATTTCCCAGCGTTTCAGCGGGGAATACTATTTCTAGTGGTTACCAGCAATTTGGAATAAGCTAAATTCCTGGAATTGGTTTTCTTCGTACCAAACATGGGAATATATAGCTGAAATTCCAATAATTGTAATGCTATTCCCTGATACCAAACGACCCGTAATGGAACAGCACAATTCTTAGGTTCAAATCTCATAGTTTGATCATCCAGAAAACAAGCATTTGTTGCTCAGTCGACAACTGAAGCAGAGTATGTTGCAGCAGCAGCATGTAGTGCACAAGTTTTGTGGTTGCACCATCAACTAGAGGATTACGACATACCTCTCTTTCATTCCAATTCTCATATATTGTGACAATACAAGCACCATTGAACTTACAAAAAATCATATCCATCACTCCCGTTCCAAACACATTGACATACGTCATCTTTTCATCCGTGATCATGTGGAACATGGCACCATCACTTTGATACAATGCTCAATAGATAAAAAAACTAGCAAACATTTTTACTAAGCCTTTGCCTAGTGAAACCTTTGAAAGACTTCGGTTCGAGATAGGTATGATTAACACCAAATAAGGTACATAATTTTTTTCTTCTTTTCTCTCTTTCTTTTTCAACTCACTTTTTATCTCAGTTTAGAACTCAGACTTATTTCTTATTGTTCATGTTAATTGGTTGATGACCTTTCATGCCTTCTTCCTTGACATGATTTACAAAATCAACGTGTAGAAGAAAGTTAGCACAATCAAGTCATTATTAAGTAGTACTTTACACCTTTAAGATCTGAACTAAGATACGATTCAGCAATCTCGAGACAATTGTTTTTAACTTCCTTTACTTTACTGTTGAGTGAATACTAAGAAGCCCGATTGTATTAAAGACTAAATTGGCTTGAAAGGACAGAAAGGTGAAATGAACAAGGCAAGAGACTCCTATGCTCACATTATCTCAATGCATATTTGGCCTCGCTCATCTGGTTATTAAGTCTTAAAGGATGATTTATCATCTAACTTCCTAAGGGTATCTACTATGGGCAAGTTGACCCAACACGGTTACAAAGATGAAGAGAAAGTCAAGGTGTTGAGAACAACTAAAAAAAGGCTTTAATGAAAAATGCAAAATGAAAACAATGCGCCTTGAGCTTGGTGTGTGTATGAGTCAGTGGCAATGAAAGGTATGGTGGAATATGACTCTACTTCTTGCCCTTTGTCGATTCAAAGGGAATGTGGAAAGAAGGTTTATAAAGATCTTTAATAAAATCGTGCTACTTAGTAATTCTTCATTTTTTTTAACCAAGTACTTCTCCCATAATTGTCTTCATTTATCGTTAGATCTCCTTGAACTCAGACTGAAATTTGGCTATCTTATTTTATATCAGTGTATTATGTAACTCTTAGTCCAGGACTGGAAAACATGAATTGAAATTAAATAAACCGGAACAGTTATTATTTCAATTATTCTTTTTCATTTTCTTCTTTCAAAATCACTATTTTTAAAATATTCCTATCTTATTTTTGTTCTCCCATTTTCTTTTGCTTCAACCTTTCATCTTCTATCAGCCTTCTCTCTTTCTTGAACCGAAACCAAATTTGTGCACCTACCTCCAATTCACCAATGGATTCCTTTTATCAACAAATTCTTGAAGATGTCCAACCCCTTGCCGTTAAAAAACCTGTCTCTCATGAAGAAACTCAGCCAAACCTAGATGATACACTAGTAGATAAAGATTTTAAATGACGCATTTAAATCAGGTTAATCACATAACCGTCATTTAAAATTTTAAACCACGGTTATAAGAATAACCGTCACAAAAATTCTCGGCGGGAGATTTCATACCACGGTTAAGGGTGGAACCGTCGTTTAATGCGCTACCATAAATGACGGTTGCATAAGAACCGTCGTATATAGCTTGACGCATTGTATTTTAAACCACGGTTTGGTCAAAACCGTTATTTTTATTCATGGTCAAACAACTTTAAACGACGGTTTTGAGGAAGAACCGTGGTATATAGTCTAAGCGGGAATTTTGATTTTCGGCTCAAATTAATGCGGCTCTTTCTCTATTCTCTTACATATATTTTCTCTCACGTTTGCAACCCACACTGGCAAACAAATCGAACATGCTCTAGCCTCAACTCTTCTTCATTCTCTTCAACTCCCGTAATTTTTGCAACCCACCGGCGAACATGGAACTATGCTCTGCGCCATCTCTTCAACTTCGCAACCCATACTAGAAAAACAAGGAACACATGCTCTGCACCTCTTCCTCGTCTCCACTCACTGTAATTTTTGCAACCCTAACCGGCGAACAAGGACATGCTCCAGCCTCTCTCATTCTCTTGTTTTCACGGTAATTTTTGCAACCCACACTAGCTAACAAGGAACACATGCTCTGCGCCACTTCCTCATCTTCACTGTAATTTTTTGCAACCCTAACCGGTGAACAATGAACATGGTCGCCTCAATTCTCTTTCACGGTAATTTTGTAACCCACCGACGAACAAGGAACATACTGCGCCTCCATTCACTCATTATTTTGCAACCCTAATTCACAAACAAGGAACATGTTCTCGCCTCTTCATTCTCTTGTGTCTGCGCTCTGTTGAGATTAGATTGAAGGCGGCACTAAATCACCGGCGTTTTGGAAAAAAATTCACAGACTATAAACCACGATTTTATGAATAATCATGATTTATTCGTTGATTTTATACATTATATACCACGGTTTTAACAATAACCGTCACTTTGTACCACGGTTTGGGCTCCTAACCGTCGTATAAAGTCAATGAATATCGCGGGAGAAGGGGTCTTAAACGACGGTTTCAACCAACCATGGTTTTTTCCCTTACTTTAAACGACGGTTATGAACTGTCGTTTATAGCTATTTTTTAATATGCGACGTGAGCATAAACCAAGGTTTATAACCATGGTTTTTAAGCAAAATAACTATGGTATTAAACCTTTTATGCACTAGTGATAGCTCTAAACCCTCTCCCGGAGTCTACACATCTTCACTCAACCTTAAAGTAGATGTTGTGCAGACCACCAATGATGATTCCTCGGCAACTCCAACAACGGAAAATCCACCTTATCCGCCACCTACTACGGCTGCTCGTCGACGCACTCGCACACCAGCCAAGAAACCCACAGTTGTGACAGAACCTACTTCATCAGCTACTTCCAAACGTAAGAAGGAAGACTCTCCAATTCCAAAAACAAGATCATCCAAGAGGCTGAAATTCGTTGGAAAACCATTGTCTAAGGCAAAATCGTAGGAGTGTTAACACGAAAAGATGCTCAACCCTGATCGTAAATTTCCTCAGAAACCAATCTTTGGTTGTGCGAACTTGAAACAGATATTATTCTGGGGAAAATAATTGATTGTGATTGGTTGAGCAAGAACTTGTTGGAATCTCAAACTAATTTAGTGAATTTTCAAGGATGGAAAAAATTGTTTAATTCTAAGACTATTTACTATCCGTAACATCTATTTTCGTTCATACAAAACATGGAATTTGTCTCCCTGTATGAGTTCAAGACTGAGGTAGCGGGCATAAAAATGATAATCTCACCGGCTTGGCTTGCGATGATTTTGGATGTACCTCTGGATGGATGGGCTGAGTTTAACACTCTGAAGGTTGAAGTGGCCTCTCAATCAGATGTCCTCACCCACTTTGCTCTTTCTCATGCCAGTTTAAGACTGAAACACTACCAACAGAGAGACTTAGGCGTACTTCCTCGTCTTTTCCCCTTAATGGCATATCAATGTCTTGTCCCTTGGTCTGATATAAGAGATAAGGTTACCCCTATGGATTTAGCAATCATGTGGTGCTTAGATCATAAAATTCAACTCTCCCTCCCCGTATTATAATCTCTCACCTACAAACAGTCATTTAAACAGCTCCAAACCCTCGATTCCATATCCCTTCTGGATGACCAAAGTTCTGAAACACCACAACATTCCTCTGAAAGAAGCCTCTTCCATATCAATCCAACTTTCAAACCACCTAGGTCTAAAGACGTTGTCCAAGATAGGACTTGAACTCACTAGTCTAGATGGCAACTGAAGACCAATCCAGCTCATCCCTGAGTCTAGGACTGAACAAGCATCTGCACCTGATTTAGTCCTGCACAATCTTGTCAAAGATCTAATGGAATCTGTTGCTGGAATGGAAAAGTGACTCATGTACAAGATTAGTCATCTTGAAGAACGCTTGGAAACGCTTCTCACTACCACCAACTCAACTTCATATACGTCCGAAAAGTTTTAGTCATTGCAAGAATTGCATCCTCCTCTCTCCCTTCTTTATATCGTGCATATTTTAGACAATACTTTGTGTTGTTAGACATCTGACTCTGGTCTTTTGTTTGTTCCCTTTTTGATGTGGCAAAAGGGGGAAAAGTGTGATAGATGGTATTAGACTTTAGACTGGTACATTAGACTGAGTTGCTCTTTATGTTTTTTTTTCTTTTTGTTAGATTGACTTGTTGTTCATGTTTTTTCTGCAATCGTATTTTGGATCATTTGGTTCTGCTTGTTGAGATATATTGTTTACATAATCTTGAGTTCCAGACTAAGTATGGGAAACACATAACAGGTATAAAACTTAATGGGGACAATAAGATCAGAACGTGAGTTCAAATCTCAACTTGAAATACAAAAGAAGAAGAAGACCTGGCAAAAATTCAAGGGTAAATTATCTCAACTCAAGATGGAGTCAGTTCAAGACTCAAATTTCAGTTCAAGACTCATATAGCTTGCCACATCAAAAAGGGGAAAACTGTTGATGTTGTTTTGATCGGGAAACTACTGAGGACAATAGTGCAATCAGTCTTGAACTGATAACTGAAGGCTAAAGATAAATCTAGCAAGATTTACTTTTCTGATTTATATAAAAGATAAAGAAAATCTCAGGAGATATATTTTCTTAACTTCGACTCTATAAAAGAAAAGAGGAGGGTAGGATTGAGGGTCAAGGTTCACTCAAAAGATCAAATAGTACACATTGTAATTTGTCGAGCATATTGTAAGGGGAATAGAGAATAGCTAGGTGATTCATTAAGAAAGAACAGAAGCGTGAGAAGAGTGTGTGAGTTCATCGGAGTTCTGTTAGGATAGTAATCTTAACATGATCTGAGTGGGGTGTACTCGTACTATTGTTTAGAAGGATTTCTCAACGTGTGAATCCTGTATATAGTGGGATACGAGAAGTTTTATACTTAATTCAAATTCTATACTTCCATTCGTCTTTAGCAACTTCATAACTTTGTCTCCTCAGTTCCAAACTCACAGTGTAAGAACTTTCAAGGGGTATATTGTGAATTGTGAAAGTTTTTAGGGATATATTGTGAATTTTAAAACAAAAAAGATATAGGTAAAAATGTCATTTCCAGGTTAGGTTAATGGCGGAGTTGACTGACATTACAAAAAGGGATATTTTAAAATTTTTGAAAGATTTTAGGGATATCTTGTGACAAGGTTTAAAAAAAGAGGTATATCATGAAATATTAAAGATTTTAGAAGTATATTATGAATGTTTCTAACAATTTCTTATATAAATTAACCATCTACTTTCATAGTTATAGAGCTGAAGCCTAACTCTCACCCTAAACAGGAAGGAATTCACAATATCAAAAGTATTAAAAAGCAAAATAACACTTTTACCTATATTTATCTTTCCCGTACACAAGTGTTCCTTATGATCAAACTTAAAAGAAAAAGAAAGCAAGTGCGACTCAATCTCACTTGGGTAAGCAAATGATTAGAACGGATATTCATTAACCAAAATATGAAATAAAACACGGTATTCAGTTATTTTGATTATAACTGAATTAACTAAATTTTATAATAATATTCATTTTAACTGATAATTGTCACAACTCAACCGTTGTATATATTATACTAATAACCGTTAATCGTCCACACGAAATTCTTGAAATAATCACACGTTATGAAATAATTAAAATAATCAAACTTCATGAAACAACACACAAAAGCGAACTATCAAAGCAACAATAAAGAGCTGATTGAAATCTTTTCGCACAGATCCATAAAACAATATCAATTTGAAAAATCAACAAAAATAATCAAACTTTCTACATGATCGAGTAAATTTAGATTATAGGTGATCAAATGGACGAGCAGACCAGAATCAGACCGACCATAAAAAAAATTTAAGCCATTCAAACCTGTTTCTAATATTAAACCCGATTTTAAATTTTTCAAGTCAGGGCGAGCACTCTGAACCCAATTTTTTCCTACTCTGCCGCTAACCAACATTTTTATAAATATTTAATAACACTTTAAATAAATAATAAAATTCTTAGTGAAAGTTTAAATAAATAATATAATTCTACATCAAATATTAAATAATTAATAAAAATGTATATAATTATATACCAATTAAATTGATTATATATTATATTATATATATTTTTAAAAATAAAATGATTATAATTCAGAGGGCCAGGCTTTTTTCAAGTCCAAAATTTTATCAAACCTAGCCCAATTTAATTTAGACCTTTTTTTATTCAAGTCTGGTCGAATTTTTTTTCAAACCCGATTTTTCAGACTTTTTCCTAAATCGGATGGAACAGCTAGTTTAGATAAAACTATTACATAATTTTAAAATTGCCTAATATACCCCAGTATGTAGCTAAGCATAAAAATTGGATATTTAAAACAACCGAACTTTTAGAAAAGTTAAAAATACAATTATCGAACCGAAAAAAGAAACAGACATTTCGGTTATCCCAAATAAACGGTAAATGCCTCTCCAGTGACTGTACATTCTAGTTGGTAGCGAACAATTCTTCCTAAAGTGAAAGAAAAGATGACGAAGATGGCAGGAACAACTGGCCTACAAACCGGATGAAAGCATGAGGTGAGGGCACATCAAATGGGTCTACAAACAATCAAGCAAAGACAACCTCCCCCTCCCCTTTCCCTGAAAAAAAAAATCAACATGCTTTTGTTTGTATGCATGTAATGTGGTCCAGCACACCTACTACAAACCACTTTCGCCTAAAAATCACACCTCCGTACCCGACCAATAACATCAGAGAGAGAGAGAGAGAGAGAGTTGGGTTACCCTACCCCATACCTGCTTTTGCTTATATTGTTGCCCACGAATTCAACAGGAGGAATCAGAGCTGATCCTCATGAAAGCCCTCACTTAACTGTGCTTTTTACTGTTAGTACCAGCAACAGGACAAGGAATAATCCCTGGCTGCTGACATGAAATCATTGAAACAGAAATAATAGAGAGAGCAAGGGAGATAAAAAGGAAAACACAAAAGAAGAAACAAGCGAGCACTCTTGCTAGCTAACAAATAAGGCGGCACACCTTTGCTCAGGCTACCTCACTGATTAATTCTGTGACATGCACATCATATTGCAGATGGAAGAACACTGCAAAAACCCAGAGGGAAGATTACATGATAAATTCTAAACACTATATCAAGGCATATAAAGGCATAATATTGGAGTAATTTACATAAAGCAAGGCAGTAACGTTCTGACAGGCAGCAACCACTGTTTAAAAAAAAGTATAACAGGCAACATCCCCTTGCCGGCCAAACTTTTGAAGTTTTTATGCCTTTTACAAAGACGGGACTACAGAGCACTTGTCTGTGTTTCCGCTACAATACAAACACACAAGCACAAAAAGCACCATTATTACACACACTCAACTCTAGTAGCTTACAACATTTTACCCTTTCCATCCATCCTTAAGCCGTCTTATCTCTTGAATAGCTTCCACAGGTGTCTTCTTACCAACCTTTGCCTGTATGGAAACCAAAAAAAACATTACATTGAAGAACCACAACCATATTCATAAGTAGTGAAGTGTCCTCCTGTCTTCAATTCATGATCACTGAATGCATAATGTTTTGTGAATTTTATTAGGTTTGATGAGCCAATGCAGTAAACAATGCAACTGTCAAAAGAAAATTACCTGCACCTCAGGTATATCAACACGCATAAAAGGGTTAGTCTCAAATTCTTCCTCAATGGTTGATGGAATGGTAGGGAGGCCATCTTTCCGCTGGTTTTCTGCCCAAGAGAGTTTCTCACATATTTTCACGTTATCTGGTTCTACTGTTGAGGCAAATTGCAGGTTCTTCACCGTATACTGTTCAGAAAAAAAGGTGGACATGTCAAAGGCTTTGTCATCTTAGTTGGTATTTGCCGATTTCAATTTGCAGATGTTTTAGATCTTTTACCAGAGGCATCCAAAATAGTCTACAAATAGAGTAAAAAAAGGTTTCTTTTACAAATTGATAACAGAACTTTGTAAAATAACTGCGGAGTTGTGAGCAAAACAGTCAGTTTTAGAAGTTGCTAAGCATCAAACAAGGTTTTTGTTTCACAGTAGCAAGATAATCACCAAAAAAATACCTCGTGTCCACAGAATACTCTAGTAGGTTTCGGCAGGGAGCCCAGCGTCACACAAAGTGACTGATACATCTGTTCTGCTGTGCCTTCAAAGAATCTACCGCAACCAGCAATGAACTATAAACAAATAGCAAATGTATGTACTAAGTTAGACAACACAGAACAACAAGAGACGGCGCAGGTTCCTCAGACTTACTGATTAGAAAATGCTCAGAGAAAACACTCACTGTGATACTACAAGAACAGAAAAAATATTTTCAGACTAATACCACAAAAAAATCATCATCTGCAGCGAGAGAGAAAAGAAAGAGTGATATCAGTGAGAAAAGAAACAGTAACAAGAACAAGCACCTACCAAAGTATCTCCAGTGAACACGGCAGGATGTTCCTCTTCCGAGCTGGTAACATAGTAGCTTATGTGACCCTTGGTATGGCTAGCAAAATCAAAGGACATTTGTCAGGCTTAGCCCAGGCGTGAACAAGGGGGGATATTACTAACTAGCTAATAGCCTCACAGTTAAAGTTAAATCAAGCGCATGTATTGCCTTAGCACTTGATCTTCAAAGCATGAGAAATAGTACAAAACAAGAAAATTGTGGAGACAAGAACTGGGAAGTTACCAAGGTGTATGAAGGGACAGAATATTGACTTCAGCTCCTAATGAAATTTTATCACCATTATCCACTTTATTGGTGCAACCCTTGACATTATCAATTGAGCCACCATAAACCTTAATTCCAGGAACGAGCTGAACCATCTTTTCATTTCCACCAGCATGATCCCTGTGAGATGCCATGGCCAGTAAACATGCAAGAATACCACTGTTGATTAGATCGTAATCTTTCGTACTAAAAAAGTGAAAGCAAAACAGTAACAACAGCTTTAATTTGCAAAAACAACTCTAGCAAACAGCAAATCAAAGAGACGGAGCTAACATATGTAGAAAGGTCCAACCTACTCTGAAAAAAAATAGTGTGCACTAGAGACATATAGAAGCAGATGCTTCTGGTAGTTATTAATGTGAAAAAAACTCGCTGTTTTAGCATCTGAGGATAAGTGCAAAGTATGATTCAGAAGGTAGAAACCATCAATGAAGTTTCAAGACAACAGTACATGATCTATACGCAGGAGGAGCAACATCTCTGCCTGATGCAAAATCAGAAAGATATAGAAAATGGAGCAACTTAATTTTCTTTATGTCCTAAGCTGGAAGGAAGAAAGGTAAAGTGAAAGGTTTGTAAGTTGGGGCTGCAAGATGATAAATGCAATCCATATACAGGCCTACTCATGGTATTAAAATCAAATGAGCGAGTAGAACACCAATATATAATTGGTAAAGAGGAGAAAGTAAGATGAATAAGACAAGGGAACTTTTGCAACCAGAGAACGATGCTATAGATTGGTCACAACATCATACAGGCATCAAAAAATAAATGAATCAATCCAACAAAGGTAAAATATATTACAAAAACTGCCATGAAACACATATTAGACAAGATGCAGAATGAGCAGCATCGACTCAAGTCATCACTGGTAGTTTGGAAATGCAGCCAAATTAACTGTTTCAGATTCTTTCCATTAACAAATCTTCATGTAGAGCTAATAATGAAAATGAATTCCAGCTACGTTAATTTGTCTAAGAATTGACCCGTATGCATCAGTACGGAAGTTCTGCCCAAGTCCTTAGAAAATCAGGCTTTTGAATTCTACTCAGCTATCAGACTTGGGACTTGGTGACAAACACAGACAACATTCTCAATCCATAGAATACACGGCCGCACATTGCCCTTGAATTTCTCAGAATCATTACTCTTTCTTTAATCAACTATGCAATATTAGTATATTACTCAATCACTAGCGATTTACGCTAAAATGGCAGAAAACGATTATGTTCCGGTTATTTTCCAGATAGTCTTCCGTGAAATTGAAGTCTGGAGAAAAGATAAAATAGGAAAGCAAAAGGCAGTAGAAAGGAAATCACCAATGATGGTGAGTGGTAAGAACCATCTTCAAATTAGCGCTATTCTCCTTCGCTACTTCCATAACTTTTTCCGGCTCCACAGGATCCACAGCCGCCGCTTCCTTCGTCTTCTCATCGATTATCCTAATTTAGGCAGCAAAATTCCCAATAAACCCGTCGATTCAGTAACAAGTGTCTGACCAGATACTGGACATCAAACATCTGTAACCTTAACTTCAAGAGATGCCAGACTACCAGGAATATAGCAAAAGTGTGAGATTAGTGAGATCGTTACAAGTAAGCGTAGTTATCTTGCAAACATGGGATGTGTAGAATCTTCATCTCTTCCACCTCTACCGTCTCCTCGTCTCTTTTCTGCTCGATCACAGACTGACTTGGGTGTTCGCCGAATAGTAAGATAGACAGGATGTCCTAGCTTTCTGGTGAGAAACTGACATCTGGTAGTAGTACAGTTCGTTTGTACTAGGACCGATAGAAAGTTCCAGTCAGATACTTCGCCCAACTTCGGTTACGTATGCCAAACTTTAGGATATTGGGCTATTGTGGGGTTAGCCAAGGCCCATTATTGGATAAGTACATAGCCGACGAGGTGCTATTGGTTTAAGGTTTTATATAGGTAAAAGCTAAAATAGAAAAAGAGATTGTGATGTGGAATAGAAAAAGTGATATAGAGTTTGGTAGTTAAGAACTAAGGCATCCACAATGGTTTTGAGTTTCTTAGTACATTCTTAGGTGTCATATCATCTAAAAATTATATTTTATTACTTAAGAAACTCTATTCACTACAATAACAAAGTTTCTTAATCTTCTCTCTTAATGAACAACCAATAAACTATCACTATTTAGGTGTGAAAGAAAATAAAAAAGAGAGAGGTACACATAAGTGGGGTCCATTGTGTCATAAAAAGTGGGGTTCTTAATTAAGAACTTTGGAGAGAGAAAATAGGTGGAATCCACACCATTGTAGAACATTTTTTAATTTCTTCGCATATTTAACCGTGTCAAGAACCCTTATTGTGGCCCTAAGGGTGCGTTCACTTCCTACTAATCAACAAAGGGAAAGAGATATTCCTTTGTGGTTGTTTGTTTTAAATTTTTAGTGATTTTATTTCTCCCACTACAAGTTTCAAAAATCCTATATCACTTTTTAGTGATTCCCTCCCCAATCTTAGGGAAAGGTATTTCCTTTCCTCCATCAAACACCTTATCATCATCTTTAACATAAACAAATATAATACATATGATATATAATTTATATAAATGTAGTATATGATTATAATATTTATAAATATTAATATAAACTAATAATATCTTAAATAAATTTTAATTTATATTATTAATAATTTATATAAATATGGATATGAATATAATATATTTAATATATATTATTTTTAATTTAAATAAATATTAATATATAATTTATATCAATATTAATATAGGGGTTGCTATTCGCAGTACAAAATTACTAATCACCGCAGTACAAATTTTTTTTAAATCATATTGACATTGTAAACATGTAATGATGTGTCCCTGTGTTTTTTTTTTCTTTTCAAAAAATGATATCTGAAAGTAATTTAACCCAAGAAGTTTGTAGTTGATTAGTAGCGAATTTTGCTAGTTACTTTTTTGTTGTAATCAATACTGGAATCTTTTTTTAAGTGTTGGATTACATTTTTATGTGTTTACACTATTAATATGATTTAAAATTAATTTGTATTGCGAATAGAAAAACTTTACTCTTTGCAGTACAATTTTTTTTTCACCAAACTTAGTTGAATAAGTTGGAATGTTGCGGGGAGACACTTTTTTCTGAAATAAAAGAGAATTGAATGACCAAATTCCAGTCAAAATGATTAAAACAACTAAGTTAAAGAAAAACTAAGTCACAACAACTAAGTTAAAGAAAAACTAAGTTACAACAACGAAGTTAAAGAAAAACTAAGTTACAATCGAATTTAAAGAAAACAAGTTACAACGTTGTTCCATCTCTCTAACCTAGATTGTATGTGTAATCCAAGGTCCAATAGTGTTTGGATCTCTAATAGAACCAGTGCGATAGACAGGGGGGAGTTGGGAGTCATCAACCATACAAAACCTTACAAAATGACCCTGGGGGCAAACTTCTAGGTGGATCCTCCTCTTGGTCTATCACGATTGGTATAATTTTCGATTGGAAGGTATGTGGCAATTGCCATACCCCCCCCCCCCCCATATAGTAAGTAGAAACTACTATCGAAGTGTACTTTGTCACGATCACTGTCCCCATTTCTGTGGTCATCCATTTCTCTCTGGAGGTGCTGCCCCATCCCCATTCCAATGAAGTGTTCTTAACATTTCGTTGTACGTGATTCGTTGAACATGTCCTTGTATACATGCCTCACGTTTTCTGTATCTTCATGTGATGGTACAATCCTTTACAGACATCTTTCCACCTCTCTTCGTTTGAATACAGGTAATCAACAATCACCCTGAACCCAATTACCATCTCCCAACTCACTATACCCAGTGATTATTGATATAGATTGGATGAAATACTGGTAGTATGGAAGTTGTTTATGGGCGTGATCGATTCAGATCTATGATACTCTATTAAGTGATTTTTCTATTTGATGGTGCTCCTTCGGACTGGCTCGCCCTTGGTCGTTACACTCCCAAGATGAAGGTTCCGTCGGTTTGGTCTTGAGGTCCCGATAGGTCTGCCAATCCCAAACTGTTCTAATGGTTCTCCCTAATTGGTATACCATATCTGGATGAAGGAAGTTCTGGATTGACTGTAACATCTGGCCATCAGAGTCGGATCGTCTAATTGTGCTACCTCAGAAGCAATCACGCCATTTGTTTTGGTTCTGCCTCCTTGGATAGCATATCAGCTGTTGATTCATGATTCTTCCAACTCAGGGTATAGCAGAACGGTGTATTTTTGGAAGAGTCAGAGATAGAGAATTTGAGAATATGGAGATGAGTGTTGAAGATGAAATGATGGCATCCCTTATATAGAGGTTGGTCATGAACTATCACAAGGTTACAAGTTCAAAAACGGTAACCTGTACATGTACCATATGTACTGGATGCAGTCCTATTGTATGTGAACAGTGACCTGGTACGTGTACCTCTTCTTGGTAAAAGTAATTACCAACGTAACTTTTATTCACTTTGTACTGGATGCAGTTCCATTGTACGTGAACAGTGACCTGGTACGTGTACCTCTTCCTGTCAAAAGTAATTACCAACGGTAACTTTTAATTCACTTTGTACTTGATGCAGTCCCATTGTACGTGAACAGTGACCTGGTACGTGTGCTTCTTCCTGTCAAAAGTAATTACCAATGATAACTTAATATTCACTTAGTACCGTGATGCGTCCTATTTACGTGAACAGTGACCTGGTATGTGTACCTCTTCCTGGCAAAGTAATTACCAACGTAACTTTTAATTCACTTTGTACCAGATGCGTCCTATTGTACTGAACATGACCTGGTACGTGTACCTCTTCCTGGCAAAAGTAATTACCAATGTGTACCTCTTACTGTATGTTTACATTTGAATGTCACTATATTATGTAGCTCCTGCGTTGTCAGGTCGTGCCTTAAGCAAGCACCCAAAAAAATAATAATTAGTATCTAACTTTTGTACTAGAAACAGACATCGCCTACTCCATGTTACCGTTTTAACCTTACTTTTCGCACTAGCCGTTGGACATGTCAGTGACCATTACTCTAGTATTATAAAAGGGGGTATTGGTCTCCCAACATACTCATTCCTTACCTTCTCTCTCAAAATCTTTATAATTACATCTTGCGTGAATTCTTCATATCTTACGCCACATTTTGCTCTCAAAATCAAATGAGTTTCCTTTCAGTTTGCACATTAATCATGTAGCTACTTTCGGTCGTCATGGAGCAAAATTTGATAGAATGATGGGGCACAGACGCGTAGAAGTAACTATGTCATATCCTAGTATCTCCGCAATCTACATGTCGAGTAGTTCGTGCTCTACAGTCCCTCCTCGCAGAATAACATAACAACAATGGTGTATTTGGGGCTGAAGGGCGACTACGAGTGGAACTTTTATGCATGTACAAAATGATACATCAGTTTGCCGGATGATGGAGAATTATATGGAGTATAATGATTTCATCGATCATATTTCATTACTTGTTTTTATGATCCTATTGAGCCCGATGATGACGATTTTCACACCAAGAACCAATTTATGAGATGCGACGTAATGTAATAGCACAACGAATAGAGAGACAAAGGTCAGAAATAATTAGGTTACTGGTTATTGCGTAATTGATCGTGTTAGTTCTTGTGGTAGTAACCTTAGGTTTGTAATGAGGAGGAGAAGTTTTTGCTACATTTTTTTGTTCAAAGTGTGGTCATTCTGGATGATTAATGAAACTTCAATAAAACAATTTAAGGTTCGAACCCGTTTTTTCAAACCGCTAATAAGTAGAAATAGAGAAATCCACACAAATTGCTAAAGTCTATTACAACAAGTAAAAATAAAAGACAAAAAATTGTTCCAAAATGTTACTAAAGTTTATTACATCTAATCCTATGAGAACCACTAGGGTGCACCATGCTGGCGCTGGTAACTATCCCATATGGATAAAAGCTGAACACATCCTTAAGACCATGAGTTGTAGCCCTTGTTCATCTTCTGGCATCCCCTAACGATAGTATGACCAGTCATGCACGGTTCTCTTGATAGTTGGACGTGCAAGCTCACTTGCCTCAGACAGTAGCTGCAACACCTTGGTCAGGTACACATAAAAATAAAAGTGATATTTCATGATGTACTATAAAATATGACTTACTAGCGCGGGATCCGGAAGATGAACCATGTGGTCTCATAACTCTCAGAGTTTAGGATCTTCGGATATGTGTGCTTGGTGTACCAATCTAAGTAGAGTGGGTCCAAGCATACAACCGCGCACTTGTATGCTCATACCCTGGAACTAGCACTTTAGGTGTGTTATCCCAAACATTATACATGGGGGGGGGGGGGGGTACACACAGGTGTTGTTTTTTTTTCCTCTTTTTGGGACCTTGAGTTGGATCTAATAGGAGGTTCAGGGATCCCCTGAATGTACCCAAACTGGCGTAGACAACGCCCTGGCATGTACGGCTCATTCAACCCCATAATCTGTATGGTACCTCTGTACCATGTACTCCTCCATGAACATTAACATTTTCCCTACCGTAGGACAACCAATCAATCTACAATGTTTGATAGTAAAATATAACACACACAAAACAAAATAATAATAATGGCTCAATTTGTTAGCAACTACAACACTTACATTAAGAGCAGTCAAAGCATCTAGATGCTCACGATAGCCTTGCAGTGAACGATGATCATGAACTTGAGAGTTAAATCTCACCCATCTTAGAGCCCAAGGTCTGTCATCATGAGCACGTCAGTCCGGGCTAATCGCTGGTCTTAAAGTATGAAAGTATGCATAAATCCAGCATTGTGCATATAAAACAATAAAATGATTAAGCAGTACCAATTATTAATATCTAATGAGTCATCAGATACTAGATCCACATTAGGACACATACCTCAAGTTTCATACAACCACCTATTCCACTGGAGCCGGTACGAGAGGCTATCCCGAGTTGGCGATATAACCATGCAAGAGTACCAGCTCCCCATGCATATTTATTAAGCTTCTTAGCACGTTTCATGGGAGCTACTAACCAAAATAGTTGTGGACTCAGACGACCATGTGATTTTCCAACTAATATGGTGGTACCGATCAGATGATACAACCAACCACATGCCTACTTCATTGGGTCTTCATGTCCATCTCTACAGTGCTGCAACAAGCCCGCAATGGATACAACACCGGTATTCCATAGTGTCTATGTCATAGTTTCAACATCTCCCCCAAAATCAAGACACTCAGCCATTACTTCCTTCAGCTCAGGGGTGGACGACTGCCCTAGCAATGGACGACCAACGATGGGGATTTGCAGTATCATCCACACATCATGCAGGGTAATCGTCATCTCACCGAATGGCATATGAAATGAGTTCGTAATATTAAAATTCAACATAAAAATATTTAAAAAAAAAAATAGGGTAAAGCCCTATTGTTGGGCTCTAGTCAACAATTCAAAAAAAACGGGGACGAGCCGTGCAGGGGCTCTAATCCTGCCAGGGAGAGCCGCCAAGGGCTCTACTACAGCCCAGGCGAGCCGCGCAGGGGCTCTACCTCTGTACCCGCGAGCCGCCCAGCTGCTCGCCCCATTACAGGTAGAGCCGCGTGCTCTACCCCCATTGTTATTTTTTTTCAAAATTTTCATGTTAATTCCGAATTTTCCATGCTAGGCCCAGCTTAATTGATGTTTAAATTTCAAAAAAAATAACAGCAAATCCATACTCACGACACCCAAATCTATAAGTTTGAAAAAAAATTCGAAAAACTCACGGGAAAATTTTTCTAGCGGTGGTGCTGCGGTGGTCCGGCTGTGGTTGTGGCGGCTCCGGCGGTGGTGCTGGTCTGTAGAGGGGAGAGTAGGAGGGAGAAGAGAAGAGAGATGGATGTAATGTGAGAAATGAAATAATCTAACTTGTTTCGACTATATATACTACGAGCGTTTTTTACCCAAATTTGGCGTTTTCAATTACAATTCAGTACGACGTTTCTGAAAGTGTAACAATGTTAGTAATTTAATAAAACATAAAGTAAAATGTCGTTTACTAATGGAGTCACAATTATAACGTTATATTAGCGCAATAAAAACAGGTTTGATTTCTTTTATTACAACGAGTGTGTTTTTTACAGTTTACGCTAACGAAATGATTTCTTCGAAAACAAAATTTACAACATGATAACATTACATGCTTACCACATTAATATGATTTAAAAAAAATTGTATTGCGGTGATTAGTAATTTTGTACTGCGAATAGCAACCCAGTTATTATAATCTTCTTATTATTTTATTTAGTTCTATTTAATAACACGATCGTCTTCATCTTCAACATACCGCCTCCACGCTCCTCTCTCTCCTCAAGCTCTCAAAACCTTCTCAATTCACGTTCTTATTTTTCCATCGCCTTAGGCTGCTTCTCTGGTGCCGGATTAGGTAGAAGAGTAAGGCAAATCAACTGGTAAGGTTATCTAATTATTTCGTTGTTATCTTGAGTGGTTTCTGATTGCATCTTTGCTTATGACTCTAGACCCCGAGTTCTCTGACGGGTGCTACCATTGATCTCGCTGAATGATTTCGTTGCTGTGAGTGTATCCAGGTAAATGTTGTGCTCAACATCCTCTATCTCTGTGTTTTGCAAAATATCGATGGATTGGATTTAACGTGGTTTTTGCATTGTGGAAATTTGGGAATTATTTTCCCCCATGTATTCTGATGCAATGGTTTTGCAATTGGTGTGGATAAATATTTTGGGAGACTTTCATTGGATTGATTATTGGCTTGTTGGTACCTTTTGGTGCCCCGTGTATATTGTTGGTGCCTTTACGGTGCCCCGTGAAATTATTGTACTTTGTACCCAATGGATATTCATATTATTTTTTGCCTGCAGACATTACTTGCAGTTAAGCTCTAATGATCTACTCCTTTGGGTCATAAGTTCCTTTTGGGGGTGTGCACACTTAAGGACGTAGAGTGAGGTGGGATTCTATTTGTTACGACCCCAAATTGGGTGTCGTCCGCGTATACCATTAATCAGATTCTTTGAAAGTTCTCCCCTGCAATGTTTTGCTAATGGTAATTCGGAGTTGGTAGTTGTTTATGATATGGTGTGAACTGTTATTTTGTAAATGTAAAATGAGTTTCAAAACGTATTTTACAAGTTGAGGCAATGTTTACTCAATTTTGTTGATTTGTGCCCCTTCGCGTTTTCTATTATTGTTTCTGATTGCAGGTACTTATGGATGATTTGGGGATTAGGATGCGCTACCAGCCTAGGATGACCGGATTTAAACTTCAGACTGTTGAGATGAGTTGTGATGTTGAACAATATTTTGGTTTTATAATGTTGGTAACACTTTAGTTTGTGTAACACCCCAACTACAATAATACACTTAATAACCATTTGCAGCAGGAAAACTTAACTCATCACATTACTTAACTCAAAGGTGTTACACGCCGTTAACCACCCACGTGGCTAACAAGGCTAATACATATACATTGTATCGGTCTGATGGACTAGATTCCCGAGCATCTACACATTACTATCCCTTTCCATTAACAACAACCAACATACATAAACATTCCAACTGTACCGAGTATTTACAAACTAATGCCGATAACAATTTCGGTCTTACTACACCTACGATACATAAACAATTTAAATGGCTACCCATGTACAAACGACTACCCCGTCCTCTCTCAAACGGCTTCCAGCTCCTTGTACCTGAAATAGGAAAGAGAAGAAAGGGTGGCCCCCAAGGGGCTCAGCACCTTTGCTGGTATGGTAATCCCACAGCCCGCATGCTACCGGGCCACGCACAACTAATTGTCGTCTGGGCATGCGGTTGATTATATTTAAATCATGCATGTAACCATAAACACATAACACATTCACAAACAAAACACACACAAGCATAGCAACGAACAACACACATACACATTAGGAACGAGTCCTTTGAGGGAAACGAACCAAGCACTAGTTAGCCAACTTAGTGGGCCTAGCGAACAATTTCAGTCTCATGTTAAGCTTGTTACAAGATAACATAATTAAATGTCGGACTTAGTATAGAACCGATCACACCATCTCACCATTATTTTATTTAGAGGTGTTGGTCTTTATATAGAACCGAACACACCATACATCACAACTTATTTAGAAGTGTCGGATATAGTGACCCAATTACTTCTTATACATAATCCCCCTAGCCCGAACAACAATCGGGTAGGAAAGCCATTGATCTTAGGCTTGTGGGTGATTGAAATCCAAGAAGGAAAACAATCATAACAGAGTGGGAGTCGAAGCGAATATAGACATCAACTCCCAAACAAACTTTACACATGATTCCCCCTAGACCGATCATCAGTCAGAATAGGTAAGCTTTGGATTAAGCTAGTGGGCGATTGAAGACCAAAGGAAATCAACCATAACATAACAGAGAGGAAGGTAAAGCAAATATGGAACCCACTCCCAAACAACGCGCGACCGGAACAACCGGATTCCTCACCCCCCATAATATTCATATAGTTAAGAGCTCCATTATGGAACTTATCACATACACACACCATAAGGTATTACAACCGGGTTAGACACACAAGGGTGGTAAACATACTTACACGCATAAACAATATACAACTAACTCACGCATAGCCGTGGTTAGAACGTTCCCATGGTTTGGGTCATTAAATCCGAATACCGATCTCTTATGTGATCCTAGAGTCGGTTAGTTAAGTTTAACACATATTTGAGGTTAAACGGTATCGGAATTAAACACGCCACATAAATGAATTGCTATAAACTCATTTCATGTTTTATCTTACAAGGTGGCAAACACTCAGAAAATCACATTGGCATACAAGCCGGTGTAATCCGGTAGGACACAGGTTGCAAGAAAACCATACCTTGGCCCTTGCTGCATACGAGTCCCGCCAAACATAGTTCCTAAACATGATTAGTAATGTTGGTTAATTAACTTATTTAACTTTTGAATAACTAAGTGTTTTTACATGATTATATGTCATGTTTCCTTACTTAATTCACACTTGATTATCCTTGTTATACCCACTAGGGTTTACTACTTAAGTCACTCTTGTTTTTTTTTTACTTTTGGGTCCGACCGACCCACCGACCCAACCAACTGGGTCGGACCCTTCCAGTAATTCTCGATTTGAAAATTCTACTTCGTCCGACCCACGTCCGACCCAAGTCCTCTGGGTCGGACCATTCCAGCAATTTTTCCCGTCTTTTAAACTCACCCGACCGACCCATGTCCGACCCAAGTCCCCTGGGTCGGACCGTTCCAGAACCACTTATAGGCGACTAACAGAGGCCGACCGACCCAACCTAGGGTCGGTCCCCTGGGTCGGTCCACAACAGAACATGTCCAAAACTTGTCAAATCTTCTCCAAAATTTTCCTCAAACCTCCTAGTATGTCCTAACACCCTTAGACACTTCAAACACACCTTTAGCCATGCACTAAACCCCTTAAATCACACACCAAAACCATCTTACCATTACACAAATTTCTTACAAAATTCCTAGCACTTGTAATGTTTTCTCCTTAGGATTTCTAAGTGGTGAGTCATGCCTATAACTCCACTAACCAAAATGTTACCTTACCACCATTACCACTACTCCAAGGCATTATTTCACACGTACACCTCCCATACACAAACTCTTCTATTTTCCACTAGTTCACACTTAGTTCTCCACAAGGCATTATTTTTCCTTTGATCACCAAAACTTGCACAAGACTTAGCACTTCACATAACATAACCTTGGTGTGTTTAAAACACCCATTGATCTCTAAGTCCTCCAAGACAATGCCCATGGCATCTTAACACCTAAAACATCATAATTCACTTCCTTTCACCATCTTAACACTTAACAATTTCCTAGTACCTTCTAGGTCATAAAATCTCATAGAACACATAAACTCCTTTGTTTATCAACTAAATTTTGCCATAGCTTCTCTTGTATATTCTCACACTCAAACACTTAGGTTTTCACCTTTTGACAACCAAGAACACTTAATCTCTTAATACACACAAACATATTGTTTTTCATCCTTTAACCATCAAGGACATTCATCTTCACAAGAAACCTTCTTTACACACAACTAAACCTTTAAACAACACTACATCACAATATAGTGCATAAACTTAAATTGCTTGGCACTTAGGCCCTTAAATAACATGGCTCTTAGGCCCTTAAATAACATAAACCTTAAACACTGAATTTCCCACATATATATTGCCTTTGACCTGTAAATACACATAACATCTCATATGCCCCTTTTATAATCTCCTTAAGAATAATTCACTAGCTCATTTTCCATTGGCTCCTTAGGTATTTCATTAAGCAAATCAAGCTCATTTTTCCTAAGGCATTTAAACTACATTTGAGATAGTTTTTTTACCTCTTTTCTTCAAGATTTTTACTTGAACACCTTTGTTCTTCCTTGTTTGGAAATCGGCAAGAGGACTTGGTTACTTGTCAATGTTCTAATCAATACACAAGTAAAACCAATGAGCATTCAAGCTTCATGCTTAAACTTATTTACAACCCTAGGTTATATATATTGTCTTAACACATTAGGATAGTTGTTTTACCTTGGAATAAAAAGAGAGCTTGAATAAGTATCAAGATAGGACTCCTCCTAGTCCTTTGAAGATTGAAATGGAGCTATGAAGAGCAAAACAAAGCACCCTTGTGAGGTGAAATTTTCGGACATGTACAAAATTAGAGGACCTTAGATTTTCTTTGGTTTCCTTACCTTGAAGCAAAGGAGAATGACAAGGCATGGAAAGGTGAGCTCAAGCTCCTTCAATGGAGATTCTTCATGGCACCAAAAGGAGTTCTTGAAGATTTGAAAAGAGGAAAATGAAGAGCTCACTTTAACTAAGACAAAGGTAGTCTTGAAATTGAATTTGGACCATGGAGCTAGAAGTTACAAGCAATGGAAGTTGGGGAATGGCTACTTGCTGTAGCAAAACCGATGGAGCTTGGGAGAAGATGAAGAAATCGGTGGTGAGTGAAGGAGAATACGAGAATGAGGTGAGAGAGTACTCTTTGTTAAGATATTTATGTTTAAAAGCAAATAGTTCTTTTGCTTTATTACTTTACTAGCTCATTTATTGTTCAAGTGTGGTGAGTCACACAAGAAAACCGGCCCCCTATTTTAGTTTAGGCTGATTCATGGTCTTTGTTGACCAATAGCATAACTTATATTGACTTATATTATAAACTAGCTTAATTTAGTTACTATTCACAAACAAGGCACGTAGTTGTGAAATTTTTGATTTCCCATTGACTTAGACTTCCTAATGTGATACTAAGTAGTACACATGTTAATTAAAGAGTAATGATGGTCATTTAGCCATTCAAAACCCATTTACAAGACAATTTTTCAAAAATGTGCTTTAAGACTCCTTTAAGCACATTTTGTGTTTTATCTTGTTTTCAAGCTTGGTTTTCTTTGGTCATTGATTTAACATGTTCATTAGCATGTTTATAAGGTCTAAGAATGACCTTTAGGTATTATACAAGGTTACACCAAGTCTAGAGCAAGTATTTGCTTAAATGATTATTAAGTCTTGGTAGGCTCTTTGGGTCCTAACCAAGTTCACTCCAAGCTTAGAGCATGTTTTTGCTCAAACTGTGTTTGTGGTACTTTATTGTTTTACTATGGTTTAAATTGTTCACTAATGTTTCTAAGGCACTTTTTAGCCTTAACATACCATAGTTTAATGTTTTAAACAACATATCAAGGTTTGGGGTATTTCAGTTTGTTTGGTTGGTTTAAGCCTAAGCACTCTATGGTTAGAGTGTGGCGGTACACCCTTTGAATTTTGCATTTCCGCTGCTATTATCTAACTTTTGGGAAGATTTGAGTTGTTATAATTCTCTTGACAATTGTGAGTACGATGAGTTTTCTACATTGATTTACTACTGTTGAATTGTGGTATAAACTTACTTAAATGACTCTCGGTTATTTACAATATTGTTTATGATTAATCTAGTGTTGTGTTGTTTCGGCACTTAAAAACGCATTTCAGGACCTGTCCGAACGTCCGTCCAGACATCAATGTTCAGACAGGCCCCGAGAGTTAATATTGATTCGCAGTTTTAGTCGTGTTTGAACAACTGTCCGGACATCAACGTTCGGACAGTGTGCGAGGATGAGTTCGACTTGCAAGTCTCGGCTTATGTCAGAACTTGCAAGCTCGGACCAATGTTCGGACATTCGTAAATGTTTTCGGGACTTTGAAACTGACTTGTGTCCGAACTTCAAAGTTCGGACACCGTGTTCTTCTATCTTTCAAACTCTCGACTTGTGTCCGAACTTCAAAGTTCGGACATCTCCGGTTTTCAGTTTTCTAATTCTTGACTTGTGTCTGAATGTTGAAGTCCGGACACAAGTTCAGACTTTTTCGTTTTCCAGTTTTCTAATTCTCGAACTGTGTCTGAACATCAAAGTCCGGACACAAGTTCGGACAAATGGGTTTGCGTAGTTTAATTTTCTTCGGCTTGTGTCCGGACACAAGTTCGGACCAGGCTAGTTTTTCACTTTTAGGACTCGTTTGGAGTCTATTTTTGAAGCCGTTTTCACCGTTAGATTTGTAATTTCATAAACTATGATTTAAGGCAAAATCCAGGGTGTTACACATTAGGTTTGTTCCGCTTGGTAAATGTTTGGATTATTAGATATTCATTTGATAGATGTTGGATATATAAATTTTGGTAATGAACCCTAACTTTCAATTCTTTGAAGCAGGGGGTTTGAAGTTTAAGACTTTTGTAAGGAAACAATCCCATATAACATAAATCAGTGAACTTCTAACATACACAAGTTAAGGTCTTACAAATGAAGATCAATTATAACTACAAACAGTTTAGTCAAGCAAATGTAGAAAGTCAACAAACCATCCAAATTGTATCTTAAAACAACAAAAACATAAAACCCTAAACTACACGTGTCATACTGGTGATAGTATGAATCCCATATAGATAAGGTACTGAAGACCTCATATATCCCCTGTTCAGTTTCCCTCTATTCCTCCCCTGGCGTCTCCTCACGGTAGTAACGCAGTCCCAGCTACGATTCCCAGGAAAGTAAGGCCTACCAACCTCAGTTGCCTCACTCATGAGCTGCAACATAATATTATAAGTTAGCCTAGCATTCACAAATGTTATAATCAATTGAAATTATACAAAGGCAGAGATCAACTTACTATGGCGGGATCGGGCCGATGAACGAAGGTGTTGTTGTACATGTCAGGATTCAGAATCTTTGGATAGCTGTGTTTGACATACCAATCCAGATAACCTTCGTCACATGCGTGCAGTACCGTCCTTGTCTTAGTGCACCTCGTAGTAGCAGCACACTCACGTGTGGTGTCTCACACACTATACATGGGGGGAGGGGTACACAAATTTATAGGGGGATCCCTTTCTCCCTCTTTTTTTGGATCTAATGTTTGGTCTAGTAGGGGAGGTGTGATACACTGAATGTATCCGAATTGCGGAGACAACGCTCCGGCATATATGGCTCACTCACGCCCATGTACTGCAAGGTACCCCTGTACCAAGTGCGACCCTTGTTCTCATTCACCTTCTCGTGACCGTAGGGCAACCAATCAATCTACATTGGATCACAAGGAAACGTAAATGTAAATAATACAAATTAAAATTGTTGTACCACTTACATATCTTGCTGTCAGAGCATCTAGATGCTTGCGGTAGTTCTCCAGTGACTCTTTATCTTTCTGTTGGGAGGTGGATCTGACCCATCTCATAGCCCACAGTCTATCATCCCCACACGCCAATCAACACTAAATGCTGGTCTAAGAGTGGTAAAGTATGCATATATCCAGCACTGCAGAAATTTAAAAATTAAATTATGCCAACTATTAATGTGAATTCATGAAAATTTATTAGACGTTGTTGTACATTAAAACACTTACATTGAGAAGGGTCATACAGGCAGCAAAGCTAGTACAGTCAGCATGAGATGTTATCCCCAACTGGCGATACAACCATGCAAGAGTACCTGCTCCCCATGCGTACTTCTTTAGTTTCACATGCCGACTCATGAGAGTGACTAACCAGAACGGTAGAGGACTTATGAGTCCATGCCCCTTGTTAGCAAAGATGGTGGTACCGATCGTATAGTAGAGCCAACCACACGCCTCCTTCATAGGTACCCTCTGTCTGGTCGAACACCACTCTATAAGTGGACATAGATGAACAACACCAGTATGCCACATATGATTTATCATCGCCTGAATGCCGTCTTGAAAATCTAACAACGTAGCCATCATCTCCTTAAGCTCGTGTTTGAAGGATCCCCCACAACCGGATGACCACCGATGGGGATCCTTAGTATCTGCCACACATCATGAAGTGTGATCGTCATCTCCCCAAAAGGCATGTGGAAAGAGTTGGTGTCCGGCTGCCACCTCTGTACAAGGGCCGAGATCAATGACATGTTATTGAAACCCCATGTGATATCTAACAGATGATGCAACCCTGAGTGTATAATCATATTCATTGCCCTTTTGCAAGGAACCCCACTAAACGGCCAGTTCGTGATCATAGGCTTTCGGGGTTTAAATCTCAGAACACCCCGGTCCTAGATAATTACCACAACGTTTACACAACATGAAGAAATAATTAAATCTACTTGCCAAAGTGAAAGATCGGAGAGTACATACCTTAGTCATTGACCAAAGGTCAATGGCGACATACCCCCCCCCCCCTCGAAACTGGTGATGACACTAGTCAGTAGCGGACCACCAGGTACTGACACATCATTTAGCCTCCATTAAGTGGGAAGAACGAGCTTCATAGCGAGAGCAGCTTCCTCATCAGTCGCACTCTCATGATTAGGGTCGTCCTCATCCAGTCCTCATCTTCATCCGTCTCCTCAGCCTCCTCCTCATCGATGTCCATGTCAACTGCTGCAGCACCTGGAGGGGTACGGGGTCATGATAGCTACCTCCAGCAGAAGTATGTGCCTCCACATGTCACACATGGTGGTCATGATAGCTACCACCAGTAGAAGTCTATGCCTCCACATGCCCCACGTGGTGGCTACTCTCACCCTCTATATCATAACTGAAGCTATGGAGCTCGTCCAGATCAGCAGATCACCAACCACTTGTAGAAAATGAAGCCATAAGCATCCTCTTCCTTGGTATGTGTGCGTATGGGTCGGAATCGTGCAATGACTGGGCAGGGGATGGGCCCATAATAGGCTGTTGTTGTGGGTGAAATGATGAGTGACGTGGGGGCTCAACATGACCCTACTGTGGGTGGAATGACGAGTGTCGTGGAGGATCAACTTCGGCAGCACACTCATGACGGTACGAAGCCGTCATTGGCTGCTCCACATTTCTGTCTTTCTTCTTTTTTGTGTATACGTTCATGATAGTTTTCTTAAACTTATCCATCACTGTACAAGTTGAACAAATCACAATTTATAGCTACACAAGTAATAATAAATCAATAAAACAATTATAGCATGTAACTTAAAATGTAAGAGACTTATAATAATAAATCAACGACGTATTAATAATTAATATTTTATTTAATGAGTAACAAATAATTCCAATTGTTCCAATTAAGTTTAAAATATTTGTAAAAAATAAAAAACAAAAAAATACCAACTCACCCCGATAGGCGAGGCGAGACTAGTCAGATCATGTCACTTGCCGGGGCGAGACACTCCAGCTAGTGTCGCTACCAGGGGTGAGCTGGCTCGTCTCGTGTCGAACAAAGGGGCGAATTCAAGGGCGAGGCGCGGTACGAGGTGTGGGGCGAGGCGAGGCGTGCCCGTTCGTGTCACGCGCCGGGGCGACCAGACATGTTCGTGTGTCGATGCCAAGGGCGAGCGCGGGGCGAGGCGCGGGCTGTGGCGAGCTTCGGTCGAGCGTGTCGCTCCCTGGGGCGAGCACCAAGCGCTCGTGTCGACTGGAGGGGCGACCCAGGCCAGGTCGTGTTGACCGCCGGGGTGTTTGGAGCTCAGTAGTGTCGATGGAAGGGGCAACCTCCATTAATGGAGCTTTCAAGCTTTTTCAGATTTTTAATTCGTAGATCTAGCCTAAATTAATGTGTTTTTGTAAAAACTAACACCATATTCGGATTCACCATATCAAGATCTACAACTTGAAAAAAAAATCGAAAAACTCACCGAAAATTTTCGGCGGCGGCTCCGGCGGTGGTGCTGGGAGGCAGAGGGAAGAGTGGGAGAGAGAGAGAAGAGAGAGAGAGAGAGGAATATGAGAAATGAAGTAATATAACTTGATTCGACTATATATATCGATATCGTTTTTTCACCAAAACTAGCATTTTCAACTACGATTTTCAGTATGATTTTTTTTGTACTGAATGTACAACAATGTTTATAATTTAATGAATACGTAACATAAAATGTCATTTACTAATGTGGAATTACAGTTATAACGTTTAAATGCAATAAGAACGGGTTTAACGTGTTTTATTACCGCGAGAACGTTTTTGACGGTTTAGGATAATGAAATGATTTTTTCGAAAAACAAAAGTTACAAGGTATGTTATTACATATTTACAACGTTAATACTCCCTCTGTCCCAGTCAAAGTGTCCAGTTTACTATTTGGATGTGTCGTTTGATTTCAATATTTAACCTGTAAGATAATATATTTTTATAAATTTATATTTTACAATGAAATCCTTATGTGAAAAACCATATATTATATAACTTAATTTTTAAAATTATTTTATCATGTATGTTTAATATTTAAGTAGGGAAAACGTGTCAAAAAAATTATACTTAGTAATTTTATATTTCAAATAGCAACATAAAAAATCCATACGAATAGAGCCGTGACCCTCTTAAATCAACTTCGACGACAACAACTCGCAGCTTTCAAGTTTCAATCCCATTGCTCGCTTCGAGTCTCTTCCCATATTTGAAGCTAACCTCTGAAAAATCGATAGTTCCCAGCTTCAGCCACTGAAACAAAAAAGGATTTCAGTTGCTTTTTTTTTAGGGAAGTAAAAATGTCGCAGGGCGGGGATCAGCAACCGTTGGAGCCGTCACCAGTGCGGCAATCTTCACCGGGCGCCACCACTGCCAAGGCCGCAAACGCCAAAGACGTCGAGAGAGGAGATGGTAGGCTGTGTGATGGCCCTGGAAGCTGCTTTGCTTCCTTGCTTACCAGCAAGAGAACTCCAAGCTATCGATCGCTCGCCTCACCCCTCTCACCAGAGTTAGTATTTTTTTTCTTTTCTAATTTTACCATCGTATCTCGATTCTCGCCTGACCAATTTCTCTTTCCTTCCTCGCTTTTGTTTTCCACTGCACTAGGGCATGGGGAGTTGTTACTTGTGGCAACTTCATATTGATTATTCCGAGTTGCCCTTTTTTGGTAGCATTTCTAAATTCTTCGTTCAGGAGTACTTTCCTGTAACATCTTAAGAACTGGTTTCTGCGTATGATCGATTCAACTTCCCGTTCTAATTATTTTGGGATTGGATGAGGATATGCTGACAATCCAATGGGACTATTGGGAATTAGGTTTGTCTTGGCACCGCTCTAGCATTTTAATAGTCCTCAAAAGAAAAAGTTACCCTGGTGGACATTGTGGCTAATTTGAGCCAGAAAGTGGAAATCCGTAACCGGTTGCTCATAATGACTTTGTTGAACAGATAAAAAAACGTAAGGTCCAGTGCTCCACAGTGTAGAGCGTTGAAGTAGCCCTTCAGCATTTTATTGTAGTCTCCAAAATTTCATCTCAACCAGAAATGTAAAATTCAGATTCATTTGGTTATCTCGCTCCTGAAGTTGTAAATAGTATGGGTTCACTGACCTTTATTTTGCAGTTTGGTGGTTGTAAAGTGTTATAATGCCATGTGTGATCCCAATCTTGAGCTACATGAGCTAATTTGTGTAGGAAGTAACTTGTGTTGAGGATAATGTGGCAAGGTCACCAAATAAGAGCAGATAATGCGGTACCTAGAACTGGACCGTGACATTTAGGGAATGTTTGGATGTATCAAGGAAAGGAAGGATGGAAATTGAATGGAATGGGAATGAATGAGAATCAAGTAATGATGTTTGATAGATAAGGGAATGAGAATGGGAATGATTCTACAATTTGAAACACAAATAATATGTTTGTTTTATTAATTATTTATTTATCTCATTGCATTAGAATACTATAATTACCATATGTTTTTTTTATAAAATTTAATAATAACTAAATTATTACCAAAATTTATATATGTCAAATATGTTACTGTTTATATACAACTTGACCTTTATATAAAAATTTGTACTGGTACTAGCCTTTTGGTAAGAATGATGGAATTAATAATAATATAATTTCACATAGTTGGGTTTATTAAAACAAAGTTATAACCAGGAGGAGGGATTCAATTTGTTTTAACTGGAAGAAGGATTCAATTCCCGTCAATTCCCGTACGTCCTCCAAGGGACTAAAATCGGGAAGGGAGCGAACCATTCCCTTATTTGTCGCTTTCCCAGGTAAACAAACGGTGGAAAGGAGCGACCATGCTTTTCCCTTCCCTTCTCTTGTTTTTCCTTTAAAACAAACGGTGCCTTAGGGAATCTGGGAGATTTTCTTACCTGTCAGTAGACTGTATCTGGTCCCAACTTACTGACTACACTAACCATATTGCTTGGTGTGTACTCACTAGTGATGTGAATTGGGGCTTCTATTTTCTCGTTTGACATTATCCTTCAAATACTGCATTTTTCTTGGTTTAATTTCCTGGTTTCCTCAGCTGATATAACATGCAGGGCTAGGCGGTTGTAGTGGCAGTAGAAAATATGTGCTTGCAAAGTTGTCATTAGTAAGTAAGGACAGTTTTCTCCTGGTAGAAATTGGAGTAGTAGCACTATGTGCTTCTGATCCAGGATTGATGTCAGAGTTGGCTAATGACATTTGTTATATTATGATGTGATGGGAAGTAGAACTTTCTGCTGTTTAGAGCCTTGATGGTGACCATTAGTGGTTTGGCGGCCATGAAAGAAAGAAAAGGGGCAAGAGTGCTGGACCAAACTCTAAAAGAACAGTGCATTTGTGTCTCCTCTCCGCATACAGGCTGTCTAAGGACAGTTTTAAATATTGCTGAGAATTAGTACCAGGCCTTGTTGCTATGATCTTTTCTTTCCATTTTGGTAATTACTCATTTCTACCATCTACTAGTTTTTGTCTTATCTTATGATCTCGCAGGTTGGATGGGTTCACTTTTTATTTCTCCAATTTTCTGGGTTGTTCCCTTGTTGTGTTAGCCAGCTTCTTAAAGCGAATGAAGTCGCTGGTAGCCTTTGACAAACCCTCCTCGTAGAAGTTGAGTGGTGTTAACTGGTAGCTATATTCCCTATTGTTTTACTTGGCCAATGCTATTGCAGTTGACGTCGAAAGGCATGCTAGAGATTTTATGGAGGCTGCTAAAAAGCTCCAAATGTACTTCATAGCACTGCAACGGAAAGATCAGCCTAGCAAGGCAGAGATGCTTCAGAAGGTAACATCTCTAAGTGCTCGTTCCTTCTTAAATGATGGAATGTGACTATGTGAGAAGAGATTACATTACATCTTTCGGACAGCTACGGGTCTTTTTTGTTTACAATTTCTTCTTTTTTTGTTTCCGAAACAGGATATCATGGCCATGCAAGAGGAGCTGAAGGTGAAGTCAGAGATCATTAAGAAGAATGAACAATTGATTGAAGGTTGGAGGAAGCAGCTAGAACAGCAATTGGACAAACATAAGACAGAGCTCGACAGAGTATAACTAGTGTAGAATTTCTCCATGTTAAGCGCTACATTAGGAGCAATCAAACCCTTTGTTAGCCATTGTCAACTCTGTCTTCCCCGACTGAAATTACTTTTCGTGTTTGCCTGATCGCAATTAGTTGACGCCAATCATCTGTCTGAATTTTATCGTATATGGTATTGGTCCTTTGAAAAACTTAAACCTCTGTAAATACACGACTAATTTAGTCTTATCCTTTGATTGATCTCGCAAATTAGACGAGTTCATCTTTTATTCTCTAGGTTGTTTCCTTGTCGTTACCCAGCTGCTTAAAGCAAAGGAAGTCGGTAGTACCTTTGACAAACCCACGTAGAATTTCTGAATGGTGTTAACCGGCAGATATTCCTTGTTCTCTTACTTGACCACCTATTGCAGTTGATGTCGAAAGGCATGCTAGAGAAGAGGCTGCTAAAAGCTCCAAACGTACTTCATAGCTCTGCAAAGGAAAGATCAGCCTAGCTAACACTTCAGTGCTCCGTCCTTCTAGACGATGGAATGTGAGGAGATTACAAATTTACAATACATCTTTCTACACTCTTTTTCTGAAACAGAATATCATGGCAATGCAAACGAAGCTGAAGGTTAAGTCGAAGATCATTAAAAGAAATAAAAATTGATTGCAGGTTTGAGGAAGCAGTTGAACAGCTATTGACAAACATAAGACGGAGCTCGAGAGAGGATAACTCGCTAAGAATTTATCCATGTTAAGTGCAACATCAGCAACGATCAAACCCATTTGTTAACCATTTTCAACTTTTTTTCTTCCCTGATTGAAAAGAGTAGCCTTTGCCTGATCGCAATTAGTTGACGCCAAACGTGTGTCAAAAATCTATCGCATCTGGTATTGTCACGAATGAAAAACTTAAAAAACCTCTATGCAATTAGACTACTTGTCAACAGCTACACCACTACTCTGCTACATCTAGCCCAGTGTGATTTAATCGCACACATTAATCAAAAGCACAAGTAGAAAGATCCGAAAAACGATTCAAGGGAGGGGGAAAACTCTTTGCTCAACGTCTCCTGTTAACAAACATAATAACAAAGGCATCCATCCAGCTGTAAACGAAAAACTATTTCTTTGCATAGGTAATCATCATTGGATTTTGGGGACTAATCTTGAAAGACTGCAATGCTTGCATTGCCTGAGTGGATTGCATCTCATTCTCGTACTCCACAAACGCAATCCCAGGTTTAGCTTCCACCATCCTGACCTCCTTGAAACCTTGATATTGACAGAAAAGCATTTGCAGCATAATTGGCGTTGTTTCATGAGGAAGATTCTGAATAAACAGAATGTTATTGGGCGGAGCTGGAGCCTCTGGGACAGCGGCAGGTTTTGCACCCCCGATGTATTGCATTGAAGCCATCTGCGAGAAAATATCAAAATAACACCTCTTGAATGAAAGTCACAAATTTCACTCAGCTATATATGTAAGACAAGAGATAATCTTTCATAGATAAATGGACCAGACGAAAAAAAATAAGGAAAAAATAATACTTACAGGAGCAGTGCCATATTGGCCAGGATACACCATCCCCCCAACAATTTGATTAGGATCTTGTTGTTCTTTTCTCTTTTTCCCTACTGCATACAATACACAACGTTCACCAACGAGTCAGAGAATTAACCTCGGACATACACATCAGACGTAAAGAGTAGAAAGCATAGCAGCAACCGTACTTAAATGCTATACTCATTGAAACAATGAAAATTAATGTCCAGATGCAATGCAACATGATTGCACTAAAAACAGAATTCAGAATTACACCTTTTTCTTCTTGTCTCTTCCGTTTTTCTCTTGGAACAAAGGTCCCATCAGCCTTCGCAATCACATCTGATTTTGTCCTGGCGTATTGTATTCTCTGCACACAGCCAACATGGAATTTGTACACTTTTTTCAGCTATTATCAATCAAGCAACTCAAGCATACAAAGTTTGAATCACATCAGAACCCATACTCAGTAGGCCATTAAAGAAGACGCACATGGGTTTCCATAGATTTCCAATGGATGATAATCTAACCATAAGTGATGGTAAGCTGACCTCATGCACAAGCTCATACACCCCTGACAGTCCAAAATAGATATTTTCCATACCCATCTCCAAAATTTCTACTTCAATCTCACATCCTATATGGGTCGGTTTATTTGCCTTTGTCAACTTACTTTTAAAACGAACAACAAAGGTATATACAATATGGCTTCATCTAACATACATAAAAGAAAAGATGGTGCGGTTGGTCTTTTGGAGGTGTTTATGTCCAAAATTTGCACTTGTATGATCACCAGGATCTTTTTCTTAGCAGGTTTACTATTGTTTTATATTGCTTCTTTGTTTTTTAAACTTCAACTGCATCCCCAGTCTAGGTTTCTATACTTGTTAGCTATGTATTTGTATGCTAAATGCTTCCCTATAACAGCTTCCCCCAAACGATTGGTGCAGATCAGCGCCTTCATAAACTTTTTTCTGCTTCATACTCTATTCATTTTATGTGAAAAAACGTGACGGGATGGTCAATCTCATAACAGTGACCTTTTCAAGTTCTTAGACCGGTGACAGAACTCTGAAACAAAAACTGGTCATCATAACAGAGCTAACCTACAAACACGACAGCACTGTAATATAGTCCCCTCAAAAGACTTTTGAAGCACGGCAGTTTGTACACAGAGTATCTTCTTGTGTTCAAGTTCATTAATGCGCCCATCCCCTTATTTCTTCATACCATATAATTCAAGTCTATATAAACAAATTTGTTGTTAAGAAGAAAGCAACATGAATTTCATGCAACAGGGAAAAGCATAAAATTCAACCTGGCCATAATTCATCCAGATAGTAATGTCTTGAGACCTTATAAACCATCAAAAAAAACTCATACACTAGGTCTAGATCAGCCAATTCACATTCCAGGTTTTCTTTTAATTTCTGAGTGGCTTCCACATCCAGAAATAATCCATGGACACGTGCAGATTCTTACAAATAATATTAAAAACAATAAATATAAGCAAAGTGTTTGTTTTGCTATTTATTTCAACCTTGCCACACAGATACTAACATCTTGAGATCTTATAAACCATCGAATAAAAACATACACTGGATCAAGATCAGCCAATTCACATTTCAGGTTTTCTTTAGATTTATGAGGGGTTTCCACATCTATAATTAATTCATGAACATGTGATAGATTCTTACAAACAATATGAAAACAAAAAGCATAAGAAGAATATTTATTCTATTATTTAATTCAGTGTAACACTCTGAGGTGATACCCTGTTTTATTGTTATTATCTTCAATTATCAGCTAACTGATAATATGAAACATAAAACCATATATGCACTTTATAAGTGTTTGCGCTGTGGTTCCAAGCCATAGGTTAATGGTCGTTCCATGGCTGTTTGAACTGTTTTATTACAATTCAATTATGGTTAGAACTGACAAATGTGGAGATCTATAAGATAAATGAACAGGCTCTTAAGACAAACTAACAGCAATCCAGCACTGTTATAGACTCATCCACCCACACCAGTTCAGTTCCGATAGCATGTAAAAAATGAAGGTCATTGCATCTTTTCTTACAGAGAAGATTGCCTAATAAAAAGCATATGACAAACAATGCTATAATTGTCTATCCCAATACTAAACACGTTAGCCGTCTAGATCAGAACCAGTGGCGGACCCAGAAATTTTGTTTAGGGGGGGGATTATTTTTGACACTATCAATTTTACAAATTTTCAAAAGTTTCGGGGGTGCTATCATTCTTAAAAGAACTATTGAATTCATTTTCCAGCAGCATACTCAAGTAACCCAATGTTCATTTCAACACCTTTAAAAGAATATCTCAGCAACATACAGGCCGGAGTTTGACAGATAAAAGCAAGCACACGATGGAATTTGTGCAGGCAGTGACTGAAACAAGGAACGCGGGGTAGAGAGACGCATACCATGGGTTTGTCATAGAACGGGAAACCCTGCATTTGTTTTAGAGCGCTGGTAGCAGAAGAGACCTCCTGGAAAACAACCCAGGCTTGGCCTTTGTGTTTTAACGTCTTAAAAGCCAATACCTCCAATATCTTGCCAAACTGGGAGAACACCGCCATAAGCGACTTCTTAAGCTCTGAAAATAATACAATTAAACAATCAGTGACAAAATAGCCTCAAGGGGTGACACAGACTCAAACAGAAATATAGAACGAGAGCAAAACGATACTAAAAGCCTAGGGTTTAAAGATAAGGGGAAAAGGATAAGTTAATTACCCTCGAGCTTAATCTTTTCGTTGAGGTTGTTGATATAGATGGTCTGATTGGGAGGAACGTCGCCCCCAGGATTAGCTGTCTCTGCCATGACTACCGCGAGCTGAAATTCTGGGGAAACGAGAGCACGCAACTCCGAGTCAAATTACCCGACTGGAACTGACGAGATGACCACTGGCTGAGACACTATTTAACGTCGGGGTCTTACGCAATTAATATGGGGCAGATGGCTGTCGGAAAGATTGCTCGAACCTAGCAACCATAAACCCTCACCATTCCTCAAAGCTCATCGTAGCTGCAGAATCTCGCCGGGAATCAGAATTTTCACCTGGAAGTTTTGGTTTCGTTGGTCGAGTATCCTACCGTGCGGGTGTGTGCGGATGTTCACTTGCAGAGCGTGACCGAAGCTGCTAAAACAACGGCCCACGGAGGTCTGGGCCCGAATTGTCCAGTCCAGTATATCTTTGTCATTCTGACATTTTTTTATTTCTTTATTGTTTTAGGAAAGTGTGTCTTTTTTAAAAAAAGATTGTAGTCCTGTTTTTTTTTTTGCATAAAGTAGTCCTGTTTTTAATAACACGATATAATTCAAATTACAAAACAGAGTCAACTAGAAAATACGCTAGGACGTCGCAACTCTCACGTTGCAGTTGGGAAGTGTTTGTCTTCCCAGACTTTGTACGCACTCTATTATCTTAATGAATATCTATGGTTTCTTTCAAAAAAAAAAAAAATACGTTGACACAGGTCTAATTTGGTGACCATCATTCTTAAACTTTGAAGATTTAACTGACATCATATATTTTAAAATTTTATTAGTTTAAAATGTGTAAATCTATATAATATCTTGGTATAAAATAACTTACTCTAATATTGTTAGAGTTTAATATTTGGTTAGTATTCTTAATTTTATTATTATCAAAACATAGCATTATTAACCCATCATAAGTTATTTATCCGTTTCTAATGAGTCTTTAAAAAAACAAATGAGTCTTCTATAGCTTAGTGTGGCACTTTTTAATTATTAAGTCTACAATATTTTAATTTTTTTGCTTGGACATACCTTCTACTAGAGCTTTACTTTTTTTTTTTTGAAACCATTCTACTAGAGCTTTACAAACACACCAAATACTTGATTTGTATAACTATTACTAGCGAACTGAAACTTAGTATAGAAAAAGGTTATGTGAGATTTAGGGGAGACCGAGAGATGAAACACAGGCGAACGAGAGAGAGGATTTCATTACTGAATAGAGAAATCGTATTCTATCTTTACAGGAGTGCATTGTGCACTTGATATATGCGTCAGAAGATATATAATTACTACAAGAGACTATACATATTAGAAACTATATACAAAAACTATATACATATATGTACTCTCTCTCTCAGGTTACTATTTAAATTTTGTTAGTGTGAATATATAAAGTGGGGGAAAGAAGTTTATTTTCTTATTACCCATTTTGGGGTGTGGAGTAATGAAGTTTTCTCTCCGATTACCCAACCTGGTGGAGGAATGGAGTGGCTTGAAGTAGACCTGGCAATTTTGATCCAACCCCAAACTCAACCCATATTTTTGCGGGTTAGGGTCTTGATTATTGACCCATCTATTTTTTGGGTTGGGTTAGGGTAATTAGCTAATTTTGTGGGTTGGGTTAGGGTAGAGATCTAAACCCATGACCCAACCCGAAACCCGAAAATATTTTTTTTAATAAAAATAAAAATATTAATTCACATATATATTATTTTCAAATCAAACTATACCTTAGCCTTAAGCCCAAGTGTAGTTTGACTATCCAATCTTTAATAATATCACACAATATTAACTAAACAGACGGTCCAACTAGCTGTATATCAAATAAAGGGCCCAACGAGACCTTTACATAATGTTGAAAACCCTAATGCTCTCGTCTTGCAGACTCACATCCATCTTTCTTCTATACATTGTTGTTCATGTCTATGTCTCTCTTCATCCCTGCCCAAGGTTTGTTTTTCTTATTCTCATTGTCATTACGTTCTTAAGAACATAGGTATGTTTAAATTATCTAGAAGGGTGAACAAAAGTAGGTGATATATATTTTTGTAAGTGGGATCTTGATTATAGATCTCTTAGTGAATTCTAAAGCCAGCAAAGAATAGTGTGCTGCATAAAAGTTCCTCAACTGTTGGTAACGGTTAAGCGATTGTGATTGTACTTTTTTAGGGCATGAGCACTCATTTTAAACAGGTGTAATTATTTTAAAACTATCAGTCATAGTTTGAGGCTTTGAGCTCTTAGTTTATAAATTTTTTCTAACTTTAGAAGATTTGTCTTTAGTATATTTCTCTAATGCATAATGAAGATCTTCATTTTTCTTCCACTTTTTATTTAGGATCATGTGCATATGGAGATAGGATTCCTCCCCAACAGCGGTAGAGGTTTAGGCTCAGATTGATAAAAATAAACTTATGGAAAAAATACGATTATTCTATTTATGGGGAATTGGTGCAGTACTTTAGATTCTTTGCATAACATGAAATTCATTTAAACTTGGGTCGATGAAGCAAGATTACTTCCTTTTGTTTCATCCTATTAGTGTGCTAGCTAGAACTGAATGTTTTTGGATTTTTTTATTAATTTCTACTCTTAATTCATCTAAATTATTGTACGCTTAAAAATGGGTTGGGGGGTTGGGTTAGGGTTGAAGGATTTTAAACGGGGTGGGTTAGGGTCATGATTTTCTGACTCTTCCATTTTTGGGTTAGGTTAGGGTTGATGATATTTAAAATGGGTTGGGTTAGGGTTGATATCAACCCGGCCCATTGACCCAAATTGCCAGGTCTAGCTTGAAGGACGGTGGTGGGGGAAAAGAGTTTACTCTCCGATTACCCAGCCTGGAAGAGGAATATAGTGGCGTGTAGGACGGTCCCAAGGCGAGCATGTCCGTCATATCGTCAGAGATGCAAGGGAAAGGTTGTAAGAAGTTTTCGATTGATGCTCGATGGTCACCTCCAAGGAGAGGTCAAGGAAGGTTCCTAGGACAAGATCTCTAGGCTTTAGTAAGATGTCTCGTGTAATGTTTGTATAAGGTTGGTAGGACTAAAGATATGTAAGAGTTGAGTCGGCGTTGTTTGATTTGTCCTTGCGGCACCCTAGGCCATATGCCTATAATTATATAAAAATGAGAGGATAATTAATATTTATATTTAACTGGCAAACAAAGATTAAAGAAAATTCATATTTTATTTATTGTCTTACATCTTCGTATTTGTCGATTGTATAGTAATTTAATATTATAACTAATAAGTAGAATTTGAGATAATGAAACTTTTACGGCCTACAGGTTTCAGAATTATGTTATTTTACTTTTCAGTCTAATTAAATACTATAAAGCAGTGAAGCCTATGTTAATTTGGACCTTTACCAACATAAGGTTTAAATCTACAAATATCTGGTGTTTTTGTTTCATTATCACTTTTTTTTGTCTTTGGATGTAGTTGTGTAACCCTGTAATGCTTAATATTAAACCACATTTTTTTCTTTGCAAGGACAAAATTACTTTGACTTTAAGTGTGATATTTATCTAATATCGGGATATGAGTAATAAAGTGAGTGGTTTATAAAGAACTAGAAGACTAAAGAGTGGTATGGATGTTTGCTTATGTAGCAGATAACAACAGAGCTCGAGAATAGATGTGTATTCGAATCATAGGGGCGCAAAACCTCTTGAAAGGGAGGGGGTGCCTTTGGGAACGTGAGCACTTGAGGTACATCCTATCTGGCGCGTTAGCTTGAATCATAGGGATTGTCCTTTCTCCAAGCCAAGACAAGGGCCCTTCAATCATTGCAGACAAGTATGACGAGGAATGAAATCCCAAGGCCCGACCAGGAGTGAAACAAGCTGGTTTGATAGACCGTAGGTATTAGCTCACCTTGGATACAAATTTTCAGTTGTCAGCTTGCACTTATCTACAATATGCTAGCTAAAGGTAGATAAAGACTTTCATGTAAGAAGATATGTAAAATTGTGTAATGTGGATCTTTCATTGGTCGTATTGTAGTTCTAATAATATAGTCTATAATTTGAATGGATTAAGCAAACTATAAATGTGTTCATGTTTGAAGCACCTTCAAACAAGAAGTTAATGATCTATAAACAAAAAAGTGATAGGAAGAGATGAACTAAACACTAGAGAATATTGGCAAGGTAGTAAAAGAGAAAGGTAGAAGCATGATGGTGCAGTTGATCATGTCTTTGATGTGCTAATCCCAACGATAAGAGAAAACCTTCCCAAAAATATGTTCTCAACCGTGGGTGCTTAAGGTTCTGAATCTAGAGTTGTGGATGATGCATCTATTAAGGTAGTCTCTATGTGTAGGATTTCCTTACCCAATTGTCTTTAGATATCTCGGTATGCAATAGTGAAATGGGTACATAACCTAAGAGATGACTTTTCATTTGGCATTTACTCGAAACTAAACTATCCATGTGCGTAATATGAGTTGTTCAGCTTTTGTTGTTAGGAATAGACTGTTCTATCCTTGTACTAAACTCTACCCATATATACAGAGACAGTGAGTCTCGCTCGATGTAACGCATGACACTCACATTCAGTCCATCTCTTCTTTCAAACGATATAATATGAAGTTATCTTCTTCCTCAGTCTACTAATCCACTTATGCTCTAATTCTTACATGTTATCAAAGTAGATATGCTCAATCCAAACCTAAGCTTCTGTAAAAATGTCTCAAGGGAAAAATGAAGGTGAAGACTACAATTGCATAGGAGATAATGAAGAGCAGGAGAAGGAATCGCTGGTCCGAGAAACATAAAGCATTTCAGCAGAGGACATAAGCGATCCTCTCTATCTTCACCCTAGCGGCCTTACCTCTTTAACTGTAGGATTCAAATGCAAGGGGTCTGAATTTGATTCTTGGAAACAAAGCGCCATCGTCATACTTAAAGCCAAGAATAAGTATGGATTGGTAAACGGTCAGATATAGGAGTCAGAGAAATCATCGGAGTGGTACCCACTTTGGGAGAGATGCAATAATACGGTATTTGCCTGAATAATCAATTCTCTAGATAAGGAAATCTCATAGAGTGTAATTTACTTCGAAACAATGGAAGAATTTTGGACCAATCTCTGTGAAAGGTACGACCTAACCAATGGACCAGAGATGTATTCAATTCCATAGGAAATGAATAAATTGGAACAAGGGGAAGATTCGGTGAGTGGCTATTTTGCAAAACTAAAACGTTTGTGGGATCGACTCAACGCTGCTCGAAGGATCCCGAAATGCACCTGCAACATCCCGAAATGTACATGAGCTACTTCAAAGGGGATCTAGAATTACAAACAGCGGGATCAATTGATGAAGTTTTATGATGGTTTAAACGATGACTTCAAGGCAGCAAAAGGGAGTATTTTTCTCATGAACCCACTTCCAACCTTGGAGCAAGCTAATTCCTTGGTAATGCAAGATGAGAAACAACGCCAACTCCATGAAGGAAAAAATGAATCAGGGGACTTTGTATCCCTTGCAAGCAAGAGTTTTGCTTATGCGCTAAGAAACCAAATCCCAAAAACACAAGGAAAACCACAAACCTCGGGAGCAAGAAGAGCCTGAAAAACTGAGCCATACGCATGCAGATTGCTGGTGGATAGAGGGTTTCCTGGATGGTGAAGGAAACCATCATAAGAAATAGCAAAACGTTACAGCGAAACCAACACCTAGCACCTCGAGGGACAAAGAAACTGGTAAAACATCGAGATCCAGTTCGCCAGTTGATAACATGAGCCTAAACAAGATATATCCAACAAAAAGTCACAACACAAACAGATAAATTGACAAAAGATTTTGGCATTTTGTTGGTAATATCATTGACCCTAAATTTAACTCATTACAAGGCCCTAATGATTTTCTTGCGCAAAAATTAAAGAACTTCTGAATTCTTGATTCTAGAGCCTTTAAACATATAACAGAGAATAAAACATTGTTTTGAAACCTTGATAATTAAATGTCGATAGGAGTATAATCCTACCAAATGGACAAAATGTAATGTGAAAGGAATTAATGTGAAAGGAATTGGAAATACACATAATGTGATGGCTTATGATTGAAAGATGTTATGTATGTTCCAACATGTATGTTTAATCTGATATCTGTCAACAAAATAGTAAAGTAGTTGGGGATGTCTATTATATTTGATTATGATTATTGTGCATTGCGGGCTTGTGAGGTGTATCTTCCTTTTAAAATTTGAAAGCAAAGATATGGCTTATATTTTTTAGATAGTTGATCTCTTTAAACATGTGTTGTTGCCGCTAGTCGTTTTCCTTCTGTAGGTAATGCTTATAATAGAACAAATTGTGTTCATAGGAAAGAAAGCCTAGATGAACTTATTCTTTGGCGCAACAGATTATGGCATTTGCCTGCTAGTAAACTTGCTCAAATGCAGTTGATAGAACAAGAATATGGAAACGAGATAATTCCATGTACTATATGCTTTAAGGCCAAAGGAAAAAGGGCCAAGTTTGCTACTTCAGATATAAAATCAGTTGACATCTTCCAAAGGCACAACCACACAAAATGAGCAAAAAACCACAATTTTTCACTCAAACATTTTGTCGAGCACCTTGTGTGCACATATAATTTCACTTCTATAATACTACATATATACACAAATTTCACACACTCCACTAATTCAATCATCCACATTCACATTCAACCACAATTTCAGCAACAATCACAATAAATCCATAAATTTAGATCAAAATCGAACTTACCTTCTTCTGTCTCCTTCAGTTCGACTTCTGCTGCTGATGTTGCTGTTACCAGGCGAAGGAAGGCGCACGGACGGCGGCGACAAAGCGGCAGCGAGGACGGTAGACGACGGACGGCGGGCTCTCTGGACGTTGCTTCTTCTGTCGCACAGTAGCAGCAGTTCGAAGAAGGGGAAAGAAGCTTCGAGTGAATTGCGACGAATTGGCCGAAGGGTTGGTAATAAAAGACCTATTTCGGGGGTACTTAGAAACCACTGAAATAGGTCGTCGATATTTTTTTAAAAAAAATATTGCGGACCTATTTCGGCGGTTTTTAAGTAGAAACCGCCGAAATAGGTGGTCCATATTTAAAAATAAAAATAAAACAGACCTATTTCGGCGGTTCTTACGTAAGAACCGCCAAATAGGTACCTAACCATTTTCAGAAATAGGGGCGTAGAAATAGACCATTTTTGTACTAGTGATAGTAGATGACTACTCAAGGGCTACTTGGGTTAGATTGCAAAAGAACAAATCATAGAGCATAAAGTTAATCATAGAGTTCATACAATTGGCTGAAAAATAATTTAATAAACATTTTAACGTTGCAATAATAGACAATGCAATAAAAAGAATTAGGCGGGTCTCAAGATAGGATTAGTTTCTTCAAACACAAAGGGATTCTTCATCAAACTTTCTGCCCTAATACACCCCAACAAAATGGGGCTGTGGAGAGAAAACAGGGTCATCTCATGGAAATAGCTAGGAGCCTTCTTTTCCTATCTTGATTAGACTCTAGTTTTTAGGGGTTCAGTATGTTGCCTTCATTGTCAATAGAATTCCATCTAAGGCCATACAAAATTCTACCCCATTCAAGAGAATTTATGGTTTTCTGCCTAAGTATGATCAAATTAAAACATATGGGTTTCCCTATTTCATCACTAACATGGAACCATCTAGAGGTAAACTGGATGCTAGATCCAACGCTAGCTTATATTTGCGAAATGAAGCAGCATGAAAGGTTATAAGGTCATGAATAATGACACGTGAACTATAACAAGTAGTAGAGATTTGACTTCCTTTGAAGATATTTATCCCCTTAAAGATAAAGGTTGGCGTGACATATGGCATGATGATCATTTGGAAACTAAATTACAAGATTCTATTGATCCCTTTCTCTATTTTATGATGAAACAAATTCCACTCCTTCCTCTCTCAGACCAGCCCACAACGATGAAATCAGAGACCAGGAACTTACAACAAATAGGCAGAATGAAAGTAGTAATGTTTTAGAAACGAAAGAACAAGAAAAACCCATAAACATAGAATATAATATCCTTGTTAAAATCTTTGATAATAACAATGAGATGGCATTAAAACATCATTCATCGGATAGAATTGAGCTTAGAAGATCAACCAGAATTCATAAATAGCCTGTCAAGTACAAAAATTATGTCTGTAAAACATAAGCTTTTGTGACATATCACTTTTCAGACATTATATCTGATAGATTTTCATGGTTGTAACTAGAATGTTCTTTTAATTAATAGCCTTGTTAACATCATCCCTAAAGAAAACTACTACAACTTTTCCTTGAATTCTCAATCAAGTAAATCCTTCGATCAAATTATTTCATTAAAGGAACCTCAATCTTATGATTAAGCTAGTAAGGATCAGAGATGGGTTACTACAATGCAACAGGGATTTGAAGCCCTCAAACAGAGCAAGACTTGGATTATTGTTGACCTACCCAAGGAAAAGAAGCCAATAGGGTGCAACTGAGTCTATAAAACAAAACTGAAATTAGACGGTAGTCTTGAGCGTTTCAAAGCCAGTTAGTTGTGAGAGGGTTTACCCAAAGATATGGGCTTGATTATGAAGAAACATTTTCACCCGTCATTAAATTAACCACATAAGAGCTCTTATAATCATACCCATGAAGAAGGGCTGGATTCTAGATCACTTAGATGTCAATAACACATTCCTTCATTGGGATTTGAAGGAAGATGTTTACATGACATTACCACCGGGTTTACAATACATAAAAACTAACAAAGAATGCAAACTACTAAAATCTTGAGATGACTTTAAACAGACCTATAGACAGTGGTAGAAAAAGTTTGGTAACTTCCTAAAGTCCTTAGGCTATTACCAATAAAAAATGATTATTCTCTCTTCTCCAAATGCAAGAAAAGAAAGACTACCTTTTTAGTAGTCTATGTTGATGACATCCTTCTCACAGGAAATTACAAAGTAGAAATAAAAACCTTAAAAGACAGATTAGACAAAGAGTTTAAGATAAAGGACTCAGGAAGACTTGGCTATTTCTTGGGAAAGGAGTTTGTTGAAACAAATTCAAGACTTGTGATGACACAAAGAAAATATGTACAAGAAATACTAGATGATTATGAAATGCACAATTGTCACTTTTCAGCATCTCCTTTACAACTCAATTAGAAGATATATAATGACTCAACAAAAATGCTAATGGATCCTACAGTTTACCATAAACTCATAGGGAAGTTAAGTTTCTTGACTAATACTTTACCTGATCTATCTTACACTGTTTAGGTTTTAAGCCAATTTTTGCAGCAAGCCACTATTACACATTTCAATGGTGCACTGCATAAGCTTTCATATATCAAAGAAGCTATATGTAACACCCCAACTGATAAACCCGTCATTACCGTCTAATCATCCCGAACTTTTATACAAACACAGCGATTAATTCATACTCAACAACGGGTGATACAATACTGTTAGTCACCCACGTGACTAACAAGGCCTACTTCCAACACAGCATCGGTCTGATGGACCGGAATAACTGAGTACAAACAAATACAATCCAAACTCCAAATTCAAAGCAAGTGTACATGATTCTCCATTCAAACCGTACTTAAGTTTACAATCCGAGATAGCGAGTTCCTAAGGTACAAATCCAAAATACAATACTCCTTACGAGCTTACACAAACTTATCAAGTATCTAACCTCCTACCCATGTTCTCATAATTCTACATGTTCTCAAGTACATGAGGGTGCACCACTTGGCACACCGGCAATCCAAATGGGCTACAAGCCCGTATACAACATTTAACTATCCAAGGTAATCCCTAGCTAACTAAGCATGACAGTCCAATCTCACACTCGGTTTCCTAGCTTTGTCGGGTACCTGAAATAAAAACAGTGCCCCTAGGGGCTCAGCAAAGCTGCATATGACTTTTTGCAATACCCCGCGTACTAGCGAGGGTAAGCCAACTAATTGGTCACCAACATGCGGTTCATTTATAATAACAACATGCTAAATAACCAAAGTATAGCAGCATGAAAACAAACAATCCAGGTATATCAATCAAGGCACAAGTCTCACAATCAACAACCAAGGTCCAAACTTAATCAAGCTTCACAAGGCTTAGCCCAATTACCATCCGGGTTAATCGGATGTTATCATCTCATTACTCAAGATCAACAAATCCAAGTCTTTCCCAATCAATTTTCCTTCTCTTACCAATTCTCAAGTTAAGTCGGTATGACCTCCGGGCAGGGATAAGGCTATCCCACCACCGAGCTTAAGGTTGGCCCACTTAACCAGGTTGCTACCCATTTAAGGGGTTTGGACTGTGGAAAAGATTATAGCCAGGAATCGGTTAACAATCTCTCTTGTTACCTCATCCTCACGCGTGACCAAAACTATATCGGGTTTTCAAGTACTCCAAATTACTCAATTCCCAATTCTCAATATTAGAGGGTTAGATCGTTAGGGAGTTAGTGAGAAGCCAACAACAAACAATCAAGCTTCCAATCAATCAACCAAACACTTCAACAAGGTCATCATGACCAATCAACAGTACTTCACTTTCAATCACAACCTTCCAATTCAGCCACAATTCAACCAAGGCACACACTCTCAACTAGTGAGAAGTGCACTTTCACATCCGACTTCATCCACAATCACATATTTTCATGAATTATACATCTTCACATCCCAATATATCCAACAAGTTACTTTGCATTACAAACATAAGGAAATACAATAAATCTGGTTCGTGCGTTTTATCTTGTTTAGGTGATAATACAAAGCACACAAACAAACAAGCAGATGTAACCTCGTTAGGATACAGGGCATGAGGAAATCATACCGTTCACCGTAGTTGTTCGATCCCCGATTCTCCTTGGAGTCCAATCATTCAAATCCTATAACATTCGTAGAATCAGATGATTAATTCTCTATAATTAACCTAACTCTTTAATCTTTAGAGTTCCCTGATTTGCAATTACTTACTCCTTACATTTCAACCTTGTTTACATTTGTTACTTACTTCAATTTAGTTCCCAAGCTTGTTTATACCACTAATGACCTTTATATGTAATTAATTAAGTCTTAACAATGTTATAACATCATTACCTAACAAGCCCTTATCTTAAAACACCATTTAAACACAGTTCAGGATACACTAGTAGAAAAAAGGCCTATTTCGGCGGTTCCAATGGGCCTATTTCGGCGGTTGTGAACCGCCGAAATGAGCACCGCCGAAATAGGTGTGAGCACCTATTTCGGCGGTTGTAACCGCCGAACTAGATGTACCTATCTCGGCGGTTCTTAGAGAACAACCGCCGAGATAGGCCCCTGGGATTGACCGTGTGTGAGATTGACCATGAGTCTATCTCGGCGGTTCTTAGAGAACAACCGCCGAGATAGACCCATGGTCAATCTCACACACGGTCAATCCCAGGGGCCTATCTCGGCGGTTGTTCTCTAAGAACCGCCGAGATAGGTATATTTTTTTTTTGTTTTTTTCCATCCCAGCTTATATATATATATCACCACATTTGATTCAATCAGACCTGTAATAATGCTTCATCCATACAGGGAGCTCCAGCACACATTTAAAAAGTTATAAAAGCTCCCAATTAATACCAACGACGCACCACAATTTGAGAGTTAACAAAACCAATGCAATTACACTTACTTTCACACTTTCAATACAAATAAAAACACCATTACAATTCAAATCTACCATTACACCATCCACAAGTGTACAGAGTTATATTTACATACTCGAAAAAGTTAGCAAAACATCTTCATGATCATCAATTCATTAAACTTGTGCAGACGAACTCCGACCATTCCTCAAGCATCTCAACAATTTGAGCATCATCATACTGACCATCTTTGAACACTTGTTCGTAAGCCTTGAAAAAAAATGAACATTAATCTAAAACGTACAAGTCTAACAACATGTAAAGAGCATAACTGAAACTTTCAAAGAATGTTACCATGTCTAACGAGTGCTCTGGTAAAAGGTTCGCCGCTCCTACTATGTCACTCATGAATCTCATGACATAGTATCCACATTCTGACCCCCCAGGCTGCACCGGACACTATACAAACACACATATTGACAGTTATAAACAAGTTTAAACATTATCACACAAATTTATCAATTAATAGAGTACCTTGACAGTGTTCCAAGGGATGTTATTCTTCATTGTTATACCCTGGAGTCTTAATGCAGCTTTCATGGAACTATATACATCAGCAATATATAGTTTTAAGCATCAGTAGCAAATTATGAAACAGTTAATGTTATGTAAAATAATTGTTGTTTACGATAACAAAATAATTACCCCAGTATTGCGGTGGAGATCTTCGGTCTCTTGGCACCCGCACCAAGTGAGTCAAATTGCAAGATTCGTGGGTGCTTCCCCATCACCAGCACAAGCAATGACCAATGTCGACTGTCCACAAATTACACAATGTGTTGAAATCATTAAGCAACTAACACAAACTATATGTTTTAGATAACTAATAGAAATAGTCAAATATCATACCCTGAATGATATGGCAGCATAATAAATGACTTTTTCGAACATTCATAGAGGGCATTCGTCATATATTGCATAAGGCCTTGCGGATCACTTGTCATCTGGACTTCATTGCACATAGCAGGACACAGGAATCCAAATCTTTGATCTTGATAGACATTGATCGCCTTATCATGCACCCACCTATGAGGCAATATCATTAGTCATTAACTTTATATTCAAACATCTAATTCATCACCAATTAATGAATTCAAAATATAAAAGGTAGAAGTCACTCACATGGCGGCCGACTTGATAATCGACACATTCAACCAATCCCTCCTGAAGCACTCCTCGAAGTCGGACATATACATCCCAAATCGATGTATATCTTCTCCTTGAACTATATAGTGAAATATCCGCTCGGGATCTTCCACAATGAGGGAATCACTATCCGGTGGTAGCACCAACAACGAGGAATGCAGAATCTGCATATTGGTCGACAAGCCGGCCAATATTCTCTTCTCCACCAAAGCAGGTCTAAGCACAAAATTTGTGGATGCCTTTGATTGCACAGGTGTGGCAATTCTTTTTCCTTTGCCCTTATCAGTCTTCGGTGGGGTCATATCCTATGATATTAGTCTAATTAAGTATATGGATGCAAGGTGGTACACCAATAGTTTTATAGCAACGGTTAAGAGTAATACCTGCCCAGGGAGTCTGACCAATCGTGCAGGCCACTGCACTGTCGCAGTTTGTGCAGAACGCACGGTAGGTCTTTGTGGGACCGGCACCGGTAAACCGACGTCAGCATGCTCTGCAACAAATTCGTCTACAAGCACTCGTGCATGGTAATGTCGGAGTGGTTCACCGTGCACAATATCACTTGGACGAGAGGGGAAAAGTTTTCCCCATGCAACCATGACCTCTTCTACTCCAATTTGTAAAAACAGATGGCACTCAGTGGGTGCCTGAGTGTTATGTGGAACTTGTTTAGATAAAAATTGAGAATTCTTCTATGATGATATTAGTGATCAAGTTAAAAATCATAATCGTCATGTACTCAATTGAAATGTAAGTCTAACCTGTAGAGATGCATAGGGAAACGGATCAGCCGAGTGGACACTACTTCTCACTACCGGTGCATTCTGCTGCTGAATGGGTGACTGATCAACTGGTGGTCGAGAAACCTCTTGGCTTTCATGCTGCTGTGGCTGAATCCTTGATATAGCCTGAGCGATCCTCTCGTCGACGTTCTGAGTAATCCTCTGCTCCATCTCAGCCATCGCTCTCAGGTGCTCCTCGTAGCTAATCGACTGTCCCCGGCTGATTCTGGACCCGGGTGCGCCAAATGCCTGGCGGATACCAACGTGCCCACCAAACCCAATGGCACGACCTGGATGATCCTTCTTACCAAGAGCGCGTGTAAGAGGATCATCATTCCTCTGTGAGGTCCAGGTGCCCTGGGTGAGCTGAGAGCTTAATTCACCCTAATATAACACACAAATACAGTTATTAGTTTAACATAAGTTCATATACAAAGGAAATGAACAGTTTGACTGAAAATGAAATGATATCACTTACCATTTGAGCAATAACTGCTCTCGTGGCTTCATCATATTGAGGATTTTCGGGAGTAGAGTTCTTCGGAATGTGGCTTAACTCCCACACTTTCATTCTTCTGCCACTGGCATCCAATGAGCCATCCGTGGGCAGATATCCCTTTTGCTCCCATTCTGGTACCCTTTGAGCAATACTTTTTCCACCTAAGTGGTGAGGGTACAGATTCTTCTTAGCATTTGCTTGTTGTTTCGCACGGAGAGCCTGCATAAATTAATGGGATCATGTTAAGTGAAATTGAACACAAAAAAACATAAGAAATTAAGATTAATTTATGTATGTATGACAATAAAGTGCACCTGGAACTCAGGTGTGTGACGCCTCTCAACAAATTGTAGCCATTGCTCTTCTGTTATGCCCTCGTAAACCTCCCATGGTGGTCTCACACCGTCTCCACCATGATCTGGCTCATCTGGATCTTCTGGAGTAGGCATCTTGTAGATGTACTTGTCAGCCAACTTATTCTTGTGGTCCCGGAACTGTTTCGACATCGCTGATAGCACATCGTTTTTAAGTGCGGGATCCACGGAGAAACGAGACTACGTACATGATCATTCAGTTAGTAAAGTAAACATAAATGTTCTATTATTTCACAAAAGATCATAGTAATAATGTAGAGATTTACCTGAAGACGCTGAAACATAGTATCCTTCAATGATTGAGGCACTTGCTTCCAGGTGTGGTTTATGTCGCAATATGACTTCACCAAATGGCTACCGTAAGCGGTGAAGTCATTCTTCCAATTTCCATGGGGCTGGTTGAATTGATTGAAGTCGACCGGTTTTGTAGGAGGGCCCTTGTTAGCCTTCAGCCCACGTGTTGCACCTCTTTCTTCTGCTTCTTCGCCTCTGGTGGCACAACCGACTCCTCTTCGGTCTGCTGTGAAGGGCCAGCCTCAGTCTCGTGTACTGCTAACTGGTCCTTCTTCTTCTTTCCTCCTCTCGTGACCCGCTTACTTGGTCTATTCGGCTGTGGCTCAGGTTCTCCAGTCGAGATAAGCCGTCCAATGGGGTCATCTATAGGGTGATCATCCACTGCAAAAAAAAATCATAAAGCATTTTCATCAGTTAAACTCATAACATAAATACTATGATGCATAACAATAACAGTTAAGATGATATTACAGTCTACATTCTACTAACAACATTACCTGACACGTACAAAAACATAAATCATTTCATATTTTCTACCCAAACACCCTCATCATGGTCTGATCGTGCGTAGAGCAAATCGTTTTCGTATCATCAATCGAATCCGGTAATCCAGTAGGAAACAAGGATGTTTCCTCTACAGTCCCATTTTCATCGTTATCCTCATTTTCATTTTCCATTACAACCGGCCTTCTTCCTGGAAGAACAACAGACCATCTGCAGTCTTTCGGATCCTCAACATACCACACTTGCTCGCAATCCTTTCCCAGAACAAATTGATCATCATTATAACCGTGTAACCGTGAAAGATCAACCATGGTAAGCCCTCCATCATTTTGGTACCCGCGTCGGTTGTCCACCCACTTGCACCGGAACAACAGAAAGGAATCAATGTCATAGTCTAGTTCCCAGATGTCCTCGATGACACCATAATACCAATTACTAACTGGTTGAGATCGGTTACCGCTGTGGTACTCAGTGGCAGCAGCTTCAATTTTTACCCCACTATTCTGGTTTATCGATTTGGCATCTTGGCGTGCAGTGTAGTATGTATACCCACTAATATCATACCCCTCAAAAGATGTAATATTAGTTTCAGGTCCGATTGCCAAACATCTGATCTCTTCGCTTACAGCTTCTGGATCTGATGATGCTAATGTCAACACATGATCTTTGAACCATTGGATAAAAACTCGGTTTTGTTCTTTTGTCAGCCAAATGTGGTTTTTCAAAGGATTTTGATGCCTTAACTCAACCATATGGGTTTCCAAATAAGGTTCAACAACCTCAAGATGTTGTAAGACAAACAAATGTGCTTGATGAATAAGTAGACGCGAAACTTGCACGATCTTTCTACCAATAACACCTTTACCCTTAAACCTGCCATAGTGTCGTGGTTTTGGGATACCAATAGACTCTGCCTCACTCAAATAATCGGTCACAAACTCCGTGACTTCCTCAGTCACTGTTGCTTCAACAATGCTCCCCTCTGGTCGATACCTATTCTTCATTCTACTTTTCAGAATACCCATGTACCGTTCAAAAGGGTACATGTACCGTAAGTATACCGGACCGCAGAACTGTATCTCTCGAACGATGTGCACAATTAGATGTACCATTATATCAAAGAATGGTGGGAAATACATCTCAAGTTGACATAAAGTGATAACAATTTCACGTTGTAGATCATCTAGAGAGGTTACGTCAATTGCCTTGGAGCACACAGCGCTTGAAAAAGAAACATAACCGAGTTAAAGCATTTCTGACATCAGATGGCAATATCCCTCGAATTGCGACCGGAAGAAGATGTAACATCAGTACATGATAATCGTGAGATTTCATGCCTAAAAGTTTTAAATCCTTCATCGATACAATGTTCTTCCAGTTTGAAGAGTATCCAGACGGTACTTTTACCGAGTACAGACATTTGCAGAAACTAATCTTTTCAGCCTTTGAGAGCGTGTAGCATGCAGGAGGTAGATTCGTTTCCCATTCTCTTGTGGGTGTAACTCCTTTCGTATACCCATGGTTTGCATGTCCTTTCTGATTTTCAATCCGTCTTTTGTTTTGCCGGGTATATTGAGTAAAGTCCCACTCACTGCCTCACCAACGTTCTTCACAATGTGCATGATGTCTAAGCAGTGCCTCACAGAAAGATGACGCCAATAAGGTAGTTCCCAAAAGATAGAACACTTTTTCCAAATGTTTTTCGTCGGTTTTGATGTGTTTCCAAATACATTTACAATGTCCTTAACCTTTTCGTACACTTCCTCAGAGGTCAGAGGTAGACGGGCCACACGAGTTTCGGCTTGACCATTGAACAACTTTCTCTTCGTTACTCGATAAGGGTGATCTTCGGGGAGAAGACGTCGATGACACATATAAACATTCTTCCCACAATGTTTTAAACGGTCCGAACAAGTGTCTTCCTCGCATATGGGACATGCAAATGTTCCTTTAACCGTGTAACCGGACAAGTTCCCATACGCAGGGAAGTCATTGACGGTACAGAACAACAAAGCCTTGAGCGTGAAATTCTCTCTTGCATAAGCATCATATACCACGGTCCCCTCATTCCACAATAGCTTCAGATCGTCGATCAGAGGGGCAAGGTACACATCAATGCTATTACCTGGCTGCTTGGGACCAGATATCAGGAGCGATAACATGATGTACTTTCGTTTCATACACAACCATGAGGGCAAATTGTAGATCACTAGCAGAACACAGGTGTGAGTTAGATCCTTTGTAGAATATGGCCTGTATTAAGTTGCACATGTTTATTTCCTAATGGAGCATGACTGGGATGATTGTCAATTAGTCTAGCTAACTCTAAGGTTGCAAACACAAAATAACTACCATTTTCAATTTAAGAAATTGTTGCACTTCTAAAACAGAAACCGGTGTTTTAAACAATATTACGAATACTTTTCTACAAAAAATTTGGCATGACCTTTGCGTAATGTACACATCCCGTGCTTATTATTCAGCACTCACCAAAGTCATCACAACCACAAACATTCCAACAATGGCAGCAACCAACAATTAAAATAAATCAATTCTTACTAGCTAGCTGAAACCAATTGCAAATTCAGATCATCAAATCAACACGCTTTCAATTCTCCACTGTATAAGTTCAAACCGGTTTACAGACTAACAAAGAATCGAGAGTTAGAATACGTACTTGTTTTTTAAGGATTTATGGACAGGGGAGACTGGTGCCTGAGAGGTAGGCTTCTGTTCGAGAGATGCAGCAATACCACTTCTGATATGTCTCTGCAAGGGAGCAACAAAAAATAAATTAAAAAAGAAATGCATCAACAAATAGGGAATGAGCTAAATTATGTACTACCACTTATATTAAATCATAATTGCATTTATTAAACAAAAAATAAGGTTTAGTTACTTACTTGTGCACAGAGGAGGAAAGAGGAAAAGTAATGGAAGAAGGCGGGAAACAAGAGAGGTGAATAACGGACCTGATAAAAAAAAATTAGATATTGTTAGACATATACACATACATCAAACAATTAATTACGAAGAGATTTTTTAAAAAACGGCATGACTTTTGCATAATTTTACCTATCCCATGCTTATTTTAAGCATTCACCAACCATTCATCACACAAATTTCCATCAAAAATCAAACTAATACCAACTTTATCCATCAAACAAAATTTTAATAATTTGTGGAAATAAAATACAAAAGTAAAATAAAGACACAACTATGCCTATTATTAAGCATTCACCAATTATTCAGCAACACAAATTTCAATCATTCACCAAACTAATTATACCAAATTCATTCATCAAACGAAATTCCAATAATTTGTGGAATCAAATACAAAGTACAAAAGAGAAAAATGATATGTTAGATATATTACCGTTCGAAAATGAATTGCTCTCCCGCTCCGCTTTCAACTACCATCAAATGGTAAAGAAGCTCCTTAAGTATTTATCTGTAGAGACACAAAAGAGAAAAATGATAAGTTAGATTATTACAGTGAATGAAGAGAATGAAGAGTTAAATTAAAAAAAAATACCGTTCATAATGAATTGTTTTCAGCCCTCTTCTCAATCGGGCGGCGAGACGCGTGTAGCAACACCAATCTCTACAGAGGCAACGCATAAAGATTGAACAACATTCAGATCAATTATAATAATTTATATTAAACTTAACGAATATACAATACTCATATATATAAAATACATTCTCACACCTCTACTTCAAACCGCTACTAAAACGGCTAATACCGCACCTACTACAATATTTTTCTACTATGACTGCTTGTTCACGCTCTTATTCAATTATACACTACGACAGGTTCTACTCTTTTCTACTTATCATTTCTACACTTTTTTACTACTTCTATCTACTATAATCATCATTCTGCTCACTCATTACTTTATACACTCTTTCTTCTTTACTATTTCTTCTTCTAAACTCACTACAAAATTTTGATTATTTATACTTTGCGTTTACCACTTCATATCACATGCTCACACAAGCACTGTACATAACATTTCATAACACTTCTCTCTATTTACAACCAATTAATTTATTTACGTACATTTTGATACTAATTTATAAAATACGAATTAAATTAACTAAGTGAGTTTAAACTCCCATTGTTGGTAGTGAATTTAAATAAGTTTAACTCACAGTAATTTATACTAGCCCGAAAAACTAACTAAATTCCTTAACAATATTTTTTTGACAACATATAAATAATATTTAACAACAAATTAATTTATTTACGTACATTTTGCTACTAATTTATAAAATACGAATTAAATTACCTGAGTGAGTTTAACTAACTAAATTCACTAACTACAATGGGAGTTTAAACTTATTTTACGTAATCTATTCTAATAATATATGATGAAGACATATGAAATTGATAATAAACAACTTATTAATTATGTCATGGTTTATATAGTTTTATACAATTTATATTAAAAATTAGATAAACAAATTTTCTTACAACTCGTACTAAATAATTGATTATACATATTGATAGCCTTTTTAATATAAATTTGTATTTATTATTATACTATTTTTATATTAAGTATATACGTTTCAATTTTATAATTTTACAATTAACGCACTATTTTATGCATTACCTCTTTCATATACATTACCTCTTAATTTACATTAAGGTTTCTCTCATGGACGCCTAATATAAACTCTAAACAATGGGAGTTTCTCCCATAAACTTCTATTGTACAAAGTGGAAATGTTGAGACAAAGACTCCATACAGGGAATAGACAGATCGATTCACAATAGTCCGGGAATTTAAACAATCTAACTATACTTAAAAGAAGGCAAAAAACAGCACAAAATTCACTCGGACATTTCATCGAACACCTGTGTGCATACATAAATTTAATGTTTAACAACCAAATCTAGCAAAGATTACACCACACACAATAAAGCTAATCATCCACAATCACAATTTAACAACAATTTAACAATATTTACAACAAATTAACAATTAATAAACAAAATAAAAAAAAACGAGAGCTTATCACTCACCTCTGTTCGCCTCTGTTGAGTGGCGGATTGAGGCCGAGACGCCACACGTGGACCACCACCGACGGCGCGACACCGGCGACGGCGGAGAGGAGGAGGGCGGGCCGGAATACGGCTGTGGTGGCGGGGTGGCTTCGGAATCGCCGCGGAACAGAGAGCGAGAAGAGGGGTTAGGTTAATTAGCGTAATTGAAACGTAATTGTTTCGAATCGGGCTGGGGGGGGTTAATTAAAAGGACCTATTCGGCGGTTGCTAGATATGAACCGCCGAAATAGGCCCTTTTAATAAAAAAAAAATTAAAGAGACCTATTTCGGCGTTCCTAACAAAGAACCGCCGAAATAGATGATTAAATTAAAAAAAGAAAATAGAAACACCTATTTCGGCGGTTTCGTGTAAGGAACCGCCGAAATAGGTCTATTTAATTTTTTTTATTATTAAAAAGGGCCTATTTCGGCGGTCATATCTAGGAACCGCCGAAATACCCCCTCTTTTACTACTGTTAACATCTCGGGCCCTATTTCGGCGTTTTATCTACAACCGCCGAAATAGGGGCGCCGAAATAGACGTTTTTTGTACTAGTGATAATTCTGGGCTGGTTCGGGACCTTGTCCAGGTCCCAAGTCCCGACCAGTGCTAGAATGAACTCTCGACCAATTTTTATATGGTCCGAGACCTTAGCAGGGACCTAAGTCTCAGACCAGGTACAGAATGAAACTCTCGGCCATTTTTTTAGGTTGGTCCGGGACTTGGTCCTGGACCTAAGTCCCGAACCACTACAGATTTTTACTAAATTTGCATTTTTCTTTGTTGTTCTTGGCTCCTTTCTTTGCCCAATCTTTTCCCACACTTTACACATGTAATCTAACATGTTTTAACACTAATTTAACACTTTAAACTTCTCTAAATCATTTACTAAATTCATTACTCATTCTTGGCTAATTACACAACTCCTTCACACTTAACTCACCCTAGAACTTAAGTGTAGTTTTGCTACAGATTTTCTTTCTTTCTTTTCCACTTCTCAATCATTCTACAACTAATGCATTACTTGTGTTCTTGCATTATTTCCCATTCCCTGGTTTCACTCAACTACCCCATTCTTTCTAGTTCAATTCCAAAGCGATTTTCTTACTCAAAACAACACTAAGAACACACTAGACCAACTAGGTTGTTTTCTCTCAATTCACACTCTTAAGTTACCAAATTTCCTACCGAAATTTCGACGGAGTTTCCCCTTTTCTAAGTATTTCCCAAGCATTATTTTGCTTGCTCAATTCAATTTTCATTCCTGTTTATCAATATACATAATCAACACAATTCCAAGACATTATACCCACATTCGATTCCAGCACTTACACATCTATTCACTTACTCAAAAACCTTGCTTATCAATATACACAATACTAATTCAACTCCATTTCATACTCACCATTGTAATTGTTTAGACCATACTAACCCAATGTAAATATTTCATACTCAAAACACTTTAGAATCTATTTCAAGAGTCACAAAAGAAAGCAACTCAAGGTAAGGGCATTACCTTTGGGTTTCAAGCTTCTTTGTTTTTCTTTCTTCCTTTCTCTTTTCTTCCTTCCTCCTTCTTTTCTCTTGTTCTTGATTTGCAAATTAGACAATGCTACAGCCCATCCAAAATAACAACACTAATTCAAAGACTAACCCTTAATTACCTAGAACTTAGGAGTATATTCTTTAGGGTTTTAAGAGGGCATTACATTCAATTAATGAGTGGAGGTTCTTGAATAGCAAGAGAGCAAAATTTCCAGCCCAAGAATGGAGCCAGAACCGGCTGAACAACAAGGAATAAGGGAGCTCAATTCAAGAAATTCTTATATTGCAAATGAGCGCTAGAAATGTTAGTTTTTCGAATTTCTTTTTACCTCAAACCAACAAGATGAAGGAGGAGCTTCTAATGGTGGTCTCAATCTTCAAGAAGAGGAATACCCATGGAGATGAAAGTGGGTATTTTCGGATTTTGAACAGAGGGGAATGATCTCCTTGGCAAGGGGAATCCAACGGTACCAATTTTGTGATTTTTAGGGAAGGATTGAGTGCTCAACAAGAGGAGAGAAGATGGAGCTCTTGTGGGTTGTTTAAATCACCATGGAAGCTGCTTGGGAGGAAGATGCAATCAGAAGAGGGGGAGCAATACGTGGGGAAGAGAAGGAGTAGAGGAGAGAGACTATCTTTTTTATTTTTGTACTTGTTTCTTTATTTTTTTTGTCCTCTAGTGTATTAGTGTGTGTGTGTGTTATTTATTAATTGTGAGAGAGAAAGGGAGGGGAAATCGGCCCCATACACACACATACAGGTTTTAAATTTTTTATTTGCAAATGGGACACATTAGTTTGTCTTATTTATGCTTTCACCCCACAACTTTCATTTTTTTTGCACTATTCACTCCCGGAACCCGTTTTCTGGAATTTTCTCATTTAATTAACTTTATTGGTTCTAGACCTTCATTATGGTTTAATAATGACTATTTGGTTGACTAAAATTATTACGGGTCTATTTAACCCGCTTAAAGTCGCGTTTTCCCGGTTTCCTTGAAAAACACGCTTTAAGGTTCGTTTGTGTTTTTAATTCCGTTTTAAGGATCAGTTTTCTTCGAGATTTGTTCCCTCATGATTATTTAGGTGTAATTAAGCTTCTAAAGTCTTAATTAGCCTAATTGATCACTGTTTTAAATTTGGGGTATTTCACTATAGGATTTGATTTTTCATTTAATAAAACTTATAACTTTGAGTTACTAGCATATTGTGATTCAAATTGGGTTTCTTATCCTATTACAAGGAAATCTGATTGAGGATACTTCATTCTATTCGGTCATTCACCTCTAAGATGGGAAATCAAAGAAGGATATTTTAGTGTCTCTCTCCTTGTAGAGGCAGAATACAAAGCTAAACGCCAAGTCACCAATGAGTTGAGCTAGCTGACCAGACTATTTACATGAGCTACAAGTGGGTGACATTGAACCTGATGCGATAATCTACCAGCTATCCACATTGCTAAGAACCCGGTATCGCATGGAAGGACCAAATATATCAAACTTGATTGTCATTTATTTCGAGATAAGCTGCAAGCAGCTGTTTAATCAAGTTCAACACATACCTGTAACACACCAATTAGTAGAAATTCTCACAAAACTCTTAATATGGATGGTTTACAAGACAACACATACCTAGAGTAGGTCTAGATAACACTGATCAAAACAAAATTCTTTTTTAAATTGTTATATCTTTAAGGGGGAGGGGGTGTTAGGAATAAATAATTTTACCCTTGTACTAAACTCTAACTCCTCTATATAGAGACAATGAGTCTTGCTTGATGTAACTCATAACACTCACTCAGTTCCTCTCTTCTTTCATTCAATACAATATGGAGTTATCTTCTTCTAGTATATACTGATGCTCTTCTGCTCTAATTTGACATTAATTGATGATTTATCTTACGGACTAAAATTGGTAAGTGTGAAGAAGTCCCTCTTACATAACATTTTCACCCTTTGCAACATGATATGAAGTTGCATGTAGTAGACATTATATCGAATGTGCTAGACCCGTAATTATTCTCATGAGTTGAGGAAAGATAATATATGGTAGAGGAAGGGATGTCTATCTCTAAGTAGAGTGATCATGCTCTCAGGACCATGGTTGGTAAAAAGGAAGGAGTTTGAGAGCCTTCAAATTGAGGTAGAAGAGGTGACATTGAAACAAAACCGGTCATCCTTAGACCTTACTACTTCAGAAAAAGTCTTTGCTTTAACTTTTCAAGCATATGGATCCTTATATTTCTAAAATTGTTTTTTCTTAAACAAGTAAGTCATTAGATTAAATATAATTACAACCCTAACAATAATCCCATCACATTGGGAGTCTTTAGAAATGGCAGGACTAAAATGAAGCCTCATGGGCGATTATAGAAGTAGCTAGAAAACCCAATGATCCTAAGCTTAGGAGGAGAGCAGGAGAAACGAAGCCAAAGGGATACCATCAAGTTATATATACAAGCAACTAAGAACTAACTACCTTAGAGACGAAGTAAACCAGCAAAGAACACTACCAAGGTTAGCCCTAACCAATGAACAAAACAAACTAGTGGCAAACAAAAGGTCAACAAGCAGCTGGTAGGGAGACTCCAAAACTATTAAGACAAAAGCGAGGCGAATCGATGTCGGCCAGGGGACCAGGCTTCACTTCGTGGTTAGAGAACAACCTTGGCCTACTTCCCTTTTTCTATTGGCTTGAGAGGGCCTACCTCATTCCCTGCTACGCAGCCATCGGGGTTCCCAGATGATCAAAATGAATCTTGCGGGGGAGGGAGATTTAGGCAAGCATTCAGACCTAAGTGATGATCAGCCTTGCTGAAGCCCGTGACATAAGGGCAGTCAACTACTCATTCGGCTCTACTACTGCTTGCACAATTGGATTCGACTGCCCAGTTTAAGGGTTGCACCCCTGTCGATGAAGAAGATGCTGGTAGGGGGTGTCCAGGGCCAAAGGTGGGACAATAGGCTGGTTCCTCAAAGAGAATCAGAGTAGTCCCACAAACCAAGAGCCACTCTCCATGAAGGGAAAAACCCTTATAGGGCCTGAGCCTGCCTTAGTCGTCGACTTATCAGCGGTGTGTAAAAGACTCCCATATCTTGTGCAAAATCGTCATGTTTGTCGTAGTTGATCGAAAGTATCAGGTCGTAGCCGTCAAATTTACCTAATGAAGCGACGAACAGAGGCGTAGAGGTCAAGAAGTACCTTGAAGCGCAAGAACTCGAACCCGATGCATGTTGATCCTTCATCACGCTCGTAAAAGGTCTAACTCGAGTGGCCAAGAGTTCCACATATTTAAGGTTGCAATATGGTTGTGGGACGACATAAACACGTACCCCTCATGGTACTTACATGAAATCATGATCTTTCAATAGGGAGATCCTTTTGCAGTCGTTAAAGGGTGAACAAAAGTTGTTCACTAGCCATGGGCCTCAGACATAAATAACATATGTAGAGTTTGAAGTGCGCAAATTCAAGAGAAAAAAGTTGGCCCTAACTTGCAGAAGCAGAAACCGCCAAATGGGCTCCAGCACTAGCAAAGAAGCGCTGCCAGGGAGTAAGAGGGGAGCTCCTTGGGCATAAACAATTTTAAAATATGGGTGCATTTTGAATGTACATGGACCAATTTCATTCTTTATCCAGATTGGTATATTAGTCTTGTCATTATTAGTGACCTCTGTGGTGAACTGATTAATTATTTTACATGTGTAGCTACTCATTGTAGTAACAGTATGCTACCCTAATGCGTATGGAAAGCACAATTAAAGGTGCGTTTAGTAGAGAAACTTTTTTGGGTCTTCGCGGGCCTCCTCCTTGCCTCGGGCTGTATTCTAGTAGTTTAAAATAAAAGGTAGTTGTATGAGTGAACTCTGTAATGTAATGTCACTTTCCAGAAATGGGATGGCGGACCCATTAGGTGATGCACACTTTTCTCTCTCCTCCCGACACGGCGACACACTCACACTCCATCCTGATTCCTGAAGAACGTGAGTGAGACGGTAACCAACCAAAGAGAGAAAAATGTACTACCTCTGCCTCTCTGCATGGAAATCATCACGGGACAAAACATACACTGCAATATTCTACGGCACCGGGATAACTATTCTTCAAAAAATTTAACCTCACAGCACGAAGGAAAAATAAGAGGGTTGAGATTGATGTGAGTAATGAAACAAAACCCTATATTATATACTACTATAATCTAGATTAGTGGTGATTTTTTAGATAGAACTGTGTTTATTTGCAGGAAATGTAATAAAGTAGAATCACAATTGGTGTCAACCACCCAATGGTTGGTGGGGGCATGGCAGCTTAACCGATGCCTTAAAGCGGAAAAGAAACCTGCATTAGCTCCCGCAAATCTTCCCACTTCCCACAAACCCATAACTGAAAAGTCCCACTCTCCCGCTCTCCCATTTCTAGCAAATCCGCATTTTATTTAACCCCCTCCCATCTCACTTTTATACCACCGAATAACTTTTTCAGAAAATTTATATTATTATAATACTAGTCGCTTTTGAGTTTTGTCGCTCTCTTCTTTTCTTTGCTTTCCCTTTCTTGCTTTCTTCATCTTTATTTCCGCCTTTGGATTGGAATGCGCCAAGCGGACCAGGAGGTGCGGATTGTGAATTACAGAGGTTTTACTCGCAACTGCTTACTACTTAGTACTCTTATGATCTTATCATTACCAAGAAGAAGACGGAAGACCATAGGTAGGTTTTCCTTTTGTATAATTTGGATTTTTCTGGTTTAGTTTGGGAAGGCTCACTTGAAGGTTGGTGGGTATGTATTAAAATGATGGAATTTTGGGGATTTGAGTTGAGTTACCCCCAAGCACAACACTGTCATTTTCATCTGAGGAATGCCCAGAATGGGGATAAGGACTGGGAAGGGTAAGTTAAAAAAAAAAAAACACCCCAATGCAGCAGCAGCGCAGCAGCAGCGACATTTCCTGTTCGCGTTGCTCATCTGTTACTACTGTTACTGAAAAATGTCTGGGTTCATTGCTTTTGTTTTTTTCTTTTTACCGATTTGTTTGTTCCTCTTGAGTTGATAGAAGGTCTTTTTTCCGTGCTCGTTTTTGTTCATCCCATTCCTCCACTTTTCCTTGGCGTGCAAAGACCGTTATTTCTTCACAAGTTGAGTACTGAAGTCTTGTTTCTGCTTCCCTTTTCTTTTCTTTTTTTTGTTTACACGTGAGTGAGTTCTTATTTCTGCGTTTCATGGTTTTCATTGTTGGAAAAACAATGTGGGTTGTCTTGGATTTCTGCTTTTCTAAGTGCGAGTCCGAGCTGAATTATCCGGCTGTGAAACCATTATATCAACAATCATCTTATTTATCTAAGCTGCTGCCGTGTTTTATTACAGGAGCCATCTATTCAGGAAACGTCTCTACATGATTCATTCTGGAGAAAAAACATGTGTTAGCTAGAATTGCGTCTGGATTCAACCACTGGTATGCTTCTTTTTTTCAGTACTCTTGCTTCTTGGTGTTGAAAATTGTAGTTCTTCACGAGACTCCTATCTACAGCTCTTTTCTTTTTCCCACTCAGTAATTTAAGACCTCTGCTCTCGTAGCACAGCATGTTGATTTATTGAGCCAACAGCAAGCAGTATTGATATTTTTCAAATTATTCTGGACTTTTTAGTGTTAAATTTGCTGCTAAAGCTAACTCGATTGCGCCACTCAACCGTCAACACCTTAGCCTCACAACCCACCTATTATCTTAAAATCCCAAAGGAAGCAAAGCAACTAGCTAGCAAAGTGTCTTTAAAAGATAAGATTAGTACTGTGCCCACTTCCTTAGGATGACCTGAGGAGGGAGTAAAACTAAAAAACGTCAATCTCTTCTTTAGCTGCTCCTTTAATTCTCTCTTTCCTCATGATAAATGATTTCTCCATGCTTTTCTGCCTTTCATTGACGTTCATTCCTTTTTAATTGCACCGCTTCATTGGATTCCTTGTGGTTGCTTTATAAGAAAATTCAAACATCAAAATACAAAAGTAAGATTGCTTTTTTTTTTTTTCAGCGGAGTAAAAAAGAGACCAAGATAAGCGAGTGCTACTGTTTTTTAGCTTCCCAGTGTTACGTGATCCAATCGATGTTGAGGATGGCTGGTTGGACCAGTTTCTTTTCTTACATTATTGGCTTGATATTCCCCCAATCATGATAATAAGAAATGAGTGAGCAGTCCGTTGATCTTTCCTTTCTTTCTATACTTATATAGTGGCGTGTGTTTGCTCACATATTGGTAAGAACTAAGAATTCATGGTTCTTCTCTTGTCATATGCCTCTTGTATGACATAACAGGCGGCAGTAAGTAACCCATATACATATTTCCATTTGGTGAGTAGACTAGTCTTTCTTTCATTACATTTCAGCTGATTTTTACAGAACTATAGATATGTAAAGTACAAGTTTGTACACTACTATCTGAAATCCTCATAATTGTTGTTCTGCTTCTTACCCCAGGTTGATGCTAAATGACGCCGTTTTTAGCATAGCCTATCTCTAATCGCAAAACACACAGTGCAACCTTCAGTAGACTCTATGAAGATGCATATCTCCTTCACCTTCTGCTCTCTTTACTCATACCCATGATCGTTGCTGACTTGAGCTCAGATAAGGCTGCTCTGCTCGACTTGGCTTCGAGAGTTCCCCATGGTAGAGACCTTAACTGGAACACTACAAACCCAGTCTGCACTTCATGGATCGGCGTATCTTGCAACGCGGATCATACCCGTGTCACCGCTCTTCGACTACCAGGAGTCGGGTTTCTTGGTCCCATTCCTCATGGCACCGTTGGGAAACTGGATTCACTCAGAATCCTTAGCCTGAGTCTAACTCCTCACTGGAGATCTTCCTCCTGACATCCCTATCATATCTACCCTCCAATTCCTTTTCCTTCAAGACAATAATTTCTCGGCAATATTCCTACCTCTCTGTCGTCCCAACTGATTGTGTTAGATCTGTCCTCAAACTCATTCACTGGAGAAATCCCTACTGCCGTTCAGAATCTGACTAAGCTCACTTCTCTGAGTCTCCAAGACAATCTGCTCTCTGGAGCTATTCCTCCACTGGCTAATCTTCCTACCCTGAGGCTGTTCAATGTGAGCCATAACAGGTTAAACGGATCAATCCCAGAGTCTGTGAATAAGTTCCCAAGTTCATCCTTCACTGGGAATTCCTTATTATGTGGTCCACCTTTGGGTGACTGTGCTGCTATTATCGCCAATTCTTCTTCACCAGTGTCTTCTCCGGTATCATCTTCTGAAGTCCCAGCAGCAAAGAAAGGAAGCCTCGGCAAGGGCACTCTCCTCGCTATCGTGGTTGGGATATCCGGTCCAATCATCCTCATCATCATAGCAGGTCTGCTAATGTGCAAGAAGAAACGAGGCAGCAAGGAAGACAATGCTGAGAACGGGGACAAAGCACTTGCTACGACCGGGAAGAAAACCACTCAGATGCTAACTGAGGATTTTGGGAGTGGAGTGCAAGCGGCTGAGAAGAACAAACTGGTGTTCTTTGAGGGTTGCACTTACAGCTTTGATCTCGAGGACCTGCTTAGAGCCTCAGCTGAGGTGCTCGGGAAAGGGAGCTACGGGACTACTTACAAAGCCATAATGGATGAGTGCACAACGGTTGTGGTGAAGAGGCTCAAGGAGATGGTCATGGGGAAGAAGGAGTTTGAACAAGCTATGGAGATTATTGGGAAGGTTGCTCGGCATCCTAACCTTGTACCTCTCCGAGCTTACTATTATTCCAAGGATGAAGCTTCTGGTGTATGATTACTTGTCTGGTGGAAGCCTAGCTTCAGTCTTGCATGGTAACAAGCACTGCAACTTATTGACCTATACATTTGTGTTTCAGTTTTCACTTTTATTACTGAATATGATCTATATGAGTTTAGGAGAGTCTGAAATGGGTCAGACTGTAAGATTTGAATTGGTTTTAGATTTATGCTTAATTGTGGGATCTGAATTGCTACTACAGGGTACAGAGGAAATGGAAGAACTCCACTAGACTGGACAATGAGAACCAAAATTTTACTATCGACAGCAAGAGCAATCCTCCATATTCACACAGAGGGTAATGGAAAATACATCCACGGAAACATCAAATCTGCCAACATCCTCCTGCTCCCACAGCAACAGCCAGTGCAAGGAGTAGAAGAGCAATGCCATAACGCCGCCCTAGCTGATTTTGGCCTTACATTCCTCATGAGTGCCCATGCGGTTACTTCTCGTAGCGTGGCTACTATGCACCAGAAGTGATCGAGTCTAAACGAGCCACACAGAAATCAGACGTGTACAGCTTCGGAGTCCTTCTCCTGGAGATGCTGACTGGTAAGGCTCCACTGAAGTCCCCGACAAGCGGGAGCAGCAACAGCCACGGTATGACACGGTGGTTGATCTGCCGAGATGGGTTCAGTCCGTCGTTAGAGAAGAGTGGACGTCTGAAGTGTTTGATCTTGAGCTGTTGAGTGGCCCTCATTCTGAAGAGGAGATGGTCCAGACACTTCAGATCGCGCTGGCGTGTGGGGTCGAGCGCCTGAGACGAGGCCGAAGATGGAGGATGTTGTTAGGATGTTGGAGGATAGTGTTTGTCGGCCGAGTGAAGTTGATAGCCATCGGCCTTCGTCCGAGGAGTTGCGCCCGTCAAAGGATTCTGTTTCTGAGAGTGTATACTCCTTGATTCAGGGAAACCTTCTGGGGGTTGGGTTCATTTGGTGATAGTGATATTGATGCAAGATTGATTCATGATAGAGTCTGTTTTAAAACGACGATGGTTTCGAGTTGTGAATCAAGTTGGTCGTTCGTGGTGATCTAATTTAAGCTTTTTTCCGTTTGATTTGTGTTGCTATGAATTTGAATTAAGCTGTGTAATTCATGTTGATATCTATCAGTTTTTGGTGCGTGGACAAAGTTCAAAGTGACAAGTCTCGTAACTTTTGGTGTGAAGAGAATGACAAAGCCGTTAACTTTCGGAAAACAGAGTACATAGTTTCAAAAGAAGAAATAAGAGAAAAAACTGAACAAGGTACAGCAGAGGGTATTATCGTAATAGAACTTATGGTTCGTTACAGTTACAAAATTGCCTTCTGTTGCGGAACGTCAAAGAGACTCGTCTGGCGGGTAACCGGTGGTCTCTCCCGCTAAGAGAGAGACAGACAGAGAGGGAACGGCGAAATTCTCCGTCCAAAATCCTGCCCTAGTTTTTTTCTCCGACAGTCGATAATAAACCCGAAATTCGAAACCGTTCTTCAACCTCGCTTACAACTCTTATTTCGACATCTTTCGTCTCTATCGGATCTTATATTGATCGGGGAGAAGTACGCGAAGCCGATTCAGTCTGAGGTATTTTCCATATGTATAGATCTGCCCTTCTTCCGAATCTTCACATTTTCAATAATGTGTGCATTCTCAAATTCTACACTAAGTTATCTTACAACTGCAGAACCCCTTAATCTAAGAGGAATTGCTTGCCTGGTCTTTGAAACGATATAAACCGAGTCGACAATCTACTTTACTGCCCTTAAATGTAATGGGTCAGTGCTGGAACAAGGTAGTAATGTTCTTCCCCTGTCTTTAACTTTTCGCTTCGCTCTTCGATCAGAATCTGTTTTATAAGGTTGATATAAAAGTGGGATACACGAGGGTCGTTATTGTCATTTTCAAACAAATTCAATTCGTATAAGCTGGGATAGTAGTAAACGGCAAAAGAAAATAAGCATTAGAGGATATCTTTTTTCATTCTGATTAGCATTCGAAGAACAATACAAGGTTGTATATGCAATATCCAAAAGGATAAGTGGTGGCTGGATGGATTGGGTAGCAAGCTAGGTCAACCTTAAGGCAGTGTGGGCTAATAGAGATATGGTTCAAGAGTCATACTATGAGTTGCTTGTATCCACTAACATATTGTTTCACAACTTCCCAGTGGTAGGTAAAGGAGTGTAACGAAATCTTTAAACGCAAATAGTGAGACTAAAAGTATGTTACTGTTTTAGTAAATACGTTAGCAACTTGTTCTTTGAGATGCAATTGACTGTTAAAGGTCCCATGGCGACCCTCTCACGAACAAAGTGGACGTCAAACCCACATGCTTTACACAACAGTGCATAATTGGAATAGAGGACAAAATGCATGGCTTTGATATTGTTACTGTGAGTAGTGGTATGTTAAACTCGAGTGAATCCATAGTTCAATAAGAATATTTTGAAGCCAGATGATTTACAAATCTGTGTTGTTGAGCGCTTGATATTTTGCTTTGGTAGAAGTTTGGGCTTTGGAACCCTGTTAACAATCAAGAGAGTCAACCTAGTCAGGCTGGTGTAGGAAAGGTAGAGCCCACTGGTGCAGATGAGAGTTAGATATCCGTCGACTGAGTAGATTTAATATAAAGGAATATTTGTTAGACTACTTGCCAATGAATCTGTTAGAGGATGATGCATGTATTGACATACCTTGATAGCTGAAAAAGAAATGAGAGGGCGAGTGAAAACCAAGTATTGATGGCGACACTTATCTATCACTATTGATCAGAAATGCTGGGAGAATTTGTACGGGGAGAAATTCATTCCTGTGTCCAAGTTAGAGCTGATCAACACTGATCTGGCCCGTCTGGAAATAAAGTTCGAAAAGCCCGTCCAGAAAAAATTTTGGGCGGGCTTGGACAACAAATCAGGCCCGAATGAAAAACCGGACCGGACTTCGGCAAAATTTTAGGTCCACAACTAAGCCCTGCCGGCCCAGCCCGGTTTGTTATTACATATATATATTTATAACTACAATATGATACTCCTCTTTCACTATTTTCAAAATACAAGTGTTCTAACCTTTTTTTGTCATCTACTTTCCAATTGTACCCCTCATCTTTTATTTTAAACTCTACTTTTCAAATTATTTCAATTCTCAATGCAAAAAAAACTAGGGGTAAAATAGTCTAACTTTTTTCCTCTTTAATTATTGTGTCTAAAACTAGAAAACCAAGTATTGAGAATGGGAGGGAGTATATATTTAAATTAATTATATAATACCTTTTACTATTTATTTAAATTATATATAATATCTATTAATATTACATACAACATATATTCATATTATATTTAATATAATTAATATTATATATTTTTTAAAAAAAACTAATAATATTATAAAAAATTATATAACCAGGCCGGGCGGCCGGACAATGGCAAAGATTAAAATAAATCCAGGCCTAGCCCGGCCCGGCCAGAAATAATTAAAAACGGGCTTGGACAAAAATATAGGCCCGTTGGGACCTAAAATTCAATACCGGCCCGAACCCGACCCGCCCGCCCATTTGACCAGCTCTAGTCCAAGTATTGATGCGACACTTCTTTACCACTATTGATCACAAAAGTAGGGAAGAATTTGTAATGGAGGAAATCATGCCCATGGCCGAGCCACGGGGATGAGATTTACTCACCTTAGAAACCATGGCCTTGGGGATTTCTTGAGGCTATAAAGAGCTTCATGGAGTTGCCTCACATAATTTGGATATTATTGGATGTTGAAACTTGAAGGTAAAGTGTCGTTTAGTATAGACAATTCTTCAAGTACTCCATGAAAGAAGGCATTAAAGACATCCAGTTGGTGAATGGATCATTTCATGGAATAAGCAACGTGGAGAACAACATGGATGGTAGAGGCTTTAACAACGTGACCATAGGTTTCAAAAAAAGTTGATGCCATGTCATTGGTTTAACCTTGGAGACTAAGCAAACCAAGCATTGCTCCCAAAAAACCAATTGACATGGCGTTTTGTAATCAATACCCGTTTCGCTCCCAGAAAATCCTTATGTGGTTATGGAGGAACAAGATCCCATGTTATGGTATCACATAGTGCCTTGCATTCATCGACCATGGCACTTCCCACTCAAGACATTTGACAACACTGTTGTAATATAGATCTTTTTAGGATGACTATCCCATGAAAGGTGAAGGCAGAGGCCTATTCATAATGTAGTTTGTGAATATGATCCTATGCTCTTCATCAATACCCGTTTCCCTCTTTCTATGCTTCAAAAACTTTGTTTCCTAATCTGCTTGTTGGTATTGATATCTCTGCCCTCAAATGTGAAGTGTGTGAACATTCCAAACACACTCATGCTTAAGCAGTCTTCCGTTTTCTCTATTTTCACAGCAATGTTTGGGGTCCTTCTCCCATAGCTAATATTTCTGTGCTCGATGGGTTTTTACCTTTATTGATGACTGCACTTGATTTACATGGTTGTTTCTACTAAAAAATAAGAGTGAAGTAAGTCCTATGATACCTATTTTCTGTTCTCCACCTCAATTCAAAGGTTTCGCACTGATAATGCTACCGACTATTTCAACCAAAAAGTTATAGCATTTTTTCAATCCAGAATTATTCACAAGTCTTATTGTGTCTATACTCCACAACAAAATGAAATTGCTGAAAGAAAGAACCGACACCTTCTTGAAATAGCTCGTGCTCTTCTTTTCCAATCAAACACACCTCAACGCTGTTGGGGAGAAGCCACCTTAACAGCCTGTCACCTAATCAATAAGCTTCCCTCTCGTGTCCTTTAAAACAAATATCCTCTTGAATGCTTAAGCCATTTCTTCCCTAATCACAGGATTTCCACAACCTGGAGCTACGTGTCTTTGGGTGTACCTCTTTTGTCCATATTCACACACCCAATAGAGGGAAGCTTGATCCGTGGGCCGTTAAATGCATCTTTCTTGGATACTCTCCTACACAAAAAGGATACAAGTGCTACAACCCTAACACAAGAAAAACCTGTCACTGTAGATGTCACATTTCATGAGGAAACACCCTACTATCCCTCCACTGAACCTATTGACGTTCCTCCTCCAAGTACACCTTCTAACCATGATAACCCTCCCATGTCCTTTGCCATCTCCTTTACTCATGTGACAAATTCAAACCAATCTGAATCACCACCCCACCCTCCTCACCACCTTCCCAATATGAATCACCACCTTCCTAATATGAATCACCACTTCCCAACATGAATCATCATCTTCTTCCACAAATTCACAAGATACACCACCAGCACCCTTCTCACCATCTATCCAATCTCCTCCTCCATTGACACATGCTTACTCCAAGGAACACAAGTCCAGACCATGGCTGATGGAGGACCAAGCGTCTGAACCAAGTGTTGATCTTGCACCAACAACCGGTTCAGATCTACCCATTGCTCTTCGATAAGGAATTCGTAAGTGTATGTCCGCTCCTCTTTATCCCTTGACTAATTTTGTATCCTTTGATAACTTCTCTCCATCACATTCACTGTTTGTCTAAAGCCTTAATCAGATTCTTATCCCTAAGACTGTTTCTGAAGCATTAACAAAAAGTGAGTGGAGAGAAGCAATGGAGGGAGGAAGAATTCGAGCATTAGAAAAAAATAGAACTTGGGATATTGTTAATAAACCTCTTGGGAAGTATGTGGTTGATTGTAGGTGGATTTTTACTCTCAAATACAAAGCAGATGGATCATTGGAGAGATATAAGGCACGGCTGGTTGCAAAAGGATATACTTAAACCTATGTGATTGATTATCAGGAAACCTTTGCTCCAGTAGCCAAACTTAATACGGTTCGCATACTGTTATCTCTTGCAGCTCATTTTGAATGAAATTATTGCAGTTTGATGTTGCACGAAGAGATATATATGCGAATGCTCCTGTTTTGATGCTGCAAATGATTCATCCAAAGTCTGTCGCCTTAAAAAGGCATTATGTGGTCTCAAGCAATCTCTCAGTGCATGGTTTGAGCGATTTTCTTCTGTTGTATGTGCATCTGGTTACAAGCAAAGTCAGAGTGATCATACTTTGTTTGTGAAGCATTCTCACCCAGGGGGGATCACCATCCTATTGGTTTATGTGGATGATATTTATTGTCACTGCAATGCATGGCAATGATCCCAAAGAACACAAAGATTGGAGAAACAACTTCAATCCAAATTTGGAATCAAAACTCTTGGGTTCGTTGAAGTATTTCTTGGGAATTGAGGTTGCTCGTTCTTCTCATGGAATTTTTATTAGCCATCAAAAATACATCACTGACCTCTTATTGAAACCAGAAAGAGTGCTTGCCGACCTGCCACCTCACCTATGGATCCTAATCATAAGCTTGATTTGGCACAGGATGCATCAAAGGTTGAAGTATCTCGGTATCAGATTGTGTGGAAAACTAATCTACTTATCTCACACTCGACCAGATCTCGCTTATGCAGTAAGTGTCCTGAGTCAGTTTATGCACGATCCTAGAAAACCACATATGGAAGTAGCACACCGAGTCTTACACTACCTAAAGGGGGCACCTGGAAAAGGTATTCTATATGAAAGAGGAAAAAGACTAACCCTCCAAGCATTCACTGATGCAGATTATGGAGGTTCATTTGTTGATAGACGATCTCTACTACAGGCTACTGTGTTTTCTTAGGAGGTAATTTGGTTACTTGGAGGGGTAAGAAACAGATTGTGGTAGCCCGCTCATCTGCAGAATCTAAGTTCAGAGCCTTCGATCATGGCATTTGTGAGCTTCTTTGGATTCGTATCATTTTGTCTGACTTGAAGATCAAGTGGGAAGGCACAATGGAGCTCAGATGTGACAACAAATCAGCAATCAGCATAACACATAACCCGGTTCAGCATGATCGAACCAAACACATCGAAATTGATCGCCACTTTATCAAGGAAAAGATTGAAGGAGGATTAATTAAACTAAGTCATATCACTTCAGAAGATCAAGTGGCTGATGTCTTCACTAAACCTCTTCATAGTCCTCGATTTCACAACCTTATCTCCAAGCTTGGAATGCAGAATATCTACAGTCCAGCTTGAGGGGGAGTGTTGTTTGGTCTATCCGAATAGCCACTATTGTTGTAATTATTACATGACTAGTGCTGTAATTATTAAGTTTCTAGTGGTTGTTCAGTTGTAGTTAATTATTAGTGGCTGAACCGGCTATTCAGTTGTAGTTATATATTAGTGGCTTAACTAGCTATTCAGTTATAGTTAATTATTAGTGGTTGTTCAGCTATAACTAATTGTAACTCTTCAGCTGATTATAGTTCCTAGGCAGAATCTCTAGAACTCTCTCCTCTCTTAGACATTTCCCCTATAAATATAGGGCTGTATCACTTCCCAAACATCATCATCACAGCTGGATTGCTGCTGTAAACTTCAGTTGAGAATGTCTATACCATGTCCTGCTATTATTCACTAAGGTATATTGTGTAACAAAAAAGAATGTGATAATTTTGTCCAATAGCTTTTAATTACAAGTGTACGTGCAACATCATGATCGTTGTTCGCCAGCTCTGTAAGTGCAGCGATGACAATGACCAGAGCAGTGAAGATCAAGATCAAGATCTAGCAGGTGGCAGCGTGCATCTTATAACCACACTCGATGACTGGGAGGACAAGGTGACAGAGGCTAATGGAAATGGAAACATTGTAAGTTTATCTCTAAACTCATCTGGTTGTCACTCCACAAGTTGCATTCAAGTTGAACTTTGAATGAAATAAGAAAAATGATGAAGGTAGAAAATAAGCCATAACTCTATATTTTATTGTATATGTTTGTGGAATTGTATATTGAATAGAGGTATGCTAGAGTTAGACTAACTAAATTAGGGAATTTGGATCCCAATCGACTTGGCTGGAGAATTCTCATTTGATTGAAGACTAAACTGAAAATTACTGAGGTCTCTTGAAACTTTATAGTAAAGTCCTATTTTTAATGGCTGTTAATAGTTTGACGAGGTCTTACTAAAAATGCTTCAAGTAAAGGCCAACGTCTTAATGATGATACCTATAAAAGTTATAGTCAGTCATTATTGATGATCGCCCAAAACAGTGGTGAAGTTTCATCGACAGTCCTTGAGAGTGAATGATAAAAGCCTTAGAGGGGATGCCTTTAAAATAATTTTTATGGAATAAAAAAAGAATGTCAAGAAAGGCTGAAAAATGATGAAACGCATAATAAAGATTAACAAATCTTGTAAGAAACTTGAAAGAAGTGATATAAACTATTGAAAAAATGTATAATAGAATGTAGTATCGAGTTTGATATTTTGGCATGTTAAGATAAAAGGAATTGTGTTTAGCAGTGCATTAGTCAAATGAGAGAACTAAATCTAGTAACTGAGAGGGAATCAAGACCGTGGTCTTCTCTGTTTAGAATAGAAACATTTCAATGGTTATGATATCATATAGGAAGGTATAATAGTAAGAAGCTTAGCTTCTTTATTGTCTGCTTCATGAAACTTGTGAACAGGTAGTGGTGAACTTCAGCGCCCCATGGTGTACTCGCAGCAAGACAATGACTCCTATGTACCACGAGCTCTCTAACAAGTACCCTTCCATTGTGTTCTTAACGGTAGATGTAAATAAAATGACGGTTAGTATTGACCTCTTTCTCTACATATTTTGACCTGAAATGCTTACAAAGACTAACTATTCAACAAGAAAAGTCGATACTTAGGTAGGTCTTCATCTTTTGGTTTTTAACAGGATCTAAGTACATCATGGGATATTAAGGCGACACCAACATTCTACTTTCTCAAAAATGGCCGTCCACTTGTGGAAAAGTTAGTTGGAGCTAACAAAACGGAGTTTCAAAAGAGGATAGCATCTATTGTTGACTTGAGCCAAGCAAAATTAACCTAGGTTTCTTGGAGTTCTTTGTACTTTTTTTATAGTATATTTTGTAATTTTTTATAAGATTTGGGTATTAGGGATAGTGATTACTGGCAATCTCTTGTTCATTGTTGCTTGTAGCCAATCAATTATATGAATAACATAGAGGCTCCAAAAGTGCATTGCCAATTATGTGTGTTCCTTTATGATCACCCTTTTTGTGTGGCCACCCAGGCTGTATTTTATAGATTGGTGATATACAGAGACAGGGCTATGTATTGGATCGAGCTGGGCCGAACAAAAATGGCTTGTATATCTCAATTGCAGTGAGAAGCGTTGGTGAGGACGAAGAGGGAGGTGAAACCATTCATCATCTTCAAAGCCTCGTGATGGTTTGGATCGAGCACAGATAAAATTATCTCCATGCGGAGGTTTAATATTTCATATCTTCAAATCTTTGTAAGTTGTCTTTATCATGCTTGCGGTTCCTGATAAAAATGTGTGGCTAGCAACTTGAGTTGTTTTTGCAGATTCTGAGTAGGGGGTATCATTATCCCTTTGTGAGAAGATCTTGAACGTGCTGAAGCTGTCCAAACTCATATCTTGCTTGACTTTATCATTATCCCTTCATGCTACTCCCTTTTGTGCTCATGTGATCTGACGTTCGTTGGTTCTTGCGAATCTGTAAAATCTATATCTTGCTTGACTTATTTGAAAATATTTTTTCTCTTCTCTTATGTTATTATTATGATGTTGGATGTTATCACCATTGTACTGGCTGTAGGCGGTCAATTTTTTGGACGAACAACAACGTCTGGATCATCAAAGGAAGATTCACTCGATAAGTTATGTTTAGTAAGTCTCTTCTTCTATTAAATAGAAATGGTGTGGGTTTCTGTTGCAGTCCTATTGTTTTATATGACCAGTTAGCTCAGTCATTGTTTCTGCTGCTGGCGAGTGCTAGTTATTAATGATGATGGAAGCAATTGTTTCATGTGTCCAAATGATTATATATGTGATTTGCAATGGGGGTGCGAGACTGAGTGATGGTTGTATATTGAAATCTTGGATTTGTACGTTTTAATTAGAAATTGAACGATTGGTAGTGAGATAGCGGGGGCATTCCGATTGAGACCTTCTTACTGGGTCTGAAGTTTCTTTGTGGATGAGATACATCTTCTGGATATGGTTGGTGTTGCATGCCATGCATGTAACTCAGAAGTGCGTGGTTTTGGATAATCCAAAGAAGATTTTCTTCTGGTTTTGTGGGTTATGTGCAGTTTTGGACGGTCAGTTTAGTTGCTCTTTCAATCATGGCTGGCTGGTGTTGTGGCAACACGCAGAAAAATGCTGCTGGGGTACAACCGCAATCTGGTGGTCTTTGCGTGGTGTTTGATCACTCTTTTCCGTTGTTAAATGTATCTTATTTTTGTGTAAACGCGATATAGGTTGTGTATATGTGCTAAAGGTGACTAACTTTGGTTCCACTATCTGCAACTTCTATTTGATAGGAATTTTTTGGTTTTACTTCCCTTTCTTTTATCTGATGAAATTCTACTATTTGTATCTTTTTTCAGCCCATGAATTGTAGATAATCCCCTTCATGTTTGGGGATGGATGTAACCTTACTCTCCTACCTCCGGCATAACCAAAATCTTCTCTTATCTGATACTGACAGTTTTGGAAGTCTTTTGTCTAATACTATCAGTTTTGGTTGGCATCTGCTTGTCAGTAGTCATCGAGAACACCTTTTTTGACTAGTAGGTTGTTGAACTAGAAAACGTATCAAAAAATTTCCCGCAGCCTGCTTTTAGCATTATTAATCAACCGGAATGACTACATATACACTTTTGAAGAATATAAATGTACAGTTAGACGCCTAGGAAGAGGACCTCTCCAAATAATTGCCTCCTACTACTACTACTGCTTGCATTTTCCCCTTTACACTAATTTATCCTCAACGCTATTAACATATCCCGCAAAGGAGAACCACCACCACCAGTAGCAGCAGCAGGAGAGCCAGAAGCTCGTACATAATCAAACCCCTCAAATATGTCATCCTCACCACCGTTTGTTTTCGGCGATGTAGCTGGAGAATCAACTAGCGGTGTCATCTTTGTCCAGTGCTCTTCAAAGTTTGCTATGCAGTCATTCCCATTG